>CM031244.1:577844340-579044340 GCA_018340775.1 Taxus wallichiana var. yunnanensis | reverse complement strand
CAAAAAGTGCTCATCTTTGTCTTTGTGGTGGAAGTTAAAAGAATTTAACAATGTATGTTGCATAGCGAAGGTAAGTAGTACAAGTCAAGAATTTACAAGTAAGAGTTTCCAAATAATAAAGAATCCTATTTGGCAATTTGCCTACTTTAAGTAGGTAAAGATTGTATCCTTCACCGCCTAGTCAAATTGTGAGGGATTGTTATCTTTCACAACCAATATTTTGACTATATATATACAAGTTTAGTGCGTATTTTTAAAAAATTGTTCAACGAGTATAGGGAGCCCCATATAACGGGGCACCTCAACTTTAGCAATGTGTAGGGGAGAAGGGAACACCCTAAGTTCGCAGGTCCATGGAGCCAATTCCTTGCCACGTAGGAGCGCCAATTTGACAGCTAGTTATAAAAAAACATTTTTTTATCCTAAGCCTTTAATTTCGTATCCAATTTTAATAATATTTGCTTCCATATGATCGATCAAATAAAATATCTCTAAAAAAACACATTTACTGGTGGAGACCGGTAGTGGTCCACCGAAGAGGACAGGTGTTGAGCATTAAATTCGAAATAAAAGAGGGAAACGCAACCTGTCCTCCGCCATCTCCACGCGCGTTTTAGATAAGGAACAAATAAATGTTCAACCACCTTGTGCGGAGCTCATTAACGGGCCTTACGGGGCTCTGCCAGATTACATAAAAAATTGGATTTTTTTCGTTCTGGTTGGAGTGGGCATCGGAGCGACTCCTTTCATTAGCATTTCGGAGGTCATGCTTCATAGCATCAGGCGGACAGAAGACTTGCTCAGAAGCCTTGTAATTTATGCGGTATCGCTCTCTTCGATTTCTTGTTTTTCGTTTCGTTTTGTTAACTCGGTGTGGGGAGAAGTTGAATTTGTTTAAATGTTACGGAAATACCCAGTTCCAAATTCTGTCTATTTTTGGAACAGATTTTTGCACATTGAATTTTGCATTTGGTTCCACTGTAAATTTGTCTTTTTTGTTAAGAAAATTACAGTTTTGCTAGCATTACAAGTTCATGTAGCCTAGCTACCTTTGTAGTTCTTGATACTGTGTTTGCATCAAGTGCCTCCTTTTCCTTTCCAAACTCCCCCAAATACGAAGAGAGTTGAGAGCCCAGATTATCAGGTAAGGAGCTATTCTCAATATTACTCTCCACTGTTTGAGAGTTCAATTTCACTTTCACACCCCTGCCCATGTCAACTTCATCCAGCGTGGCACTTGAGGAAAAGTCTAGAGACCTTGCCACTGCATGATCTGTTCCACATTCATCCATCACTGCATCGTCAAGCATGACAGAGTCAGTTTAAGTCACTTTTTCCTTGCTTTGAAAATAATATTATAATAATCAATTTTACCACACAGCTACACAGATACTATTTTAATTCGGGCCTAAGTTAAGATTTGCTTTGAATTCCAAACACCCGACACTCGAAAATCTCAAAATAGCTGTCATGAAATTCTGTAAATTTCTAGGCTAAATGTAGGACTCCTAAGTAACTGGGATAACAGAAAAAATCACAATGCAAACCCCATCTTCTTCCTTATAATACCCGGTGTGTATAAAATATCCTCTTAGTGCTTTAAAATGGATTTCAAGCAAAGATACCCATTTGACACCCACTAAACTTCCGATCAAACTAGACTACGATCTCTTTCTCCGCTTCTTGATCGCTTTCTCATTTTTCCATACAGGTGCACACTCATTTTGCAAGGCCCAATTGGAGAAAGGTCTTCTCACGAATATGCACAAAGCATCCCAATGCCAAAGTTGGTGAGTATTATATCAACATGGACTTTGTGTCTATTCCCATTAGGTCCCTGCATATATTTTATTGTCTAGTACAAGCTTCTAGAATGTGATGTTTATTATTTATTAAGCAAATTTTGTTTTTGGATGGACGTGTAGGAGTATTTTATTGTGGAGCTCCAGTGTTGGCGCAAGAGCTGAGAACTTTGGAATGGCAGTTTTATGCGGCAAGATCGTTTGAAGCAGGGTGGAAACAGTGTGTATTCACACTACTAATACTCAAGGAAAATGTTACCTACAGTTCTATGTTTTTAAGCCATATAGAGGTGAGGTTTCAACCTCACCAAGATTCAAATAAATCCTTGTCTTTTAGTTTTTATTTAACGGTGTTCATTTTAAGCTGCAACAATTTTGTTTATGTAATTTTTTTGTTTTTAGTAAAGTTTTATTCCAAGCATCGCTTTAAATTAATTTTATGTTGATCCTTGATTGGTTTTATGTTGGTTATTAACATATTTGTTCAGTCTTTCTCTATCACCTATGTATTTAATTGAATATGTCTTTGTATCTTGGATTTGTTTCTATCTCGATTGAACCATGGATTAGTTGATGAAATGAAACCTCCCGAGCTGGGTGAGAAGAAGAAGATTTTCAAGGGAAATACAGAATTGGGGGGATCTTTTACAGATTTTTTATGTTGTTTTTTCTAATTAGTGGGTTTTTGTATAAACAAATGTTCTTGGGCGCTTTTGTTGTATTAAGTTGTTTTGATTTTGTTTGTAGTCAGTTTGTTGTGATCTTCAATGTTTTATCTTTTTGTTTTGTACAAGGTTTTGGGAGCCTTTTAAAACACTAATCCGTTTACCTAATAAATAAAATCTTTTTATACTTATAAAAAAAAAATACATTTACATTATTTAATGGTGTTCATTTTAAGCTGCAACAATTTAAATAAGGTTATGAACAAATTCTGAGCTGATTTGGTTTCCTCATCTGAAACAATGATTACATTTCGAGCAAAATGTAGTAATCTAAACTGCATGTCTTTATATTTCTTACATTTGGAGCAAAACATATAAACTTATACTGTATGTGTCCATATTCATTACATTCGGAGCAAAATATACCAACTATAACCTATAATCGTGAATGCAATAATGCAAGCACAATTGATTTCGATACATATTTTTCTGCAACACAAAAAAGAATTCTCCTCGAATGCTGCCCTTAGTTTGGACTATCAGGAACGATTGTATCATTGACAGATGTTGTTGGAGTCATCAAGAGGTTCACTGGATGAACCCATGGTGGAATAGGAAAACCAGATATGGTATGAAAGGTTGTGTGTGAAGTAGGAGGTTGTGGGATAATGGGGTGTGTAGTTGGAGTTGAAGTTATTTGCATTCTGTTGGTGTCAAGGAAGTAAGGGTGGTAATCTGGGATAGGAACTTTCAACATATCTTGTAACATGGAGTTCTGTATGGGCATGGAATGATGCATGGGAAACAAAACCTGTGGATTGTTGAACTTGTTATCTCTTTCTTGTTTCTCTTTCTCCCTTTGATGGCGAGTGGCTTCCTTCTGTTGTAATTCCAATTCCTTTTTTTGGCGAGCTACTTCCCGTTGTTTCTCGCGCTCCTGTCTTTCAACAAACTTTTGTAGATCCCTTTCTTGCCTCTCTTTAATGCGTTGCAATCTCTCTTCCTTTTTCTGCTCCTTTGCTGCCAACCTTTCTTGCTTTTTTGCCTCAATATGCTCCTTTTTACGTTGTTTCCCTTCACATATTTCTTGTTTTTTTTGTTGTGTATCTTTTAACATCTGAACATAAGCATCAGATGTTAACAATTGTGAAGCACGACTTATCCGGAGTGCAGCATCACTCTTACCTTTGGAAGGATCCCGTACAAATTGTGTCGGTAACCTTAAAAATTTACCCAATTTCTTCTCATTTGCAGCAACACCATCATTTGATATACCACTTTCAACATCATGGCCAGTTGTCTCTTCCTCGTTTTTATCTTTATCAATGACCTCAATTTCCTCTGTGTCAGCATAATAATGAGTAAAGTTTGTTGGTTCAAAGTCTGCTGGCACAAGGTTGGTTGGCATCGAAGGTAAAGATATACTTTCATCCTCAGTGTTTCCAATCTGATCAAGTCCCAACTCTGTAATATGCTCTTGCAGCCAAGTAGGTTGTTTTGGTGCACTTGGCAATGAGAGATCGTCCTCTCCAAATCCCTGGGCCTCAGTGTTGCAGCTGGATGTGCCTCGGTCACGAGTATTCACAATGTGGTTCACTTCATAATCTTTGGTCTGCATTATACTTTGTCTTTCTCCCTGTATACTTGGTTCCTCCGTCTCTGTATTAGCAACAACCATTGTTTCAATGGTTGGATGGAATTCTTGTGTTGTTGACAGATTCTCAACTGATTCCATTAAGTAATTTTCTCCAATTTTGTCACCAACTGGTGGAGCTACATCTCTTGACAAACTTAGGATGTTTTCAGCAGCATCAACATCTATTATGTTTTCAGTACCATCAACATTCATAATGTTCTCAGTAGTATCATCATCTGTGACATTTTCAGCATCATCTTCGTTGGCATCTTCTTCAATGATATATAGTTTACTACATTCCATGTCATTCTGTAATGCATTTGGATCAAGTGGCCATATACCTGTGCGTCTAAAACCAGCACGAATATTTGCAGGTGTCAAGGCCTTTGCGAGAGCTCTACTACCTATTTCTGCCAAGTCTGAACGTTTGACTTCTTGGTACTTATTATTACACATCCACTGCATCCTCTCAGATCTGAAATATGCTTTAAAAGGACCAAAGACACTAACATCCAGTGGTTGCAACCTGTGTGTAGTATGTGCTGGCAATGTCAATAAATCAATCCCCAATCGCCTGGCCTCTTCTATAGTTGACAATGCCACATGGCTTCCATGACCATCAAATATAAGTAAATGCCTATTTTCAGGGCACACCCCTCCAGGTACAGACTTACTGAAATGATACAACCAGCTTATAAAGAGCTCTCTAGTCATCCAAGCACTTGGATGAGCAGCCATGCAAGCACCTGGTTCACATCCCTTGATGTAATTTTGTGAAACTTTCTGACCTTTAAATAAGTAAAAGTTAGGGATACATTGCCCTGCAGCATTTACACAACATAGAATTGTCATCCATTCTCTGCTACGAGGAATGATTTTGGGAACATTCCTGCAACCCTTGGTGGCAAGCACCCTCATGCCACAATTTCTCCCTGCTTGGATTCCTGTCTCATCACAATTCCATATTTTTCCTGCACCATAGGAATTGATATGAATGTTAGCTAGTTTTTCATAAAACTTGCTAACCACCTCTGGACGTAAACCTATTGCACGATCTCTTTCTAGACCTTCAGCAGTCCGAAGGACTATGTCTGGGTGTCTTTTTCTAAATCCTTCACACCAAGATTTTCCAGGTAATCCTTCTCGAAATGGAGTCTCTCTAGTTTCACAAATTTGTGCAACACAGGCCCTCAGTTGCATAAATCCCACTCCATGCCCTAAATCTGCCATTTGCTTACACCATTCAACTATCTCTTTCTCCTCTCCTTCACTCAAAACAGGTGCAGGGCCCTTCCTTTTTGTATGGGTCAGACCATTCAGCCAATAATGAACAGATGTAGGAGGTAAATTATATTTCAGTGCAGCAGCTCTAATAGAATAATTGTTGAATTCAATATCATCTATGGCCTTTAACATATCTTCTTTTGACCAACTAGACAAAATTCTAACCTTCTTGGTCGAAGAGTTGCCTCTAACAACCACAGTCTCATGTAGTTCATGCCTATTTAGTTCACATCCAGCAGGTTCTGGTGATGATCATCATTTGTGTTTGTATCTCCTTGATTTGTTGTTGCACCATCCTCTTCACTTATTATTGTAGCATCCTGTTCATCTGTTTCATGGTTAGATGGTTCAATTTCAAATTGTACACCTCGTTTTTTGGGCATACGTTGTGCTCGATGTAAACTCCTCTTTCTCTTCATCTTCTCTAAACGCTGCAGTATGAAACAATATAAAATTAGTAAAATATGTATTAATATATCAATAAGATCATCTACAATGGGAAAATTTTAGCAAGCTTATGATACATGACAGTATGAATTATGAACTTGTAGGTGAACTTGTGATTACCCCGTTGGGCGCCATTAACGATGATCGAATACATGTTTTATTAATTTCATATTATTTGATAAAGACAGAATTTATAAGCTGGGTTGTTGATTACATAGGGGAGAAGGGCCAGTATGTGAACACGTCCCAATACTTGAACACTATTTTTCATTTAAAATATCCAATACCTGATGGAATAAAAACCATGAGGACAGATTGCATTTCCCTCTTTTATTTCGAATTTAATGCTCAACACCTGACCTGTTCATATTACAATATGATTCGAAATTAAAGGCTTAGGATAAAAAAATGCTTATTTATAACTAGCTGTCAAATTGGCGCTCCTACGTGGCAAGGAATTGGCTCCATGGACCTGCGAACTGAGGGTGTTCGCATACTGGCCCTATATAAACTTCAATAATCAAAATTTTGGTTTTTATTCCATCAAGTATTGGATATTTTAAATGCAGAATAGTGTTAAAGTGAAATATCATGTCACAGATGACATGATATTTCAGTGCAGCAGCTCTAATTGAATAATGCGAGAAACTCAATATCATCTATGGCCTTTAAGATATCTTCTTTTGACCAACTAGACAAAATTCTAACCTTCTTGGTCGAAGTGTTGCCTCTAACAACCACAGTCTCCTGTAGTTCATGCCTATTTAGTTCACATCCAGCAGGTTCTGGCCGATGATCATCAGTTGTGTTTGTATCTCCTTGATTTGTTATTGCACCATCCTCTTCGCTTATTATTGTAGCATCCTGTTCATCTGTTCCATGGTTAGATGTTTCAATTTCAAATTGTACACCTCGTTTTTTGGGCATACGTTGTGCTCGATGTGAACTCCTCTTTCTCTTCATCTTCTCTAAACGCTGCAGTATGAAACAATATAAAATTAGTAAAATATGTATTAATATATCAATAAGATCATCTATAAACACTTCTAAAGATGAGGTGTTATCAAATAACACTACATTCATAAGCTTGTTTGTAATTGATCAATATCAATTAGAATGTTTCACTGGAACATGCAGTCGCCCCTTTCCACATTGTAATTCATATCGATCAATTGACGCAGGTCTTGTTAATGTAATGTTTTGTGACATCAAATCATCTTCAGAAGTGAATGCATGTAAGAATCGTCATTGTAATAGCTTGACTACATATCGTTGTTATGGTGGCAGCAAATCTGTTGTACTACTGTAGGTCTTGGTATGGACCACTTCGGATCTCCACCAGTAAATGTGTTTTTTTTTGAGATATTTTACTTGATCGATCATATGGAAGCAAATAATATTAAGATATGATAAATAATTAAAGATATAGGATTAAAAAGTGTTTATTTATACCTAGCTGGCATACTGTCACTCCTACGTGGCAAGGATTTGGTTCACTTAACCTGTGAAGTTAGGGTGTTCGCATACTGGCCCTTCTCCCCTAAACTCTTATAAAGATGAGGTCTTATCAAATAACACTACATTCGTCGGCTTGTTTGTAATTGATCAATATCAATTAGAATGTTTCACTGGAACATGCAGTCACCCCTTTCGACATTGTAATTCATATTGATCAATTGACGCAGGTCTTGTTAATGTAATGTTTTGTGACATCAAATCATCTTCAGAAGTGAATGCATGTAAGAATCGTAATTGTAATAGCTTGACTACATATGTTGTTATGGTGGCAGCAAATCTGTTGTACTACTTTGTAGGTCTTGGTATGGACCACTTCGGATCTCCACCAGTAAATGTGTTTTTTTTTTGAGATATTTTACTTGATCGATCATATGGAAGCAAATAATATTAAGATATGATAAATAATTAAAGATATAGGATTAAAAAATGTTTATTTATACCTAGCTGGCATACTGTCACTCCTATAAATAGTTAAGAATAAATAGTTAAGTTGAAAGGTATGAATAAACATTTTTCTTTCCTATATCTTTAATTTCTGGGAGTAGTGCAATTATGTGAACACCCTAAGTTCATGGGTCCATCGGGCCAATTCCTTGCCATGTAGGTTTACCAATTTTACAGCTGGCTATAAATAAACATTTCTTTATCTTATCTCTTTAGTTTGGAAACTCAATATCTTATCTCTTTAGTATTGGGCAGTGTTCACATAGAGTTACAGATTTCTGTTTTGTATCAATATGTGACTGTAAAACAGGCCAGAAAAACCTTTTTTTGTGAGCACGGAAAGCTTTAATCCCGGAGCTCTACTTTGGATTTTCCTCTACGCTTTGAAGATATCTAAAAGTTTTCTGAGGTGTACATACGGCCTCTCTCTTGTAAAGGAAATAGTTTACACTGATGCTCATGGGCTACTAGAAGCAGTCGATGGTGGAACTTGAACTTAGAGTCTAGAAGTTATGTTCATATATACATGTGTGTTTATATCACACTCCACGAAGAAGGAGGAGGAGGAGGAGGCAAACTTAACTTAGTAGCTTGTACACTTTTAGCTTTCTTGGTTTGAAGACGAGCTTTATAGACTTTCAGACTGTTACGGTGTGCTGAGTAAGATAGGTAGCAATCACGGTTAGGACTGTGACATCTCATTTATAATAATGTTTATAGGCCATTCTGACCTGTTCTACTGATTCAAAGTGATTATGGAAAATTATTAAGTAGATCAGGATGAAAATTAGCGCTTAAGATTCATATCCTTGAATTCTGGATGCTCTGGAGAATTTATGCCATGGAGGGGGGCTTTTGGATTTCTTCTCCTTTATGTTATAAGCTGAAGTAAATGTCAGAGAATGATGAAAAAATTTGATTTTTGAAACTAACAGCGACTACCCTAAGTAATAACAAGATACGGGCATAAGCAATGTAGGGGAAACCATCCCAAAGTTGGTAAAGCTGCCAGTTTAGCCGATTTTCAGTTTTTAGTTTCATCGGGTCTTGTGCTTTACAAGGACACACATCTTTTTTCTTCAAGAAATTATCTCATAGACTGGAATCAGAAAAACCAGGCTATTTAACATTCAGCCTCTATATTGAAGAAATTTTCCAAGGAAAAGAGGTAGGCAGTGGCTGGGAAGGTTAGGCTTTTAATTTAAAGAAACACTTACAATAAAAGTAAAGTGTGTTGCGAAAAATTAGATTTGCAGACATTTTGTCTTCTGTCTGATGTTGAATCCTTGGATAAACGAAAATGATTATTGCAAAAAATTACACTTACTCTCGTCTTCTAGTTCCTTATAGAGTAGTTTACGAGAGTGGTGGAAGGGAAAAATATAAAGTAGAAAGAACTAGGTTCATTTTGTGGTCTCATATGAAGCAATTGTCTATTCAGCTTCCGTAAGCACGTATAGTTCGAGAAAACTGTACAATTGAGAAGGATTTTCTGTTAAAAATTCAACGGTGTTCATTGTAATGAAAGATTCAATTTTGATTTGTTTGCTAGTTGTTGCATCCTTAGGTGAAGCCAATGACGTCTTAGGTGAAGCCACAACTCTGACGTATGTTAGATGATTTCTCTCTTACCTACACTGTACTACGATTTATATTCACTACCATTAATCTTTGTGGATATTGATAATGGTTTGAATTTCAGTTTTTCAATTTTATAGGATGCAGTGGATGTTGTTTGTGAGAAAATTCAGTTCTCTATATTTTGCAGATGTCTATGGGTTGAGGACGAAACCAATTGATATGTCTTGCACATTCTTGATATATCTGTAGATGACTTATTTTTAGAAAAGGCCTATCCCCCTCAGTTCGCAGGTCCATGGAGCCAATTCCTTGCCACGTAGGAGCGCCAATTTGACAGCTAGTTATAAAAAAACATTTTTTTATCCTAAGCCTTTAATTTCGTATCCAATTTTAATAATGTTTGCTTCCATATGATCGATCAAATAAAATATCTCATTAAAAACACATTTACTGGTGGAGACCCGAAGTGGTTCACCGAAGAGGACAGGTGTTGAGCATTAAATTCGAAATAAAAGAGGGAAATGCAATCTGTCCTCCACCATTTTGACGCGCGTAATAGATAAGAAACAAATAAATGCTCAACCACCATGTTTGCTGCTCATTGACGGGCCTTACGGTGCTCCTGCGCAGGATTACAGAAAATATTGGATATCTTGCTTCTGGTTGGACTGGGCATCGGAGCGACTCCTTTCATTAGCATTTTTAAGGACATGCTTCATAACATCAGGCGGACAGAAGACTTGCTCGTAAGTATTAGATTTCAGATTATAATGATCATTTGGGGAAAGAAAAGGCAGATGGGTAATAAGGGAAGACATTGTGAAGTTAATAGTTCTCTTGTCAAATAAGTAAGGAAAATACTTCAACTGGATAACAAGAGACTTCAGCTGAGAAATTATAACTGGTTTTGATGGAAGCCGCTCTTGGGGAAATGTGGGGCGCCGACTGCATATTAGCTTAATGAAAACCATTTATGAATATCATTTAGAAAACTCTCTACCTCGTTTTTGCTGCACATAGGGGAGAAGGGCCAGTATGCGAACACCCTAAGATCGCAGGTCCATGGAGCCAATTCCTTGCCACGTAGGATCACCAATTTGACAGCTAGTTATAATTTAACAATTTTTTATCCTAAGCTTTTAATTTCGAATCATATTGTAATATTATTTGCTTACATATGATCGATCAAATAAAATATCTCAAAAAAAACACATTTACATTCTGAAGTTATTAGTTCTATTGTGAAGTTAATATTATTTGCTTTTAAGGTACTTTAAGGGAGAAAACATAAAGCCAGTATCTAATAGATGTTCACAGAATTAATTAGCAGGATGCTATGATCAAGAATCACTCAATTCCAATCTTAATATTTTTTTGATGTGCTCTGCAAAATGGGCCAATTTTTGATAAAATAAATAGAAATCAGTCCATAAACTTGCAGTTCTGCTCAGCAATCTGTTATGTCTAATTCTAACCTAATTGAACAGACATCAAAATGCGTGTGCAATCCTGCTCTTTCTTTTCAAAATGCGTGTGCAATCTTGACTTTTGCAATGCCTTTTTGATTAAAAGTTAAAATGCTAACGAGTGTTTTCTGTGATTTATGATTGCAATTTTTTGTTGAACATGTTCTTTTTCCTTTGCCTTGCTAGGTACTACTGGTTTGGAGCTTTTCTTTGCGCAGATAGGCACTAGGTTCTCATTGTTTACTCTGATCATGTGCATATTTTAGCAGTCTGTGGTCATTCTCAGAACTAGTCCACAATGGTATCTAAATTAAAATAAATTGTAAAAGGCAAAAAGAACAAAGCTGAGGGCCTTTCTTTAAATTCTATTATTCCAGACTCGTTCTTTACTATAATTCTTTACTATAATTCTATCAGTCCATAAACTTGCAGTTCTGCTCAGCAATCTGTTATGTCTAATTCTAATCTAATTGAACAGACCTTTGGTATGAAAACTAACCTGCAATTTTTGCAGCAGGTATGAAAACTAACCTGCAATTTTTGCTTTGCTGGACCTTTCCTTTCCTCCTTGATAGAAGTAATCTCTTCTTATAAACTCCACTGTAATCAGGCACCCTGCAGAAGTAAATCAGCAGTAAACAAGACTAGGAAAGTGAATATATAATACCAACATTGATTTGAGAGTATCCAATCAAAATGTAAGACATGGATCAAGGTGTAGGGTCTTTTTAATCAAAGGTTGAAATTGATTTTGAGATGATCTTGTGGCTGAAATTATTTGATTTGATATTCATATTTATTTTTTAATTTCAAGTGTACAATTTTGTTTGTGTTTTTAATGGATGAATTTGAATCTTGAGAAGAAGGTTCCCTCTTTTTTTGCAGGTTTGTATTAATGTCTGGATATGAAAGATCTGGTGATTGAACAACCCAACTTGGAATATGGAAAGAGATGAATTGAGAAGACAAATATTCAACCCATTAAATAGATATGATGGGTTTGTCAACTGATATGTTGTTTTTATATTTTGAACAAATGAGTCTTTTATTGTAGAAAATGAAAGTACCAATCAGTATTTATTGTGTACTAAGTAATACTGAGATGTTGACCCTATGCACATATGGTTTATAAAAAAACAAATTTTTGAACTTCAATAATCAAAATTTTGGTTTTTATTCCATCAAGTATTGGATATTTTATATGCAAAATACTGTTCAAGTATTGGGACGTGTAAATTGCATCAATTTCATAGTATCAATGTATGTTGTAGATGTTCAAGGTCTTGGGTCATTGGCAAGGAGTTACAAGTAGTTTGTAATCATCAACCCAAGTTCTATTCCCATGGACTCCATTTGACACTTTCAATAAATGGCCATCGGGACACCTTGAGGGGTTGGAATTCTCCGTGTGGACTAAGTGGAACACAATGGGGCGCTTTGAATGTGGACCACTCAATTGACATGAAGGGCCCAAGTCCGCTCCTATGCCCCACTTTGAGAAGATGCTTCACCACTAGTGTGGTTCATGATAATATTCCACGCTTGAGTCACAATTACTAGTTGACACAATGCATGAAAATGTGCATCCGAATCACAAGATATGGTGGTGTGGGGGCTCATGATTGGATTTGACCCCACTCACCCTCATTCGAAAACCCGAGAATATTGCTTTGGAGTTGGCTTGTTTGGCTTCAAAGCTCAATTTGGGCATCAAATTGGGGAAGGTTGGCTCTTTATATGAGATGAAAGAATGGGTAGAAAATGCCAATGAGCATATGTCGATGATGATGATGCGATTGATCGATATGAAATGTGTTCACTTGGTCCTTCATCCTCAATTCTCGCAAAAGCAAAATACAGATCTCTAGTAAAAAGGATAGAAAATCCAAACAGAAAAGGCTAGATCGGAGGTGACAGAAGGTATGTAGAATGTCATTCATTCTTTCTTCACTCTTGGGGTGTGCCATTACATCAATGAAGGTCATCGTGGAATGTTAAGGGTATGAATACCCTTAAGAAGCAACGCTTGATTAAGTGTTGTATATTAACATATCAAGTGGATATATTCATGTTTCATGAAACTAAATTGGCGATGGACGAGGCATAAAAACATAGTAAAAATTGGTTTGGTTGAAATGGTTTTTGTAGATGCGCAATCGATGCCTCAAAGGGGAATTGTCTTGATTTGAAAATGTAGTAAGGTGGCAGTTTCCATTCTAGCGTATCACCAATATTGGATTATTTGTAAGGTTCATTCACTTCACTCCGACTTTAAATTTATATTGCTCAATGTGTACAGTCAACCAATCCCATGGGTAAAGGAGCATTTTGGCGGTTCATCTAAAGGGAATTGATTGCTTTGGCCAAACACGAGATGTGTATATAGGGGTGATTTAAATGTTATCCCATCATCAAAGGACAAGGTCGACAACATGGAATTTGACTCACAATGTCACCAAGACTTAAAGAAATTCATGTCTAAACAACTATCTAGTTGATATCGAACCAAAGCATAGATGATTCACATGTTCACATGGACTAATCTAAGGTTAGGCTTTAGTACCATCATGGAATGAATGGGTCGATTCATTGTTAAACATCTATCACTGCAATACGATTCAATTACTAAGAGTGAGGTCCTACTAATTTTTAAATCCAATCATTTTCCCATTCTCCTTTCAACGTTGGAGGACTCAACCCCTATTAGATCCCCATTCAAATTTGAGCACATGGGGCTCCGAGATTGGAGTCTTCTTGGGCGAGTGGAGTCTTAGTGAAGCTCCTTTACAATTTAGGGTTTCTAATGTGTTCGTCCTCTACATGATAAATTACTTGTGTGATAAACCTTATATTGGAGAAACTTGTAGATCTATCAAAACTATGATCAACGAACATGATAGAGACATCAAACATGATTGAATTGATCGTTCATCGTTATTTGAGCATTCCCTTAAGATTAAACATTCTATCTATCTAGATTCTTCCAAATTCATCACTTCCGGAGACAATTATGTTAAACGACACTGTAGGAAGCCATTGAGATCATACATTTTGATAATAATATAAATAGGGATAAAGGTTGGTTCATTAACGGCACTTGGAAACCTTTCATTTGTAACTTACACTATCGATTGTTTGTTTTTTCCCTGTTAAATAGGTGTTCTTTCTTAGTCTTTTCATTTTTCATTTTGTTTAGAATTATAAAAATATAATATAGAATTTTGAATTAATATTACTAAAGGATAATACTTTATTATTATGATGCTATTTAATTCTTAGATAGTTTAACTTCTTATTTTCCCGTTGATGTTTTCTTCCTTTTACTAATTAATTTTGACCTTTCTTTAGCCCCTTTAAAAAAACTAATTTCTCTCTTAGCCGACCATGGCAGTTTCAATTGTATTTTTGGATTTATTATATAAACTTAAGCTCAACAATCCTATTATCACTCATAATCTTTCCTCCTTGATGATGGGTCTAGTTATTTGACCCGAAATGTCGATTTTTAAATTATCACACAATATTCCAAATAATTTCTCTCAATGATGAACTGTGAAAATCTCGGACATTCAAGAATCCATACTTGACAGAATATTCAAGATAATAAAAATGGCACACACAAGATTACACAATATTTATCTTAGAAACCCTTTCAGAAAAAATTCCAATGCAACAACTTCTCTCTCTCTTATTGCATTAACTTAATCGTTTACAATACAATAATGCACTTCCAAGTTCTACTCTACCCTATGAAATGTTCAAATATATGTCAAAGCACATCAATATGAAACCATCAAAGTAGTTTTATAATACAATCGATGCCAAAACCACGGGCTGACAAACCAACCCATAATGTTCCCCATAAGTCATGGGTTTTGACACCACCCATATACACGTATAGATAAAAAATCACATATCTATACTCTTGGGAAAATAGGGATCCCTAAAAAATTTCTTAAGGGTTTGCCCTCAAATCCCCAATTGGGGGACCACATGCCCCCAAACACTCACTAAGGACTCATGGAAAATGTGTACAATACTCTTGGGTATACAATATGCAAAATATATAACATATTCTAACATTTTCCCACTTCTGGATACTTTGCAAAATGGGGCTACACTTCCATATAGTTAGTAGCTCTGGGCAATCAAGCCCACAAATTTTCTACACCAAGAAAATTCTCATCACTCACAACCTTTTTCAAAGAGTTAATAACACTATCCTTTGTGTCCACCTTACTTAGTAGTATCTTATTCTCCTCCACCATCTCTTACAAAAATGGTATTGAACATAAATATGTTTTATTCTTGAAAGATACTTAAGGTTATTTTCCAAACAAATTATACTTTGACTGTCACAATTAATCCTTACAACATTTTGAGAGAACCCAATAGTGGAGATCAATTGTTGAAGCTAGACCGCTTCTTTACTTGCATGAGTAGGTGTCATGTACTCAAACCTCCGTGACGGATACTACAACACTTGCTTGATGTTTACTCATGCAACTTACCACTCCACCGAAACAAGTTATACTCATGCTCCGGTAGACCTACGCATATCCAAGTCTCCACCCCAATTTGAATCCACAAAATCATGTAGATCTAAAGTTTTACTTTCACCAAGTTTACCCTAATAACATATTGCATAATCGGTTGTCCCATATAGATACACGAAGATTATTCACTACAATCCAATGTTCCTTGCCAAGATTTGTCATGAATATGATCACTACCGTAACACCCATGTTATACTTCAACAAACTAAGGGATTTTTTTTTATAAACCTTTAATTACCTTTTTATGCCTTCAATGATTTTCAACACGTAGCAGATAAAATCCAACATAATAATAAGTTTACAAAATCTCTTAATTCTTTTTATGCTGTAATGAATAACATTATTACTTAGATCAAAACTAAGTAATCCAACATTATTAATATTCTAGAATCCATCTTGACAACATACAATAACCATGTGCAACTGCAAAGGGTTCTAGATCCTTCTCGATCTCCCTTCAACACTCTATACGAGCCAACATACATTGTATACCTTTGGTTAAACCTTTTATAGGTCTTGATATCTTGCACATCTTCTTTGTGTCAGCTAGTAAAGTATGCAAGTACTTCCCTCCAACTCAAAACACTATTGAAAGAAGAAATGGTGAACAGACAATGCAGTCAGTAATTTGCACTATTATGTGCTTAGTTTTTGGCATTGTGTTAGTAAGCCGCCAAGACTACACACTAGCCTACGAAACCTATCTTCCATTCACCGCACAACCATCTCAATATAGTTATCATGATTCTTTTTTGTTGATTAATTATTA
This sequence comes from Taxus wallichiana var. yunnanensis, assembly GCA_018340775.1. Classification (NCBI taxonomy): domain Eukaryota; kingdom Viridiplantae; phylum Streptophyta; class Pinopsida; order Cupressales; family Taxaceae; genus Taxus; species Taxus wallichiana. The sequence goes on along the minus strand of CM031244.1, from coordinate 579,028,172 downwards.
AGTTTAAAGTTAACCATTTTAGTTATTTGATACAATAAGTAATTGAATTTAGTTATGAAATTGTAGGGATCATGACACAATATTCGGGTCACATGGATTATGTCAGTACCATATTAGGATCTCTACGAGAAATTTTACACTCATGTAATGACTTACGTCATTACGCATTTGTTACCCTCTCCATAGCCATCCTGAGATGACATGGACAAGGTTCATATGATAGGAATTTCGTCTCTTAATCGGTCCACAAAAATGTGACATAGGTCTAGAAAATGAGTGACAAGGAACCAAAGGTAATGTCATGAGCATATAACTATCAAAGTGTAAAAGAGGAACATCCATCGAAAGGATGCCCAAGTGAAGTGAAGACAAAGCAACAACCCCCACAATAGTAGAAAGAGGATCCATAAGAAGAGGTGGATTGATGATGATTTTCGAAAGAGTGGAAGTGATAAGAGTCCTATAAGGGTTACTCCAAACAAAGGAGATGAAGGACTCTAAACAAATTGTAGAATGATAAGAAACTCCATGTACTACATCAAAAATAGGACTGCGAAGAGATAATGAAGGTCTAGAAGATACTCGTCCCAAGAAGGTGGCTCGAAAAATAGAAGAGCGATGTCTAATGGGTATGAATCATCACATGAAAGAGGAGGAGTGGAAAGGGCCTCGCACACTGTAAGTGGAAAGGAGATAGATGCAATGATTGTATGAGGTCGGGAACATGAATTCTTGATGTTTGACGAGAAGGAGGAGTGTCGACATGCTCGGAATAACGCCAAAAGAAAGAGGAGAGGAGTCCTCAGTAGTACTCTCGTCATCAGAAATAGAAGCATAATCCTTATCATCAGGGATGGAAATAAGTGATTCGAGGAGAAAAGTGTATCATCAACAACAACAATATGTGAAGGGTCTCCAAATAAGGACTGAAATATGCGCCAGATGGTGTGAGGAGGATCTAAGTCTGCCACATGAAGGTGGAGAGGTCTAGATACATGCAACATCAAGTGACCAACAACATGGTCGCATGTGTCGAGATAGTCCTCAAGACAATAAGGATCAGTGGGTGTAGGAACTGGCCCATGTAGAAAGGGAGTAAGACCCTCGTAGGTAAAGTAATGTTCCATAGAAGCACACCATGATGTATAGTTCTCTCTACTAAGAAGAAGTGGTAGAGGCTGTAAAGTGATCCTACGATGCTCAAGTCTAGAAAGAGAATCCTCATGATGCATCTGAAAGAAGTGTAAGGTGCATGAGAAGAGGGTGTGTGGATACAAGTAAGGTGGCAAGACATCAGACTTAGCCAAGAAAGTGTCTGCGCATAATACAACACCCAAAACAATGATAACCCCATGTTTGCAACACTTTATAAGTAGTGTGTGATTACAATAGGGTGTGTTCATGCGACATGGGACATTTAACCACTCACCTTGCAGTAGGTGATGAATCATGCAAGAGTGGAGGCCACAATAAGTCCTAGTCTATATGATTTTCCATCACACCAAAAACTCAAACTGGTGGTGGAGAGGGATCTCATCGTGTTAACCAGCTGCTATGCCAACACACCCCGCACGATGGAGTCGGATGCAACCACGTGAGCTCTGGGCCCACCATGTATACACCTAATTAGATCCAATAACACATTTTAAGAAGGTCCCTCTGAAAAATTAGTTTAGAATTTTTGGCAAATCTCAAAAATCAACTTTCGAATCATTGGCAAATTTCTAAAAATATGTTTTGTGGCAAAGGCGATTTCACAGAGAGCAATTTTCCTGGTTTCAAAAAAATACTATTTGGAAATTTTAGCAATTATCATGTAGGCTAGGCGAGAAGGTTGGTCGGGTAGGTTGGGTGGTTGGAAATTGAGGGGTTGGGCGATTAAGGGTTGGATGGCTAAGGGTTGGATGGGTGGGTTGGACGACTAAGGTTTTTCGAATGGGTTGGATGGGGTTGGACATGTTGATTGGACGGTTAAGGGTTGGATGAGTTGGGTAGGATGGGTTGATTGTACGACGAAGAGTTGGATGAGTGGGTTAGATGGGCGGAGTTGGACGGCTACGGGTTGGATGGGTAAGGGTTAGACAAGCTGGGTTGGACGGGCGGAGTTGGATGGATAAGGGTTGGTCGGAAAAGGGTTGGACGAGGTAAGGGTTGGACGGGTGGGTTGGATGGGTAAGGGTTGGACGGGTGGGTTTGGTGGGCATGGAATTGGACGGGATGGTTGGTCGGTTGGGGGTTGGACGACTAAGAGTTGGATGGCCAAGGGTTGGGAGGTGGGTAGGATAGTTGGGAGTTGGATGGCTCAGGGTTGGATGGGTGGGATGGATGACGAGAGGGGTTGGATGGCTATGGGTTAGGCTGGTGGGTTGGACAATTAAGGAGTTGGATGGAAAAGGGTTGGATGGTAGGTTGGTCGGTTGAAGGGTTGGATGGCTAATGGTTGGACGGCTAAGTATTAGATGGGTTCATTAATTATGGGTTAGGTAGCTGCATTGGCTAGCCAATAATTTTCAGCCACATGTCCTTTGACCCATTAAGAACCCTATAAATACCCCTACAAGGTTCATTTCTTCACTTTTCTACAAAAATTTCCAGTGCTCTGAGCTCTCCAATTTTCAAAGTTCTTCCAAATTTCAACAATGGCAAGCACCACATCTACTCCTACACCAAAATTCCAATACAAAAACCTCATGTGCCCATATATTGTAGCCCTTCTGAAAGAAAAAGATGCACAAAAGGATTGGCTCGAAAATCGAATTTATTGGGCTTGTGGAGATGCCCCAATTCGATACTGATACTTCAGTGCTTGATTACCTTCTCGCCTCTTACAATGAGAATGATGGAAAATTTTTCGTTCTCTTGGTGCATCCGAGACATCGTCAAATTTCATTCACAATTGAACCCGTAGACATACATTGGTTAACTGGTTTACCATTTGAAAATAAGCCACCTGTTACTACAAAGGCTATCCTCACAGATGAAGAAAAAAGTTTTTGGAGTCTCATTATAGTGTGCAGGTTGATGGTAAGTTTATTATTTTCAAATTATTTTCTCTTAACATTTGTCCACCACCCAATCCTCTAACATTTTTTTTGTTATTGCAGCTCCTCTTAATCATTCATCACGAGGCCTACTTCTTCAAGGTATTACAAACCAATTCTTTCTTGCAGTTGCATCACTTTTTCAGGCCAGGATTGTATTACAGGGAAGATCTGTAGACATTCCGTATTGGGCGTTCAATATTTATTGCGGACACTAGTAGGTCAACAATTCGATTGGTGCACATATTTGTCCAATCAAATAAAAATAGATGTCTCTGTGCCCACAATGCCAATCAATCTGATAAATCCAAGATTGTATTCTCTTGTTGTAATTTTATTATTGCTTTCTATTAGGAAGCATTCTATGAATTTCAGAAAGCTAAAATTCCAACTGCAATCAATGATAAAATGATTGGTCTAACTCTTGAAGAACAACAGGTAATTGTTACTTTTACAGTTTTCTTATTATAACGATTTCAAATTCAATATTTTTTAATAAAATAATAATTGTAAGATTTTTTATGCAGAGAAGAATTATTGCTGCAACAACTCATAAGGAGGCAATTTCTCGAGGAAAAGCCCCTACAGAGGTCTCTATTGATTCTGACATGGATTCAACAGAATCAACACCAATAAGACCACCTCGTCAAAAGCGACCTAGGGGGTCGCTATGTCCATCACATCTACCATCACATTTAACTACAGGTGTAGACACCTAAAATATGCTTACACTTAGCATTTCATCCAATTCAACCGATTGACGACATTTTGTTAATCAACCCTTCTTCACTCCATTCTTGGATGCCCATTTACGACACCTTCTTGGTCGTATTCCTCCTATAATCATCTAATTTGGTTAATATCTCTCTTATTAGCTAAACATTCCTCCTTTCGACCATTCAAAATCTCCCTAGTTCTCTCTAGACCACTTCTATTGGCTTCTTAGGCTATTTATCAGTCACAATTGGTTATCCAGACCCCTCCTAACTCTCAACGAGTCTTTAATCACTTGCTAATCAATTTTAACTAGCCTAAACCCTAGTTAACTAGCCTAAACCAATCTTAACTAAGCCTAAAGCATGTTTATCCTAATCTAATCTAAAATATCTTTAGTCCCACATGCACCCAAATTCCAAATTCTTCCAAACCAAAAACTATAAATACAAGGCTAAGCCTACCCATTTAGACTTACAACTTTACTCTCAAACACTTTGCAAAGGCATTAGAAACCATTTGTGATAGCTTTAAGCTATAGAACATTTGGATCTTGGCCATACTCCATTGTTAAGAGCTCCCCCATCTTGCATCCATCCACCTCCATTGAATAAAACAACTAATCACATAATTTGATTCTTAGGATCTAAACTAGGTTCAATTTTAATAAGCTTTCATAGAGTAGAGAGTAGTATACATGTTAGTTTTTGATGTTTTTGTCAAAGTTATAATACTTTTATGTTAGTTTCTCTTATTTAGCTCTAATCTGATGGTGCATGGTTGAGTTAGCAAAGCTTTGAGGTTCTTTAGCCTCACTCCATAGCTTTTGCAACTTTCCATTGCATACATTTGGCACGCTCAGTAGGACTCTTATGTCCATCCTCCATTAATGGAGGTCCTTTGAGTTCTTCAAAGTCATTTTTCAAGTTTTTTTTAGTGTAGATCACTTGTTATTTTCCTCATTTCTGTTTTAAACCTTGGATTAATAAACTCTATTTACATGCATTTGTGGGTTTAACGTAGAAATAGGAAGCTTTGACTAACCAATAACCTGTTTGCTCTTAAATTTTTGAAAATCCGTGTGTTTTGCGGGTTTTTACGAGGCACGTGTAGGTGTTTTCAGGTTGCGCGTACGCATTGAGATATGCACGTCTCCGTCGCAAGCAAGGCCGCGTACTGTCAGGGTGTCCTTTGTGTTTATAAATTTTTTCTCTTCGAGAGACGTGTCCGTGTCTCCGTTGGTCTGCGTCCGCATCTTTGTCTCTCTCTGACGCGTCTCGTGTAATTAATATCACTGTGGAAAATTTTGAGAATTTTTTTGCTTGGGCCGCGTATCCATCGGTAGGAGCATGCACGCGTTGAAACCCTAGCATACCTGTTGGATTAGGGCATATAGGTGTTGGTGACTATTTTGACTTTAATAGACCCACGTAGGTGTTGGTATAGGCGCGTACTCATTGGTTGGGGTGCGTACATGTCAGTTTAGGTGCGCAGGTGTTACTGTCAACATTAAAAAATTTTTCTGATCTGCTTTTACTGTTTCTCTGTCATTTTTGATGCAGGTTTCTAAAAATTGACAGGTTTTAAAACAGGACTAACTCTTTAAAATTTTAGTTTGCATGATTAAGTGTTTTTCATTCCTTAGCTTAAATTAGGATTTGTGAAAGGTGCGTATGCTCTCTCCTCACGCTTTCCAAAGCGATCTTGGAGATCAAAAACACTTACACAAAATCTATTTTATATGTTAAAAACACTTGCTCTTTAAAGGATAAAGTAACATTTTTATGTGCTTTTAGGATTTCCACTTTGCGTATGCTCTTCCTTCACGCTTTTAGGCGATCTTAGGAATCAAAAGCAAGTGTGAGTTCTCTTTTACCTCAATCAGCAAAACGGAAAACTACTAACCAACTTGTTGTCTACAGAACCTAACGTTGGTCAAAGAAAGGTGTTAAGAATGAAGCAAAAACTTCTAATATATGTGTGTTTGCAGATTGCCAAAAGGTGTGCCACTTTTGAAACCACATTAAGATTAAAAATGATAAAAAACACACCACATTCAACACTGCTTTGTATTCAGAGTTTGAAAAGGGTAAGTCCCTCTCCACTTAATTGAACGTAACCCCTTTGGCATAATGCCGTAAGCTATAACAATGGGGGTGGTTCAGGAACCCCAAAGTAGTCCACCGCTGAGTAACCTCATGGAAAAAATGGGAAGCGCCTCGCTTACCCACTTGACTAGTACACCTTGTGAGATAGCATTACCAATTGTCCATGTGGTGACCCCAGTGATAGTACACGTAGACACACTAGTTGCCTACTATTCTTGAAGGGGGTAAAGTAAAGCTGAGATACTCCCAAACTAGTCAGTGTGACTTTTTGGGTAAATCGCGCTCGCTTAAGACAACCTTGTAACACCTAGTTGAGAGAACTTATTAAGGAAACCATTTTGTCTGGAGGCCAACTTTACTAGTCCATTCACGTCGTTTGCCATCACAAAGTGATAACTTGTTTGGATTCAACACCTTGTTTGTTGAACACGGTAACGAACCCATTCTAAGTTGGATCTAAGTGTTTTTCATCACGAATCTAGACAAACGTATTACTCAGCTTAGCTTCCTTCTCATTTTTCAAATGAGGCGAAGCTCTGCCCAAAGTGAAACTAAGTCTATTTTCACATATTCTTGATCTACACCCATGCGTTCATACTTTCCACATTGGAAGTCGAACAGAGGCATACTTTACGTGTCATGTCAGAGATTGTGCTAGCTACTTTTTTGTACGTTTACACTCATCCATGTTTGTGGTTGGGGTGTTAAATGACTAAAGCAGCGAGGGTACATTTTCACGTCTTTGGTAGTCCTATGATCTTGACTTCAGGATCTTCATCATTGTTATGGGTCAGTTTTGTCATTCTATCTCTCCCCTAGTTTGTCGAATTTTTCTTACATTATGGTCGTTCAGTATTGGTATTTACATTACATCTCCCATTCTTTGGGTACGTAGTATAAATCCCTCTATTGCGCGGTTACGCCGCTTGCATTATCAGAGACTTCTTGTTATACCTTCTACTTGATTTTAGTTTAGATGTCATCTGGGTCTCTTGATGAGTGTTGATACCGTGTTATATATATCGCCATAATGTTGTCTTGATATCGACACCTTGCTTGCTTGGTTGAGATATCGGGATAGCATTGTTATGATATGTCTAGTTGTGATGTCCACTTTTCAAAACACTTAGCTTTCATCGACACTCAAGTTAGTACTAGGTATACCTTGTGTGGAGGTCATGATTTTCTCCTTGTTACTTACACCTTGTTCATTTCGAACTTGACGTAAGTATTGACATTGTGTGGATCATCTTTGCATTGGGCTGTCATTTTGCACACACATTTTACATAGGGAGTATTTCCTTATTGATTGGATTTGTGTTTCACACTTGCGTGATTGTTCCTTGTGATTATTCATTCAGAAAACTTATTTTCTAGGACAATCCTTTTTGATCTCATCAAGATTGCATCATCATGATGTCTATTTTCCTTAGACCTTCTTCAGAAAATCACACACGCGTCTCCGTACGTACTGAATGTCTAGTTGGCTACCATTGTGCTGCCCAAATCAGCATGGGGCCTTCTTCACTTTGAAGAAGTTTGATTGCACTATCTAGGTCTAGAAATTTGTGCTTAAACGATGCCAACAATGACTGACTATCGTGTGGTTCCTCACGCTTACGACAAAGTGCGGAACCTAGGTTTAGGCATTCACATCAAAAGATACCCTTTACGACTAAACCTCGTTTGGTTCTTCGCGCTAGAATTCCCACCTGGGTACCCTGTTCCCCACCTTCAGCTCATAGTCGGTGGTATGGTTTAGATGCTTCTAATCCAAATTATTATTCGAGTTCCCCCACTCTTCTTTTGATTCAAATCCAAACTACCATTCGGATTCCCACTCTTCTTCGGAAGATTCGGATCCCAACTATTGTTTGGATACCCATAGATCAAATCTTGAATCACGGTCCTCCCTTCCTTCACAGGACCTTTATTCCAACTCACCTCAACGATGTCTTCCTCCTTTGAAGACTTGTGTGACTCCAAGTTCCATCGATCGAACATCTAATTTGGTTCTTGAGTCACGGTCCTCCCTTTCTTCATAGGACCTCCTTCATCAGTCGTCTCAACGACCTCTTCCTCCATCGAAGAGTTCCACGACTCGGGTTACCTCTAGTCACTCATCCAATTCGACTCCTACATTGTAACTTAATGGATGGCTATGTGATCCTACTTTCCAACCTACATTACGTCATCTTCTAGAAAAATGACCTAGGTCCAAATCCAAATCATCCATTCATGAAATTCTGCCAGCCAAGCCTACTTCCTCTCTTGAGTCATCTTCTTCTATCAATCAATCTTCCCCACTTAGCGGATCCATTTCTTCTAGTCAACCCCCATGGTCAAAGAAAAACAACCTCTACTGATTGATTTATCTCAGGATAAAGGACCAATCAGACTACACGAAGATATCCCTTTAGAGGATTGCAAACAAGGTTTCTTTCTTGAACTCGATACGCTCGCGTATGGGGAGGAAGAGTTTGATTCCTTTTATCAGAACATAGAGGAAGAGCCTAAAGTCATGGAACTTGATTCTTCTTCTGTTATTCCATCTTCACCTTCCTCTGAACATGATGAGATGTTGGAGTCTAGCATTGATCCATGACCTATCTTCTCATTTCCTAATCATTCCTTATCTATCATCATTCCTCAATCAAAATCTTGCCTTGGCTCACCTCCTGGTAGCCCATCATCTTCTTCTATCTTGGGGCCACGTCCTAGTAGCCCATTACCTTCTATTCTTGGGCCACGTCCTAGTAGCCCTTCATCCTATTCTATCTATGGGACACCTCGAGTAGCCCTTACTCATCGATACTTGGGCCACACCCTAGTAGTCACTCACCCTCATCTTCTATTCTTGGACCATGTCCTCGTAGCCCAACTTCTTCCATCTTAGGGCCATATCCTAGCAGCCCTTCATCATCTTCTATCAGTGGATCACCTCCTGGTAGCCCATCCTCTTCAATTCTTGGACCGTATCCTTTTCATCTACCACATCTTTCTTCTATCAATTTTTGCGGTAAGCCCACTACCATTTCCATCATTCCTTTCATTAATCATAAAAATTCACTTTCTTCTCCTTCTTGGGATCAGACAAGTCATGTGTCAACTTATAAAAAACCCAAACAGGTTCATTATCAAGCTCAGGTCAAAACTTCCAAGAGCTCTAAAGCTCCTAACAAAGTAAATGATCTTAAGGTTAAAAATCAAATACGATTCAAGAATGCACATCAATGTAACCATCAAGTATGGCACAAAGTGCATAAACCTCTGGATAGGGAACTCAATCTCCTGCATATGAAATCCATGTTTCAAGATAAATCGCAGTCTTTTGTTGAGTATGAGCTCACCACAATCATCGACATCGGAGATAACATGACTCTTGATAAAAAATCACACTTAGTCTCCCTTATTAAGGAACTCATGAGACATCGTTGTTGGATCTTACCATGCAGAGTGACTTATTTGGTCCCACCTTTCCAAAAACTATCAAAAATCTAAAAATCAAAACAATGTAAAAATACAAAAACATGAGAAAACATTTCATAGAAAAATCAAAGGTACAAAGATCAAACATTGCAATCAGGTATTACGTACACATGGATGTTTATTTCTTCCCTTTCTTTCTCTTCTTCTGCAAGTCTTCCTATCATTTTTATCCCTTCGGTGATCTTTTGGTTAGCCTATTCACACGTATTTTGTGACATTTATCTCTATGGTATCCGTTTGACCCTAGTCTTTTATCACCTTGGTAAATTAAAGAACGACTGACCTCTTAGAGATCCTATCACATTCAACATCTAATAAAATTGTTGCGAAGAAATTTTGGACATATTTGTTGACACTAGCCAATGTTGTCATCACAATCACTTCCACCTCCTTCCATTAAGCCATTTGTGGTTCTTAACCCCTTGTCAAACAAGAGAGCTGAAATAATTTTTAGAAAATCAAAAGAATCAAAATCAATCAAAAGATAAAAAGCTACAAATGAAAAGAAAATTGATATATAACTCTCTCTTGGGGTATTTCCAATAATTTCTATTGGGGCTATGGACACTGTGGTAGTAGAGCAATTCTACTATTAGAATCAAATGCATCTCCGTCGGGCTATGGACGCTTGGCTGGCAGTGGAGCAATGTACGACTATCCTTCCACCCTCCATTCACAAATCACCTTTCAAAATCAATCATTCCTACACATTGGCTAGGGTGTCTTCACTTGTTATCTATTAAATCTTCCCTTCAAGAGGTAATCTAATTCCACATTCACACATTAGATCTCTATGAGTATGCAGGATTAGTATGTTACCAAGTGTCTTTTTTTGGACCTTGTTCTAGACTCTTACTCTAGTCTGTATCTTGTCTCACGATTTGTGCCTTTGGCTAATTAATTGTTTCATTGCGAGGCTTCTCAGCTACATTCATGTCTTTCACATCATTCTTCTGCTTCGTTCAGAACATCCATGTGTATAAGATTTCCTTTTTTGACATGTTTGCGAGACACCTTTTTCCCCTTTCACAAAATCCAATCTTCTCCTTCCTTTCTATCATGTGCTTTTAGGCCAACTTACACTGGGGGCATCCTTGCTTCCTCTTAGCACTTCATTGGTTTACGTTCATCATCATGTTGAACCTATCCATAATGGCCTTGGGTCCTGCTTCTACACGTGAAGAGTTTGCCTTTGAATACCCCCACCTAATTGTGGGAAATTTTGCATCTTCACCTTCTTGCGCATGCACGTGGCCTTTCGCCCTTGTACATCCCATCTATCACTAGGGAATCCACGCTTCTTTGTCTTCCTATACATAGTTTCAGAAAACTTTAAAAATCATAAAAAAACATTCAAATATGTTTCAAGAAACATAAAAAACAATATAAATCAGCTTACAAAATGTCGCTCTTTGGTTCTCACCTGTTCATGTGTGTGACTCGCGGATCATCTTGATCTACCTCCATCAAGAAAAGCTAGGTTGCTTACTTTTTCTGTACTCTGGGGCACAACGAGTTGCCTGGTACTGTTTCGTAGTGCACATTGCTTTTCCATTAGACCGAAGTGTCCTCCATTATTCCCCCTTGCATGTATCTTTGCTTGGGGCACCGTCATTAACCCTTGTCGTTGATTTGAATAGGTTGGAACTGAAGCTTGATAACAAAAACATTGCATTATGTTTCTCTATTAGGTTAGCTTGTTTACTTTCTCGTATTGCATTGCATTTTGTATGTTGCATGGAGTTAGACATCTTTTACTTTCTCGTATTGCATCGCATTTTTGTATGTTGTATGGAGTTAGTGTTTTTAGCAATGGACATTTATTTGTATATGGCTTTTCATGTCATACTACACTTTTGTTCATTCTTTTTAATAAGGACCGATGATGAAGATCTCTAGCAATATGATGAAAAATAAAGTTGTTTAAAAGGCATTGGATGGATGTTAGCTCATTCCCCTTCCTCATACTCCTTTTCTTCTATATCCCCTTTCTTTTCTTCTTCATCACACTATTCTTTCTTCTATTCTCTTTCTGTCATCTTTTTGATCGTCAATCGAGTTCTTCTATCACCCCATCAACAATCGAGGGGGAATCCTTCATTCTACTCATTTTTCTTCTATCCCTTAAAAATTTTCTACTTGTTTATGCTTGTCTACTTTCTTTGAAGTGACGTCACTTATGCCACCCCAAAGAGGGGCAAATGTAGACACCTAAAATATGCTTACACTTAGCATTTCATCCAATTCAACCGATTGACGACATTTTGTTAATCAACCCTTCTTCACTCCATTCTTGGATGCCCATTTACGACACCTTCTTGGTCATATTCCTCCTATAACTCATCTAATTTGGTTAATATCTCTCTTATTAGCTAAACATTCCTCCTTTCAACCATTCAGAATCTCCCTAGTTCTCTCTAGACCACTTCTATTGGCTTCCTAGGCTATCTATCAGTTATAATTGGTTATCCAAACCCTCCTAACTCTCAACGAGTCTCTAATCACTTGCTAATCAATTTTAACTAGCCTAAACCCTAGTTAACTAGCCTAAACCAATCTTAACTAAGCCTAAAGCATGTTTATCCTAATCTAATCTAAAAGAGCTTTAGTCCCACATGCACCCAACTTCCAAATTCTTCCAAACCAAAAACTATAAATACAAGGCTAAGCCTACCCATTTAGACTTACAAATTTACTCTCAAACACTTTGGAAAGGCATTAGAAACCATTTGTGATAGCTTTAAGCTATAGAACATTTGGATCTTGGCCATACTCCATTGTTAAGAGCTCCCCCATCTTGCATCCATCCACCTCCATTGAAGAAAACAACTAATCACATAATTTGATTGCTTAGTATCTAAACTAGGTTCAATTTTAATAAGCTTTCATAAAGTAGAGAGTAGTATGCATGTTAGTTTTTGATGTTTTTGTCAAAGTTATAATACTTTTATGTTAGTTTCTCTTGTTTAGCTCTAATCTGATGGTGCATGGTTGAGTTAGCAAAGCTTTGAGGTTCTTTAGCCTCACTCCATAGCTTTTTCAACTTTCCATTGCATACATTTGGCATGCCGGTGGGATGCTGACGAGGGCATATGCTTACACTTAGCATTTCATCCAATTCAACCGATTGACGACATTTTGTTAATCAACCCTTCTTCGCTCCATTCTTGGATGCCCATTTACGACACCTTCTTGGTTGTATTCCTCCTATAAATCATCTAATTTGGTTAATATCTCTCTTATTAGCTAAACATTCCTCCTTTCGACCATTCAAAATCTCCCTAGTTCTCTCTAGACCACTTCTATTGGCTTCCTAGGCTATCTATCAGTCACAATTGGTTATCTAGACCCCTCCTAACTCTCAACGAGTCTCTAATCACTTGCTAATCAAGTTTAACTAGCCTAAACCCTAGTTAACTAGCCTAAACCAATCTTAACTAAGCCTAAAGCATGTTTATCCTAATCTAATCTAAAATAGCTTTAGTCCCACATGCACCCAAATTCCAAATTCTTCCAAACCAAAAACTATAAATACAAGGCTAAGCCTACCCATTCAGACTTACAACTTTACTCTCAAACACTTTGAAAGGCATTAGAAACCGTTTGTGATAGCTTTAAGCTATAGAAAATTTGGATCTTGGCCATAATCCATTGTTAAGAGCTCCCCATCTTGCATCCATCCATCTCCATTGAAGAAAACAACTAATCACATAATTTAATTGCTTAGGATCTAAACTAGGTTCAATTTTAATAAGCTTTCATAAAGTAGAGAAGTATACATGTTAGTTTCGATGTTTTTGTCAAAGTTATAATACTTTTATGTTAGTTTCTCTTGTTTAGCTATAATCGATGGTGCATGGCTGAGTTAGCAAAGCTTTGAGGTTCTTTAGCCTCACTCCATAGCTTTTTCAACTTTCCATTGCATACATTTGGCATGCCGGTGGGACGCTTTGACGGCATATGCTTACACTTAGCATTTCATCCAATTCAACCGATTGACGACATTTTGTTAATCAACCCTTCTTCACTCCATTCTTGGATGCCCATTTATGACACCTTCTTAGTTGTATTCCTCCTATAAATCATCTAATTTAGTTAATATCTCTCTTATTAACTAAACATTCCTCCTTTTGACCATTCAAAATCTCCCTAGTTCTCTCTAGACCACTTCTATTGGCTTCCTAGGCTATCTATCAGTCACAATTGGTTATCCAGACCCCTCCTAACTCTCAACGAGTCTCTAATCACTTGCTAATCAAGTTTAACTAGCTTTAACCCTAGTTAACTAGCCTAAACCAAGCTTAACTAAGCCTAAAGCATGTTTATCCTAATCTAATCTAAAAGAGCTTTAGTCCCACATGCACCCAAATTCCAAATTCTTCCAAACGAAAAACTATAAATACAAGGCTAAGCCTACCCATTCAGACTTACAACTTTACTCTCAAACACTTTGGAAAGGCATTAGAAACCATTTGTGATAGCTTTAAGCTATAGAACATTTGGATCTTGGCCATACTCCATTGTTAAGAGCTCCCCCATCTTGCATCCATCCACCTCCATTGAAGAAAACAACTAATCACATAATTTGATTGCTTAGAATCTAACTAGGTTCACATTTTAATAAGCTTTCATAGAGTAGAGAGTAGTATACATGTTAGTTTTTGATGTTTTTGTCAAAGTTATAATACTTTTATGTTAGTTTCTCTTATTTAGCTCTAATCTAATGGTGCATGGTTGAGTTAGCAAAGCTTTGAGGTTCTTTAGCCTTACTCCATAGCTTTTGCAACTTTCCATTGCATATAACAAGTATGAAGTTTTCTATTGATATAATTAACTAATTCAAACAACTAATATAGATTATGTAATTAGTATTGTATTTTAATATTTCTATTGTTCTTTTTTTGCATTTATTGTATTCAGAAACTACTAAAATGTTTGATGATGATCAAACTCATTCGACGCACAAGATCGAAATGTTATGATTACGTCTCCAAATGTGCAAGGTAAATTGTAATATTTAATTTTACGTGTTTTATTACGTTACTACTTTTTAGAATTTACAAGGCCTAACCATATAATGGCTTCTAACAATTTGTTGTTTGCATCTTGTAGGTAATATATCTTCTGAGAACATTCCACTTGCAAGGAGGCCACCAATACCACCAACACGTTCAGTGCAAACAAAAAGAAGAACTGCAGGCAAGAATATAAGGTTTCTTGCAGAATCAGTTGGAACAGTTCATCCTGCAACAACAAAATTTTCTTGGACTCTTGCTAGGAGGTGTTTTAAGTGTAATGGCCTCACAGCTTTTCAACAACATCACCCTTGACGAGGAGTATTTGGGGTTTGATACTGGTGATGCTGATAAGGGAAACTATTTTGACACTCATGATATGATTCAATCTACTCCGCCTCAACCACAACAACAAAAAAATGTGCATGATGTATGGACAATGAATCTCCTCCTCCATCAAACGCTCCACAAACAAATGATGAAAAGACACATTTTATACTAGAAAATATGATTTCAGATAGTATGGGGGCAACAATTCAAGAGGTTGTCATGTCTGATGTGGATTTGGTGCTCTTGGGAGAGGAGAGAAATTTTTTTGATAAAATAAATAAATACAAGATACCATAATCACACTCAAAGGCATTCATTGTTCACTGCCGTAGAGAGCCAACCGACAAGGCAGGACATTTTTCTAAATAAATCTCAGTCAGGGACAATTTCCTATGCTAATAATTACAACGATGAAATTATAGACACAATGTTAAACATGTTGGAGAATCTAAATGTTGAAGCACATGCTTACTACAACAAATGGGCAAAAGACAAGACAAATGTTTTAATAGAAAATGCTGAAAAAGAAAAAGTTGTGGTGAGTGGGCTTTATGTTTTACATGCAAAATCCTAATATTATAAGCATTGTAATATATTTGTTTAACTTATCTAATAAACTAAAATTTGTTTAACTTATATAATAAACTAACATTTGTTACTTCTATTTTGCAGCAAAGTATGAAAATTTAAAGAAAGAAGCGAGTTGTTTTTGAAGCACATTTAAAAATTCCCATGAAAATCCTAAATTCATTTGCATGAGTTGAAGAAAAACTGATAGTAATAAATAAACAAAATAATACATTGAGAAGAATAATCAAGGAGCATAAGATGGATCCAGAAATCTTACTGAAGGAAAAGACAGATGCAAATGCAACACTTTTGTGTAGGAGATGTAGCGAGGGAGGAACTGAATATTCTTGAAAATATCAATATTGTTGCATGAGATTTGCAGGCATCAGGAGTTATAACAGATAACTCTTTACAGACATAGCAAATTCCTCCACCTCTAACGCAAGAAAAAGATCAAGCTTCTCCTGCTACATAAGAAATTCAATATGTTAGTGAAGTTCACCATGTGATAGGTGTGTTGTCACAATTTTGACACTGGCGTAGGAATTAAAAGATAGTGGCGGCCAATTTTTTTGTTTTTATTCCATGAGGTAGATGTAAGGACAACTATGATTCAGAATCATAGGCAAAAAAGAGGATGACCTCGTAATGTGTCCTTATATGACAGAACTTGTCTAGAAGCTTTGATAATATGTTAGTGATGTTCACCATGTGATAGGTGTGTTGTCACAATTCGACACTGGCGTAGGAATTAAAAGATAGTGGCTAGCCAATTTTTTTGTTTTTATTCCGTGAGGTAGACGTAAGGACAACTATGATTTAGAATCATAGGCAGAAAAGAGGATGACCTTGTAATGTGTCCTTATATGATAGAACTTGTTCGAAGCTTTTAAAATGTATTGACAACCCCCTTTTTGTAATTATATTGGCCGAAAATGCTTTATGAATTTGTACTTTTCTTCATAAAGTAATCCGCCACCTGAGAGAACCATTTCAACAGTACTTTGGGAATTGGAATTGTAACTATGATGTTTCAACAATACATAATACAAATGATGTTTTTGTCTCTTTGTTTACGTAAATGTTGCTTAAATTTACTTGATTTTGTTTGTTTAAATAATTTACGTTTTTGATTTCTTGCAGATGTAAAATAAATCAATTAATGATATTTTCTTATTTTAGTTTAAAAACAAATATTTAATATTGCATTTATTGAAAGTTGCAATCTCTATATGAAATACATCAATAGTTATAATTCATTACATTAAATAATTGTAATGAAATCTATGTGAATTGAAATAGTCCTGCATCAACACTTTCATTCGTGTCTTGGAAATCAACTGTAGCATGATCTTTGGATGTGTCTCCATCCCTAGGTCGGAGTAGAATGTTACTCGGTTGAGTTGGATCTCCGAATCGTTAGCTAAAGAGATCCGGGAAAGATTCAAAAATGATAAAATTCTTGAAGCAATGGGAGTTGTAAATCCACAATTTTGGAATTTGTCTGGGGGAAAACCTTATACATCTATTAGTCCTTTATTTTTCAAAAACATGGGTGTTCTAACTAACCATTTCTCTAAGACTGAAGAGATAAACAAAGTTTCTATTGAAGGTATTTTACAAAGAAAAATACTTAGTTCCCTAGTCAATGGATTTTGCTAATACTATGATAAGACAAGTTCAACTTCTACAAAACCCACAGGATTATGGTGCCATCAAAAGGATTTGGAAGGATATTTGTTCCAGTAGTATTCTAAGTGAAGATTTGAGTGAGTATATTAAGTTGTATGAACTCTGTCAAACTATGATTCTAGGTTCTGTGGAAGATGAGAGGGTTTTCAGTGCACTATCCTTTTTAAAATCAAAATTTCAAAACAGATTGGACATGAATCTAGAAAGTTGTTTGAGGTTGTATGTATCACGTTACTTAGTGGAGTCTCTCCCTTATGATAGAGTACTTGAATTATGGAATTCACTAGTTACACATTCCTCCACTCTAGCTACATTTTCAAATGTGCTCACAATTTTGTAAGCCAGATTCATTATGTGGGCCATACAATGGACAACAACCATATATGGAGCAACAATTGTTTGAAGTCTAACGTAGAGACCATTTCTAGCTCCCTGCATTACAGCTGCACCATTGGTTCCGACACAAACTAATTTTTTTGCAATGGCGAAGTCATCCATTCCAACAACATCCTTCAGATTTGAGACCACCAATTTATAAATATTTTCAGAATTGCAATTCTTAGTCATTTTATGAATTGCTAAGAGGTGTGGAGTTCTTATTTCATTAGCAAATGTATAAACATGAATACAAATCCATGAAGTATTATCAACTGCAGTAACCTCATCTATTGAAAGGGAAATATACTTAGCCTTTTGAACACACAGTTTTAGATCCTCCTTTTCTACCTAGAGATATACATTTTCCTTTTCCCGACTACTTGTATCGACCAATGAGATTGAGGAACGTTCTGTAGACCAATAACCTGATACAAAATTTTATTTTCTCCAAAATATGACATCGGTCTTCCCCTTTTCAATATATGGAATACGGTAGCAAACTGAATACTTTTTGCATGCATTTCTACCTCCATAGCTTTGCTCAATCTTGCTACTATGGTCCCACATTTTTCATTCACATATTTCATACTTTTTTTTTCCTTTTCATATTCTTCTGCGTATTTGACATGTAAACAATGTTATCCAAAATAAGCCCCTTGCTTATTTTTGGCTAACTCTCTTTCATTTCTTCCTTCCTTGTGCCTCAGTCAAATTTTTCCACTTTTCAAGCACTCAAATTTTTTTGGAAATGGCTTCATCAGATAGAGAATTTTCTCACCTTTCCAAAAAGGTAAAATTTTCCTTCTAACTCCTTCTATTTTGCAAGTTATGGCTTGGCGGAGTTTTGAGGGAAATTTTCCCAGGGAAGGCCTGCAACCAACAGGAATGTGCCAAGTGGCGGCGGAATGGTGGGTCAGCGGAGGTAGGTTGGAAAAAATCACTAAGGAATGGGTGGGGGGTAAAGGAAATATTTTTCCCGCGGGCCCGCAGAGAAAGAAATGGTTTGAGGCCCGTGTGAATCGGGAATGCGACATGTGTCCATAAGGCCAGCGGAAATCAGGACGACGGAGTGAATTTTGGCTTTTCGCCAAAATTGCAAAGGGGCAAGAAGGAAAAAATTGGCCCATAGGCCTCTGCAAGGAGGAAATAAAATTTTGGCCGCAGTCACCGAGTGAATAGGAATGTGACACATGGCATCGGAGTGGCGGGCGCGAAAGAATTTGGTAAAATTTACCAAAGTGTCCAAAGGGCGCAAAGAGAAATTTTTCCCGCTGGCCCGAAGAGAATGAAAGTTGGTTTGAACTTGCAGCAAATAGGGTGATGCCACGTGTCCATGAAGTGGGCAGAGGTCGGGGGCATGGGAAGAATTTGGCAATTTTTCCAAAGTGTTGCAAATGGCGCAAAGGAAAATTTGTTCTCGCGGGCCCGCCAAGGAGAAAATGAAGGTTTTATAGAAGCCCCGCGGACCAATCAAAGTGTGACACGTGTCCTGGTCTCGTCGGAGGTCGGGGGCACGGGGAGAAGTTGGCATTTTTGCCAAAGTGATCGGTAGTATCAAAGGGAAAGTTTGGAGCGCACGCCCGAGCGAATAGAAGGATGACACATGGCGGTAGAACAACGGGGCAGGGGAGGAATTTTGGAAAATTTTCCAAAATTCAAAAAGGCGTAAAATGTCCGTTTGAACCTATGGACCAACAGGAACATGCCACATGGCATCAGAGTGGCAGGGGGCGAGTTTTTTGGGAAAGTTTTCCCAAATTCAAAAAAGGGGAAATTTTTGGGTTTCGGCCCGTCGACCCAATTTTTGCCTTGGTTTTGCCCTAAATCTTCAGAGGGGCATATCTTTTAATCTAGAGCTCAGTTTTCCTTGATTTTGGTGTCATTGGAAAGCTATTAAAGTCCTCTACATGATGGAATATTTAATTTCATTTTTGATGGGGTTTGGTGGGAGAAAAATAAAAACACCTTTGGCATGGGGAAAGAGCAGAACCGACGTTTCAACCACCATTTTTAATGCAATATGGCTTCCATTCTTCTCCAGCATGGTCAAAAATCTCGGGGAATGAACTTTTAAGGGTACCCATGCCTTATTGATGGATTTGGTTGGTGGTTGAATGTTTCCTTTCATTTTCCTGTGTTTTCTCCTTCTTGAGCTCGGGTTTTCATTGTTAAAAGCCAATTTTGGCTCATTTGTAAAGGGTTGTTCATCTTTTTGCTTTGCCCTCCCTTCTTTTCTTCCTGGGTTGAAAATGGAGTTAGAACCTCCTCCCATACTACCATTAAAATGATGTTCTGTGCAAACTTTTGGAGCAACAAAAACATGTTTTGTGATGCATCTGTCCATCCTTGCTCATTTTTTTCTTGTTTTCTTCTTGCCTCTCTTCATTGCAGGTATTTGTGCATGTTTGAATGTTCATTGCAGGTTTAGAGCTATGTTCATGGAGTTTTTGAACATTTTCTATGTGAAATCTATCCTTGGGCCTATGATGCACTTTTCCATCCTTCCCATTGCTCACATATTCTTGTTCTACGATAGTTTTGATAGATGTTCAAAATTTTCCTTCTCGGTGTATCACCATTTTAGTGTAGGCTTCTGTCTTTTTTTCCCTCTTTTCTCTCTCTCCTGTCTCTTGGAAGTTAGATTAGGATTAGATCAGCTTACCGCACTGGAATAGCTTGTGGTAGGTGGTTTAGGAAGAGGAACCAACCTTCTATGGAGAGCTTTCCCCATTTGCAAAGGTTCCACACTTTGGGAAAGCTCAATGTTGTGCATTCACACCAGTTGATCTTTCCTTAGAAAAGTAGATCTATAGCTCATTTGGGGGTGTTGTGAATTTTCACTAACACAATCTTTTGCATCTTTCCATTTATATGCTCGACTATCTTGCCATCCTTTTGCTCGTGGGAAATGAATATTTTCCCGAGAATGCTTTTCAATTGTGTCTATTTTGAACTTCATCGTGTGATCCTTCCCTGTTTCTAACCACATATTTTGCATCGACATTGTGTTGGAACATCTTTACTATTTTCAAAGTGTACATGACTTCAATAAATAGATATTTTACTGACCCATTCAAACTAGAATTTACTTCCAATTATCTGGTTTCCCTCTTTCTTTTGACATATTTTATTTTTTTCTTGGGTTTCAAATTCTACATCTGGGCTCTCAAAGCAGAATATATTGATTCTCATGTCTCTTTTTCTTAAAATAGACCTTGGAGTAGAAGCTTCCTCTGCTGGTGTATCATGAGAATTCGATGAATTTTCTTGTTCTTCTATGTCATCAAGGGACATAATATTTTCCTCAACATATAATGGATCATCGATATCTTTAAATTGATTATTTTGTGAAGGAATTTCTGAAACGTTTGCATATAATTCTATAAAATTGTTACAAATATAGTATTAATTTTATCTATAGTTAAATTTTTACACAGTACAAAGAGTTCTAAGAGCAGTATGAAAAACATAATTATTAAATACTGTAAGATTAAATAACCTATAAATAGCACATGCCACATACCGATATTTTTCAGCTGATGCTAGAAACCCCTTCATTTTTGTGATTTTCAAAATAACCAAGCAAAGTATTTCTTGTATCCATGGCTGAATTAGTTACCTTCTTACCCTGATTTCTAGTATCCATGAATGCTTAGGGATGAATCTTATGTTCGAAGGCTCTGAGATTGGACGGTTTAGGGTTAGATGGTAAAGCGTTGGAAAGAAAAGTCCTAAATGACTCTGTGGTTGGACGATAAAGGTTTTGGACGATCGAGCGGTTGGAATGCTCTCAAATGAGGGGTTAGGCGAATGAGGGTTGGATGGATGAGGTGTTGGATGATGGGGTGTTGGATGGATGAGGGGTTAGATAGATGAGGGGTTGGATGGATGAGGGTTGGACGGCTAAGGGTTGGATGACTAGGGGTTTGGCGACTCGGGGTTGGACGACTCGGGGTTAGGACAAAATAGGCCCTAGGGATTGGACAAAGAAAGGGTTGGATGACTTAGGTGTTGGATGGATTAGGGTTGGACGTCTCGAGTTGGATGGGCCGAGAGGTTTCTTATGTTTACTTTGGTGAGTATGTGCACGAAATGATTCGAAATGGTGGTGAATTACATTCATAAGATCGATATATGTGTAAAATATGGGTGAAACGAAGAGTATAAGGGACATGTCAGTTGAATTTTTTGGTGAATAAGTCGGCTATGAATCACAGAATATTTGCCAATTCGAATTTCCATAATCCTCAATTTTCATGAAATTATGAAAAATTTGCCACTAAAAATTTCCTTGTCCAACAACATTACGAGGCAATGACACCGGGACTTCTTCGAGAGGTCACCCATCCTAGTACTACTCTAGGTCGGGCACACTTAACTGCCTAACTCGATACCATGTATGATTTTCCATCACACCAAAATCTTGAAATGGTGGTGGAGAGGGATCTCATCGTGTTAACTAGATGCTACGCCAACATAGTCGGAAGAAGAGGAACAACATGTAGCCAAGCTCAAAAGGGCATAAGTAAAACAAGGGTACAACACTGCTCAGTGTGAGAGAAGGCATCTCACATCGCAAAATTGACTCAAAATAAGTCAGTGGGGCCCAAAACACCAAAAATGACTCTAAAGCGTGTATTAAACCACTTGAAAATGCTAGAAGGGGCTCAAAGCAGGACCAAAACACTCTAGAAAGGATACACACTCCCACAAAACGACCAACAAAAATGGAAAGTAACCCTAGTTTTGGAATAATAGTTTCCCAATTTTGCTATTTTCGGAAAATGCACAAAAAAATAAAAAAGGAACTTAATTAAAAACTAGGAATATTGATTAATTTAATTCCTAAAAACTACTTAAGTAAAAAAACCCACATAAAAGGTATGTTATTAGATCCTAACACAAATGCTAAAGACCTAACAACATATAACTACCCTTATAAAACAACAACTCACATTATAATAATAAAACACCCACTTATTGAAACCGACCCACAACCATCACTTAATAATTAAACTCGACCACTATAATGTGAATAGGATTTAAAATTAAAAAAGGCGGGAGAAGGATTTCAAACCGGGTCAACGAAGTATGTGATCCGGTCGCATGGAGGGAAGGGGAGAAGCCATGTGGAGGTTGTGCAAGAGGGCATGTGGAGGTGAGTTGGACCGATGAGTTGACCTACGTGGGCTTGGGGAAAATCCACTTGGCACAAAGCACGACAGGGAACCTAGAGGAAGCTTGACATGAGGCGGTGGTCGAGTGTATCTTTGGAGCCAAGGAAGGAAGGAATGTAATGAGGAGCATGGGGATGCATGCAACACGAGGGTTCAAACACACGACACGAGATGGTGAGGGACAACAACGAAAAATAAAAAGCCAAGTCACGTAGCTAGGGCCGAGTCTAGAGAGTAGGAGATGCAAGATGCAAACAATGGTGGGGTTTTCCAAAGGATCACAAGGTCGAGGAAGCTCATGTAAAGGTCGAGTCCGGAGGGGAAAATGTCATAGCCAAAGATTACAAGGCAAAACCCTTCGCAAGACAACGGTGAGGAAATGCAGAGTGTAACTACCACAAAAAGAAAAAGAAAAACAAAAACAATAGTGAAAATAATGGAAATATATATATATATATATATATATATATATATATTACTTCCACAACATAACATACATGTTGAACACGGGTCGCTAAAGACGAAACACATAACACAAGAGATGCTTACATGACATCATCAAATGACCGTAATATGGAAAGCACATGATGCACATCAGGACAACATTCCCCAATGATCGACTCAACCAAAAGGCTTGACTACAGAGTAAACATATGTATGGGCCCATTTGGAAGACATCAATTTTTTTTTTGAGGGTATTGAAATTATTACTATTATAATTCAATCTCAGCCATTAACAAGCTACAAAACCCTTACCACTACGGTTCATCGTTCTATTATAAACTAGGTTGCAAAACTTTAATTCCGAGTACCACTTAACTTGTAGAGATTTCTTCTAATTTGCTTGTTTCTCTTTTTGTTTTGCATATTAAACAATGTAGTTAGGTTAGGTAAGATTATAATGACTCAGCCTCTCCAAGTTTAGGGGTAACTAAGTTACTCGACCTCCCATGTTTGCATTCATTTACTAAGGATGTCAATCATTATTTTCAGTTATAACAACTTAATGAGTTTCTTTCTACTTTACTTAGGGTTTAAAACAACATGGCCCTAAGGATAAGATTTCCACACTCCACTAAGAATTTGGGTTTAAGGGAAAATTACAAAACGACGCTGAAAATGAGAAGACATTGGATTAGATAACCTCACACCTTGTTGAGGACTCAACGAAGTTATTGGACACCCCTACAACAAACTTTACAAATTTAATGACGCATTCAATCTCTCTTAACAAGCTACAACCATGATTAAAGGGGTTAAAGAGAGTTTATGCCCAAAACCTCAAGCACATGATTCCCTATTTTCACCACGTATACCCACTACCCCATAACATGATGTTTGGTAAAAAGGGGTTTAATTCATCATTTAGGGAACTTAGGATCACATTGAAATTCCACCTCCATGTTTAACTCCACACCACAAAATGGCTTAAACACATTAATTGGATTATATTACATTTCTACTTTTCTCATTTGTGTACTAGTGATTACTTGTTTTCAATTTGAGCCCTCATTAGAATTATATGATTGAATTACAACCCTCCTTCAAGGACGTGACATTGATGATGTGTATTAAACAATTTATTTATTTATTTTGCAAAGATCCAGTATCAAAGTACAAAACCCCAAATGGCAAACCTCATATATACATGTTCAAATTTTTTTAAAGGAATTACATAGGGAATCATCCCTAGAATTTTTCACATGTCTCAAATCTCCTAACAGTATACAAGATCTATCTACCTGTTTGGGACCTGGTGGTGAAAAGCTAAGGTTAGATTTCATTCCTTTACCACAGGTTGAAGAGAAGGTAACAACTAATATTTTCCATTAAGCCTTGAACAGTTAGGGTGCTCTAACATGATGAAATGTAAACTAACAGTCTCACGTTCATGAGATTCGATTAGATTTCCATTAGGAAGATATTTATGACATTGGATTTTGTGCCAAGTAAGACAAGCTTAGAAATAAAGAGACTATAGTTTGATGTGACAGGATACAAACTCCAATTAATTATTGTTTACTATAAAATGTATGTTATAAGTAAGGACTGGCTAAAACATAGTACATCCTTTTATAATCTTCCAACTATGTAAATTAACGAGGTGTTAAGCCCTTTTCACAAGTTCTTACAATATTGAAACAATAACATTTCTAATTTTTTTCTTTTACCTTCAAATTCCGAGCCCCTAAAACAACATAGGCAATTTCCATGGTCAATCCTAACAATAAAATTATGTATATATTTATTGTGAACTATAAAACAATGTACAAACATCTTAATGATTATCATCTATGCAAATTACAACAACCACTTCTTTTGTGTTTGAGCTCAGATAATCAACCTGCAAAACACGTTAGATTTTGTCAATTTAGAAGAACTGGCATGAACACACATTCCCTTTCCTAGATATCTCATCAGAAATAATTGAATGACTAGTGCATGATTTCCATTCCATGACATAAGCAAGATGCAATTAATATGAATGCATACAGAATAGATACCTGGTTAACAAAAGGCACAACTGCATGATGTATGAAGGCTAAAATGTGTATTTTCTATCCAAAGTTACTCTTACACCATACATTCCAATTATCACATATTTCCCACATAATACACCTTTTTATTTTTTTAAGTAATGATAATGATAACAATTTCACAATCACAAAACTGAATAAAGGACTCGTATGGCAACATCCCAATATGGAATAGTAAATTCTCCTGATAATGCAGAAGGAAGATAACTAATTAAATTATTCGAACATCCCTACTCGAATCCAAGAGTGCCACACAAACCCACAAAAACATGGAGCCTAGGGGGTATTATAACCACTCAAAGACCTATCCAAATATCCTATAATAAGGAATGCATTACACATGCATACACCTTAAAGAATGCAGGTGTTGTTCTAAGTATTATACCCAATATATATATATACAAGGTTAAACAACATCTGCATAAGATAAGTTAAACTTTGAATGCATACTATAAAACTGAAAATACAAAACTCAACACATCCCTCAACGAAAAACCCTTCATTCCCAACATAGTAACTATTTCAATGCTATATAATTTTAACTGACTTATTAAATTAACGAAGAAAAGTCTCATAACAAATATTATTGCTTTGGGGTAAATGTAGTTTACCTTTCAGAGATCCCAAATGCATCTCAAATGTCGAACTTAGTTCTATGTACACAACATCTCCAACATATACATCATTGTTCATTACTTGGAAGGGTAAAACAACATTCATGCACCCACTACCGTGGGTGCTTCCAACAAGAAAAGGGTTTCTTATTAATATAAATTTAGGCAAACTTATATAGTTGTGTCGAGTGCATAGGATATCCCGTTTAAATCGTGAGTGCCTCAAATACCTTAAGTATTTTCCTCAATGATTTGAGTAAGGATTTCCTTAGAATAATCCCTCAAATTTTCCATCACAAAGAAGTCGGTGGGCCTTTCATAAAACAAGTTAGAGGGATCAGTCAAATGTAGGACTGACAATGATATCCCTTGGCAGGATACTAAAATTTTAATGTCATCTTAAGCCAGGTTTGCAAGTTAGATTCAAAAAAATGAAAGTACAGATAAGACGTTGTCGTAAACCCAACTATCTAGTCGTAGCCAGTCAAATCAGGTGAGCATATTACACAGACCGTTATGGGTTCTTAATAAATTAGAAAGTTATTATGTCACAGCCTTCCAGCCAACCTCCTAGGTCTGAAATTGGAATGAGTCTATACCAATTTTGGCTATTCGAGGGAACCGAAAGATTACTTAAATCTATTTTCAACCAAGAGTCGACTCTAAGCCAACTGCACCATGAATACCAAAATTGTATTGTTAAAAATGATGAGCAAGGATTTTCCAATATCATTTCTAGACCGAACTTATACCAGACTATGATATCATCAATATGTCAAGCAATACACGAGCCTCTGGTGAGACCCAGATTTTTATTACCTACCCTCTTCTATAACAATATGGATACACAAAAGAATGTTCATCACATTTTTCAAAAAGGATAGAACTTAAACATTCAAGAAATCATTGTCACACTGGGGTCCAATACCAAATCGCAGGACATACTACCCCCACAAGCATAATTACAAACGTATCAAGAAAATACCCACGCAGATCTTAGCAAAATAAGACTGCAATTGTTATAGGGAAGTCGAACAACAACCACAAAAACATTACAAGTGAAATTCCCCCACGCAGAGCTACCCAAAAATAACACAGTAACCATTTACATGGAAAACAAGCAATAATCATGTAATTAATACAGATGAAAAAGTTGGGGAAGGGAAAACAGCTCATGCCTATGCGTCTTCTTATTCAACATCATCCCTGCCTTTTCCAATGCTCGAATGCTCTCCTAAACTCCCACATCCATCCAATGCGTGCCGGAGCGGAGAAAACCAGTGGAAGTTGAAACGCAGGAGAACAAGAGGCAACCATCACACAAACCACAGAGGAGGAGAAAATGATAGGAGAAGAGGTCATTTTACAGGGAAACCCAGAGCAAAAACATTGGATGAGGCACATGGTTGCGTAGGCTGGGTGGCTTCTACAAGAAGCTTCACAGTCTTCCAAGGGCATAAATGCGCATCAGTTGGAAAAATTAGAGCTCCTCCACCCACTCTTCGACAGGACAGCAGTGACACCCACTCCACATTAAAAATTTTCTCTTGGCTGGAGTTAATAAAACAAAATCAACTCAAGGTTGACCAAATAGTAATTTGTGGTGAGGATGAGGGTGTACACACCCATAACAATTCCACCTTCCCTTTTAATTTGTAAAACAACATTATCATCACTATTTTACAACTAGTTATATAATTATATATATTAATTGTTATTATCTTCCTTAATGACGTTGTAACCTTAGCATTACAATCTCACTAGACCGGAACCTTATCAAAATCGTCTCTCCTCACCGGACTTGGTCGAAGTCCCCAATATCGACCTCCCATCAAACTTTGTGTAATACCGAAGCGTTACGACATTGTCAACGAATCGTACACCGCCACGGGGTAACGGTCCATCCAAGCATAGCCATAATACAAAATTTGAGGTTATTTAAATGGCACAAAGTTCGTCTCGGTGGCAATCGACAAGGTAGTTGGACCAGGGTTTATCCGCGAGTTGTTAATTCCTGATGACGCACCAAGGCCAAAGTTGTGCATTCGCCGTGGTGATCGCGTACTGAGTTAAATAATATCTATTCATATGGTGAGAAGATTCGGCACCTCTCCTGAAGAAACGAGCTCCCATCCTTGTCCATAGGGTGAAACAATCGGGCATTACACAGAGCCAAGTGCCGACAGGGAGCATGACGATGAACCAAAGGCTAGCAATCGTGTCAAATGCAAGGGCAAAACAATGAGGTGAGCACATATGAGCTACATGGTAGAGTTGAGGAAAAAACCCATGATGGAGACGTTGAGTAGGGGTTGGACAAAAACACACATGCCGACAAAACAAATACAGAATGCACACAAATTAAAACAAATGCACTGTAACCTCCAATCTGCAAACTGAATCAGTAATATGTTGGTGTAGGTGACATTTCTCATCACTTATTTAGTGTAATTCCATATCATTGGGTGAGTCATCTCACTTAGGTGGACATGGATCTAGGTGGAATTTTAGTTATGATAGATTCCCTTATGAAATCTATCATATGTGTAAATATGCGTCATAGGAGTTACATTCCCATTTGGGAAAGTAACTCCTCTTCTCCATCATGGAGGAATCTTCTCTTACATGGGAGTTACACATTTACTCCCCTATTTGTACTCACCTCATTTTGATCCATGAAAATCCAAGGCATTCCATTTCCACTCCATTTTTTGAATCTTGAGCTCTCATGCATGCACATTGCTTCTTAAAAGTTTTCTTGCTTTAATCTTGCAACTCCTTCATTTTGGTGAAGTGCAACTATTCGATGCACATGGATTCCTTCCAGGCCTTTGTCCTTCATTCCTTTGTCATGGTATCAAAGCACGGGGACCGGAATCATTCTACTTGCCATTGTTGTTCCACCTTGTAGTTTTTTGTGCAATCTCTCTCTCTCTCTCTCTCTCTCTCTCTCTCTCTCTCTCTCTCTCTCGCATGTGCTTTACTTGCATATTTCAAGATTTTCAGTGGTTTGTTTTGTGTGTTCCTCTGATTTAACAAGTGCAGATTTAAAGGTGCAGTTTCAAGGTTTTGGTAAGAGTTCTATAAGCCTTTCAAGGGGAAACTCGGTCCCAACTCACCAAGCTGGAACCAAGCTGTCCATCAGCTTCTCGCCTTCATTTGCCAACTCAACCTGCACCATTTTTAGCACTCTTGAGCTCGTGTTCGACCCGTGCTTCGTGGTTATTGCTCGTTCGGTTGTTAAGTCTGCTAGTTTGGCCATTTTTTTAAAATATTGGATTGGTGTTAAGATTGTTGCACGTCCACGAGCTCGATTTACTCGCGTAGCTCATCATAGCTCGGTTCTTTGCCCATGCTGGTTGTCTCGTGTGAACTTTGCAGGCTCAGTTGGGCTATTTTTTTAGTCGATGTGGTTTTCGTTCTTTGCTGCATCTTACTGGCAGTTTGGGCTATGTTGTTACTTTCTCCTACGAACCTACTCTTTGTGCTCTCTATGCTCTAGACGTGTTCAACTCAGCTGTATTCCAACTAACTCGGGCCGCTATACAGAATCATTCCTCTCTTCACTCAGCGGTTACTTCCACCTTGGCACTTGGGCTTGGCATTGCGTCCGTTACGCTGCTCGGTATTACTCTGACAGCTCAGCTCGGGTCGTTATCACTGGGTGAGCCCACATCCGTCTAACTCGAACTGTTGCATAGCTCAACCAGAATTTGTTCGACCATTTTGTCAGCAACCTCTTAGCACGTGGGCTCTCCACTGTCGTAATTCTGGCACGAGGCTCTCTCCTCTACCGTGGTTTGTCACCAGTTCCAGCTGTTCACCCTTCCCACGTTCGAACTGGCCCGGCATGTTGACACCCAGACCTCACAACTCATGCCATTATATAGCTCTGCGTACGACCAAACCGCTTGGCGTCAACTCTACAGCTCGGGAGGGTATTCTCTTAACCAGCGGTTACCAGTTAGCTCAGGCTTGGTCGTGTTCACCAGCTTGAAAGCCTTGCATAACTTTCCTCGACGCTCTCATCTTGTGCTTTGGCGTGTTAATAGGCGGCCTTCAAACTAACTCCACACTTTAACTCCGTGGTATCTTTTCTCAAGCTCGACATGGCGGCCTTGGCGTGTCACTTAGCGAGCAACCCCACTTCTCGGCATGGTGGGCTCCTTCAACGTGTCCATTCGTTTGACGACTTGTGTCTAACTCGATTGTTTTGGCACAACTCCAACCTGTGGCACAACTTAAACATAGACGGCTGCAATGCACCTTTGTGGTGCATATTGAGTGGAGGGTAGACAATTCCAACTCGGCATGTGGTCTTTCCACATGACGGATCGACCTTCACCGATTTGATGTGGTCAACTTGGTGGATCTTCTAAAACATGGGTAGTCCATGAATAGCTTGGTTGCTTTCTCACATTCAACTCGGTCAAGCCCCCACAACTCGGCCAACAATGTATAGGGCACCCACCAAACCACCGAGGCATCAACTCTATAGCTCGGGAGGGTATTCTCTTAAGTGGTGGTTACCGATTAGCTCAGTTCAGTCGTGTTCACCGGCTTAAGACCTTGCATAACTTGCCTCGACACTCTTAGCTTGTGCTTTGGCGTGTTAATAGGTGACCTTCAAACCAACTTCACACTTAAAATCCATGGTAGCTTTTCTCAAGATCGACTTGGCACCTTGGCATGTCACTTAATGAGAAACCCCACTTCTCGGCATGGCGGGCTCCTTCAACGTGTCCATTTGTTCGACGACTGTTTTGGTGGATCTTCTAAAACATGGGTAGTCCATGAATGAATAGCTGGGTTGCTTTCTCACATTTAAGTCGGTCAAGCCCCCACAACTCGGTGGCCAACAACTTTGTAAGGC
This sequence comes from Taxus wallichiana var. yunnanensis, assembly GCA_018340775.1. Taxonomy (NCBI): domain Eukaryota; kingdom Viridiplantae; phylum Streptophyta; class Pinopsida; order Cupressales; family Taxaceae; genus Taxus; species Taxus wallichiana. The sequence continues at coordinate 578,997,634 of CM031244.1, read as the reverse complement.
ACCCACCAACTCACCAACCCTCCAAGGCACAAAATGTTTTCTCTTCACCCTTGCTTCCTTTTCTTGCAGATAAATTATTGATTGTAATTAAAGGATAATAAGAATTTTTTTAATGTGAAATATTTTCCTTTTTGGGGTTTATTGGCCTTGTGGGCCCTCCATTTTCCCCTTCTCCCATTCTAAAATGCACTACATTATAAAGTGTTGCATTTAGGGGGTATCTTTTTATTTTTCTCTTGCACCTCGATTTGCACACCTCTTTTTCTATAGATCCCCTTGCAGTTCCCTTGCTCACCCCTTTTAACTATCAAGAATGGATGAATGCTATGAACATTGCCTAAAAAGGAAAAAAATGTTTTGCATTACAAACTAGGTTTGTAAGCTAAACTCGATGATGAAGTAGAAAAAGAAAAGTGGCTTGACAAGTGTGATGAAGCCATTAGTTTCTTGACCATGTGTGTGTCTCCAGAATTGCGTTTTCACATTTCTTCTGCCACAACACCCAAGGAGGTTTTGGATACTCTCCAAGAACTTTTTGGGAAACAAGATGAAATGCGAGGACATGAACTTGAGAATGAACTAATCAGCCTTAGTCCCAATAGTTTTGACACCCTTCAAGACTTCTTCACCAAGTTCATATCACTCAAATTATAGTTAGAAGCTTGTGGAATAAAGTAAAAGGAACTGCAACTTATTTTATCGAGTCCTTGCAAAACTTGGTCCAGAATACTTTGTTTTTGTCTCCACCTTCCATGCAACAAAAAGGGCACTTGGTCAAAGTTGGTCTATGCCCTCTCTTGATGAGTTTATTGCAGATTTGATTAGAGAACAAGATAAATTGATTCAGATGGGCACCTTGAAATCCACAAAAGCCCATGCTCTCATTGTTAGAAAGGAAAACAGAAAGCTTCAAAGGAGAAGAAACATGAAAAGGATCATGAAAAGGACAAACCAAAAACCAACTCTTCCACTTCCTCTTCCATCTCCAAACATCCCAAATAATGAATCAAATGTGGATACTGCGATGGTAGGTATGACAAAGAAAAGTTCTTGAAGAAAATATTGATCTCCTCACTAATCTGCTTGAGAAGCACAATATTGGAGTTCCAGATTCTCTCAAAACATCTTCATCATCTCATGAAAGTTCTAAGGAGAAAGAGAGTGAAAAAGGGAAAGTGAAAGAGAAAGAAAAAGTGAAAGAATCAAACAAGGAGAAACCAAAGGGAAGAGCTCTAGTGATAGTTGTGCCACCTACTCCTACATGGATCATTGATTCAGGTGCAACTCATCACATGGCCTCATCAAATATTGAGTTCAATTCACTAGAGCCATGTGACACGTCCTCTATTCATCTTGGTGACAACACTACTACACAAGTTTTTAGGAGAGGATTAGTTGAAGTGAGTGGTGGTACTTTCAACAATGTTCTAAGTATCCCTTCACTTTCAACCAATCTTCTTTCAATCTATTAGATCACTCATCTTGGACAGGGCGTGCGGGTTGAGTTCACTCTAAAATTAGTTTATGCTAGGGAGCTTCATAATGATGCTATTGTTGTAGTTGGTATAGTTGACCATCTCACTCGGTTGTACTCATTCTCTCACTTTGCTCCTCCTTCGATTCTTCATCCAACTCAGTTGGACTTGAGGATACTTTTGAGCCCACCTCTAATGTTGAGGACATATCTTCTAAAGCATAGTTGATTGTCATGATGATGGGGACCCACCTCCACTATCCACTTATCACTTACCACATCTTGAGGAGTTTTCTCTTGATCTACCCACTTTTGGTCTAATTCGGACACTTGGAGCAAGCACTATGATTTAGGAGTCATCAAGTTTTGGGCACACTTCTTCAAAGGTTCAAGCCAATTCACCTTCCTTCCTTACCACTACTTTGAGATCTGCATTTCTTCATGGAGCAGATGGCTTTTCCACTTCACATATGGAGCATTGTTCCTTGGATTGGAACAACACCTTGTCACTTCAGGGGTCTTCTTCCTCCTCTTCACTTAGCACAGGGTGGCTCATGACTAGATCATCTTCTTGGGAGGTTGGATAGACTTCTTCTTCTCTTCTTCTTCTTCTTAGTAGTCTAGGAGATTTTTTCTATCTCTTGTAAGTGGAGGTTTTTCCCACTGGGTTTTCCCTCACTACTTGAGACTTTTGGTGTGCATGGGTACCTCATCAGGCTTATGGTCAAGACCCATTTTTCCTTTGTGTGTGTTTTGTTGACTTACCTTGCCCCATCCTAGTATCGATGAAGGGGGGGTGTTGTTGCAGGTGGTATTTCTCATCACTTATTTAGTGTAATTCTACCTCACTTTGAGTGAGTCATATCACTTAGGTGGACATGGATCTAGGTGGCAATTTAGTTATGAAAAATTCTGTTACAAAATCTAGCATATGTGTAAGTATGCGTCATAGGAGTTACATTCCCATTTGAGAAAGTAACTCCTCTTCTCCATCATGGAGGAATCTTCTCTTACATGGGAGTTACACATTTAATCCCCTATTTGTACTCACCTCATTTTGATCCATGGAAATCCAAGGCATTCCATTTCCACTCCATTTTTTGAATCTTGAGCTCTCATGCATGTACATTGCTTCTTAAAAGTTTGCTTGCTTTAATCTCTCAATTCCTTCATTTTGGTGAAGTGCAACTATTCGATGCATGTGGATTCCTTCCAAGACTTTTTCCTTCATTCCTTCATCATAATAAACCTCCATAACATGCATGCAAGTCTGAACAACCATGAACACTAGAAAAAATGAACCAATAACCTCGAACGAGATTTAAAATCTGAAATAAGACCAAATCAATACATTCAATGCACAAATGAAATAACCATTACTATGCTTGCACATGAAACCTGAAAAACATAAAACCGAGAGCGAGTAGGGAAATAATAGAGTGTGAGTAGCGTAGATCATGATAACGTGTGCTCGATACCATGGAGAAGAAAGTGAAAACATGACAACACAAGGATTTGCGGGGTAATGCGAACATTAACCGAGTTACAGCCGACAACGTGACGAGGTTCCATGGGGAGAAAGAATCAACCATGAAATGTGCATGCACATAATGAAAAGGGTAAAATCTCATTTTCCTCTCATAGATCTAAAAAAGGGAAGGGGTACAAATAGGGGGTGTTGTGTAACCCCAAATGCAAGTAATCATACCTCCTCAAGTGGAGAAGGGGAGTTACATTCCCAGTTGGAAAGTAACTCTCATATGACACACAAACACACACTGAAGCCTATGGCACAAGGAATATGCCATAACACCTATGAAACCTAAGACCTATGAAGTCACTTAAGTGAGAGGACTTGCCATGTGATGTGGAAAAATGACTCACACAAAAACTACTTCTTTACTTGCATGAGTAGTTGTCATGTACTCGGCCTCTGTGATGGATATTGCAACACTTTCTTGATGTCTATTCTGGCAGATACTAATAATTTACACACAATAATTTATATTCTATGTATTGATATTCAATATCTTTTGATACAGATACATCCATATATATAGGAAATAGCCTTCCTAAATAATAGGAAGTAGCTATAACAACTCTCCAACCAATCTACGTGAGTTGTCAAAACTCACACACCCATATTTGTTATAAGTTGTTTTATTTAACAACTATATAACAAATTACTAACATATTTACTAACACAAAATAACATTATAATAATTACTAACGTAATTATTATTTACCAATGGAGCACTAAATATTGATTTCCTAACATTCCCCCTTAGTGCGAACATGGGGAAAAATTGCCTTTGTACTTGCACACGATCATGAACTAGTGATTTTCAGAGATGATCACAAACCTCAAGGATGGTTTTGTAAATGGTTGACCAAAAACCGAGAATGGTGGTTTTGCAATTGGTTTACCACAAACCAAAAAGTGATGGTTTTGTGAATGGATTACCAACAACCAAGAATGGTGGTTTTTTTATTGGTTTACCACAAACCACAAATGAAGATTTTCAAGTGGTTTACCTACAACCACATCATGATATGCCAAGTACTATTCTCATCCCTCATCACATCTCACTGTAGGGAATAACATAGGAAATTTTGTTGAAATCTGTTGCTCGTACATACATAGAAAAATCTCACATAATGGAAATGAAACATTGCATCATGTTACCCCCTCAATGTGAAATTTCCACTTATTGAAAAAGGAACACTACAAACTGAAGCAAACATATAACTAAAAAAAATGCCACCAAATCATCTGTGCGGCCCCATCGTTGACGACTGACGAGAGGTCGCTAAATGACCTCCAACCTCCGTTTTCCTCCATCCTCCAAAGATAATGTTGATAGCTCAACCGTATTTGATCATGAAGCTCAATTTTACATACCTCACCAAACGTCGGATACCACCGAAAATGAGTTTGTAAGGCAATTTTTTTAATTTTTACAATTTTGACAATTTTCCTAATAATCACCTAAATGACGATAACAAAATGACACAAATATATTTTTGACACTTTGAATCTGACTATTTTGACTTTTAACATATAATTTTGACAAAATAGAGACTAATACATAATAAGTAATAATTAATTAATTTTTAGAATAATGATGACACTATGACACAATTATGACCAAAATATGATTGACTCGATTCTATTTCCTAACAACATGGACATATTATATTTCAATGGAGTAATGAGACTTAAAATAAATAAACGTAATGAGAAATATGTTTACTCATATGACATTAATGAATATCTATTGTAACATAATATATAATCACCTACTAAACGTGCACACAACCTATTTTGACAATATTAAACATGGAAAACTTTAGAGCGCTTGAGACTAAGTAACTCTTAATTTAGCAAAAGACATACTAAAAAGTATGACACATAAAAATACTGAAATAACCTTTTTGTGATTGAGATGTGGCAAGATGGGGTGCTAAGACTGATGTAAGTTATCTCAGTATTGCAGGTTAACCGAGCTCGCTCAAGGCTATGTAAATTATTCAACACCACTGCTACGTGTCGAGACATTTAACCTATTTCAGTCCAACTTGTAGAGCACTTGGAAGCCACTCATTAATGAGATCGATTCTTTCAAATCTGACTGGCATACACGTACAACTGGAAGCCCAATACTTGTGGTCAAATATTCATTCAATGGCGACTAATAATCAGAAGTTTTCAGCCCCGTGTAGAAATTACTAGTCCTTCAAATCCCACGGAGGAAGGAGAGATCTGATCTGGGCTCATGTAGATTTCAAAGCAATATATGCATGCAATTGTTTCGTTAGGATATTAATGTTTACATTATACTTGTGTATTCAATAAGTATAAATGTTAGTAGTTATATTATTGTTATATAAACAATAATATATTATTGGAGTTGTTTTAACAACTCGTATGATTTGAGTTGTGTATTGTTACGTGAGTAAAAATCACAACTAAATAGGATTATTGTTAGAGAAACTTCCTAGTTTATAGGAGTTGCATATTCCTATATATTTGTAATGGTGAATATTGAGATACATACCAAAGAAATATATTTGTATGTGTGAAATTAATTATCATGTTTTTCTGTGCAATGCTCTCATGATTCCTATCGGTTTCCACATGGAGAGACGAGGTGGATGTTAGGTACAATGATCTCGCTGTCTAGAAACTTGTGTAGGAGAAAATTCACTTGGTGAGCTCATTGTCTTCCACCTTGAGACAAAACGTTGATCATCCCCCTGTTCGCATAGAAACTATTGAACACGTCACATGACTGATAGCTTGGAGGGGATGTGCTGGTGCTTAGGTGGAGCAGTGTTGAGAAGACATTAGATATATCTTGCTCTTATTTTTTTTAATAAAGGTGTGGAAAATAAGTCTCTAAAATTTGGTAAACCAACATGCCTTTTCCTTTTTTTAAATCCCTAAAATAATAAACCCCAATGTAGATCTGACAATGTAAACCGAACCAAGAATTTAATGAAAAATGTGAACGAAGGATGTTATTCTTCTCAAAGGTGGATTTCTATTTTTATAGCTGCAAGGCAATCTACAGATTTTGCAGACAAACATACAACCAACACTAATCACAAAGATCTTACATCACTCTGGTACCGGATGATGATACTAACAATTTATACACGATAATTTGTATTCTATGTATTTATATTCAATGAATTTTGATACGAGATACACCCGTATATATAGGAAATAGCCTTCCTAAATAATATGAATTAGCTATAACAACTCTCCAACCAATCTATGTGAGTTGTGAAAACTCACACACCCATATTTTTATAAGTTGTTTTATTTAACAACTATATAACAAATTACTAACACAAAATAACATTATAATAATTACTAACATAATTATTACTTAGCAATGGAGCACTAACAAATTGATTTCCTAACATATTCATGCAACTTACCACTCCACCAAACAATTTGTACACATACCCATTGGTAGACCTATATATATCCAAATCTTCGCCCTAGTTTGAATCCACAAAACCATGTAGATCTAAAGTTTTACTTTCACCAAGTTTACTTTGATAAGATAATGCATAGTCGGTTGTCCCATGTACCTTGAAGATTCTTCACTACGGTCCAATGTTCCTTGCTAAGATTTGTCATGAATATGCTCACTACAAGAACACCCATGTTATACTTATAATTATGCAAAATATGGAATATTATGCCTAATTTAATGCTATAGTAGCAGTAAATAAATGATGCAATAAAATATAGAAATATACCAAAACAAACTAAGCAATAATGAAACCCTAATGTGCCACCCCATCCCGATTTTTGAAAATTGAATTTTGATAGAGCCTCTAAAGGTAATCTAGATAAATAGGAGTGGGTGTTTAATCGGGATGATTGTGGTAGCTTGATAATGACATGATATTTTCCCTTGAAACCAGGATCAAGCAACGAAGTGGAGGCTCAAGCTCTTCTTGAGGGTGTTCAAATGGTAATGAATTTGGGATGTGAGGCTTTAGAAATCAAAGGAGATTCCCATGTTATTATAAATGTCGTTAGAAAAGGAAATTCATTATCTTGGAAGTTAGATAATTTCCTTTGTATTATTTTACATTGGCTTTCTAAAATCCCTAAGTGGTCTATTAAACACATCTATAGAGAGGCTAATGGGGTGGCATATTTTCTAGCTAATCAAGCCATCATTAGAAGTGATGGACCACTTGTATCCGGGGTGGCTCACGCGTGGGAAGGCCTTCCAAATTTCATTTCTCAAGAAATGAGGAAAGATGCCATTAAGTAGAATCATAGATTCATAGTCAAGGGTCCTTGCATTTACTTGGCGGTGGTGTTTGTAGTTGGTGTTTCTTGGGTTGCAGGATGGCGAATCCCCCTCTTCCATTTATCTTTTTGCAGGGTGTCAGGAGGGAGATGGATTTCGTGGGGGGTGTTTCTAAAGCTTGCCTTTGAATTATTTTCAGGGCGGAAGAGGACTCGGTGTGTGATGCAATTTCAAGGGTGTTGGGTGAGGATTACCTAGGTGATTCTCAATGGGCTCATGTTAACTTTGAAGTCACCTCTTGGTCATTTTCAAGGATTTTACTAGTTCACCAAAATGTGGAGGAGGTGCGGGTTATTTCCCTATTTTATGTGAAAGAGAAACATAGGGTAAATATGGTTGAAGCCCTTACTTGAATTCAATCGGGGATTCTAATTCTAGTGGCGGTTCGAGAAGGGATGAAGCTTGTAGAGGCTAGGAAGATCATTATGGAATTGTCTAATAAGAACTCGGTCTTAATGTGTTTTGCTTCGGTAATTTAGTCGGCGGAAGTGGTGGGGTTTGGGGAAGTTAACCATTTGGAATGACTGGATTTACCTACGCTCTCGGCTCTAGTGGCTCCACCTTCTCCCAGGGTAGTGAATCTCTGCAGGCAGACTTGACTCTACCTTCACCTTCCCGCTGTAGCCTACTAAGGTTGGTGTGTCTCTAGGTGGGCGTATGGAGGTGGTGGGACATGAACCCACCGATTTGGTTTAGTTGTCTGGTTTAGTGTTAGTTTTTGTGTTGGGGTTAGTCAGCTTGCCGGTATGGCGTTGGTCTATAGTTCAAACATATAACTCTTTATGTAATTTTGTTGTTTTTTTGGTCTTGGAATAATGATAAATATTCTGGTTGTTGTAGGGTGGGAACCCACCAACTCCCAGGGTTCTAAGCTCCCGTATAAAAGTGCTCAAAAATCTTAAAAAAATGAAACCCGAATGTGTAAAGAAGGGTAAGATTTCCTAGCTAATTCATTGAATTCTAGAAAGTACACATATATGTAAACTAGAGAAAGATGAAGCACTAATTGTCACACTAGAGCTCAAGAAAATGAAGATATGGAGGTACAAGATGGACAAGGGCACTGGAGAGGTACAGGTTGGACTAGGGCACCTAGAGAGGGATAGGGGTGCTCGTGGGCACCCTAGGCATGTTTTATGGTGCTTAGGTTTGTGAAAATTCTTAGTAACCCCAATCCTCATGGTTGTAATATGTTTGTTGATACTCATTTGTTTATATAAGGATTCACACAATGATTGGTAGAGTCGTTGGAAACTTTGTAACGAAACATAGACCTGTAAAACCATCAAATAGACATCAAATCCTAAAAATAAAGATGTAAAATAAGGGTTGAGAATATCCTCATCGCCACAATGATGGAATTACAACTAAGCATTGCACTATTGTTATCCATTTTTGTACCGTACAAAATGGAAAAATTAATAGGTTGGGGATTTGGGGTTAATTGGCCAAGCCGTGTTTTATAATTTTTAGTCGGTAGCTTGCCACGATGAAGGTTTGGAGTCATATCTTCTTGTCGCGCGTCAACCGCCACTTCTTGATGCGTGTCAAGAACCATCCGCTATCCCGCATCAATTGCCACTTATTGACACAAGTCAAGCAACCATCTTCTATCACATGTCAACTACCATTTCTTGACATGTGTCAAAACTCATCCATTGTTGTGCATCAACCAATACTTCTTGATGTGTGTCAACAATTTTCTTGCCGCACGTCAACCACCCTTTGTTGACATGTGTAAGCTTCCTTCACCTTGTTAAGTGACAACATCTCCTCCTGTCACGTGTCACTACCTCTTGCTATCACACATCAGCCTTCCTTTACTATCGTGTGACAAATTTCCACCCCTTCACAACGTCCATTGTTGACACGTGCCAATGTTCCTCCTTGACGCACGTCAACCTTCCATCCTGTCGCACGTCAACCAATTCTTCTTTTCATGTGACAACTCCTTCCCTTTTTGGTGGACTACTACTTCTATTATTTTTAGGTGTCGGTTGGTGGTTCTGTCGGGAATCAACAAGGAATGTCAGGTATGGACCGGGCATTAATGGCATCGTACAAGGTAGCTCAACAATTGGTTTAATGAGGTATGACACTTCTGTTCATCATACAAGAAAAATACAATTGGAAAGTGAATTGGTATGATCACCCATACCTCTGTACGACATGTAACTAATGAAAGATGTCGGTTGGTAGCTCCATTATATATATATATATATATATATATATATATATATATATATATATATATATATATATATATATATGTAATTTCCCCTCATTTGTAGGGGAGATATTATGAGATGTAAAGGAAATCTGTCAAAATTGTTCCAACACTTTTGTGAGCCACATGCCTCGAATTTATGCATTTTGTAAAGGATTTATGCCTTGTGCCTATATTGTAATGGATTGTGCATCATTTTAAGCAATAAAATTGGTGTTTTGTGGATTTTCTTGCCCTAGCTCGAGTTGTATTGCCTCCTTTTCCTTTCATTACATTTTCAGGTATATTGTGCATGTTGTATTCTTTTACAAGATTTAAATTCGTTGTGCTCCACAAAATTGGAGGTTTGAATGTGTTCTTTGAACTATGGCACTTTTTCTACCCTCTTCTACCTCATTTCCTTCCATTTTCACTCACTAAGGATATCTCCACCCCTTTTCTTGGTGCTATCACCTCCCTTAGTTTAGGATTTTCATCTTATGCATCTCTCTCTTCCCTGGTCCTTGGAAATCTAGGTTAGTGTTAGAATAGTTGCATTTCCCTTCCTAGGAGTAGTTTTAACATTAGAATAGGTAGAGGAACCAACCTTCTCTGGAGGTTTGTCTCATTCATAGAGGTCCCACACCTTGAGACAATCCCATGTTACCTAGTTACACTAATTGCTCATTCATAAATTCATGATAAATCAGAGGGTGATGTAATTTGGTGATAGTAGTTCTGGCACACCCGGTGGGAGAAAGAAGTCTTCATTTCTAATTATAGCAATATTGGTGTGCACTTTTTGTAATTTTCAACCTACAAGAGGTTTTGTGATTGCACATCTGACGACTCCAAAGGGAAGAATTCAATGGTATTAGTAGCCCAAGCTTGTCAAATTTATGAGAAGGATTCAAACAAGGTCTAGGATAAGAGAAGAAGGCATATTTTAGTACTTGCAGCTATCTCCAGGAAGAGGAAGATAATTTCAGAGGTCTCCATCTCCACCAAATAGGACTCTTTCAACACCTCCACTTGGTAGGCCCTTTCTTCAATTGACTAGGGTTCTCAGACCGATCAGGATGACACATCAACAACCACCACAAGGACCACCAAATCCATTTTTCAATTTCACAAGGAGCAGTCCACTCAATCTCAATGCACAAAATCCAATTCTAGTGGCATCCCTGAAGAACATCCCATATTTCACTAGGGAGAACCATACGAATCCTATTGACCACATCCAGGACATTGTAAATGTCTATATAATTCACGAAATCAATGAAATGGATGTTGCAGTCAAGTTGTTAGCTTCCTCTTTCAAGGGTAAGGCCTTGAAATGGTGCAGAGCTTAGTAACGAGATCTATTAAAAATTAGAATTAGTTGTGTTCACTATTTGCAATCGATTCGGAGAAAGGGTAAATAATCTATCTCCTTTAGAGTAGCTGACTATAATCAAGAGAGCATTAAATGAGCTGATGGTTGACTTTAATTTCAGATTTCAAATGATGTAGGAAAGAATTCACACTGTTGTGAGACTAGCCACTGAAGGTACATTTCTCTATTTCCTTAAAGATTTAAATTCTGATATATCTATTAAGGTACAATCTATGGGAGAGATAACCCTACCAAAAATTATGTTATAGCAATTAGAGCTGAGAATTACGTAATTCAAGCTGATAAAATAACACCTAGGCCACCTATACCTATTTATCCAGAAATGGGGAATCATAGTTCTAGTCAAGCTCCTACATTAGCCCATATTCCTGCCCCTAGAAATCAAAGTTCCAATGAGGCTTCCACCTCTTCTTCTAGTACGTCAAATAATCTCCAAGAGTTTATGAAACAACTGCAAAACCTAGGGAATGAGTTGGTGACCCTCAAGAGGAAGCAGGCCCAAATCTTTAGACTTTATCAGCCTCAAGCCCAACAAAATAGGCCTCCATATCAGCCTAATAGACCACTTGTTCAAGATGAAAAAAAAACCAAGGACAACCCCCAACTGCTAGACCATTTCAACCATACAATCCTAATGCACCTTTGACATCTCAAGCCTTGGTTCTAGTCCGAATAATATTACACAGGAATATGAATGGTGCTTTCCTTGCGGTCAACCCCATAATTAGGAAACATGTTTCAATGGTATGCTAAACTAGGCCTTGATGGTACAAACTATTAGTGTGCCTCAAGAGACAAGCCAAGAAGAAAATAATAAACAAGCAACTACTTAAGAGGCACCTTCAAGTGAGACCACACTTGTGAACTGGAAAGATGAGGATTTCTGTGGCATAAATAAGTCTCCTTCTCAGGGGATAACAACCAACACAAGGTCTAAGAAAAGAAATATAGAGGGAGGAAAATCATCAAATGCAGGTGTTTCTCAACCTTCTATCACCCCCAAGGATTTGGTAGCTCAAATCTAGTCCCAAGCTCACAAAATCAGCCTAGAGTGCCCATTGTAGTAGCTCATATATAGGAAAAGACAAAGTGCCCAGTAGAGGGCGGTAGAAGGAAAAACCACCTTCATTCAATATCATCAATCACATGAAGAAAACAAATGTAAGAATCTCTATGTGGGAATATTTGAAAATTTTGGGGCAAAGGGACCTTTTGCAAGCAGCCATAACCAACTTTCCCATTTTAAATGAGTTGTACAAGAATCAAGAGAAGGTGCTCACTAATGCAACTCCACAAGAAGGCAATCAAGGAGGTCAACAAGTAAAAAACATGAAGCCTCCTCCATTTTACATATCTCTGATCATTAGGAAAAATCTTGTACATAATTGCATGATTGATTCGTGAGTGAGCAAGCGGTTCGGGCGATGCCCAAGAAAATAGCTGATCAAATGAGCCTTCAATAAGAGTTCATTTCTAGATGTGTAGTGCAATTAAACGAAACAACAATGAAAAATGTTGGTGTAATCAAAGGGTTGAGCCTCATACTACATGCATGCCCTAATGTCACAGTGTTGCAAGATGTGTAATTCATAAACTTTCCACCACTCTTTGCATTATGTTTGTCTCAAGACTTCACCACCAAAATTGGAGGATACTTGTTTGCTTGATCTGAAAACGTATGTTGTATTTTTTTCACTTTTAAAAGTTTCCAAAGATCGTGATTTTATTAACCAATTTTAAGTATTCTAAACTCCACAAATTGATTAAATTTTGATTATTATGCATCCATAGAAGTGCGGAAAACTTGTGTAGCAAATAAATAATCAGAAAACTAAAAACATTCAGATAACAAACAAGATTGTTTACGGGGTTCGGAAATTCCTACGTCCCCGGGTTCGGATTGAACCGATCCATTAATAATATTGAAATGTAAGTACAATAACTCTTACAAATAACCAATAATGAATCACAACCTGCAAATGAGCTGATCAATGTCCCAAGAACTTTGAAAAATAGCAGAAACTATCCCAAGAACGATCCGTGGCTCCTACAGTGTTTTCACAATGTGATCTCCCTGCAATTGTGTTAGAAAAACACCTACAAATGGAGATTTAAAAAAATTATATGAAAAAAATCATATATCTGAGATCATCTCTGAATTCTGAACACTTTTCATGTTTACACCAAGTCACAATTTGGACCAGAAGTGCATTGAAATTCGTGTTTTCCAACTAGCTGTCTTGTAGATCCCTGTTAAAATATGCATTCAAAGCTTCCAAAATTGGTTAAATCTCAACAAAAAATATCAAATCTTACATCGTTGGAATCGTCTCAGAATTTCCTTCATTTCATAGTTTTACTCTGAGTTCCCAATCTGAGTGCAGAGCCTTCAAAAATGGCGTTTTCTGAGATCTGGTCTTTATCCTCCTTTGCACACACCTGTCCCCCCCATTACAAAGAACGGGTTCCCTATTTATACAAAATTAGGGCCCTTAAAATATGCATTTGCATATTATCTTAGGCTAATATTATCCTAAACCCGTACCATGTAATTTGGGATAAAAATTCCCATTTGGGCGGATTTGCATATTTTAATGGGATAAAATCCCAATTCAGCGGCTAAGCATTTGATAAGGGATTAAATCCCATAGTAGGCGGCATTGTTTAGTGGGTATAAATCCCACATGTTGTGGATTGATAATGTTTAAGGCTTTAAATAGCCTTTCCACGCATTGTGTGAAGTGGTCATGGGACCACATGGGCTTAACCGCCCACCTCTTTCTCCTCACGTGGAAGCTTCCACTACAACCGCTTCACTCCTTCCTTCCACGTGGAACATCCATGCATGGCTTAATGTTGGCGGTTTAGTAGGTAAGTGGAGGATTATGTGGTTATAATAATGTATAAACATTAATATATATAGTGGTTTGGCATATATGCGTGGCATTTGGAAAGTGGATTTACCAAGATAATATAATTTCGACCCATACAATGTGTGTAGAAATAATTAACTCGGTCCTTGCATGACTCAGCTAAATAGCTCGATGTCATCCCTTGATAGGAAAATCGAACGAATTCAACAAGTGGTGGCAAGCCACGTGGTGGCTTGTGGACCCACCACGTTGGCGATAATACCATAGTCCACACGGCGGCCGGGCTCCCCTCCGTAATAAAAGTTGAGCCTCTTGTTCCCGTGCACCATTTTTACACTCGTCGAAGACCGGTGATCAAAACCATCAAACAACTCCCTTTTTCCTTTTCGCCACGTGTCGCAGTGCCATTGGTCCAATATTGACCAGTTGACCAGAGTTGACTTTCTCGTTGTCCGAACTTTGACCGGACATAACTAGAGCTCCCGATGTCCGTTTGTCACGTTCTCATAGTCGTTGGAAAGCTCTCAAGATGATCTTCTACAAAGGCATGGTTTAGGGAAGTTTAGGGAACATTTGACACTAAAATTGATCCCCGATCACTCCTCCCTACTAAGAAGGATTTTTGTCCACAAAAAGTTGTGTATCAACCCACAAATAATGCTATCTCTTCCTGCATTGCACAAACACATACAAGAACCCAAAATAACATTATAGGTTAAATAAATGCAAATAGTTGATTAGCTAGTCACATAACCGATCAGATAATAACACCCAATTAAGCTAGTGTTCAGTGAAACGCGCAACCACCTCACAACTCTACGCACTGTTGTGAACTATCATACCCCCCACCGTAATGCCATCAAAATTAATCGACCAGATAATAACACCCATTCTATTATGGAAAGCTAGTGTTCAACTATCACTTTGTGATACGGCTGATTACCAAAAATTACAATTCCATAACATGTAGATCGATTATACAAGACATCTAAATCGCCACAATTAGGCTAGTGCCCACTTCCCATTTAAATCAGTAATAACCGCAAGTATTCACTATCAAAATATAATAGAATATCAACGCCCAAAAATATCTATAGTCAACAACTGAATCAACATGAATATGCCAAAACACTATATTGCCATCACAAATAATAAGTCGGATAATAACACCAATCTATAACTGAAGCTAGTGTTCAACTGACACTTTGTGACTATGTTGATTACAACTGCAAGTTTCAAATTTAGACATGTTATTGATGCCTATCCCTGCATAGTGTTTTCAACAATGGAACTACCAACCAATATGAGAAAACAAAACATGAGTAAGATGAACCTATCACTCAATTCTTCTCTTCAGTTGTTTCCATTTATTTTCAAAGCTTAAATATCAACTTAGGAACAAATCCTTATCAATCAACAGGAATCCCTAAAATATAGCTCTGAAAAAAATTTGCTTGCCTAACTATCAACAATTTATTGTAGTGCAAATATAAAGTTGAGGAGTGTTTTTCCCAACCAATCACTTGGTTTTTTCCGTTTTGGTTGTTTTACCTTCTCCGTACCAAAATGAGTTTTAGTTAGGTTTAACTGCTTGTTGGTTTTACAATATTGTTCTTTTTAACAAATTTCCAATTTTTTTGTTTAGATACAAACCAACAAACCTTAACATCATGACCATTCCTATTACAATGGGAAAAAATTTAACTTCCCCTGTTTTTAGGAGTCTTACCCATTTTACCATTCTCAGAAATCTGTCTACAAGAATGATTCCCCTGTTTAAGAGAGGTAACATTCTTGCCATTTCTTGCCTTTCCTTAGTGAGATTGGTCTTTAGCACCTGCCTTATCATTCACAAAAGGCATTAACTTCTTAATCAAATTTTTCCTCTTCCAACAATATGCAACAAAATGATTAGTACCTTCACAAAATGTGCAAGGGAAAGCATATTTCTACCTACCAAAGCTATATTGTTCCAACTGAAAGAGTGTATTAGAAGTTTTAGGATTTGATTTTCCCTTAGTGCTATTTTTAGTGTAAGTGGAAGGAGGTGGAATCTGATTACCTCTTTTACCTGTTTTCTTACACCTTTCATTGTTCCTCCTGATGGTGGAATCCTATAATTCTAGTGGCGTAGATCCTTGGTTGTTGGAAGCTTGTCTTCCTTCAACTGCTTTGGAACTTTCTCCAATTTCCATTTTCCCACTAGAATAACCCAAACCTGCAAACCAAGGCTGATCCTCTACCTGTACTGGGTTAGCATCACCTTGTCCATTTTTACCAAGGCCCTTTCTGTTAAATCCCATCTTAACCATTAGCTTAGACCCAATTCCCTTAGTGTGTTTTTCAAACTGACCCAAAGGAACATCTGAAACTGAATGAGAGGAAGAATTAAAATGTGAAAAACTTACCAGTGCATTCTTGTTATAGTCCCCGCATCGATTTGGAAGGAATTTCCTTCGTATGTTCACCTTGTTGCAGATTTTCCAAGAGGGCATCCTTGGTTCATATTTCTTCGCATGACTCTTTAACAAAGCCCATCAACTTCTTGCTCTCTTCAAGCATCTTGTTGACATACTCCTCTTTCTTGGTTATAGAGGATTGTGGCTCAGATTTTAACCGCACTATTTCCTCTTCCAAGGAATAAAAATTATCTCTCAAGAAAGAGTTTTCTTCTTGGAGTTGGTGGTTTATGGCTTCAAGCTCATCCAGTTGCTCCTGTTTGGATGACTTGCCCATGATTCCCGGTTCCTGCAAACACAACCTGTACTTCCAAAACTGCACACTGCAAAAGAAGATTAACAAGCCCCAAAATGTCTACACACTGAAGACTGAAATCAATATTGAAACTAAAGCCAAATTTCCAAACACAATTAGAAGCTAATCCGACAATCTAACTGCTCTGATACCAAACTTGATCTGAAAACGTGTGTTGTATTTTTTTCACTTTTAAAAGTTTCCAAAGATCGTGATTTTCTTAACCAATTTTAAGTATTCTAAACTCCACAAATTGATTAAATTCTGATTATTATGCATCCATAGAAGTGCAGAAAACTTGTGTAGCAAATAAATAATCAGAAAATTGAAAACATTCAGATAACAAACAAGATTGTTTACGGGGTTCGGAAATTTCTACGTCAACGGGTTCGGATTGAACCGATCTATTAATAATATTGAAATTTAAGTACAATAACTCTTACAAACAACCAATAATGAATCAAAACCTGCAAATGAGTTGATCAATGTCCCAAGAACTCTGAAAAATAGCAGAAACTATCCCAAGAATGATCTCGTGGCTCCTACAGTGTTTTCACAATGTGATCTCCCTACAACTGTGTTAGAAAAAAACCTAAAAATGGAGATTTAAAAACATTCTATGAAAAAAAATCATATATCTGAGATCATCTCTGAATTCTGAACACTTTTCATGTTTACACCAAGTCACAATTCGGACCAGAAGTGCATTGAAATTCATGTTTTCCAACTAGCTGTCTTGTAGATCCCTGTTAAAATATGCATTCAAAGCTTCCAAAAATAGGTTAAAACTCAACAAAAAATATCAAATCTTACATCGTTGGAATTATCTCAGAATTTCCTTCATTTCATCTTTTTACTCCGAGTTCCCAATCTGAGTGCAAGGCCTTCAAAATGGTGTTTTCTGAGATCTGGTCTTTATCCTCCTTTGCACACACCTGTCCCCCATTACAAAGAACGGGTTCCATATTTATACAAAATTAGGGCCCTTAAAATATGCATTTGCATATTATCTTAGGCTAATATTAGCCTAAACCCGTACCATGTAATTTGGGATAAAAATTCTCATTTGGGCGGATTTACATATTTTAATGGGATAAAATCCCAATTCAGCGGCTAAGCATTTGATAAGGGATTAAATCCCATAGTAGATGGCATTGTTTAGTGGGTATAAATCCCACATGTTGTGGATTGATAATATTTAAGGCTTTAAATAGCCTTTCCATGCATTGTGTGAAGTGGTCATGGGACCACATGGGCTTAACCGTCCCCACCTCTTTCTCCTCACGTGGAAGCTTCCACTACTCGCTTCACTCCTTCCTTCCACATGGAAGATCCATGCATGGATTAATGTTGGCGGTTTAGTAGGTAAGTGGAGGATTATGTGGTTATACTAATGTATAAACATTAATATATATAGCGGTTTGGCATATATGCGTGGCATTTGGAAAGTGGATTTACCAAGATAATATAATTTCGACCCATACAATGTGTGTAGAAATAATTAACTCGGTCCTTGCATGACTCAGCTAAATAGCTCAATGTCGTCCCTTGATAGGAAAATCGAGCGAATTCGACGAGTGGTGGCAAGCCATGTGGTGGCTTGTGGACCCACCACGTTGGTGATAATACCATAGTCCACACGGCGGCCGGGCTCCCCTCCATAATAAAAGTTGAGCCTCTTGTTCCCGTGCACCATTTTTACGCTCGTTGAAGACCGGTGATCGAAAACCATCAAACAACTCCCTTTTTCCTTTTCGCCACGTGTTGCAGTGCCATTGGTCCAATATTGACCAGTTGACCAGAGTTGACTTTCTCGTTGTCCGAACTTTGACCAAACATAACTAGAGCTCCCGATGTCTGTTTGTCGCATTATCATAGTTGTTGGAAAGATCTCGAGATGATCTTCTACACGGGAATGGTTTAGGGAACTTTAGGAAACATTTGAAACTAAAATTTATTCCCTGATCATTGCTAATTGGTCACATATGATATTGAGAATGAGGTATGGAGCTAAGGATACAATAAGATCTCGAGCCTATTGAAATATTGAGCCTCATGTTCCAATCCTAATTAACGTAAATTACTCATCTTTCAATCAAGAAGATTTTCCAAGCGCTCGGAAGTAGACACCAAGGTTAGGAACATTCTAGACCCAAATCTTGATAAATGGGTGAATAAAAGGCATGATTTTGATCTATACAAAGAGATGAAAGAGGCTAAGTTGGGAATCTATTTCTTTCATGAAGAGAATCCACCACTACCTAACATCACCAACCTAGATACAAAATGTGATGATGAGGTATGGCAGCTATTCTTCGATGGCTCAAGGAGTAGACAAGGTACTGGAGGAGGAGTAATGCATGTGTCACCTCAAGGTATGAAATATTACTCAACTTTCCATTTTTCAGCTTTTATTTCTCAAACAACATAGATGAGTATGAATCATTGATTCATGGGTTATATTGGGCAATAAAGAGAGGCATTAAGAACTTACAAGTTATCGAGATAGTGATCTGATCATGAACCAAGTCAAAGGGAAAAATGTTGTTAAAACGATCTTCTTAAGAGCTATAAGAACAAGGTATGAGACCTCATTGAAGACTTTGAAGCATTCAACATTGAGGCCATACCAAGGAAAAGAATAAGGCTAGAACAAGCTTGCAAACAATTTGGGTAGCATTTGATGTTGTTGATAGTATCAAGAGAGATCAAAATCAGCCTCATATTAGAGTGATTGTAAGGCCGGTTGTTCCAGATAACAATACAAGTTGGAAAGTATTTGAAAGTGATCAACAAATCATAAATTTTCTTCAAGAAGAAGCTGAGTTCTCCTCAAGAAATCGGGATGATTAGAGTAGAAATATGGTGATCAAGTCTTCCAATTGAGAATGAACAAGCTCCTAAAGGGCTTAGTAACACTTGAGTCAATATTCAACCCTAATGGTCAGTTTCAGTAAAGAGAAGTAAAATATTCAGGTGAAGGGTGAAGATTAAGAACCTATTTCAATTGGAGAAGGTAAGATGCTACAAATTGGAAAGGTGAGTACTCAACAAGAAAAATATGATTTCATGCAGCTTTTCCAAGAATTCCCAGATGTCTTTGCTTTGAGCTATGATGACATAAAGGGATTTAATACGATGTTGGCATAACACACTATTGAACTAGATTCGAAGCCAAGCCTGTTAGACAGAAACAAAGACTAGTCAACCCTCATATTGAGCCTCTCATGAAGAAATAATTAAACAAGCTCATTGAGGTGAGCATCATTTTTTTGATCAAAAACTCTAGTTGGGTTGCAAATATGGTGCCGGTCAGGAAAAGAAATGGAGAAATCAGGTTGTGTGTAGATTTCCAAGATTTGAATAAGGCATCTCTTAAAGACCACTATCTACTCCCTTATATGGAGTAGATCTTGCAGGTGGTAGCTGGTTCAGAAAGTTTCTCTCTCCTAGATGGATACTTAGGTTACAATCATATTATGGTGAAAGAGGTGGACCAATTCAAGACAACGTTTACCATAAAATAGGAACATATGCTTATACGAAGATGCCATTTGGATTGTCAAATGCTGGAGCCACTTTCCAAAGAGAAATGGATATGGCATTCAAAGGACTGATTAACAAGGTGGTGTTGGTTTACCTTGATGATAGTACTATGTTTTCAAAGAACGCGCAACAAGCCACCTCTTCCACCTCAGGAAAGTGTTCCAAAGATGTAAGAGATTCAGAGTGTCTTTGAATCCCAAAAATTGCATTTTTCTAGCGCATGAAGGAAAGATATTAGGCCAAATAGTGTTCAAAGAAGGGTTGACAATTGATCCAGAATGAGTTGAGGCTATCCATGCTCTACCGTTGCTAAGTCACAAGAAGGATCTAAAAGTTTTTTGGGGAAAATTAATTTTGTTAGGAGGTTTTTTCCTAACTTTGCTACCCTTGTCAAGCCACTAACATTGATGTTGAGGAAGAATATGGATTTCAAATGGACTACCAAAGGAAAAGAAATCTTTGAAGCTATAAAGTAGGCCATTGCATAGGCCCCAACCCTCATAAATCTAGATTTTTCAAAGAACTTCACTCTCTATGATTTTGGTGGCACAAATGCAATATTTTCCATACTAGTGCAGCTGAATCAAGAAGGACTGGAGCAGCCTATTACATTCTTCAACTAAGGCCTTTAAGATTATGAGGTGAGGTATTCATTCATTGAGAAACATGTCCTTTTTGTAATAAGAAGTTTAAAGAAATTCAGACATCTAGTGTCAAACAACAAAATTCATCTACTAGTTGCACATGCCAGTGTGAAGGAATTTATTTTGAGTAAGGACCTTAATGAGAAAAGGGCTGGCTAGATAACCAAGGTCATGGAGTATGACATTGATATCAAGGTGACCAAGCTGGTTAGGGGAAAAGGGTTGTGTGAACAACTAGTTTCAAGTCAGCATACTAATCCCAAAAAGAGGAAGCTTTCTGCTCGCTGCAAGGGAATCAAGGACAACCAATTGATGATGTGCGCATACCTTGTTGGACCTAGAATATGATGCATTATCTAGAAACAGGTCTATGCCCCTAGAGTTTAGAAAAGCAAAGAGGAGATATTTCAGACTCCAGTCCATTCCATATACCTTGATTGACGATATCTTATTCAAGAAGGACTTGAATGGAGTTATCCTAAGATGCATTGGAACAAATCATATCAAAAAGTGCTACAAAAATTCCATGATGGAGAAGCTAGAGGCCACTTTGATCCATGAGTAACCACTCTCATAATCAATAAATCTGGTTACTACAAGCCTACAGTGTTTAATGAATGTGATGCATGGATTAAATGGTGTAATAAGTGTGCATTCTTTATGGGTAAAGAGAAGTTAGCAGTGCTGCCACTTCATCCAATCTCAGTAGATAAACCATTCATGCAATGGGGATTGGAATTCATTGGACTCATCAATCCAAATTTGAGCCAAGACCACAAATTAATCCTAACAAAAACAGATTATTTCACCAAGTTTATCAAGCAATGGCTCTCAAAGAGGTGAACGAGTCTAGCATCTTGGATTTCTATGAAGGGATAGTAACCAGGTTTAGTGTGCCCACCACTATCATATTAGATAATTCCCTAGTATTTCTTGGCATAAAGATCACGAGTGGGCTCTCGTAAATGGAATATATCTCGGCGCTTCATCCAATTAATACCCCTGTGGTAACGGGAAAGAAAAGTCCATGAACAAGAACTTGCTAAGAATCATAAGAACTCTTGATTAAAACTAGAGAACATGACATACAAAGCTCAAATCAGCCTTATGGGCTGATAGAATCATGCCTAAGAGATTTACTGGTAGCTCCCCATATAAATTGGTATACGGAAAAGAAGCAAAGTGATTTCTATATCACTTGAGTTGCCAACATTGGAGCTCATGAAGTAAGCTAGAGTTGTCGAGTTTGAACCTATTGTAGACACCAAAATTAGGTCACACTCCCTTTGGTCCTTCATCAAATAATCACCTCAAACACACTCACCTAACCATGGCCCCTTACACCCCACACTAATATTAATTTAATTAAATTAATCCATGTCCTCATAATATTTATTATTTAATTATCCTAATTAAGATAATTCCCACACCACCACCTCACCTAGCCACCTCACCCTAAGACTATTCTTAGTATGTTGCCATAACTAACTAAGACCCAACTAAACCCTAAAAATCAAAGCCTACATTCCCTCTAACCACATTCCCACCCATTAGAAAATAAGCTTCCATTCTAATCCATAAAAAGAAACTAACTGGATCCAAGAAATCAAGCGAGATCTGCCCATTTTAGTAAACCTAGGAAATCCCTGCCCTAACCGACACCGATCACCCCTAAACCGACGCTGGTCAACCCAAAACCATCATCGGTTACCTTTTATTCCCTTTGGTAACCTTATTTTGAGGTTGGCACATTTTTGAGAGCAAGGGAGAATAATCACATCTGCATGCAATCAGAGTGAGCATCCGTTCACACCCAGACATCCACAGCCATCCAAGCCAAAGATCTGATTCAGCCAAGCAAGGAGAAAAGCCTAGGAAGCTCAAGTAAGAGTCTCCTATCAATCGGTGGCCCTTCATAGGAGAAATATCTCACCACCATCTCCTATCTACATCCATAGTCGACTGGTATCAAATTCCAAGTAAGTATACTACTCTATTCAGTCCAGTTTTGTTTGAATACTTTCAGTATTTAGATTCTTCTGTGTGCTATTGCTTTCCTAGCCACTCACAGGTCCTCTCTAGTAACTATCCCCTATACTTCTTCCAAAACCTTGTCCTAGTAATCCAACACCCCATTCTAACCTACCCAACCCTTTGTGCAATAAAAAAGAAGATCTAAAATCCGTTCTGCAACATCTTCCATTTTCCCACGCATTAGCATCGGTCTCCCTAAAGCGCCATCGGTCGAGCCTCGCCAACAGGTGTCGGTCTACCTACCCGACACTATCTCTTTATTACCATTCACCAACTTACCCATTAACCCCTCCTAACTTCACCAAAACCCCACCATACCTACCCACTGATCTACATCCCTACCGACACCTCCTAGACACCTCCCCGGTCCCCATCAACCTATAAAATAGACCTAGACCCATGTTCTTGACCCCCTGTCATTTATTCGGCGACGAAATTGGTCATAACTAACCGATATCGGTCGGGACTAGATCGACATCGATCTCTGTGTCATCAACATAGTCTGAGACTGAAACCTACCCATTTACTCCCAAGTTACCTATAATGACCTGTGACCTTCACGAGAACTCAGTTAGACCCTGCAGAAACCCAAAACCATTTACCCGACCTTTGGATCTGATCCTAACCTATCCTATTAGATTAGATTTTACTTATTATGTTTATATGAGATGCCTAAATCATATTGACTACAGTAGGACAATATTTACCTTATTTATCGCATTAATTTTTTTACAATAGTGGATTGATAGCCTTCTAGGGAGTATCGTACTTCTCGGATCTAGCATATGTAGGTAGTCCACTGCATATGCTATTCAACTTCCATTTGGTGGTCTTGTTGTTTATTTCAGGTAGTTCCTCCTAGCTAAAAGAAAGCTCTCACGATCAGTTGTGGATCAAGAATTCATACGCACGTAACAACCTTCAAACAACTTCAAGAGGTATTCCTCCTAGCCTTTTTATCCTTATCTGTTTCGTCACATTCCAAGAAATGTTGTAAGAATCAGGTGAAACATTTTGGCATGCCCAGTGGGACCCATTCGGGGTTCCTTGCATTTCTTCTTTCCTAGGTAAAAGTTGCATGTTTTTTTCCTTTCTAAAAGGTTCTCACATTAAATTTCTCCCTGGAATCTTCTCTTCTTTCTATTTGTCTCAAAGCAATCGTGTTTTGGTGCTATAAAAAGAACTCTTCTTCTCTTTCATTTGTATTGCATTAGTGAAAGATCATATTCTCTCATGTTCATCTTTTGTGACATCGAATTTAATATTTTGATTTGGGTTTAAAATTAACGGCATTTCATTCTTGTATGCTGCATTAGTGCAAATTAAATGAGGGCAACCTATACGCTGGAATTCATGCCCAATTGATGGTTGACAAAAGAATCGTACAAAACACGTTCTATTTCTCTCTAAGTCTTAGAAAAGCGCACAAATTCAAATCAACACATCTTTCTTAAACGTCATATTACTTGGGAACATCTCGTTAGTGATCACACAATTCAATTGGCGGTACTCCCCAACTCGTTGCCTCTGTCGAGTCATTATCTCAAAGGACAGCCCGCCCCCACCATAACATACCTGAAACCTCTCCTTTTAGATATCCTTCTTCGTAGGACACCTTCCCAACCAAATTTTTTTGTTCTAAATACACACAGTCAGTCCTTAATAGCGTAAGTTGAACAAACATAATAGAAAAAGCACTTTTAGGATCGTATTTTTCTTAGTGTTTCTGCTTGGCTTGTGTTTTGAGGTGAGAGGACATGTTCTTCATCTTTTTATTTCTCCTTGCATGCTCCTCATCATAGTTGGTGTATTCCAACTTTGTTTGAGTGTGTTTGGACCCCATTTTTATCATTCTCAGAGTTCTGGGTTTGATTCCACACTTGATTTTAAATCAAAACCACCTTTTTCTTCATCTCTGTTTCAATTTCATAGTAACTAGTGTCGGTCTCGTGACCGTCGTCTGTTACCATCTAACCGTCACTAGTTTTATCCAATCGGCGTTGGTTTATTGTTCTTTTTGTTAACCTACCCAAAAGGACACCTGTTTCATCTTCTTTGCTATTCAGAGTCTCTATAACTCTCAATATCTTCTTTGTTCCTGATAAAATCCATCCTACAACTTATCTACTGCTAGATTATCAATCTTTTTCCTTGTTTGGAAAATTGTTCTTTTTTCACAGTGATCGACCGTGGTTACCCTCGACCAACATCGGTTAGCCTGTGTAGTTTTCTAGCTAAAATTTTAACCCAATCCACCTACCACTACACTGCTTTTTCCTATTTCGCTATATTTATGTGTCATTTATGAGCAGTCCTACCAAATTGGCACTTGTTCACATGGTGCTGACTCATAGTCAAGAAAATGCCCTCATATTCCATGCTAGTTATCAACCACTCCCACCTAGTCCTTCACCACCTTCCATTCTATCACCCATGGATCCTATCCAACCTATCACCATCACCACATGTGACGAGGAGTTCGCATGACTCTTGACCAGAACCATGTTGCCTTACAGTTCTATCTTTCCCACTCATCCACTCAAGATGCCTCGGGTCAGTTGATATATGACATACCCGTATCTATCCCCTCGACACTCATTCCTACTTCTGCGTCGGCCCTTCTATCTCTGCTCTGCCTACCCGCACTTTGACTCGCCCCTAGTCATTCCACAACTAGGCCCTATACCTGCTATGACCACCACATCTACCACATCTATTACACCTGCAGCATCCACTATACCTTTGTCAACCACCCAAAACATAACCTCATCCACGCCTATTGTCTCACATATACCCATAACAACACAACCACCCCTGGTGTCGATGACCCCTACCCCATTTCAAAACATTTTCCTTTCTATTCCATAGTCCTTAGCCCCCATCGCTACTAGAGTCACCTCAACCCTTCCACCTCTATATATGTACTATCAATAACCTCTTGTTTCATCTATCATTCATTCTGGGTACGTGCCCCTATCTCACTCCCTCATTCTCAACCTACCTATTCGGAATCACCATATACTAGAATGCCACCTCCATCATACATCTAACACCAACCCTCTTATGCTACAGGAGGTACCCATCCATCAACGCCTACTAATGACCTCATCAAGTTAATGATGGACAAGATGCAGATAATGGAGGCATCGGTTTTGGCTCACGCAACTCTCTCACCTATGATGAAATTTGCAATGAGCCCATACACCCATCCATTCCTATTCGTCCATATCTCATACATTGGGAGATGCCTAAATTTAACCGCTTCAACAACAAAGAGGACCTGCAACAACATTTGTGGTCTTTCAAACATGGGTGTTATCTGATTGCCCATGATGATGCTTTACTTCTGAGGACCTTTCCCATGTCTCTGATCGGGCCCGCATTAGACTGGTATAGTGGATTACCTAGACATTCTATCTACTCATTTAATCAGGTAGCCCAAGCCTTCTTGGATCACTTCTCCATCAACGTTGTTAAGAAGGTTACCATGACTGACCTCTACTCTACACATCAATATGATGATGAGTCTATCACATATTTTGTCACTCGTTGGCATAGCCTAATCAATCAACTCACATTCTAATTACCAAAAACCAAACTCATAGAGCTCTTCATGCGGGCTTGTGCTAGACATATTTTTCCGACCCTACAGGTGCAGACTTTCCGAACCTTCGCTGACGCATTCATCAAGGCATGAAAGCTAGAGATTCTGGCCATTGAAGAAAATAAAATCCAACTACAAAATAAGAACGCAACATTTAAGTCAAATAAAATCTCTTCTTCTTCGAAACCACAAAATAATTATTCAAAATCCAAGGGAACCGCTAACACAGTGGTACTCAAGGCCGACCCACTCATCCATCAAATCAAGCTAAGCCCTCATTTAATCTTTCCCCTATCTAGACTTTTCAATTCAGATGAGAAGAACGGAAATACACCCCAATTAGAGAGCCTTATTCTTCTATTTTAGAAAATCTTATTAAAGTTGGGGCCATCACCCTTCCTCCTATACAACCACACACTGGTTTTGATCCTACTCGCCCCACACCTGCATGGTATAAAGAGCATGACTTCTACAACTATCATCGGGTAAAAGGTCATAATGATGGAAATTGCAACACTTTCAAGAAAATTGTCCAGGAAATGCTCGAGAACAATGAGTTAGTCTTGGATAATCCAAATGCACCTGCTAACCAAAACTTGCACATTTTCAAGAAACTATTTCCTAATCATGCCCCTTCTTCTGACTAAACTGGGGAGACCTTAACTAATGATAGCAATACCCGCGAGGTCCATGCTATTTTCATTGACGTACCAGTTGCTTCCCAATTTCCTCATATTCCTTTCATAGAAGAAATCCTAGCCGAAGTCCTCCACTTACACATGAAACCACTTCACCTTTTCCTCCACCCACAGAGGAACACCCTTCATATCCTCCCTCACTTATGAAAGAGCCTCTATTAACATTGAGACCACTTCACATTTGGCTTCTCCACCCAGAGAGCCATCACGGAAAGTACCTCTCCAACCCATGGGAGATGCTTGATCATCTCTTCCACTTATAGAGGAGCACCCATCATCTCCTCCACCTATCAAAGATCCAATAGAAATTTTGTTACCTCTAGGTGACCATTCTCCATCAATCACCAAAGATCATGCTGACTTACTTTTAGATCTCTTACCCATAGAGGTTAAAGCTAGCGATTTCCCTGTTTCTAAAACACATTTTATGGGAATCGCCATTGGATCCACATCGACCTCACCTACAATAGTGCCATTCTCATGCTTAGCCGATCACTTGGATTATGTTGATAGAGCCTTACTTTGGGGGCGTCTTCTACTTCTTATCTCAACACAAATGTAGATGTCACTCACTGACACCTCCACTATCTATCCAAAAGTGTTTTGGCTGACCAAACCAAACACAACCACAACTATCACAAATTCTCCCATGACACCACTCATGGCTCAACTCACATCTCTACCCATAACCCAACATGCATCTGCATCCAAACCCACACCTACATCATCTTCCTTGCCTAAACCTATTACTACTTTAGGGGTCATACCAACACTAGCCTTACTCATCCACCCATCAAATTAGATTTAGCCACATCTTTCAAAACTAACACCAAATTTAACTCAACCCCTAAACAAAAGAACCAATCTCCTAGATCTCATACCCCAACCTCACCAATCACACCCTTATCACCTTCACGCCTTTTTCCATCCTAAGACCTCACCCCTCGACCCTAGCTAAGAAACCTCCATCCACTGGTAAACCAAGGATGCAACAACCCATTTCCCCATCGTAAACCTCTAATATACCCAAGCACCCCACACAACCTCCGCCCTCACCTGTAACCTTTTTACCACCCATACCTCCAATACCATCAATAAATTCTTCACTACCCATGACACTTCCTTCCCTTTCCCTCATACCTCCTTCCCAACCTACACCACCTACCTCCATGCATCTTGGTTACCCCATGGGTAACTTTGCCCTCTTCCACCATCTGCTCTTCCTCTATATCTCATGTGTCTATATCACCTTTACCAAGAAGGTGCAACCTAAAGGTAAAAATCTGCTACCCTCCAATAAGGTAGTTTAACCAACCACACACTCTATTTCTAGTTCATCTATCACACCCCTACCCAAGCAGACATGACCAACACCTAAGACCATATCCCAACTCACTCCCCTCTCACAAAGACTCTTCCTATACTGATTAGTTGCATATGCACCCAAAATCACATTCACCTCCCATTGTGATCCACTAGGGGGGATACTATGCCAAAATATTAACCAATCTCCTTGAAACTTCGTAATCACAATACCACCTCTTAGACCTTATGACCTGCTCAAAAGAAAACCAAAGGGTTTGACGAAACCAAAATTTGTGCCTACCATCGTGTGCTAGGACACGATGTAGAGAACTGTAAGGCTTTAAAAGATGCTCTTATCCAGTTGTGTCCTCGTGAAAAAAATTTGACGATGATGACCTTCTTGATGAGGACCCCATTTCACCAGCACCCATTTCAACAATTCTTCCCTCATTTCCTACTACGCGACCAAAATCTCCACCACCAAAACTCTTAGATCCACCCCCGAGATTCAAAATTAACATGGTTCGTATCAGAGAACTCGCCAAACCTCCACCCAAATATCAGTGTGCCCAACTCATTTCACAAGGATCCTTCCCACCTCTTAGCTTCTTCCCTTCCTATCATTACACATTTCATGACTCACCTACTTCATCTGCCTCTTTGCCTCAAATCAACGTGATTCACATTGCTACTCGCTCATAAGGACAAAGGCAAGGAAAAGGTAACTAACCCACCAATTAACCCTATACCCAACATACCATCGGACCCACACCTAAAGCCACTATCCACGGCCCCACATATCCTATTTCTAATGGGGTTACACATCACGCGATGCTAAAAAAACTACACCAATCCTCCCTCAAAATGTCCCTATATGACCTCATCCAAACCTTTGAATCCCATCACCAAGCTCTCATGGAGGTTCTTCAGTCTATTAAGGTTTTACCCAATGATCCTACACTCATAGCATCCATTATTACACCTCATCATGTATCCTCTCTCACCAAATTACCACCTTCTTCTACACCTCTACCTACTCACCAAATAGCCACCCTCAGCTTCTCGAGACAAAGAGATCGCACCATACCAAACCGATGACCCAGATCCAACCCTTTTCATCTCTATCCATATTGATAATATACGTGTACGGCATGTTATGCTCGATGGGGGCGCTACCATTAACATCATCTCCTCCCATGCATTCGATCAAATGCACATACCCAACAATTGCATGCATAAACATCTCGTCATGTTACATTCATTTAATGACGTTATCATTTCTACACTCGGCACCATCATCCTCCATGTTCACATGGGCCCCCATACTGTTCCAGAGTTATTTTACATCTTAGAGGGGGAATTTCAATATAACTTGTTTCTTGATAGACCCTGGATTCGTGTCATGGGTTGTGTTATTTCCACTTTGCATCGTTTTGTAAAGTTTGAGCATGAAGGACACACCTATACCATTCCAGCTAACCCATCACCTTTTAAAACCTTCAACATGCTTTACTGACCCAATGACTTGCTTGTACCCATTAAGGCATCTACCTCTATGACCAATTCCTCTTCACCCACACCTCCACTCACTGGTGCCGCACCTAAATCCTCCATTCCTACCACTGCCACGACCTCCACGGCTGACCCATCAGCCTCCCAATTAGATGGCTCCACCTCCGATCCAACCTCTAACACATTGTATATCCTAGCTACCCACATATCAATCACCGATCCCTTGGAAGTAATTTTTCAACGCCTCACTTTAGGGGAGTATCGCCTATATAATGTCAACACATTAGTTACTCCACAAGAGTATGGAAGCCTTCGCCAACACCCTTACTATGATCACCGCATAAGAGAGCATCTCCTTTACGGTCCTCCCCACCTTCGCACCAATCTCACCTATGGGGGACTTGATACTTCCACTTATACACCTAAACCACCATCACAAACCCGCCCCTTTTCTACCGACCTCTAGTCACTCACCAATCACCGCTTCACCCACACCTTCCTACACCAATGTGCATGGAAAGGTTTTGGTTTTAGATTTTATGAGCAAGGCCGTCATACTGTTATTCCATGTACTACCCGTAAACATAACGGACCAGTAGTGGTATCGCCTTTTCTTGAACTACCTACCAAGAAGGCTGCATTGAACTCATTGAGGATATCAACCCTCCTTCACCTTATTTATCGATCCACCTTCTTCACCACCTTCACCACCTTCACCGACAGAGTCGATGGATCCAGAATCCATTCCTCCTAACTTTTTTTTCATAAACACCATTTCCTTGGGGCCTCTGACTTATCAATGTGAGGGTGAGGCTCCCTCTTCTCTTCCCTTCCTATATCCTGAAATGATCGATGACGATAAACCTTATATTAATGTCGTTTAATGTCAGGATGATGAATCTATACTCACCTACCTTGGTGCAGAAGACTCTTATATTCACCAATCATTACCATCTGAGATGAAAACCATGTTGAATGAATCGACTATCGAAATCAACATCCATACTAAGGATGACCCGCACATTCTAAAGATCGGCCAATCTTTAGATCTTTGCGAATGTGAAGTCCTCACTTATTTTCTCAAAAACTATAACCATGCTTTCGTTTGGTCTTACGTTAACATGCCCGGTATTGACCCCACCATAGTGGTCCACAATATCATAACCATTCCCGATGCCAAACCCGTAAAACAAAAGCTGAGGAAAATACAACCTCACATTTCTCTTCTGGTCAAAGAAAAACTTGAACGCCTTCTTTCCATTTCCTTCATCTTACCCATTGATTATCCCCAATGGATTTCTAACATTGTCCTTATCGGTAAGACAACAAGGGGACTTCACATTTGCATAGATTTCCATGACCTCAACCTAGCTTTCCCAAAATATGACTTTCCTTTACCCGGTATTAACCAGGTGGTTGACCTTACTACTGGTCACAAGATGCTATCACTCATAAATGTGTTCTCGGTTATAACCAAATCTTGATTGCCTTAGAGGATCAACACAAAACCACATTCATCACCCCTTGGAGGACCTTATGATATCGAGTCATGCATTTTGGCCTTAAAAACATTGCTGCCACATATCGGGCGGGCTATGACTTGCATCTTCCAGGATATCATGCATTGTATATTGGAAGATTACATAGATAATCTCCTTGCCAAATCTAAATGTCGCTCCAAGCACCTCACCGTCCTAAAAAACCATTTTTGACCACCTCATTAAGTATTGTGTTTATCTTCAGCCCAAGAAGTATGTCTTCGCGGTTCTCTTAGGATAGCTCTTGAGATTTATTGTTTCCTTAAGTGGTATAGAGGTCGACCTTGCTAAATTCAAGGCCATTCTTGAAATTCTTGTGCCCACTAACCTGCGGAAACTCTGTAGCCTACAAGGTAATTTGTAATCCATTCATCATTTTATCTCATAGCTTTGCAACCACTATCAACCATTTCATCATCTTCTAAAAAAGGATGTCTCCTTTAAATGGGATGATGAATGCCACTTCGTATTTCACTTACCATCTCACCAATTTCTCATCAAAATAACACCTGAAGATGTTTATCGTCTAACAAGCTTGCCCCATGCAAACACATTTCATGTAACCAACAAATCCATTCTTCTTGTTGAGAAAACTAAATTTTTAGAGTCTCATTACAATCTCTTTTTTGAGTCTGAGGTTAATACTCTAGCCAAAAGTGGCATTAAATCTCAATCTATCAAATATCCCTTTCTCCTGGCCATGGTCTTATTTTTTCAGTCATGTATCCTGTTACATGGAAAATACACTAAAATTCCTGTAGTCACAAAATCACACACTTACTATTACATTTTTACCGCAAGTATGTTATTTTATATATGGATCTCACGTAAGAAAAGTATTCACTAATGGTTCATCCCCTAGTTCTTGTTGTCACTTAGTTAGTCATCATTTTCATTTGTCTTGCATATTCGTCATTGTCTACATAGTTCTAGTCATCTTTTAACAAGTATTAGGTGTCGTAATTTGGTCATTTGTCATCTTTAATCCCTAACTAGGGTGCCTAGGGTTATATTAGGGCACCCATGGGCATCTTGGTCCTTGATTTTGGGCGCCCTAGTTTCTGTGATGTTCACATTTAATTTCGTTGTTTGAGGCCAGTCTACAATTTTATGGTCTCATTCACCTATGTGCTAGTCAGCATGTCGGGCCATTAGTGTTGAAATTTGAGCAAGAGATCCCTATATAAACATAACATACTCACCACATTATGGGTGAACTATCTACTATCAAGAGCTAGCTACTACTAAGGAGAAGGACTACATTTTGGCATCTTCTACATCTGCATCACACAAGAATAGGGGAAAGGGTTGTATTAATTATATTACATCCACCATTTTCATTTTACATATAGCTATTGCCCCTTATTTATGGGTCATTGACACTAGGGCACCCTAGGCACACAATTGCACACACAAGTACAAAGAAATACATTGGGTCTGGAATGTAGTGTAGTGCTTAGTTATAAGTCAACTATTGTGGCAAGAAGGTCAATATGACCCCATCATTTGTATCTTTGTTTTTAGGGATTTGATGCTTTGTATGGGGTTTTGCAAGTAGATCATCATCATGTAGCTATAGTGACACGAGTGAGCTTATTGCGTCAATATAATGACCAAGATAAAGGTATTACAGAAGAATTGCAACACTGCTAGAACTAGATCTTGAGCTTCTTTGTAGACCACAGTGCCAAGATCATAGACCAGGTGCTCACGGGCTCCCCAATACATTCCTAGGCACCCTAGTACAGACAAATCCCCTTGTGCTACAATTTTTTGGGTCACAACTACAAATTCTTCCCTATCCACTTATCAGTCATCAAAGTCCAGTAAAACAATGAGGTAAGTAATTTTCAAGTTAGTACCCTAATCACTACTATTTCATTTATTGCATTTCATTTAAATATCAAATAAAATCATTAGCACTTATTTTACATTTCATATTAGTTACTCTATCATTGTTACTAGTTAGATTAGCTCTAAAATCCCTATTTTAGTTAATCATTTTGGTGAACCCATCTTTTAGAATACCTTACCCTAGGATCCGCTACATGGCTAAGAATAGTTCATCTTCTTTACCCATTATGTCTCATGTTAGTATCAACCCTATTTACAATGAGGCTGCCATTGCTAAGCTCAAATCCCTCTATGGTTCTCTCGTTACTACACCTGATTATGTCAAACAACTACAAGATGGCTTGCAACATGTGCCTACTAGATTTGAAGATTATCCCTTAGGCATTAGTATTGTTGATGATCCAATAGCCTTTACTCATTATATGCCATGTTATATGGTTACTTGTGATCCACCTTTTGATATTTCACATGAAACATTAGATGATTCTCTTATTGATTACTTATTCGGGCCAACTACCTGCACATACCGATTCTACTTTTTCAAACCATTGATATGATTCTATCTGACATCTAGTGACCGATTGAACTAGTGCTAATAAGGTGATGCACCAAAGGAGTGGTACAAGAGCATTTCTAAATTTACAGAGATAGAGAATGCAAAAAAACTAAAACTAGTGCTAATATTGACACATTTCTTACTTCATGAAAAAAAAATGCAACAAAACTTCATGCACAAACTGATAACTGTAATGGAGGGTCAGAAATGAATCAAACAACACAAATAGAGGATTAAAACTCATTCACAGAGCCTATATTGTCATTTTAACATTAAAAACCACTTGCATTACAACACCTGAGAGGAAAAATAGGTTCATAGTCTTGGAAAAGGTCTGATTTTTCCACAAAAATCACTTTTAAGGTGAAAGAGGGAGCCTGCAATACATAAAAATGTTCAACCTTCTAGAAAATGAGCCAAATCTAGCTTTTACAATACCAACCACGACCCTAGGAGAGAGAAACACGGGAAAATGTGGGAGAGCTTCAACCACTGACCAAAAACATAGTAAAACAACATGGGCATCCTTACAGGCCCATCCCCTGACATTTTTTCCATGCTGGGAGAGAATGCGAGCCATTCTTCATTAAAAATGGTGGTTGAAATGTCATTTCTATCCATGACCACGTGTCAAAGGAATTTTTCAATTTTATCTCTCCAAAATCCATCAAAATGCAAAAATAACCTCGTAATCTTGTAGATAATTTCACTAGCTTTCCATTGATATAAAGAATGTGAAAAATTGAGATCTTGATCGAAAGATATGGCCGTTTGAAATTTTAGGGCAAAACAGGGCCAAATCGGATTGGCGGGCAAAAATTTTTTTAAATTTTTCACTTTTTGGTCATTTGGAAAATTTTCCAAAAATTCCCCACGCTCCGCCATTCCAGGTGCCATGTGGCATGCTTTGATTGGGCATGGGCCTTTAATGCTTCATTTTCCTTTGTTTTCACCATTGGAAAATTTTCAAAAAATTCCCCCCGGCCGATGAGTTGAGGACACGTGGCAGTAGGTGATTGGACGCGGGCCTTTCCTTTTAAATTTTCCATCACTGTTTGATCCATATTTTGACTCGACACATGGCAAAACGTGATTCATTATGGGCTTTACCCTTCAAATTTTCCATGCGGGCTTGTCTTGAGTTTTTTTCCGCCACCTGACACGTGGCACGATTCTATTTTGCTCTCACTGGGGGGATTTTTCCTTTGAAATTTCCTTCTTTTTCCTTTGGGAAAATTTCCCAAATTCTCCCCACCTTCCGCCGGTCCGGGACACGTGGCAGCATCTTACTAGACATGGGGCCTGGGCAAACATTTTTCCTTTTCATTTTATCCTTTGGGAAAAATTCCCAATCTCCCCGCGCTCGCTCCGTAATTCTAGGTGCCCGGGACACGTGGCACACAATTTCATGATGGTTAGTGGGCTGGGCTCGGGCAAAAACTTTCTTTTTGAAGTTTTGGCAAAACACTTCACCAAAATTCTAACTTCTCCTCCTCCCCTCCCTTGCCGGTCCGATGCCATAGGACACGTGGCAAACATGATTGATCGGGCGCGGCCTTTACCTCCAAAATTTTCCATGCACCAACACTTAGTCAAATTTTTCAATTTTCCTCGACACGTGGTGAAATCTCGATTGGATGGTGGGCCCACATGGGGAAAATCTTCCTTTTGAAATTTTGGCCAAACACTTGGTAAAAAAACCAAGTTTTCCTCCGACCCCGCCACTTCCTTGGACACGTGGTGCCATTTCATTGGCCATGCGGCCTTTCAGGGAAAATTTCCCACAAAAACTCCCGAGCCATAACTTCAAAAATACATGGAGTTAGGAGGAAAACTTTACCTTTCTGGAAAGCTGAGAAAGAGCTCTATCCAATGGTGCCATTTCCAAAAAGTTTTGAGTGCCGAAAAAAAAAAAATTATGACTGAGGCACAAGAGAGGGAAGAATGAAAGGAGTTAGCCACAAAATGAGCAAGGGGTACATTTTGGATAACAATTTTGGTGACTCAGAGGGGTCATCTGCCTGCTGGATGAAGTTACCAGTTCCTGAAGCAATCCATTGGGCATGGAGTCATCAAATTCTCTGTTTGGTACCCCAACTGACTAGAACACTGCAAGGAGGAAGATGGAGGATGGAACATCATCTGATTGAGCAAGGCCTGTAACACACATTTCTAGGAACAACAAGCTTGTGCCAAAGCACTTAGGGAAAGCAAAGCTAATCTATAGCAAAACAATGTGCACAAGCACTTGGAGGAATGAAAATCTAAGCTAATATGTACAAGGTGGAGAATTTCCTTCAGTAGCAATGCTTTAGATAGATCCCATTGACTGGAATCTATAGTTCTTCGCCATCCAATGAAGACAATTGGAAAGCATTGTTGTCCTTGCACTTTGTGACCATGTATGGGCCACTCCAAATGGCATCAAATTTTGAATGCCTTCCAGTTTTTCTCTATCTGCATCCCATTTTAACACTAGATCTCCAACTTGGAAAGATCTATCCTTGGCCTTCCTATCAAAGGTCTTCTTGATCAAAGCTTGATCCTTCTCCATTGCTTGGGATGCTTGATTTCTGATTTCTTTGAGCTCCATCAATTCTTGCATATCTAACCTCCATGGGCTCAAACTCCAACAACTCCAACTATTTCATGAGTTCCAATGTTGGCAACTCAAGTGACATGGGAAAAATTGCCTCTCTCCCATAAACAAGCTTAAATGGAGAGTTACTTGTAGATCTCTTGGGAGTTATCCTATCAGCCCATAAGGCTGATTTCAATTTGGTATGCCAAGATCTCTGATTTTCATCAAGAGTCCTCCTAATGATCCTCAACAAGTTCTTATTTGTAGATTCAGCTCCGCCATTACCCCGAGGGTAATAGTTTGATGAAGTACTTAGGTAGATCCCATTCTGACAGCCCATTCACTCACCTGGACCCAATGAATGCCAATGCATTATCTGATATTATAGAAAGCAGGTATGCCAAATCTGGTTGTTATTCCTCATAGAAATCTAGGATGCTAGATTCATTTGCTTCCTCGAGTGCTATCGCTGCTTCAGTCCACTTGGTGAAGTAATCATTGGTCGTTAAAATCCATTTGTGCCCTTGGCTTGAATTGGGATTAATGACTCCAATGAAGTCCAAACCCCATTGCATGAATGGCTGGTCAACTGAAATTAGATGCAATGGAAGGGCAGCTAGTCTCTCTTTACCTCGTGAAGAATGCACAATTCTTGCACCTCTTGATCCATGCATAACAATCACTGAAAATCTTGGGCCAATAATAGCCAGCCCTCATGATCTTTAGAGCTGTCACTCTTGGTGCAAAATGACCACCAGCTGGTCCACCATGGAACTCTTCCAACACCCTATGAATCTGATTTGTACCAATGCATCTCAACAACA
Organism: Taxus wallichiana var. yunnanensis; assembly: GCA_018340775.1. Taxonomy (NCBI): domain Eukaryota; kingdom Viridiplantae; phylum Streptophyta; class Pinopsida; order Cupressales; family Taxaceae; genus Taxus; species Taxus wallichiana. Next base: position 578,960,395 of record CM031244.1, on the reverse strand, counting down.
CTCCATTCACATCCTTTTTGAACAAAACACCATCAACAAGGGCATATGGGACAACCTGCAATCTGAAGTGTCTTCTTTTGGTCTTGTTCATCTCTGGAGGGCATAGACCTATGCTTAGGAAGTGCATTATGTCTTGGGTCCAGCAAGGAGTGAGGACACCATCATTCTCTTCTTGAGTGCTTCCTTGCTCATGGCTGTCTTGCAACGCCAAAACAACCTCCTTCTCATTGCATGCTTCCTTTTGTTTTCTCAAAATCAGCTGCTCACACAATCCTTTTCCTCTGACCAACTTGGTGACTTTGATCTCAATGTCATACTCCATGACACGAGTAATCCAACTGCTCTCTTTTCATTCAAGTCTTTGTTGAGGAGGAAGTCTTTAACTCCCACATGAGAAACCAACAATTGAACCTTGTTGTTTGAAACTAGATGCTTGAATTTCTTCAAGCTTCTGATTACTGCAAGAACATGCTTTTCAATGAAAGAATATCTCACCTCATAATCCTCCAGGATTTGGCTAAAGAAAGCAATTGGCTGCTCATCATTGTCTTTGTTCTGCTGTACCAAAATTGTAGAAATAGTATCATCACCCCCAAATGCATAGAGGATGAAATCCTTGGAGAAATGGGTTAATGAGAGTTGGGGCTTGAGAGATGGCTTCTTTGATTGCTTCAAAACTTTCTCCTTGCCTCTGCTATCCATTTGAAAGCCATGCTTTTTTTTTAACATCTTGGTGATAGGCTTGACTAGGGCTGCAAAATTTGGGACAAATCTCCAAACAAAATTTATTCTCCCAAGAAACTTTCAAGGGCCTTCTTGTGGCTTGGCAATGGTAGTGCTCTTATGGCTTCAACTCTTTTCTGGATCAATTGCTAATCCCTTCTTTGGAGACAATGTGGCCAAGGATTTTTCCTTCATGGGCTAGAAAATACACTTTTAGGATTCAAGGATACTCCAAATCTTCTACACTTTCGGGAACACTTGTCTCAAATGAAAGAGGTGGTCTCGCTGCATTTTTGAAAAAAATAGTGATATCATCAAGATATATCAGCACAATGTTGTTAATCAAACCCCTGAACGCCATGTCCATTGCTCTTTGGAAAGTAGCTCCAAATGTTGGACAACCCAAATGGCATTTTCCCGTATGCATAAGTTCCCATTTGGTTGTAAAGGTTGTCTTGAACTGATCCTCTTCTTTCACCATAATCTGATTATACCTCGAATAGCCATCAAGTAATGAAAACCTCTCAGAACCAAAGCAACAACTTGCAAAATCTGCTCCATGGAAGGAAGTGGGTAATGATCCTCGAGAGATGCTCTATTCAAATCTCTCAAGTCAACACACAATCTGATTTCCCACTCTTCTTTCTAATCGAACCAAGTTGGCTACCCAACTAGAATGCTTGATAGGGAATATGATTCTTGATTCTATCAACTTATTCAATTCCTTTCTCATGAGAGGCTCCATGTGTGGATTGACTGGCTTTTTGTTTTTTCCCGATGGGTTTAGTACTGGATCCAATTCAATGGTGTGTTGAGCTAACTTGGGATCAAACCTTTCAAATCTTCTTCATAGCTCCAAGCAAACACATCAGGGAATTCTTGACAAAGTCAGATGAACTCATACCTTTTTCTTGTTCAATTGTCACTTTACCAACTGGAGTGATTTTCCTTCTTCCACCAAGATGGACACCGAATCTCTCCTTGACTTGAATGTTTGCTTTCTCCTTCCTAAACTCGATCATTAGGATTGAAAATGGACTCCAAAGTAATAAGTCCCTTTGGTAGTTTGTTGGTTCTCACTGTACCACTTGGTCACCATATACGCTGCTCCAACTTTTCCTGATTTTTAGCTGAGAACTCAGCCTCTTCTTGCAAGAAATGGATGATTTGCTGATCATTTTCAAACACTTGCCAACTTACATTGTTGTCTGGCACTGAAGGCCTCACAATCACATGGATGTTTGGCTGTACCTTATCCTTTTGAATGCTTTCAACAATGTCAAAAAGGCCCCAATCGCGCCGCAAGCCTGTCAATCAACAGCTTGGTTCTCTTTTCTAGGAATGGATTTTATGCCAAAGCCCTCAAAATCTTCAATGAGGTCCCACACCCTATTTTTGTAGCACTTGAGTAGATCATTCTTGACAGCATGCTGCCCCTTAACTTGGTTGACAATCAACTCACTGTCACCAAAGACTTGCAAGTTCTTTATCCTCTCTTGATTGACCAATGCAATCTTCAGATCAAAGCTTCATATTCAAGCAAAGTTGTTATTAGAGCATGCAAACTGAAATCTAAAAGCTGAATAATACTTAACTCCTTGAGGGGAAACAAGCATAGCTCCCCTCCTGCACCTTGTCTACTCCTTGATCCATCAAAAAACAACTGCCATACCTCATTGTCATCCTTGTGGTTTGGCTTGGTGATGCTAGGAATAGGCTGATTTTCTTCATGCATGTAATAGACTCCTAACTCAGATTCTTCTATTTCTTGATAAGGATCAAAAGCATGCACCTTATTTTCCCATTCATCAAGAGTTAGATCTGGGATGCTTCCTACCTTGGTGTTAGTTTCATCAGTGCTTGGATAATCCTCTTGATCAAATGCTGAACAATTGGTATTGATCTGACTTGGAGTGTAAGGCTCAATGTGAAAGTTTGCAATAGGTTCAGATCTGATTGTGGCTTTAGTTCCATATCTTGTTCTGAACAACATGTGTGACCAATCAGCAGATAAGTAACCTCCAATCTTGGCTGTGAAATCCCTTGACAAACATAGGGCAAAGAGTGGTGGAAGGTCTATTACCGAGACATCTTCTTGTAAAACAACAACGTGGGGCAGGCATGCAAGGTAAGACTCAAGTTTTTTATCACTCCAACTATGTTACTATCGCCCATCCCATCCAATTGCACTACCCTTCGATATGACTTCATACTGAATTCCCAACTGATCAGCTATTTTCTTGGGCATTACTGAACTACTTGCCCCGGAATCAATCATGCAATTGTGTACTAATTGGTTTCCAATGATCAATGAAACATAGAATGGAGGGGGCTTCAACATTTTACCTTGCTGTCCTCCATGATGATTCCCTTCCAGCTGGGCAGCATTTGTGAGCACCTTTTCTTGCATTTGGACTTGCTGATTTGAAGTTGACCAGTCCTTCATGGCAGCTTGTAGCAAATCTCTTTGGCCTGGGATAGATAGTGATTCCCACATTGATATGTTTACATTTGTCTTCTTCATCTGATCAATGATGTTGAATGGAGATGAAGCATCTCTTTGCTGTCCCTTGGCCTGCATATTCATTCCTTGCATATGGGCAAAGCAACAATCGGCATTTGAGCTGGCCTAGAGCTATTTTAGGCAGCCCTGTGTGTTGGAACTGGGAAATTTTTTTTGCCAATAATTTGTGGAGTAGTAGGAGGTTGTGGATTATTTGGAGCCAATGGCTGTTCTTCACCCAAATTCCTCCTTTTGACCTTGTGTTGGCTGCAACACTTTGGGGAAACTATTTGATTCATGCCACAAAAATATTCCTACCCGCTTTTTACAAGTGTGGTATCATTTGGAGCTGATTGCTGCTGGAATGTTTCTTGTTGCTGGTTATTTCTTGACTACCTTCACCCTCCACACCAGTAGTTGTCACCATTAATGCTTGATTTAAGGCACCGTTGAAACACATAGACTGGTTGTGAGGTTCATTGCATGGGAAACACCAATCATACTCTTGAGCTATGTTGTTTTGCACTGGCACTAATGCCTTAGAGGCAGATATAGCATTGGGATTATAGGGCTGAAATGGTCTATTGGCAGGAGGTCTTGCTTGGTTTAAATTTGCAACTGGATTGGGTGGTCTTTGAGGTTGGTATGGCTGCCTGTTAGGCTGAGCTTGAGGCTGGAAGGGAGGTCTAAAACCTTGGGCTTGCTATCTCTTGAGTGTAACCAGCTCATTACCTAAATTTTGCAATTGCTTCATGACTTCTTGAAGTTCATTTGAGGCACTAGAAGATGAAGTAGAAGCTTCACTTAAATTCTGATTTCTAGGAGTGGGAATAGGAGCTAAATTAGGCACTTGGCTAGTACTTGGGCTCTCTAAACTTGGAAACAATGGCATTGGAGGCCTAGGAGCTAGCTTTGCCAGCTTGAATCAAACAATTTTCAGCTCTAATGGCAATGCTATAAGCAACAAGGATAGTTGTGCCTCCCATGGATTGAATTAACATAGAAATATCAGAATTTAAAGCTTTAAGGTAATATAGAAAAGCACCTTCTACTGCTGGCCTTACTGCCACTGGAATTCTCTCCCAAGTCATTTGAAATCTGAAGTTGAAGTCAGTCAGTCACCGCTCATGGGAGCTCTCTTCGATGGTTGTCACTGCTCCAAAAGGGACAAGTTGTCTCCTTTTCTCCAAACTCGCTCATGGAGGGCTATACATAGTTGGTTCCAATTTTGGATAGAACCCGAGGCAAGACTCGAACCATTGCAAAGCTTTCCTTTCAATGAAGATGCCAACAAGTTTGACAAAGAACTTCGCATCTCATTGATCTCATGGATTGCACAAATATTAGCAATATCCTTGACATGATCACCAGGAGTGGTCTGATTTTCTCCAGTAAAGTATGGAATGTTCTTCAATGCTGCAACTGGGATTGGATTTTGTGCATTGAGAGCAAGTGGGTGCTGCTAGTGAAATTGACATAGGGGTTGTTTTGTGCCATTCTGATTGGCCTTAGAACCCTTGTTGATTGAATGAAAGGCCTACTAGGTGGAGGAGTTGATAGAGTTTTGTTTGGTGGAGATGGAGACCTTTGAATTCTCCTCCCTCTTTGCCTTCTTCTTGGAGATAACTAGAGATACTCAAACAACACCTCTTCTTCTCCAACTCTTGACCTTGTGGTGATTCTTCTCATGAGTTTTCAGGTCTGCACTGCTAAAACCAGCTGATTCTTCTTCCTTAGAGTCGCAGATGTAATTTAGGCTCTTTTAAGCAAGAAACTTGCAACAAATGCACATCAATTTTGTTGCAATGAAGATGAAGACCTCTAAGGTCCCACCGGGCATGCCAAAACTATTGTTGCAAATCAGCAGCACCCCTGGATGTTGATCAGACTTCTAGTTTGACATCTTGGACATCCAGTGTGATTGCACAACATTGAATCCTTTCCCAAGTGTGGGACTTGTAAAATGGGAGAGGAATCTCCAGATTAGAGGTCTGGTTCCTCAACTCCTCTGATCAGATATATCACTTACAAGTTATACAGAGGTTTCAAACTCAAAATCCTACTCTAAATTCCAAAGTGGATAGAGATAGAGAATGCAAAAAAAAAAATAAAACTAGTGCTAATAAGGTGATGCACCAAAGGAGTGGTGAGCATTTCTTACTTCTGCAGATTGACACAGTTCATAAAAATGCAAAAAAACTTCATGCACAAACTGATAACTGTAATGGAGGGTCAGAAATGAATCAAACAACACAAACAGAGGATAAAACTCATTCACAGAGCCTGTATTGTCATTTTAACATCAAAAACCACTTGCATTACAACACCTGAGAGGAAAAATAGGTTGCAGTCTTGGAAAAGGTCTGATTTTTCCACAAAATCACTTTCAAGGTGAAAGAGGGAGCCTGCAATACATAAAAATGTTCAACCTTTGAAAATGAGCCAAATCTGGCTTTTACAGTGCAAAACCACGACCCCAGGAGAGAGAAACATGGGAAAACATGGGAGAGCTTCAACCACCAACCAAAAACATAGTAAAACAACATGGGCATCCTTACAGGCCCATCCCCTGACATTTTTCCATGCTGGGAGAGAATGCGAGCCATTCTTCATTAAAAATGGTGGTTGAAACGTCATTTCTGTCCATGACCACGTGCCAGAGGTGTTTTTCAATTTTATCTCTCCAAAATCCATCAAAATGCAAAAATGACCCCGTAATCTTGTAGATAATTTCACCATCTTTCCATTGATATAAAGAATGAAAAACCGAGCTCTGGATCGAAAGATATGGCCATTTGAAATTTTAGGGCAAAAAACAGGGCCAAATCGGATTAACGGGCAAATTTTTTTAAATTTTTCACTTTTTGGTCATTTGGAAAATTTTCCAAAAATTCCCCATGCTCCGCCATTCCGGGTGCCATGTGGCATGCTTTGATTGGGCACATGGGCCTTTAATGCTTCATTTTCCTTTGTTTTCGCCATTGGAAAATTTTCTAAAAATTCCCGCCGGCCGATGAGTCGAGGACACGTGGCGCGTGAGGTGATGGACGCGGCCTTCCTCCTTTTAAATTTTCCATTGCTTGTTTGATCCATATTTTGACCCAAACACATGGAAAAACGTGATTCACTATGGGCTTTACCCTTCAAATTTTCCATGCGGGCTTGTCTTGAGTTTTTTTCCGCCACCTGACACGTGGCACAATTCCATTGGCTCGCGCTGGGGGTGATTTTTTCCTTTGAAATTTCCTTCTTTTCCTTTGGGAAAATTTCCCAAATCCTCCCTACCTTCCACCGGCTTGGGACACATGGCACAGCATCATTCGGACGTGAGGCCTCGGGTGAACATTTTTCCTTTGTTGCAATCCCTTTGGGAAAAATTCCCAATCTCCTCCCTACGCTCGCCATTTCGGTCCCCGGGACACGTGGCACAATTTCATTGGTTGGCAGGCTTGTGGGCCAAAAACTTTCTTTTTGAAGTTTTGGAAAAACACTTCACCAAAATTCTAACTTCTCCTCCGACCCCCGCCGGTCCGATGCCATAGGACACGTGGCAAAACGTGATTCACCGTGGGCTTTTCCTCCAAAATTTTCCATGCGCCAACACTTAGTCAAATTTTTCAATTTTTTCCCCTTGGACACGTGGCGAAATCTGATTCGATGGCAGGCCCGTGGGGAAAATCTTCCTTTTGAAATTTTTCCAAACACTTGGTAAAAAACCAAGTTTTCCTCCGACCCCCGCCACTTCCTTGGACACGTGGCGCCATTTCATTGGTTGTGGCCTTTTAGGGGAAAATTTCCCACAAAAACTCCACCGGGCCATAACTTCAAAAATACATGGAGTTAGGAGGAAAACTTTACCTTTCTGGAAAGCTGAGAAAGAGCTCTATCCAATGGTGCCATTTCTAGAAAGTTTTGAGTGCTTGAAAAGAAAAAAATTATGACTAAGGCACAAGAGAGGGAAGAATGAAAAGGAGTTAGCCACAAAATGAATCAGAGGTACATTTTGGATAACAGTTCCTTCTCATGCCTCTTCTGACATGGATTCTCATGATACATCCTCTCCTATTTTTCATACTCCTTCATATTATGTTGATGATCCTATTGACAGTGTGCTTAGTGACATTTTCATTTATGAATCTCTATCCAATAATGGTGAGGCACTTGATAGTCATGAATCTCCTTCTTTCCATACAACCGAGTGTGCCTCACCTCCTCCATTTCTATCTTCTCCAGAGGTTGCATCTAGTACTATGCATGAGTCACCACCCTCCATCACTTCTTCTTCCCCTACTATTTCATCTCCTCTTGATACATCTCCTTCTATAGAGGTTTCCACATTGGTTGCTTCACCTATTAAGGATGTTTCTGATGCTAGTCCTACTATTGTTATGGATGTTCCATCTATATCTCCTACTATAGCTTCTTTGGCACCTACTACTAGTGTGCCCTTAGCATCAGATCTTTCTCCATCACCTTTGGAGATCCCTATGATCACTCATAATGGAAAATTACAACCACTCAACACTTTATTTCCATCTTCTACCATTCCTTCATAGGATATTATCTCTCTCATGCATGTCGTAGGACACTTGCAATCTCAGGTTCAGTCCCTCACTTTAGAAAGTAGGGCCTATTATGCTTCCATCGACAACAATTCATTACATGGAAATCCGGTCCCTAAAAAGATTCATAATTAAAAATTTCTGCATGATTTTGCCATGCTTACTTTCACATATTTGATGGTACGGGTGACCCTCATGCTCATCTTTTATATTATCGTAGTGCTATGGCCTCTTACTCTAATGATAGATTATTACTCAAGGATTTTCACTATAGTCTTACCGATGAAGCATTACAATGGTACACTCATCCTCCCTTTGGCTCCATCAATACTTTCTATGAAATGGATGGCGCTTTCCTCCATAGGTTTATAATCAACAATGGCCCTAAAGTCACTTACGACTGATTACCAACTCTACATCAAGGCTCCACTGAACCTATCAAGGATTATATTTTACACTTCAATGCTTGTATGCACTAGCTAGTATTCCAACCTATAGATATTGAGAAGAAATTTATTTTCTATCGTGGCCTTATTCCTCCACTCAAGCAACAATTACAATATGATACATGTGAGTCATTTATCCTCCTATGCTATAAGGTCATTGAATTAGAGAAAGATCTTCTCTCTACACATATTATAGATCCTCCACACATTGTTACGGCCATTGCCTCCTCTAATTATACACCATTATCATCGGTCAATAATCCTACACAATCTCCACCTTTTCCTAAAAAGAAAAGAAAACAGGCTCAACCTACTTCACCACAAAACATACCCCTTCTTTGGATCCGCGATAGGTTACCCCTACCGCCACTCCACCTAGGTCACGTGAGATTTTAAACTTCTCTCATCACACTCAACCACATGATGTACTGCGAATATTACTTAATGAGCGATTAATTATCCTACCCTCAAATCAACATCATCTACAACAACGATTACAATGTCAACATGACCAAGATTATTACAACTATAATTGCATAAATGGCCATAAAGAAAATGATTGTATTTCCCTTTAGGATAGATTAGACTAGATAGAGGATCATAGAATCATCTCCTTTCACTCTCACCAAAGCATGAGCGATCCATCTACCCTTTACCATGTCGTAGAGAGATTCTACTACAATTAAGTCTTCTTCTACATTTGATACTCGTGTCGTGGCTCAGCCACCACTATAGTTCATTACTCGTGCATAGTCTCCACCGTGTGTGTCTATACACTGCTACACCATCACATCTATTACATCCACCTCATCTATCACATTCATGTTATCCACCACATCACGCTGCTATACCACATTGGTCGCCACAACATTCCACTTTCGCACATGCCGCCCCACATCTATATGACATTTAATTCAGATCATACATACCACATTGCTTCCATCCCACATGCTTACACCACTTCATGAAGCCTTGGTCTCTAGTAGGTGATTATTATCACCTTACCCCCAATGACGCACTTGTTTTCTTATGGTTCTTACATGACTGTTGAGGGATTTCTCTAAGAACCTTTCATCACGCACTCCATCATTCATCTAGCACACCTTAATCATCTTCCAATGACACACTCTTGCTTTTTATGGTTCATTCTTGATTGTTAAGGGATATTGATTAAATGAACCTCCTCATCCACACACTGAGGGGCATCACTACTTTCCCCCTACCATTTATCATACTAACATGCTACGATCACATTACATTATTACAATATACATTCCAATAATAATCACAAAATCATCGATACGACAAAAATTATATACTAAACCATATATAAATCATAGGAGTTCATACATCACAAGTGTACTAATCACTGGGGAGAAACTCCCCTACATCATACACAATCATAACTCATCATCTCTATCACTCTCGAATACTGCGAGAGCCCTAGAATTAGATCTCTTGCCACCAACTTAGTGCTGTTGTTCACGACCTCGATACCTCTCCACTTGCCTATGTAGTAAGGTGTTCTTTGTAGAATTCTCAAAGAACTACCGTTGTAAGTCCACACATTGAGAAAACACATCCTATGCTAATGGACCACTACCTTCCACTTCTCTAGCTTGATGAGTTTCCTCGCATGCCTCGTCCCTCTCAGATAATAATATGGTATATGTGGGTGCTGCCACAACCTTGGGCTCAAATAAATTTGCTTGTTATCACTAGCTATATCACCCATCCTCTCAAGTATACCACCACCAAGCACATCGGTTGGCACATTTTGTGTCAGGGTGTAGATGGATGTGTTGATTATCAATGACCAATAAACATCACCTACAAAACAAACAATGCCACCACATTAGACAACCATCACCTCAAATAAAAACCAATAATAACATATATAAAATAAAAATGTATAGATACTAACATTTCACTACACTTATTACTATGGGGTTAGGGAAAAGAGATTCCCTACTCCTCCTACACTTACGTATGGTAACCCCCCGTTAGATTTGTAAATAATGGGAACAATAATACCCATCGATGCACAACCCACCATGCACGATACTCCTTGGTACTACTAGCATCATATAGATCTAATAACTCTATCACAACATATACCTCATCCGAACCAGAAGTGCTAACTACTCGGTGTGGGTAGCCCCAACCCTCCTCGGTGCCCTAATAGCTCTCAACCATATATATGGCTCTGGGGGCACATCTTGAGCCATATTGAATTGACATGAGACTTGCTACACCTGGAAGAGATCTGCTACTCCTGGAAATCTATCCTCTAACCACATCATCCTCTAAATACATCATAGCTCCATGACATCCTTAGGCCATCCTCCATAGTCATGGTATGGCCTCCATATAATTGACTCAGGTCCCATCTTGTCTATCAAGGACCTATAGGTATCAGTATCCATCCTGCGCCCATGAATGTTAACTGACGTCCACACGTATATCTCAGACCTAGCCCACTCCACTCATGGGCCCCCAACTAGTCTTAACACTGCTATATGCTCATATTCCCACACATGCAATAGTGGTGTGTCTCCTATCCCACCGCCGTGCTCATCATGAGTGAACCGATACAAATCTCTATATAGATGGGATAAAAAAGATCATGCCCACACATACCTCATACCATCCTCCTCTATCCAAAAAAAGATATCATGCATCTTATACAAGATGCCTATGCCTCCTCCCTCCACTGCTATAGATGATTTAATGACCACCACTATAAATTTCCGCAAGCGCAGAACCTCAGATCTCAAAATAGTATCCAAATTAATATGAGCCTCAACAGGTGTCTAAGTCCCTAAAAAATATCATCTCATGGCTTGCATCTTCCTATCCATTTCCTCTAGCGGCATCAATTGAACCCTCTCCCCAACAACCGGTAACTATAATATATGATAAATATCCTCCAATGTCACAGTCATCTCCCTTGTAGGTAACCAAAACGTGCATGTATCTGGACACCACCTGTCACATAGTGCATTCAACATTGGCATATTATAGGGAACATCCACCATCTATGCTATGTTTTGTAGGCCGGCATGGTCCATCACATCCCAATCCTCATTAGATAAATCCAAACCAAGCAATGTGCTCAAATGACGACCTCGCGGAACTCCCTTGAGTGGATATCTCTCTACACAGACAAAATGACAAAAAACACAGTGTTATAACACTTTACAAATGAAAACACACTCACTTATGACATTACATAATACATATTTCTAAAAACATGTTGCTTACCAACTTCACGGTAGTGCGTGATGCTACTGACAGTCGCCACTCTCTCAAATCGACTAGGACATGTTGTTCTTGCTTGCGGCATTTTCACTCACCTTGTACTCACTCTCACTCATGCAAATGAAAAATAAGGTGACTAATCACTTTTTCACCTTACTATTTATAGTTCCTTTTTCACCTACATTACTATAGTCATTATTTCAGGCACATTTCCTCTATTAATACAAACTACACCATTTTGACCATATCTTGAGTGTTTTTACTCCAATTTACACCCCATTTGTGGCATTCTTTTCAAAATTCTACCTACCATTGTCATGTACAAATTGCACATATATTATTTAAATTGAACATTGTTTTCCATTCGAATTATCCACATTCTCGTGATTTTTACCACTTTCTACATATATCATGCTTACTTTCGGCTTAGCGTTCATTCTTCTTCTCATCACTTCCCCTTTCGCCAAAAGGGGGCATATCATTGGGGTCATCCTATAATTCCCCTTATATCACCATGCATTCAAAAAACTACCAATGTGATAATTTCAAAACATTTACTAATCCATGGCGTGACATTTCACCATTCATCCCCCTAATGACCTAATTTGGGGGCAACAAAATGTGTAAAATTTATCCATGCAAAAATCTCATTATTTCCCCCTAATGACCTAACTTGGGGAAACAAGCGTTAAGAATCTTTCCATATGGTTATTCACTGACTTTTATTGATTCCCCATAATCACCTAATCTAGGGGTAATTAGCGTAAAATCTCTCCATAAGTAACCAATCAAAATAACCAATTGATTAATTAATTAATATGTTCAACAATAAAAATTATATCAAACAATCGTACAATTTCAAAACAATTAGGCATCCTAGATGACCTAAATTGGGAGTTACATACGACCTCTAGATGACCTAACTTAGGAGATTACACTCACTGCTTTCTAAGATGACCTATCTTGGGAAAATTAATCTACATTTCACGCTTACTTCTAGATGACCTAACTTGGAAGCCTTTCTAAATTTCACGTTCACTTCCAGATGACCTAACTTGGAATCCTTCACATTTCAAAGTGACACCCATGGAGTGGGGGCAAGAGTTCCTTTCTTATACCACTCTATATGGGTCAACTGTTTGATCAAAATTATCTGGATCAGAACCAAAAATATTTGATCTGAGTCTATCTGTAGTAGCTAGATCTTGAGGATGCAGTTAGAGATTGGAGAATAACACACTTTTCTCCCTACACTCTTCCTCTGGAAACATGACACCCAAATCCATTGGTTGATTATTCATATACACGCGTTCGGGTTGGGAATTGATCACTCCCTTCCCCATCTCATCATCATTTTACAACACTACCATCATAAAATTCATTTGACACATCTCATCATGACATTAGAATTTTTTTACATGGATCAACCCATTGATCCATTGTTCGACATGCTATACGGTCCTTTTCGCATGCTTCTACTACACATCGCACATTTTACTTGACATGGGCAACTCGAATTTCTCTCAAGTATGCATCTCTATCTACTTTATGTTACTGAGCCTTAGCTCACCAACATAAAGTGGGGGAAAATGTAGTCACAAAATTACACACTTACTATTACATTTTTACTACCAAGTGTGTTATTTTATATAAGGATCTTGCGTAAGAAAAGTATTCACTAATGGTTCATCCCTAGTTCTTGTCATGACTTAGTTACCCAATATTCTCATTTTTCTTGCATAGTATTCAGTTTTCCACATAGTTATGGTCATCTTTTAGAAAGTATTAGGTGTTGTAATTTATTGGTTTGTCATTTTGAATCCCTAACTAGGGCACCTAGGGCTATCTTTGGGGCACCCATGGGTACCCTGGTCCTTGATTTTAGGTGCCCTAGTTTCCGTGATGTTCACATTTAATTTCATTGTTTGAGGTCGATCTTTATGGTTTTATGGTCTCATTCACCTATGTGTTAGTCGGCATGTCGGGCCATTAGTGTCAAAATTTGAGCAAGAGATCCCTATATAAACATAACATACTCACCACATTATGCGTGGACTATCTACTATCAAGAGCTAGCTACTACTAAGGCAAAGGACTGCATTTGGGCATCTTCTACATCTGCATCACACAAGCATAGGGGGAAAGGGTTGTATTCATTCTATTCCATCCACCATTTACATTTTACATCTAGTTATTTCCCCTACTTTTGTTTCATTGACGCTAGGGCACCCTAGGCATATAATTGCACACACAAGCACATAGAATTACATTGGGTCTGGAATGTACTGTAGCGCTTAGTTGTAAGTCCACCATTGTGGCAGATAAGGTTAGTATGACCCCTTCATTTACATATTTCTTATTTTAGGGATTTGATGATTTGTATAGGGTTTTGTAGGTAGATCATAATCATGCAGCTACAAAGTGACACGAGTGAGCTTATTGTGACCAAAACGAAGGTATTAAAAAAGACTTGCAACAATTCCAGAACCAAATTCTAAGATTCTCTGCAGACCAGAGCACCTAGATCATAGACCAGGGTACCCACAACCGTCCCGGTACATTCCCAGGCACCATAGTATAGACAGATCCCCATGTGCTACAATTTTATGGGTCACAACATCATATTCTACCTTGTCCACCTGTTAGTCATCACAATCCAACAAAACATCGATGTAAGTAATTTTCATATTAATACCCTAATAACTACTATTTCATTTATTTCATTTCATTTAAATATCAAATAAAATATGTTAGCACTTATTTTACATTTCATATTAGTTACTCTATCATTGTTACTAGTTATATTAGCTCTAAAATCCCTATTTTAGTTAATCAATTCACGAGTGGGAAATGTACTACCTTCTTTAAACCATTTTTGGCATTAGATTCTATTGGTGCACATATCTTGCATCAAAGATTCGTTATGAAACTTGAAAAATACAAATTAAATCCTTTTGCAGTTATTTTTTCTTCTTGTTATGTTCTTGATTTATATTATGAGGGTTTTTATGGACTCAAATCCACAACTATTCCAACTGATCTTCACGAGAAGATGGATAAACATGGAATTCCTCTGGACCAATAGTTGGTGAGTATTTTATTTTAAAATCATTTAATCTTGATTCCTTTAAAAATAATTGTTAAATTAATTCTTATAAATATGTAATATATAATTCTATTTTGAATAGGTAAAAGCAAGCGAAACACTAGAACGATGTGATACAACAATTTTCTCGAATAACCCTACTAGGCTTGAGGGGTGCGGTGATAAAAATATAATTAATGTCACTGTGTCTGATGACTCTTTGGCTACATAGTTAAGGTAAGACAAATGAATGCATGGTTATTTAGATTTTTCCCGCTCGGATTGGTCAAGAGAAAGGAGAGAATGTGCTCTGCTTGTATGAAACATGCAAATCCAGGTTTTAAGTTTTACATACTACATAATCATTTCAATTTTATTAAATTATTTTATAGACTAATGATAATCTAAATCTCTAATTCTTGACAATGACATATTTCTAATTTCAAATGTATTCACTCTCATGTTTGCATCTCAGTTTCTTTATATATTTCATTACTATCTTTCAACTTCTTCCTAAAATTTTAGCATGTGCTCTACACAATGCTTCTATATAATCCCTAGTTTTATCTTGACCTAGAAACTCAATCAGATCTAGAACTCCCTTGGGGTTCCTTCCATAGAAAATATGTAAAGGATACCTTCTTATCAACCTATTTACATAGATATTATAAGAAAATTCAACATGTGGTACGACCAAATCCCATTGTTTCAAATTTTCTCTAACTATACATCCTAGAAGATTGCCCAGACTCATGTTTACTACTACTATCTATCTGTTAGCATGTGGGTGATATGCACTACTGAACTATAGTTATGTCCCCATTATCCTCCACATAGTATTCCAAAAGTGACTCAAAATATTTGTGTCCAGATCTATAGTGATCATTCTTGGAAGTCCATGCAACCTAACCAATTCTAAAGAAAATAAATTTACAACTCTAGAAACATCATTAGTTGTTCTACAAGAAATGAAATGTGTCATTTTGAAAAATATATCTACCACACCAAAAATAGAATCATGTTCTCATTATGTGTTATGAATTCCTAACAATAAATCCATACTCAAATCAAAAGGTACTTGGTAATGGCATATATAACCCAATATTTTTTTCCATGCCCCTTATCCATTTTGCACACTCTACATCTTGAAAAAATCCTACTTATGTCCCTATTTACCTTCAGCCAATAATACTTCTCCATCACAGGGAATTTTTCTTACTTATACTAAAGTGTCTAGCCAAACCCCTACTTTGCAATTCTCTTATAATGTTTTCTCACATTGAACTAACAAGGATGCACAACTACTTTCCATTGAATAAATAACCATCCTGCATCATATAATCATAAGAACCATTACCTATTGTAGGGTCTTTACACTCTCTCACAACACCAAAATATGGGTCACTTTCATATATATCCTTAACTACCTCAAACCCCACTACATCATTTTCCATTATTATCACCAATGTTATATGCCTACTTAAGGCATCAACAACTTGATACTTCTTACATGATTTATGCTTCAATAAAAAATAATATTCTTGCAAATATGAAACGCACTTTTCATGCCTACTATTTATTTTCTTGGTGTGTTCACACACCTCAACGATTATGGTGGTAAATAGTACAAACTCCTTAGCTACTAGGTAGTGTCTCCAATGTCTTAATACTTGAACAATAGAGTAACAATCCACATCATAGGTAGAATATTTCCTCTTTACCTCGTTCAAATTTTTAATAAATAATAATATAGGTGATTCATATCATATGAGAAACCAATGCAAACAAAAATTTATCCAAGATCAATCACCAATCACTACCGTATTGCTCTGCTTAGAGGATTTTGTCAATGTAGCCTATATGGCTCAAAGCATGCAAAAATTTACCTTTTAAGCCTTATATTTCTTACACTACAAATTTTTCATGCTTCATATACCCAATTCAATCTAAAATTAACCTTTAAAATGATACAATCACAAGAAAATTTCAAATTAATTTTTCATTCCTCAAACTTGTCCTTCTAGGTTTCTCGAGAGCAAGTTGAAGGTTGGCGGTTGGGAGCAACTCACAAAAACCCAAGACAAACTAAAAATTGATTAGGGCATCCATTAGGACCCTTGATATTTTTACCAAATATTTTCCTCCAACACTCAATATAAGCCACTTTTCAATACCTTCTCCTTCTCAAGTTAAGTAACACCCTAATAACCCTGCTTCAAGTAAAGTTTTTACATAAATTATTTTTTACAAAGTTTCTCGACAAGCTAATGGAATTTTATGAAACCCATTTGTCCATTTAGGCTCAGTGAGAATTTTCAAGTCTCCTTGTTTAAGGAAAATCCATCAAATTTTTGTTATCTTAGTCTCCAATCAGTCTATAACATGCTCCTACAATCCTAGGAAATAATATATATGAGTTATGATATTTTGGAGTACAACCAGGCATGAAAACTATGAAAATATGTTATAATTTCCTCTCATTATGTTCTCTACTGAATTTCAAGGCCAAAATTCAAAGACAAGCAACTATTTGGCTAGATTTCACCCTCTCACGGTCTTATAACTATAACATGAGATACCCTTGTAAGCATATTGTTAGGATTTCATTTCTAAAGGTAACTCTTAAAACACTTATTTCTTCTCTTAATAGTGAGAAAACTCTAGTTAATTTGTTACTTTCAAATATAAACTTTTGAAATCTTCCTTTGATTCTCCAAACAAGAAAATCAGCCTAAACCCTAGGTATGGTTTTACTAAGCTCGAGTATCCTTACATCCTCCTAAAATGAGTCCCTTTCATTTTCAAAGTTCCAAATCTTTACCTAAATTTTGTACTAACCCAATCCAAATTTATATGATGATAGTAAATGAATATATCAAGTTATTATTCAAAACTTTTCGGGACTTACAGTAGTAAGGAAGAAAACAAAATATGTTTTACCTTTAATCCTTAAACTTAGATGAACTATGCAATTCAATGTGAAATCATCCTTTGATGGATTTTATTAGAGGTTGTTTATAATACCCTTGATATCTTCCTAAATCATTCATTCCATCTCTAGAGTAAATGAGTATCTCTCACACCAATCAAGAATATAAAACAATCACAATCATAATTTTGTTTCAACAAAGAATAAAGGTGTAAAACAAAGAAAATGTTTGGTTAGGGATAAATTCCCTCTCTCCCAAGGTCTCATAAACATCCATAGATGAAACAAGCCATTGAAAACATAGTACTTCATTCAAATACTTATTTAAGATCAATCACTCCATGAACACAATTAAGAAAAATGCACTAAAACATAGCTATATCTCCTCTTATTTTATTGTAACATCCTCTCTTCTCATACAATCTCTAGGAGCTTGAGCCTAGTCATCTAAAAATAACTCCTTTCATCTTGAAACTACTAAAATATACCTTAATCCTCGAGTTCCTTCTCTTGTAACTATGTTTTTAACATATCCACATATAAAATTGTACAGAGATGTAATTTTTGAGACCAATAGAACATCCAAATCATCTTTATGCACACAAGGGTCACTTATAACTTATATAGGTGTAGACACTAAAATTAAGTCACACTCCCCTTTCGTCCCTCGACATATAAGCACCCTTTATTACATTTACGTAGCCATGACCCCCTTCACCCCACTAATATTAATTTAATTAATTTAATTAAATTAATGCATTATCCTCACTATATTTATTATTTAAATATCTTATTTTGAATAATATCCATACATACTGATTCACTTAGACACCTCACCAAGCCGACTTAACCTAAGACTGTTCTTAGTAAGTTGCCATAACTAACTAAGACATACCCAAACCCTAAAAATTAATGCATACATTCCCTCTAACCACATTCCTGCATGCTCACAAGAGGCTCCGAGTCTAATCAGTAGGATAATGAAACGAGATCCAAGAAAATTAGGAGGATCTCCTAGTTTAGTAAACCTAGGAAATCCGCCTTGGTACGCGTCGATTACCCCTAATCATCACCGATTAAGCTAGACCACCTTTGTCGGTTACCCCTTTTAACCCAAAAGCGACATTATTCTCAAGGTTGAAAAACTTATAACTTAGAAGTTAAAAGCAAGGAGGTTGACGAGAAAGAATACAACTCAAAGAGATAACGCATCTTTAGAGAGCCAATTCTAGTGAAAACTCACTTCCAAGGAAGGAGATTGAGCATTTTCTCCTACACAACCATCCCAACCATGATCTAATCTATCCAAGTAAAGAGGAGTGTGCATGTAGCCCATGCAGAAGCTTTTCTTCAGTTGGTGATCACTTGCAACTTTCAAACCCATCATCAACACCTCCATCCTTCACACACAGACCTTCAGGAATGAAATCCAAGTAAGTATAACATCATACTCCTCTGGTTTATTTCATTTCATCATTATTTTATCACCCCTTGTTTATCTTGCTCCTTATTGACCTTCTCCAATGTTTTCACCTCCATAGACCCATTAAAACCTCGCAAAAGCCTACTCCGGTCACCCAATACCTCGTCCGACTAAACCAAAATCCTTTGTGCAATCACAAAGGAGACCAAAACTCTGATACGTGATATTTTAGATCTCATACCAGCACGGTTATACCTAACCGCCGTCGGTCACCCCTAACCGACACCGGTCTCTGTGTTTGCCCACACGGCCTTAAAAACAGCCTACCCATCTAATTTCACCTCACCCTCATTCACCGTGACCAACATGAGACCTTTATCAAACATGTAGAGACCCGTAACCAATCATTTGACCTTTGGATTCTATTCTAGCTTATTTTGTTAGATTAGATCTATTTTCTTATTGTGTTTTAAGTGAGATACCTAAATCATTTCAAAATAACAATAGGATTTAATTTGTTTAAAACATTAATTTGTTTAAAATATGGTGGTGGCATCCATCTAGGAAGTATCATACTTCCCGAATCTAGCTTAGGCTAGGCTAGGTTCACTTTGCCCATATTGTTTAATTCCTTTTGGTGGTCTTGTTTTCATTACAGGTAGTTCCTCCTAGCCAAAAGGAAGCTCTCACGATTAGATGTGGATTCAAAGTCATATGCGTGCAACAACCCATCAACCAACATTTGAACAGGTATTCCTCCTACGCCGTTACCCTATCTGTTTCGTCAACACTTCAAAGAAACAATCTAAGAAAAAGGTGAAACATTTTGGCACACTCGGTGGGAAGGTGGAATGTGTTGGTCATGGAGTCCCATCTATCGATGAGCGTGACAATCAAACTAGGCTTCCGAACAACATGTCAAGTAGCATCAAATACCACTCGGGCCCACTACCTCCACGTGTTGCAGCTCCAAAGGGGTCTCTAAGCCACGCAATGTCACCGAGTAATGGCGAACCCTATCCGCATATGCAACTACGATCGACCACCGCATCCAATCCAAACACAACATTAATCTACCTTTCCCATGAGCATATTCATCACTTATTCTTACCCACCACCCTATTTCTACCCTACCCATCTCAACCACCTCACTTGCATAATTGTTTGGACCCTTGAGCCAAAAATCTTGCCGGTTCAGTTCATCCTAACCGACTCCAGTCACCCTTAAACCAACATTGGTCACCTATTTGGTGACCGTCTGACAGTTTAGCTTTGACCGACCACGGTTACCATGTAATCGGCATCGGTCACTGTTAAGCGACCGATCTCGGTTCTACCTAATCGACAGTAAGCTAAACTTGACCGACACCGGTCAGTCGCGGAAAACCCGTGACTTCCCAAACCCCCTATTTTTCAAACCCTCCCACTTGTCTCTTTTACCCCACCTACAATGACCTACACTACCCCAAAACCCCTACCCACCCCACCTATTCAATTTCCTACCCTCCCCATATATTTCTTTTCTGTTATTTCCCTCCATACCCGATTTCACTTTTCCCACCCATGAAATACAAAAACCACCCAAATCCAACACACAAACAACTCTTACAACTTCCACTCTATCTAATTAACATTATAGAGTTAGGAACTTACCACGCCGTCGCCGCTGCCACCGTCTCGGTGGCACATCTAGCCACTATTCCGGTGGTCTACCCGATCCCTCTCTAGCCTCTGCCATCCCCAACTATCTACCCGTAACCTCCAACCAATCAACTCTCTCGCCCTGATCTCGTGGACCCGCTACTCACCAACCCAACCACCGTCCAATCACACTGCCAACTCACTATCCTATTTCCTCCGGACACTTTTCTCACTTTTCTCTCTTTTTTGTCATTTTCTCACTTCGCAAATCACAAATGAATAATAAAAACATGGATTTTTTTGTTTTTATACAAAACCCAACCTAACCGACGTCAGTTCCTTGAATGACACCGGTCTCGTGCCCTACCTAACCATCGTCGGTTTTCCTATACCGATGTTGGTTATCCATGACCACCATCGGTCAACCTAACCTACACATTACCTCTACTTTGCCATTTTACCCCACCCTTTACCTTTCTCCTTTACCCCATCCAGCCTTTACCCAACCCCTTACCTTACCTTTCCTGCCCTCATTATTTCCTACCTCCATTTTTCCTCCTTTGGGGACTCATTATTTTACCCCTACCTTGGCCTTACCCATGCCGTGACCTAGATATTTAGACCTAGACCATCGCTAGTGACCTTTGACCTCATGTGTTCACTATACCTTGTGGCACTGTTACCTATGTTGATTGACCTAATGACCTTACCTAGCCTATTGCCGTGACCATTTATCCTGACCCTACCTTTGGTGTATCGAACATACCTAAATGTTCCTACACCTAACCTACATTGTGTTTCCTAACCATATCCTATACCTTGGATACCGGATTCACTTCAACCTTATTTAGATAAACCTATCGACCTTAGACGATGTAGAGTTTGCCTACTCTTCAACCCGGTAGCGTGTTGTAGTTTATACATGTGTGTGCATTTGACTATTGCTACCTGTGACCTTGACCCATTACCTAGATTTCTCTGAGTGGACCTTTTACCCCTTTTCCCTGTACCCACTTGCCTTTTCCTCACATTTACCTTTTATCAAACCACTCACCGCTTCAGCCTGCTGCCTTGTCAGTTCCTGGTTTGAGGGGGATCACCTTCACCCACACATGGGGCAACCACATCTTATTTTTGTTAGCATCACTTACCAATACAAGCTACGCAACAAAAAGGGACAAAATATAGACACTAAAATTAGGTTACACTCCCCTTTCATCCCTCGACATATAAGCACCCTTTATTACATTTACCTAGTCATGACCCCCTTCACCCCATTAATATTAATTTAATTAAATTAATGCATTATCCTCACTATATTTATTATTTAAATATCTTATTTTAAACAATATCCATACATACGAGTTCACTTAGACACCTCACCAAGCCAACTCAACCTAAGACACGTTGTTAGTAAGTTTCCATAACTAACTAAGACATACCCAAACACTAAAAATCAATGCCTACATTCCCTCTAACCACATTCCCGCATGCTCACAAGAGGCTCCGAGTCTAATCTACGGGATAACGACACAAGATCCAAGAAAATTAGGAGGATCTCCCTAGTTTAGTAAACCTAGGAAATCCCACCTTGACCAACATCGGTTACCCCTAACCGTCGCTGGTTAAGCTAGGACCGTTGTCGGTTACCCCTTTTAACCCAAAACAACCTTATTCTCAAGGTTGAAAAACTTGGAACTTGGAAGTTGAAAGCAAGGAGGTTGATGAGAAAGAACACATCTCAGAGAGATAACACATCTTCAGAGAGCCAATTCCAGTGAAAACTCACTTCCAAGGAAGGAGATTGAGCATCTACTCCTACACAGCCATCCCAGCCATGATTTGATCTATCCAAGTAAAGAGGAGTGTGTATGCAGCCCATGTAGAAGCTTTTCTTTTGTTGGTGATCACTTACATCCTTCAAACCCATCATCGCACCTCCATCCTTCACACACGGACCTTCAAAAATGAAATACAAGTAAGTATAATGTCATACTACTTTGGTTTATTTCATTTCATCACTATTTTATCACCCCTTGTTTATCTTTCTCCCTATTGATCTTCTCCAACGTTTTCACACTGCATAGACCCATTAAAACCTCGCAAAAGCCTACTCCAGTCACCCAATACCTCGTCCTGACCAACCAAAATCCTTTGTGTAATCACAAAGGAGACCAAAACTCTGTTCATGATATTTCCAAATCTCACGATGGCGGCACCGGTTATACCTAAGCATTGTCGGTCCCGACCGACACTTGGTCTCTGTGTTTGCCCACACACCTTAAACAGCAGGTCTACCCACCTAATTTCACCTCACCCTCATTCACACTGTGACCAACCCGAGACCTTTATCGGACTTGTAGAGACCCAGAACCAATCATTTGACCTTTGGATTCTATTATATCTTAGCCTGTTAGATTAGATCTATTTTCTTATTGTGTTTTAAGTGAGATACCTAAATGATTTCAAAATAACAATAGGATTTAATTTGTTTACAACATTAATTTGTTTAAAATAGTGGTGACAACCATCTAGGAAGTATCATACTTTAGGATCTAGCTTACTGTTAAGCGAGTTCTTCACCGCCTATATTGTTTAATTTCTTACGGTGGTCTTGTTTTCATTACAGGTAGTTCCTCCTAGCCAAAAGGAAGCTCTCACGATCAGTTGTGGATTCGAAGTCATACATGTGCAACAACCCATCAACCAACATTTGAACAGGTATTCCTCCTACGCCCGTTACCCTATCTGTTTCATCAACACTTCTAAGAAATAATCTAAGAAAAAGGTGAAACAATAGGAACTTAAAAAATAATCTTAAATAATATAGAAAAGTCATAATTTATAGCTAAAATTCCAAATTCTACAATTTTGAAAGTTTAAATTACCATTTGGGCAAAAAAATGGTAACAATCCCAAATTCAAATCTTTAGACTATATTAACATCTTCCAAGGACTCCCATAGACTCACTAATGAATCCAACTAATTCAAATAACATATCTTAACCTATCAACATGATATAATATGAATTAAGAATCTTAAAACTCCATATAGTGATGCTCCTACATCATACTCCAAAGTTTTTGAAAAAAACCATGCACATTTGTGTTTTTATGTCTACAAGGTTGCTCCTCCTAGTGAATTTTTGATCTTCTTGGTATGTTATTGATCTTTCTTCCTCACTCCTCTTGACTTGTCTGATCCATCTCCTCTTGGGTCCCATGTTGTGTTCTTAACTCTTGAATTTTCTTCAAGAAGAGATATTTTATTTTTGTCTTCACTCTTCCCTTTGAACATCTTCATGTCTTCACTTGTTATACTTGCACAAGAAAGAAGAACAATAATAAATACAATTTCTTCTCCAAGTTTCACTATGGTATTCATGTCTTTCATGTATTCAACAATATTCTTGTTTAGTTGGGCTATAACTTGTTATTTCTCATTCCCTTTGTGTTTATCTTTTTTTCTTATTTCCTTGTTCTCACAACTATGCTAACTTGTCTTAGATTAGTGTCTAGGCCTCCTTGTATTGCAGCTAATATTGATATGGATTCTCTTTTTGATTATCATGGGCACTAAGTGATTCATTTATTTAAATTTTAAGGAATTCACCCAAGAAATAATCAATATCAGCTGTGATACAAGTATTTTAGGATCTGATTTCTTATCTTGCCATCATCTATTGCATACACCTCTATTTCATTCTTCACTAGTCTTAAATTCCCTTTGGATTTTCCTTCAAGATATCATTTCCATTCCTTGTCTCTATCTTGTTTTCAACTTTCCTTCAAGAAATGCAATTTATTATTTTCTTAATTCATCCTTCTAAGGATCTTCTTGGTTTTCAAATACTATCCCTTCATAACTATCATTGACAAGAGAAATAAGAAAGATAACATGTACCTCATTTTTTCGTTTACGGTTTTATTCCTTCTTGATATGATATTTCTCTCTTTCACCTAGCTTTAAAATCCCTCGTAGCTGATATACGGCCTTTTGTATGAAATTTAATCCTCCATGTTGCTCAAAATCACTTACGTGTTGTCATAGTCTTGAAAATTACATCTTTTCCTTATTCTTTTCCCTAACCTTTCTTCCTTTCATTGCCAATAACTTGTTCATGATTTCTTGATTGAATACTTCATTCAACTTCTCCTTGAATAATATTTTTATTAATCTCATTGATACTTCATATTGGTTACCCATCATATTTTTGCTTTCTTGCTCCTTTGTAAATATGGAAAACGAATTTCTTAAATTCTACTTATTAGCACCTTCATAAACATCATACCTTTAATTGAAATAAATCACATGATATTTATTTTTTGTCCATGTGACCTTTTTACTTGAGATGTCATCATTGAAAAGAAATGTCCTTCCTCCTTTTCATTATGTGAGGTTGTTTCAACATTTTCTTTACCTTTTCGAAATGACGAAATAGATAAGGGTAAGGGCTAAGGAGGAATACTGTTAAATGTTGGTTGGTTGATGGTTATTGCAAATGTTATTAATTCTTTATCCACAGATGAATGTGAGAGCTTCCTTTTGGCTAGGAGGAACTACTGCAATAGAAAACAAGACCATAACAAGATAGTTAAATGATATATGACATGGTGGTGCCGGCTAGCATATGCTAGTTTCGAGAAGTGTGATACTTCCTAGATGACTATCAATCCTTTGTTTAAAAAAATTTAATGCGAGAAATAAACAAAGTCCTACTGTAGTTGATATGATTTAGGTATCTCATTTAAATACAATAACTAAATCCAATCACAATGAGACTAGGCTATAGTTGGATGCGAGAGGTGAGGTGTCTCACAAGAATCTTTGGGATTGGTCGGGGGTCAGATTTTGGGTTATTTAGGTCAACTGGTAGGGTGATTGTTGGGTCTATTCTTGGTCAAGGTGTAAAACACGAGATACCAATGTTGGAAAAATGTGACCGATGTCGGTTTAGGTATAACCGAGCGACAATTGTGGATAACCAACGTTAGTATGGTCGAATTAAAAGAAACTCAAATAGATTAAATGATAGGGGTGATCTGAGGTCAAATAAAGTTTGGGTGAGTGAATGGGGGAGGTGCAGAGAGGTCTTAGGTATGCTCAAATTATACCACAAGTGAAGATGGGTGATTTGGTGATATGGGTGAAGGGATTTTGAGTTCACAAGTAAGTGGGTGATGAATTAATAAACATGCAAAGAACATATTAATAACATGAGTAATAAAGATTATCGATATGATAAACCCTACAAGTTAGGGCCATACTTACTATATTAAGGATATGATGGTTGAGTGATGGAGGTGGTTGATCGGAGAATACGTGTATGGTCCTATAGTGGTGATTTCCCGAGTTCTCCCATGAATGCAATGGCTCTTCGATTGATCTTGGTAATGGCTCTAGATGTCTAGATACATAAAAGGATGCTTGTTTTGCTTGCATGTAGCTCTGGTCTCTTTCCTTGCTCTTAGAATGTGCCAACCTCGAAATAAGGTTACCAAAGGGAATAAAAGGTAACCGATGATGGTTCAGGTTGACCGGCATCGGTTTAGGGGTGACCGGCGTCGGTTAAGGTGGGATTCCCTAGGTTTACTAAAAATAGGAGATCATGGCAATGATTTCTGCCAGATCTCTCTATTCATTCGGGCAAGAGCGGGAGTTACCTTTTCTTATGCGGGAATGTGGTTAGAGGGGATGTAGGCATTTATTTTTAGGGTTTAGTTAGGTCTTAGTTAGTTATGGCAACATACTAAGAATAGATTTAGGGTGAGGTGGCTAGGTGAGGTGGTGGGGTGGGAATTATCTTAATTAGGATAATTAAATAATAAATATTGTGAGGACATGGATTAATTTAATTAAATTAATTAAATTAATATTAGTGTGGGGTGCAAGGGGCCATGGTTAGGTTAGTGTGTTCAAGTTGATTATTTAATGAGGGGTCAAGGGGAGTGTGACCCAATTTTGGTGTCTACATTTTGCCCCTTTTTGTTGTGTATCTTGTATTGGTAAGTACACTGACAAAAATAAGATGTGGTTGCCCCATTTGTGGCTAAAGGTGATCCCCCTCAAACAAGGAACTGGTGTGGCGAAGAAGGGGTGGTGAGTGGTTTGATAAAAGGTGAATGTGATGAAGAGGAAGGTGGACAACGAGGGTAAGGGAGTAAAGGTCCAATCAGTAATCTAGGTAATGGGCAGGGTCAAACACACGCACACATATAAAGCGTAGCACGGTACGGGTTGAAGAGCATGTAAACTCTACATTGTCTAAGGTCGATAGGTTTATCCAAAAAATGTTGAGGTAATTCCGGTATCCAATGTATAGGATATGGTGTGGAAGAACCTCGTAGGTCAGGTGTAGGAACGTTTAGGTATGTTCTGGTACACCAAAGGTTGGGTCAAGACAAATGGTCACGAGAAAGAGGCAAGGTAAGGTCATTAGGTCAAACAACCACAGTAATAGTGTCACAAGGTATAGTGAGCACATGAGTTCACAGGTCACTAACAATGTTCGGGTCCAAGTAGCTAGGTCACGACATAGGTAGGGCCAAGGTATGGGTAAAATAACAAGTCCCAAAACATAATTAAGGACAAGTATAGGTAAGGTAGGCATGGAGGTTGGTTGCAATAAGGGTGGGTAAGGTCAAATGATGGTTGGGTTGGTTAAGTGTTGGTCGGAAATGGGGAAAGAGTATGGGAAAGAGTATGACAGGTAACCGATGTCAGTCATACAAAACCTGTGACATCTAGATAAGACAATCACGGTGTATTAGGGTAGAGGACCGATGTCGGGTTGGATATAATTGACCACGGTGTGCTAGGGCACCATACGGATGTCGGTTTAGGTATAATCATCGTCAGTCAAGTCAAAACAAGTATATAAAAAGAAAAATCCATATAATACAGATTCATTTATATGGTTTGGATTTTGTGAAAATGACAGTGTCTAAATGAGTTATGCTTTGTCGGGAGGAAAAGATGAGGGATGATATCCTACTGAGGTGGAGGGATCTGGTTGGTTAGAGGAGCCAGGTAGATGGGTTCATGAGCATAGGGGATCGATTGTGATTGGGTGGAGGTCAGGAGGATTGGATTTAGTGATTGGACATGGCAGAGGTGGGAGAGGGATCGGGTGGACCACCGATGTAGCGGCTTGACGTGCCACCACGGAGACAAAAATGTGATGAGGTAAGATTTGATCACTTGCATTGGTTTGG
Source organism: Taxus wallichiana var. yunnanensis (assembly GCA_018340775.1). Lineage (NCBI taxonomy): Eukaryota > Viridiplantae > Streptophyta > Pinopsida > Cupressales > Taxaceae > Taxus > Taxus wallichiana. The sequence continues at coordinate 578,932,607 of CM031244.1, read as the reverse complement.
GAGGTAGATTGGGTATATAGGTTAGGAAAGGAATACATTCATTTGGGGGAAAAGGGGATTTGAATTTGGGAAGGAAAATTGGGTAAAATAGGAATGGGGAGAGGTGTGGTTAGGTGAACAAGGGGTGGGGAGGAGTTGAGGGTAGATTTAGGTAGGTAGAAAGGAGTGTTTTAGGAAAAAAGGGGTTTTGGGTGTTACGGATTTCTATGCATCATGGTGACCAACATTGGTCAAGGGGTGTCGATGTTGGTGGTGTCGATCCGGTATCGGTCATAGATAAGGTGACCAATGCTAGTTTGGGATAGACCGTGGTTAGTTAGGAGTAATCGGCACAGAGTCATCATGTGGAGAAAAGGGGCCAAAAGATACCTAGGGTGGTTGGGTGAGAGAGATAGTGTAACACCTTGAACTATTGTTACTTCCTCCCGAGCATTCAAGTGTTGATATATGATTTCTTCGTATAAGGACGTGTTCCTTTGATGTGAAGTCATGCTTGATATGGATTGTATCTTCTTTGCTCTTGAAGATCTTTGGACCGAGTCGAGAATATGTTTGGACTCTTTTATTTCTTTCATTTTTAGCTTTGAGTTCAATTTGATTACGGGATGAATTGTGGATTTATCCATATTTATGACTCGACCTTGGATCGGTTGTATTGATCCAAGAGATGTTTTAAGTTTATTCAGGATGAACAAAATTGATTGACCTTACGAAAGTTGCAAGGTCTGAATGAGTTGAATGAGCAATTTCGGAGTTTAACTCAGGCTGACCATGATAAATGAAATTCGGTTCTAAATACCGTAACATCGGGAAGGCCTAGACCTTAAGCCAGGTAAGATGTTCCTGGGTATACAGTAAGCTTAATTAGCAATAAAGGATAGGATCCTTTACAGGGATGTTTTACCCTGTTTGGTTCTAATATTGATCGGTCCTACTTGGGAGACCTAGACTGGATTCGGTAAGGTTAATAACCTTAACCTAAACTATAACCTATTGGTTAAATTATTGCTAATCTAACCTAGCCCTAAACTATAAGCTTAATGCTCCTAAGGTTAGCTACACCTAGCACTAAGGAAGTAAGACTAATGTCTTACCTTATGATCTAACCTATGTTTCTAACCTATCTTAACTAATGATAAATGATGGAGGGGGACCTATGAAGGGGCGCGAGTCATGGGTGGTGGTTTCCATGGCATTTATGAGGTGGATAAGGATAAAGGACTTGGGATTTGACGGAGGTTGCAAATGGATATTGTGACTGGACGTGGTGATATCACCAAATTTGGGAATGGTTGTTTGTTTTCACTTGCAATCACCAACTTTGGCGGTCGCTGCAATGGAGAATAGGCAGGAATATGGGAGTTAATGCTATTGATGAACTTCAGTTCCTGAGCACGGATTGCTTGGGAAGGCATGCAAAAGGAAAATTTGTTGGTTGTTTGGTTTTCCATGCGTTCCGTTTTTCTCTCTGTTGATCTTTGGTTCTTGAACGAGTCTACTACTGTGTTGCGCATGGCAACTTTGAGAATATCTAGCTCCTTTCTCTGTCGGGGAAAGTTTATAAGGCATGAAGGTAACAAATTATTGTTGTTTAATTTATCGTGGAAGAAGAAGAGAAGGTGCGAGCACATTCAGAGGTCTTCTTCAGATTTTTAAGCGACACTATCAGGCATGATAGGCCCTAACTTTTAAAAATATTGCATTCCTTTAAATGCTTTCATTAGAACAACTCTGTTCAGATGATTTTTGGTTCAGTTGGTTTAAATGGTAGCAATGTATGGAATGCCTGCTGTGTTTTCATGCTGGTTCGTTTACTGTTGAAATATCTTGCTGAGTGTACATATGGATTCGATTTCTGATTGAAATATCTTGCTGAGTGTACATATGGATTCATTTACTGTTGAAATATCTTGCTGTGTTTTTCATTTTGGTTAGACTCTGTGAAATGGTTGCAAGGATTATATATGAAAATGACTCTGTTGGAGTCCTTGAAATGTTTTGTATGATATCGACTTCTGTCGAAGCCTTGCTGTGAACACTTGTTGGAAATGACTCTGTTGGAGTCCTTGAAATGTTTTTGTATGATTTCGACTTCTATCAAAGCCTGGTTGTGAGTACTTGTTGGAAATGACTCTGTTGGAGTCCTTGTTGTATTCTCATGTGAATGTGACTCCTGTTGAAGTCCTTGATGTGTTTGCGTGTTGGCTCGACTTCTGTTGAAAGGGATTCGACTCAGTTGTAAATGTTGTTGTGTTGTTTATAGAACCGACTCAGTGCAAATGTTTGTTGTGTTTGTTTAGGGATTCGACTCAGTTGTAAATGTTGTTGTGTTGTTTATAGAACCAACTCAGTTGAAATGTTTGCTGTGTTTGTATGTGGTTCAACTCAGTTGAAATGTTTGCTGTGTTCGCATATGGATACGTCTTCTGTTTATGATGTTATCTAGTCTCTGGTTTGACTGAGATAATGAGTTCCTAACTGTGCCATGTCAGGCGATGGCGTTGGGTAATTTCATGTTTGAAGAATGATATGGAAAGAATTGTTGAGTCTAATTTGGTAGTTTTATTGATTATTGTTACTGGGTCGCAAGAACTCTTGTATTGCTTAATAGCTTCAGGTGATTATATAATTGTATTGGGATGAAACTGTGGTTTCTTCTTTTGGGCTTGACTGATTTAGTCGAGTGCGTATGATGTATGTGATATTTAAACCTGAATCTCTGTGAAAAGGATTTGAATTTTCTATGTTTATATATTCTCTATGTGATGAGAAATTAATGTAATTATTGTTTTCTTTACGACCTTGCTTGGTAAATGGGAACACAGCCTGACCGAGAGAAATCTTGCTTTAAGGAACTTTGATGTTTAATAACATATGGGTAATCCTGGGTCTACATGGATGGAAATCAGGTTTGTAATTGGAAGGGATGGGTGTTGATTTACTTGCTCTCTCTTCTTCCTTATTGATTTCAAGATTGAAAGTATATGCGTTACTCTTGAGAAGTTAGTACAGTCCTGAACATGATTGGAATGGAAATTTGATTGCCTCTATTTCTTTCTCCTAAGCTGTAAAGTATACATTGTTATATAACTGTGTTGTACACTCAAAATTCCCCCTGCTCTGAAGAAGGTGAACTTTCGAAATTTTGAGTTTAAGTGTCTTTTCTGTCAAGCTGGTAGTAGGAGAAAAGTCATGAAATTGAAAAAATCTATGTTTTGGGTCATTTTGTATGTATTTCGGGCCTGTCGGACATTTTTGTCCCACTTGTCCCAAGTTCAAAAGTGCGCTCTGTTCCCCGATCGGCCGAAATCCCCGAAGTTGTTCCATTTTCGGGCCTGTCGGACATTTTTGTCCCGCCTGTCCCAAGTTCAAAAGTGCGCTCTGTTCCCCGATCGGCCGAAATCCCCGAACCGCGTACTTCGCTCTTTTATGTTCCAAGTGTCCCAAACTTTCCGTGCGAGCTGTTCCATTTTCAATTTGAACCGCGCCTAAACCGCGTACTTCGGAACTTTTCGTCCCAAATGTCCCAAGTTCAAACGGGCCTTTTGTTCCATTTTCACCGAAACACCGAACGCGTACTTCGCTCTTTCATGTCCCAAATGTCCCAAGTCAAAAGTGCAAGTTGTTCCATTTTTGGTCAAGCACCAGAACCGCGTACTTCGGCCGTTTTCATCCCAAATGTCACAAAATGTATTTGTGCGTCTTCTCCTTGTTCGCTTTGAATCGGCCGATTGCGTGTTTCGCGCATTCGTGTCTCACATGTCCCAAACGAACCAAATGCCATCCATACTTAGTTTTTCCCGCTCTACCCGAATATGTTGTTTTTCAAACTAAATATGAATTTAAGTTGCGGCTCTGATACTATCAATCTGAAGACCAAATTCCAAGGACAGCGGGCAGAAGGATGAAGTTTTCAAGACACTGGTCATCTCTGTTTTCAAAGACATACGTTGTCATCTTTAGAATGAGACTTCTGAGACATAGCTGAGGCGTCAAAAGAGTTTCAGGCAGCGGATTCTGAAGTCAGTGGGTCCCTCCAAGCGACTGGCCACCTGTCTTCTTCTCCTCATTCTTTTCTCTTCTTCCATTTCTTTTGCCGTTTTCTTTGTAACGGGTTGAGGTACTGTGATAGGCGGTCTTTAACTATTCTTGGTTAAAGAAACGGTTACGAAGAGTAACTGATTTGTAAGTTATATAATGGCCTTCTTCACGCCATTCAAAAAAGGAGAAGGAAGAACTTGGCTTATTTTTCGAAAAGTGTAAATAGATTATAAAGAAATCAATACAGAAGGACTTTCCTTTCTTTGTCTATCTGATCTCTGTTACTCCTAAGCTTTCATTTATTTTCTTTGTGAAGATCATTTGTCTTAAGTTCATTAGTCTTGCCGATTGCATACCCTTCGACTTTGCAAGCACGGTGATCTTGTATAACCAAGAAGGAACTTTGTGTCCTTGATTGATGAGTTTGTGTTATGTTAAGAAACTTTGTGTTCTAAGCAGATGTTATTTACAGAACTTTGTGTCTTTAAATTCCATCTTATATATTCGATACAAATGACCTTGTTTCAATTCACTGTGACTTTCGCATACATAAAGAATTACTCTGATATCTATAATTCTACATGTTGCCTTTCTGCTCTTTCCCGTAGTCTCATTTCCTCAGTCCTTTTGTAATTGATGATCTTCATAGAAAACACTTTCGTGATATCCAAGTTTAACCAAAAAATCATGTCTTGTACATTTGTAAATAAGTTCTTTTCTGAATAAGGGAACCTCTCCCATTAAAGAGGAGGGAATTCTTGTCCCCTGACTGTTACTCTTATTAAAAGTCCTATTTGACGACCAACAGTTTTTGGTGACTCATTTGGGAAAATCATATTCCGATTCTGTATTTTTCGATCATCCTTTGATACGCGACTCAGCGTTTTACTCGAGGGAGAAGGACCCTTGGTATTGAAGATTCTCAGTTCCAGATTTTGGAGCAGTATGGTTTTCCTTTTCCTTCAACAAGAAATAGAAGGACTCATTTGACAAACACTCCACCCGCTCAAGACGAGAAGTGCAGACGGCGGTACTCCTTGAGCCGCCTAGCCCTAATCTATGAGCTTTGTTTCTTGCTAGTGTTGCAGTTCCTCTCCAAGCCGTTTTTCCAAGAATGGCGGCGCCATTACCATGGGGTCATCGTGTCGGGCCCCTTGCTCTTCCTCAGCCTTTGCATGAGTTACCCAGAGGTAACCGGAAGAACTTCCCCAAATTCAAAGGCGATGGCAAAGTGCATCCTGATGAACACATCGCAGCCTTCATTGTTGCATGTGGAGTCCTGGGAGTTGAGCATGAAGACGTCTCCGTGAGACTGCATTCGCGTTGAGACGTTAATGGCGGCGCCATTACGATGACCCCATGGTAATGGCGGCGCCATTAGCATGGGGTCATCGTGTCGGGCCCCCTGCTCTTCCTCGGCCTTTGCATGAGTTACCCGAGAGGTATGGGAAGAACTTCCCCAAATTCAAAGGCGATGGCAAAGTGCATCCTGATGAACACATCGCAGCCTTCATTGTTGCATGTGGAGTCCTGGGAGTTGAGCATGAAGACGTCTCCGTGAGACTGTTCGTTGAGACGTTACAAGATAATGCTGCTGATTGGTTCTACCACCTTCCGGCTGGTGCTATCACCGACTGGGGCACAATGAGAACTCAGTTCGAAAACCATTTCAAACTAGCAGAAGATGTGCATGCCTTGCTTTCCCAAATTTCTCAGATAAAGAAAGATTCATCAGAACCCATGAGAGGATTTGTGGCCTGGTTCAACAAATTGATCAATAAAATTCCACAGCCTACTCAACCTGTTGATCAAATTCAAAAATGTTTCTTCCTAAATGCTCAATCGCCCAAAGTTAGTTATGCACTAAGAAGGGCTAATCTCGCAACATTGGTCGAGGATCAAACTCTCGCTGTTAGTATCGAGGATGACTTGATCATGTCAGGGAAGTTGAGAAGAGACCCTCCCAAATCTAAGTCTGCTGCTTCTTCTTCTTCCACCCCTGGACCTAATACTGATCCATTAGTTCAGAAACTTGCAAATGATCTTATTGCTATAAAGAAACAATTGGCTCAGCATGCCCCTTATGCAGATGTTCCAAGAAGAAATTTCCAGCCCAGAAATCATTTGCCTGCTTCTCAAACAAGATTAGCACTTGAGGGACCTCCTGTTAAAGTCCCTGTCAATGCTACCTGCGAGGTTGAGGAACCAGATGATGATGAAGATAACGAAGCCTGCGAAGAGTTTGCGAGAGAAGTTGATGACGAAGCAGGCGAATTTGAGGGATCTAGAGTAAATTTCTTCACCACTGAGGGCATTAATGATGGAGATGATTATGATGAAGTGGTAAGCAGACATGAATAGCGAATCATTATTGTCATGACGAGAATGACAAGTCAAAGGGAGAAAGTGACACAGCCTATCAAGAAATCTAAGGAGCAGTCGACAACTATTCCCGTGATTGCAAAAAGAGGATCTCCTATCCCTACTTCATCTATGCCAAAGGTAAGTCCTATCAATCCTGCTACTAAAGTTGCTTCTTCTTTCTCTCCTAAAGTTGATAAGCCTAGAGGACTGAATGATGATGGCCCGTCCACTTCTGGATCCTTTGACATTGTTGATCACCTGAAAAAGACCAAGGTCCAAATCTCAGAAGCTGAGTACTATCAAACCCATCCCAAAGCTTTTGCCAAAATGATCCACTTTGTCAATTCCCACTCTAAGACCACCTCTAAAGGCCTTTTGCCCACTCCTCCTTCTGCACCACAGCCTAGTCTGGTAGCCGCTGTCACCTCACCTAATGACAAAATCAAGCCTTTTTATGTAACACTTCTTATAGCTGGTCATAGGCTCAGTAATTGTGTCATAGATTCGGAGCCTCAGATAATGTAATGCCTGCTAAAGTAGCTCATGCTTTAGGCCTGACCCTCACACACACGTATGGATCTTGTTACTCCATGGAGAGTAAAGAAGTGCCCCTGGTCGGGAGAATTAAAGATGCACAAGTAGCTTTTCTTTGCTTTTCCGAGAAGAAAGTGTTGGCTACCATCTTAGTGGCAGATATTCCCCCTTCATACGGGATGTTGCTAAGTAGGAACTGTAAGGACGTGGGTGGGGAAATCTAAATGGACTGGTCACATGCCCTCGTGCCTGTCAATGGACAAATGAAGAAGTTGTTGCCTGAGAAGCAGTCTGAGTATATTGTGCAGAAAATAGATGATCCTAGAGCACAAATACTCTATGAGGATATGGGTCATGGCAACTACATGATTATGTCCCCTGATGAAATCCGACCCCCCAAAGTGTCTCCTAAAGATCCTAATGGGGTTTGGATTTTAGAGTTTGATGGAATTTTTCCTCGGTGGTTAGGAGCGGTGTCTATTTGGTGTCACTGAAGGAAACCTACACCCCTTTTCATTTAAGTTGCGGTTCGAGAATACTAATAACACAGCAAAATACGAGGTTCTCATTCTTGGATTGCAAGTGGCCAAAGAACAAGGTGTAAAGAATCTTCTGGCTCGTGGTGATGCAGAATTGATTGTAAAGCAGGTCAGAAACCTTTTTCAAGTAAAAATGGAAGGTTGAAACATTACGGAATCGGGTTTGGGATTCCATTGAATTCCTTGATGCTTTCTCCATTGAGCAAGTACTAGGGAAAAGAACAAGCGGGGCTGATTCACTAGGCTGTCTCGGGGTCACTCTCGATTCCTCATCCTGACTTCTCTCAGGATAAGTTCACTATTGAAATGGTCCATTGGCCTAGTGTACCTGATAATACCAATAATGGCCAGGTTTTCAATGATGATCAACATTTGCTTTCCTTCCTGGAACTCAAGGTAATTTGAACAATCGTATCTTGAAGGAAGTGACAACTGCCTCGTCGTGAGAGTGTGCCCTTTGACAAAGCAGTCGCCCAAGGAGAAGAAACAGATCAGGAAGGGTGCATTAAACTCAAGGGGAATAAGATTCCTAAAGGATTGGTAAGCCTAGAGGAACTATTTGATAAACATGACAGGTATGTGAAATCTAGAGCTTCTACTGGACCTCAACAATCAGCTGAGCATGACAAAATCAATATTGGGAGTTCTACTGATCCTAGGCTAGTGAATATTGGAAAATGTTGCACAACAGATGAAAGAAGAAAAGCAATTGATCTTCTAAAGAGGTATAAGGATGTTCTTGCTTATCCTTATGAGGATCTAAAAGCCTTCAAGCCAAAAGATATGCAGCATCCTATTCCTTTCAAACCAGGAATTAAATCTTTTAAGAAGAAACAGAGGCAGTATCTCAAGTTGTTCAAGTCCTAGGTGATTAGGAAGTCCCTTGTATATTCTGTACATCGTTTTTTCTTGTCTTCCTTTTTGTTTTGGTGTGTTGTCCTCTGTATTGGTCGCTAATTGACTCCATTGCCCAATGGATAAGGTCTTTGTCTGCTTCCCCGAGTTTGTCTAAGTTCTTGCCTTGCCTCATTCCTTGAATTCATGTCAAGTCATCCCCAAAAGGAGCAGTGTTGTACACTCAAAATTCCCCCTGCTCTGAAGAAGGTGAACTTTCGAAATTTCGAGTTTAAGTGTCTTTTCTGTCAAGCTGGTAGTAGGAGAAAAGTCATGAAATTGAAAAAATCTATGTTTTGGGTCATTTTGTATGTATTTCGGGCCTGTCGGACATTTTTGTCCCGCCTGTCCCAAGTTCAAAAGTGCGCTCCATTCCCGATCGGCCGAAATCCCGAAGTTGTTCCATTTTCGGGCCTGTCGGACATTTTTGTCCCGCCTGTCCCAAGTTCAAAAGTGCGCTCTGTTCCCCGATCGGCCGAAATCCCCGAACCGCGTACTTCGCTCTTTTATGTTCCAAGTGTCCCAAACTTTCCGTGCGAGCTGTTCCATTTTCGGCCGAACCACCCGAACCGCGTACTCCGGAACTTTTCGTCCCAAATGTCCCAAGTTCAAACGGGCCTTTTGTTCCATTTTCGGCCGAAACACCCGAACCGCGTACTTCGCTCTTTCATGTCCCAAATGTCCCAAGTCAAAAAGTGCAAGTTGTTCCATTTTTCAGCCGAAGCACCCGAACCGCGTACTTCGCGCGTTTTCGTCCCAAATGTCCCAAAATGCATTTGTGCGTCTTCTCCTTGTTTCACTGAACAGATCGCCGAGCTGCGTGTTTCATGCATTCACATCGCACATGTCCCAAACGAACCAAATGCCATCCATACTTAGTTTTTCCCACTCTACCCGAATATCTTTGTTTTTCAAACTAAATATGAATTTAAGTTGCGGCTCGATACTCAATCAATCGAAGACCAAATTCAAGGACAATGCGGGCGCGGAAGGATGAAGTTTTCAAGACACTGGTCATCTCTGTTTTCAAAGACATACGCTGTTATCTTTAGAATGAGACTTCTGAGACATAGCTGAGGCGTCAAAAGAGTTTCAGGCAGCGGATTCTGAAGTCAGTGGGTCCCTCCAAGTGACTGGCCACCTGTCTTCTTCTCCTCATTCTTTTCTCTTCTTCCATTTCTTTTGCCGTTTTCTTTGTAATGGGTTGAGGTACTGTGATAGGTGGTCTTTAACTGTTCTTGGTTAAAGAAATGGTTACGAAGAGTAACTGATTTGTAAGTTATATAATGGCCTTCTTCACGCCATTCAAAATAGGAGAAGGAAGAACTTGGCTTATTTTCTGAAAAGTGTAAATAGATTATAAAGAAATCAATACAGAAGGACTTTCCTTTCTTTGTCTATCTGATCTCTGTTACTCCTAAGCTTTCATTTATTTTCTTTGTGAAGATCATTTGTCTCAAGTTCATTAGTCTTGCCGATTGCATACCCTTCGACTTTGCAAGCACGGTGATCTTGTATAACCAAGAAGGAACTTTGTGTCCTTGATTGATGAGTTTGTGTTATGTTAAGAAACTTTGTGTTCTAAGCGAGATGTTATTTCTGAGAACTTTGTGTCTTTAAATTCCATCTTATTTATTCGATACAAATGACCTTGTTTCAATTCATTGTGACTTTCGCATACAAAAAGAATTACTCGATATCTATAATGCGCATGTTGCCTTTTCTGCTCTTTCCGTACTCTCATTTCCTCGGTCCTTTTGTAATTGATGATCTTCATAGAAAACACTTTCGTGATATCCAAGTTTAACCAAAAATCATGTCTTGTACATTTGTAAATAAGTTCTTTTACGAATAAGGGAACCTCTCCCATTAAAGAGGAGGGAATTCTTGTCCCCCACATTGTTGCTCTTCTTAAAAGTCCTATTTGACGACCAACAAACTGTAGGAATAAGAAAATATTCTCTCCTTGTCTAGAAACTATGAGTGCTTTCTTCTTTTGTATCCTTATGTGAACTCTACAGTACAGGCATAAGAAGAATAGACTGTTAAATGGTATGGAGGGACTGGTAAAAATAGTATTAAAGGTATAATTTTGTATACTTGTAAATACCATTGAAATAATGTTATGATTATAAAGGAATCCCATCGTTGAGCTTCTTTGGATGTTATAATATGCCCTTGTGGAATTGTTAAAAACATACCTGTAGGATACTCGAAGCGATAGGATATTATTTTTTGAATGGAATAAATTGTTGGATTATTGTTGTCCTTATGGATGGATGTTTTGGATTCATTTTGTTCTTCTTAGTCTCTAATATTTATGATGAATCATCTGAAAAATATTTATGTTTAATTGACATGGTATAATATGAGTTATGCGTTATAGTCATGTTAGAATTGTAGAAAGATGATTAGCCCGATTCATGTTTAAGGATTTGAGGAAATGATTTCATTTAAACAAAGTTGTTTAATGAGAGAAATTGGTAGAATGCAATTGTTTTAAGAATTAGTGCTTATCATGCTCGGTTCACGTAACCCGACTGTGCTAAGAATTTTGCAGATGGCCATTGTAAGTAATAAAGGCACGCAGATTTGATATGATGTTGATTGTTCAACTGGTTTTATGATGAGTTCTATTTGATATCTCTATTTGTACTATAGTAAGAAAGTTTTACTTTTTACGATGAGTATTGTATCCAATATGCGAAGTGCATAAGTTGTAATTGTATGGATTGGAAATAAATGAAAAGGGAAAAAGATGTTACTTATGTGGCTGTATTTTTAATTGATGGAATTGATCTTCTTAGGTTCGATTGATTTTAAGTGCATTTTTATTATTGTATACCTTGGAGTTATTTGGTTTCTCCAAGTAGGCCTTGTAAAGGTTATGTGACTGAATACTACGTGAATGATTAGTAGTTCTGTTATGTTCTAAATAAGGCTAAATTGGAAATTAGTCTACTGCCTTTCGAGAAGTTAAGATTAAACTAAACCTTAATAGGTAGCTGAAACGGGAAGAGAAATCTATTACTCACTATCCATGATCTATTAAAGACAACGTAACTGATGATCTTAAATCACTATGTCTTAATAACAATAAGCATGATATACTTTAGACTTCGGAGTTGATATAAACCCTTTCGGGTTTAGTTATCTTCCTTATGAGAGAACTTAGGGCTATTGCCCAATTATGTAGAATAAGATTATTGGGAACCAATGAACTCCTAGACGTGATCTCAAATCTTATTAAACTTCTCTCTGTGAAATTGAACTTAATTAAGTAAGGCAACTCATGGGTGTGGAACTCAGGGTTGGGAAAAGACTACCTAGTTAGGAGGGTCTGTAATTCAATTTCAACTTAACATAAGAAACTCTTTGAAGTTATGTAAATATTTTCGAGGTGGTTTGTAGGATGTCGACACATGTCAACCGCAAGGTTGTACCTTCGAGAAGATTAGGATCTTCTCGAGGATACAACAATGCAGTGACCTTTGGCGACACCCTTGCGCATTGATCGTTAAGATTTACACCTTAAACTCGAACAATTTTTACTCTGGGATTTGGTTAGGAACATGGTCATGTTATGAGGCTGCCCTTGGAGACTCGGGGTACCTTGACACACAGGGTTAACTAGGGTTGACCCAGTATGTCAGCTTATCCCTAGTTCTCAAGAGCGTCCTTATAACGTTGTCATGTTATTAATCCATTCATGAGTGAATGACTTAGGACAGAGGGGGCTGAAAGAAGTTAGTGTAAGACATTCTATATAACATCGGAGTGGGGTGAAGGATGTATTCCAGATTGACGAGTATGCCATCAAGGAATACGAGACATGAACAGTATGTTTCAAATTTTTGGCCAAAGTATCGCAAGCTGCTGATTGCGTTGTCCTATGTCACCTAGTCTAAGGGACGTGATGCCGATGAATAATGGTAATAATTATTCAGATAGGTTCCTTGGACAGAGCATTCTGAAATCCCAGATTAGGGAAGAAAACCATAAGAGTGAAGTGTTAAGATAAAAATGCAAACTCTATGATACTCATGAATAGATCGGTAGATCACCGAGTCATGGAATGAATAGATTGGTGGTACCGAGTCATTACAGCTGCATATGGTTATCTATTATGAGAATAATTGTTTGATCTGTGAGTTCTAAATTATGTATTTAGAACTAGGAAGCACTTATCGAAAAAAAAATCTCTTGTTCTAATGTATTAAAATGGGATTGTTACAGATAGTGGGCAAAAAAAAGATTGTGGTGATGAAAAATAGAGCATGGGTAAGAGGTTGGAAGAGGTATGGTATGATCAATAGTGTGTGAGGGTTGGGGTGGGTAGATAGAATATGTGATAAGAAGGTAAATTGTGAGGGGAAAAATAGGGAGTGTAATAGGTGTAGGTGAAGTGTCAAGAGTGATTATGGGTATGATCAAGGTGTATTAATGTGATTTTTCTTGGATGTAGGTGAGAGACTAGCTGCGGATGCAAGATATGGTTCCACCCTTGCTTGTGATGGTTCAGCGGGTGTGACAACCGAGGATTGGCGGCATGTTGCGGGGTTGGCCTAATTAGGGTCAAACGCTGTTGGCATATAGTCTGGCAGCTAAGTTTGATGGTCAAATTCATCGACAGATGGGATTCAATGACCAACACATTCCATCTACCGATGGGTGAGATCACGGTCACCTTGGAGGATGTGTACAGGATCCTGCGGTTGCCGATAGTGGGGGCATATGTATATTTGATCTCCTTAGAGGTGTCTGAGGTGTTGATGATGATAGTATTTGGTGAGGGTTGTGAGAGATGAGGTTTCACAATGCCAACATGAGCTATGGGGAGATGTACTTGGCTCGTCTAGAGGAGACTAGGCTAGTTGTGTTGTTGATGGAGGCAGTCTACTACTTTGCATTGCCAGATGCGTAGAGGGTGGGAGATTCCCATGATCATTGATGGGGGTCTTGCATGATATGGTGATAGACCAGACCCATTTTACATGGGTACCAACATTCCTAGTGCAACTATATAGGGAGTTATGGGTATATGGGTGGCTACGAAGGTTCAAATTATGTTGCACTTTCCTACTTCATTGTTGGGCATATGAGCACATTGTGTGTGTGCACCCAGTTGGTATGCCCCAGGCTGATGCATTCAAGCCAGGTTTTGTTCGAGTGGGATACAAGTGATGGGTGCATGTTATTGGAAAGCGTCAAGTGGGTAGGGAGACACATGATGTTGCTTACTACAGGCATTTACTGGAGGGTTTTTCCGGCATAGACATCATTTGGAGGCCCTATGTGGGTTATCCATCATATGGGTAGATGGCCATGGAGCTAGATGGATTACAACTACTCAGATGGATAGAGGGGCGACATGTTGGAGAGCACGAGATGATACCTGTAGATAGGGTTAGATGATAGTTCGGGCTGCCACATGATATACCTCCACCCTTCCCACAATACAGGAGGGATGATGTTGAGAGGACGTTACCTCTGCCCCAGTTGACAATGCCTACAGGGCAGGAGGAGCAGGTGAGATACTGGTGGATTGATGATGTCGAGGTGACTAATAAATATAGGAAGTGGTGGGATGCACACCTACGAGTAGTACCGCCGAGGCCGGGGCATCCAAATTTAGCCACCATCACTGTTTAGAGGGACGCTCTACAGGGGAAGGTGGCTACCTTGATTACACAGCTGGGGATGGTGCAGGGGAAGTGTATAAGTGTAGAGGCATAGGTGGCCTCTTTACAGGCACATGTGTCTATTTTACAGGCCCAGATAGCACAAGGATAGGCACCCGCACAGGGTGGTGATGGTGATGGGATATATTTGGCCGCCCTACAGGTGTAGGTTACAAGTTTGTAGGGCCAGTTGGCTACTACACATGTGTAGGTTATGACTCTAGACCCAAATACAGGTAGGAATGAGACAAGGTCCCTCAGGATAGGCACGGCAGTAGGGATGTGGTCGAGGCCAATGAGGCCACAACAAATAGTACCTGTAGCCAATTTATAGGATGCCCTAGGTGAGGCCAAGTATTATTAGGATATTTTGATGGTGGCAAGGATATATTTTCTATCCTATGGAGAGTACAGGGCACAACAGGCCTCAAGTGAGAGGACCAGGTCACACACCCACAATGTGGAGAGCACAGGGGACCAACGAGCCATGAGACGGGGGTCGGGCGAGGCCACCGGTTCACGGCGGCCAATCCCGGGTGATGTATCGGCCAGACCCAACCACAACCCATGATGGGTGGTGAGATGTTAGTAGGCCACCGTACAGGAGCTAAGGAGGAGGAGGAGATCGGGGAGATAGAGATGGAGGATATCCGGTGGGATGATTCCTGATAGCCATGTGGACCTCCATTTTGATGTATTTTTTATTGTTTATATACATCGAGCCTGTGTGCTGAAGAGAGTGAGGATGTATATGAGGGTTGATTGATTTTTATTATATCTTGAACTACGTGCCAAACATGGTGAGGATGTATATGAGGGATTTGTATATTTGTTTTGATGATATACCGACTGTGTGCCGAAGATGGTGAGGATGTACTTGAGGGTTTTGGTTATTTGTTTTGATGATATACTGGCCTGCATATTGAAGATGGTGAGGATGTACTTGAGGGTTTTTGATATTTTTGTATTCATTTGTATCTATGTACATATGTATGTATACATAGATGTCATGATTTATAGATGATGATATTTATACTATGGATGGTGTACTTGTTTTAATTTCCATTATTATTTGTGTATGTGATGGAAACTATGTGAATTAAGTATGATGGAGTCAGGGTCATGTAGGCATGGTGGAGTCAGTCGGTTCAGGCATGATGGAGTCAGGTCATAGGCATGGATTGAGTCAGGTCATAGGCATGGATGAAGTCAGTCATAGGCATGGATTGAGGCTAGGTTGACTTAGGTATGGTTGAGTTTTTAATTCATTAATTTGTGCAATTAATGATGATTTGGATCATGTTAAGATGTGTTGTAGTAAAATGCATGATAATGGTAAAGAAATGGTAGACATAATGAATGTATGAGTGATGATGGTAAAGATGTGAAGAAATTGTTGCTTGTTTGGTTTAATTTCCAATTATTGATATAAAAAGGAAACTAAGTAGGGTAGAATGTGACTAGGAAAGGGGAGAGGGAATTGGTTAGGGTAGAGAGTGGCTAAGCTAACCTCTAAGGGCCCCATTCCATCGGAGTGCTGCCTACATAGTCCCGGCAAAAAGGGACCTCAGGCCGATGTAGTTCTCCCATACGTTAGGGAAGATTTAGGTGAAATAGCAAAATGGTCTCGATAGATGTTAGGCATGGGTGATGTAGGGCATAGGCATGATTGAGTTTAGGTTGTAGGTATGGTTGATTGATTTTTAAATACATGTGTTGAGGATTTGGTCCTATATAGGATAATCAATAGGTAATGAGGAAGGTGAATGGTAAGAGGTGGTAAAAGAGCTCTTAATTGATAAGAAACCTGATGAGTCTACCATACCCTAGATGGGCTTATGAACCTAAAACCCTATAAGCCTTGCATAATGGACTGTTTAAAGGGTGAAGAAATGTCACATTATCATGAAATGTCTTGTTTGTGGAAAGTCCCTTGAGTAACAAGGAATTTAGGTGAAAAAGACAAGGAGGTGAGAATGAGAGGTTTAGCGTAACTTAGTGTACGACGACATGTATTTTGGAACAAGAAACCCAGAATCCAAAATAGGCAAGTCCATGACAAAAATTTCATATTTTTCTTGATTTTTTTGTTTTTAATAGATTGATTGATGCGGGAAGTCTATATGGGATGAATATATTATCTCCTTGAGGTCTTCGTGAAGCTGATCGATGCGGGAAGCTTCTAAATATTTATTATATTTTTGTAATGACCTTATATAGCTATCCTTCGAGGGAGCAGTCTATTGATAGTGGTAGAATATGGAGAAGAGATGTCTCTTTTGAGGGGGTCATCTTTTTCTAGAAGTTTTACTCAAGGAGTTGTATCCCTTTTTGTTTTTAGACGTTTAAGTTATGGACAATATTATAGAGGACTATTAGATTCCTCTTTTAGAAGACAAGATCGTAGTGCACAAAGATTAGCTATGAAAGAGGTGGTTTCAAGTGATGAATGACCATGGGATTCCATCTTGAAGAAGACAAAAATTATCCATGAGAATCATGCTATGAACAGAGCCGTGGTACTCATATTGAAGACAAGGCTAAAAGGTGATGGGTAATCACATGATTCTTGTTTAGTCATGGATCCTCAAAATGGGTAATAATGGAAGGTGAACAATGCTCAAGGGACGAGTGATCAATTGACAGAAAGTGATATAGGAATTGATATCAACAATAAAATGGTTGAAGATGCAAGGCATTAAGGGGCTCAAGTTTGGGTTTACCTTCAAGTGAAGACAAATGATAAGCACTTGATCTATAGGCATGGGTGACGATATAGGGTCCAAGCCAATTAGGAGAAAATTTTCCCCATTTACTTTTCTCCTCTTTGGTTACATGTTGATTTTCCTTCAGGATAAGGTCATCGACTTGAAAGGTTTGTTTGTGAACACATTTGTCATAGGCACATTTGATACATTTTTGGTAGATTTGGAGATGGTCTAGGGCATTGAGACAACGTTCATCTAATAATTTAAGTTATGCCAAATGATCCTCACAAAAGTCATAAATCGTTGATCATGTCTTGTAGTGAGATACGAGAGGGATGGAATATGGAATTTGAGAGGTAAGACAACCTCAGTACTATAGACCGAGACAAAAGGGGGTGGCAGCAGTCGAAGTGAAAATACTAGTGCAGTAAGCCCATAAGGCAAAAGGAATGTGCATATGCCAATCCTTCCCAGTATCATTGACCACCTTCATAAGAGTTTTGTTCAAGGTTTTATTGGTTGATTGGGCTCGATCGTTGGTTTGTGGGTAATAAGGTGATGAGAAACTGAGTTGGATGCCAAAAGCATCGCATGATTTGTGTAGGGTTTTATTTTTTAATTGTTTTCCATTATCCATGATAATACGATGAGGGACTCCAAAGCGATAGATGGTGTGATGGTTGATGAATTCACATATTTTCTTGGCTTTGGTGGAAATGAGGGAATGACTTATACCCATTTAGTGTAATAATCGGTATCAGTTATGATCCATTGGTGGCATTGTGAAGAATGGGGGTTGATCTCACCGAAAATATCCAAACCCCATTAAGAGAAACTCCAAAGGTCTCACGTGACCTGTAAGGCATGACTAGGGGTGTGATGGATATTAGCATGTTCTGGTATTTTAGCATCATTTGAGATAATCGCAATAGTTCTTGTTTAGGGTTTTCAAGTAATATCCTAGGTGAAGAATGTGTTTTGTGACAGTGAGACCACTAAAGTGGCCTCCACAAATTCCATCGTGGACTTCCTTAATGGTGTAAGGAATTTTAGAAGCTGGTAAGACATCATAAGAGAATCTTTGTCGAAACTACGTTTGTCTGAAGACCACCCATGATGACATATCAGAGACACTTTTAAGAAAGGCACGTTGTCCATTACGAGTGAGATCAGCGGGTAAAATGGAAAGGGAAATATAGTCTGTATATGAATTATACCAAAGGTCACTTGTGTTAGGGGCAACATTTTCGATAGATTATACTTCATGAGGAAAATAAGAAGGTGATTGTAGTCTTTGTAAGGTGACAAAAATTTTAGAGTCAGCAGACGAAGTAGGTATCTGAGAAGCCAAACATGCCATGGTATTTACAAATTTATTGGTAGAACGTGAGGTGGTTTGAAGTACGTAATGGTCAAAGATGGTCAAAAGTATGTCCACATGATGCTTATACTTTTGAAGTATCTCATTACAACACTGGTATAAACCATTGATTTGGTTTATGACCAACTGAGAATCACCAACGATGTTGATTTACTTAACATATAAGGCATAAACAACCTAAAGACCTAATACGAGTGCTTTGTATTTAGCAATATTGTTTGTATAATCAAAATCAAGTTTGAAAGATAAAGGCATAGGTTCACCATGAAGTGGAATGAGGATAACACTAGCCCCACCCCCACGCGAAACTTGGAACCATCGAAGAAGAGTGTCATTTTAAGCAGGTTCGTCCGAGGAAAGGGTAGTAGATAGACTCATTTGGAAAATTGAAGTTAGAGGGTTGATCCCCAGAAATAGGTGCGTCACCAATTGGTTGACGATAATTTGGCCTTTGATGGATTTTTGATTGATGAATTTGAGGTCGAGTTCAGCTAGAAGCATAAGCCATTGTGTGGCACATTGGTTTTGATAAGGTTTGGCATACATGTAGTGTAATGGGTTGGTATTAGAAATGACGTAGGTTTTGTGGTTGAGTAGTTAACGACAAAGTTTGATGGCGATGAAACCTAAGGCTAGGAAAAGTTTTTCAAAGCATGGGTATTGTTATCCATATTTCACCCCTGTGCCGAATATTGGATTGAACATGATCCTGCATAAAAGGAAATAGAGTCAAAAGCGTGCAGAAAAGGGCTTCAAAATTGTCTAAGTATAAAGGTGTAAGCAGAGAATGCCAAGTGTCAGTATGGCAATGATTCAAGGGGTGAATAGAGAAAAGATTTCTAAATGAGCACTAGACTGTCGCTTGTCCCAGGGGAAAGCATACCATCGGGGAAAAAGTTGGTTCTTTGCCCCTTGTTATCAAAAGGGGTAAGAGTTACAAAATGGCCCGCAACTCTGCCCAAGGAAAAAGTCAGCATTCGGGCTCGAGTCAAAGCCAAGCGGGGAATCAGAGGAAAGGGAAAAAGATAAATTATGGACCCGTAGGCCTGATTTTTGTTCCAATCTAGCTACCACGTGTCCCATATCAAAAGGGTACCCTTTTTTCAAGTTGTTTTCCCACCTTCCTATACGGACCCAATACAAACTTTGAAGGGGCATATATTTCGATTGAGAGCTTGAAATATTGCAAATTTGATGCCATTAGAAATATCTCAACCTCACCCATTCCATGGAGGTTTGAAACTTTAATTTTGAGGAGGTTAGGTGAAGAAAAATAGAAGAAAGATCTTCAGGTTTTCAATGCAGGATCTTCTTGCCTCAATAACTAGATTAGATTTGATCTGTTTCACCATTTCCTCTTCCTTTAAGGCACTAAACCAAGGATTGATGCAAGTAAAGATGGATTTGGGGAGAGATTTTATCGGAGGCGAATAATGGTGGTTGAGCTTCAACCTGATTTTCCCTTCTCTCTCTTTTCTTCTTTCAGGTTGAATCTATAAATATAGGGCATGATTCATTGTAAAGGGTTGGACATTCTTTGTTTTGCAGGCTCCCTTCTCCTCTTAGCAAAGGGATTTATGGGGTTCATGCCTTCCATCAAAAATTGCATTACATTTCTACCTCTTGGCTACTTTGTAATGGACTGTATCAATCTATAGAGCAATAAAACACGTCTGTGATCGATTTTAGATCCTCTCTTGTCTCTTTTTATTTCATCTGGTCTCCCATTATATATCTAGCTATATGTGCTTGTTTATTGTATGCATTTTTTTGGTTTGTGTCTATTAGAAAAATAAGTGTTCATCATTCCTTTGGTGCATCACCCCGTAGTTTGCTAATACATGGTCCAAAAAGAGAAGTATTGGAGAGGGCCAACCATCGAGCTCGGGTGACCCTCAACCTTCCATCACTCCACAAGATCCTGGTGTTCTAGGTGCAACTCCCAACATGCTTGAACCAATCTAGGACACCTTTCAAACCCGAGTTAGGCACCGGTTGTAACAACCCATGCACAAGAAAAAAATGTGTCTAGGAAGGGCAAGCAAAAAGATATCTCATTCAATATTATTGAGAAGATTAAAATAACAAGTATGAACATTTCACTATGGGAGTCTTTGGCCATTCCATGGTAGAGGGATGCATTGATGCCATGCGAGAATTGGTCAAGTTCAAATCACCCCGTAACCAAAGAAGAGAGAGTGTTTGCTAATGTGGTTCAACTAGGGAGAAACCATGGAGAAAAACAAGTTAAAAACCACGAGACCTCCTCCCTTATATGTCTCATTGGTTATTAGAGACAAATTGGTACACAATTGTATGATTGATTCGGGGCTAGTAGTTACGTGATGCCCAAACAAATAGTTGATCATTTGGGTTTCCAATATGAGGTCATCTCTAGAGAAGTAGTCCAATTAGATGGGACAACAATGAATACTGTGGGAATAATCAAGGATCTGAGTCTCACTCTACACACTTTCCCTAATGTGACTATTTTGCAAAACATGTCAATCATAGACTTGCCACCACATTTTACTTTGTGTCATCCAGGAACTTCACCGCCAAAATTGGAGGCTACTGTTTGGTGATTGGTCACATATGCTCTTTAGGACAAGGTATGGGTGAAAGCCATAATCATATATGAACCTATTACTAATTATCATATTGAATCCTATGTGCCTAGCCCAATCAATGCCAACTGCTCAGCTTTTGATCAAGAAGACCTCCTAAACACTAATGAAATAGATACCAAGGTGGGATGTATCCCAGACTTGACCCTAGATGAGTGGGCCAAAAAAAACATGCTTTTAACCCCTATAAAGAGATGGAAGAAACTGAACTGGGTGTTTACTGTCTACATGAAGAGAATCATCCTCTTCCTAACCTAATCAAGCCAAAATACAAGGATGACAATGAGGTATGGAAATTGTTCTTTGATGGCTCAAGGAGTAGACAAGGAGCTGGAGGAGGAGCCATGATTGTGTCCCCTAGAGGTATGAGATATTATTCAGCCTTCAGATTCCATTTTTATTTCTCAAATAACACTGCTGAATATGAGGCTTTAGTCCAAGGTCTTCATTGGGTAAGGAAGCTGGGAATTAAGAACTTGCAAGTATTCGGTGATAATGAGCTGGTTACCAATCAAGTCGAGAGGACTTAATCTTTGTCAAAAATGACCTGCTCAAGAAGTACAAGAGTAGGGTACGTGATATCATGGAGGATTTTGAGGCCTTCAGTATTGTTTCCATACACAAGAAGGAGAATGAAGCTGTTAACAGACTTGCAGTAGTCGGGGCAACATTTGATGTGGTTGACAACATCAAAAGAGATAGAGAACAACCACATATCCATGTGGTTGTGAGGCTAGTAGTGCCAGCTAATAATACATGCTGGCAAGGGTTTGAGAATGATAACAAATCATTAACTTTCTACAAGAAGAAGCTGAATTCTTAGCTATAAACTAGAACAAACTAGAGAGCAATAAAGTACATGAATCGGGATAAATGCAGTGTTGTATACAAACAAGCTTACCAAAGGCTTAGTGACACTGGAATCCATTTCAATCCTAATGATTAGTTCAAAAAGAGAAGGTTAACATGTAGATAAAAGGAGAAGATTTCAATCCCGGTTGGAGAAGACAAAACACTTTAAATTGGAAAAGTGGCCACCGATCAAGAAAGGTATGAATTCATACAAATTTTCCAATAATTTCCTAATGTGTTTTCTTGGAGTTATGAAAACCTAAGAGGGTTCAATCCAAAACTAGCACAACACATAATTGAACTAGATCCAACTACTCATCCCATCAGGAAGAAGTAAAGACCAGTCAACCCACATATAGATCCTCTGATGAAGAAGGAGCTGAACAAGTTAATATAGGCAAGCATCATATTTCCAATCAAACACTCAAGTTGGGTTACAAATCTGGTCCTAGTCAGGAAGAAAAATGGAGAAATCAGGCTATGTGTTGACTTCAGGGATTTGAGCAGAGCCTACCTCAAAGACCACTTTGCCCACTCCCCTTGATGGAGTAGATCTTGCAATCTTGTCTAGGTCGAGAAAGATTCTCCCTCCTAGATGGCTACTTAGGGTACAACCAGATCATGGTGAAAGAAGATGATCAATTCAAAACTACTTTCACCACCAAATAGGGAACCTATGCATACAAAAAAATGCCATTTGGTCTCCCATGTGGGAGTTAAAGAATTCCTTCTTAGCGAGGACCTAAATGAAAAGTGTGTAGGATGGATCACTCATGTCATGGAATATGAGATTGAGATCAAGGTCACCAAGCTGGTCCGTGGGAAGGGTTTGTGTGAATAACTACCCTTAGGTCAGCAAGATGAAACAAACAGTGAAAAGGAGGTTGTTCTTATTCTACAAGATGATCAAGAAGAAGCGAGAGATGATGTTCCTGCTCCTTGTTGGACCCAATACATGGTGCACTTCCTTCAAATATGCTTGTGTCCTCATGGGATGGATAAAGAAAAAAGGAGACATTTCAGGTTACAAGCCATCCCATATGTTCTTATCGATGGTGTCTTGTTCAAAAGAGACATCAATGGCATTCTGCTGAGATGCATTGAGATAGATCAGGTGGAGAGAGTGCTACAAGAATTCCATGTTGAAGTAGCTAGAGGCCATTTTGCTCCAAGAGTGATAGCACTCAAAATCATGAAAGTAGGATATTATTGGCCTAGATTGTTTAGTGACTACTACACATGCATCAAAAGGTGTAAGAACTGTACATTCTTCAAAGGAAAGGAAAGGCTAGCAGCACTTCCATTGCACCCAATCTCAGATGACCAAGATTTCATGCAATGGGGATTAGACTTCATTGGAGTCATCAATCCAAACTCAAGCCAAGGTCACAAATGGATCCTGATAATGACATATTATTTTACCAAATGGACCAAGGCAGTAGCACTCAAGGAAGCAAATGAGTCTAGTATCCTGGATTTCTATGAAGGGATAGTGACCATTTTTTGATTTCTAGCCACCATCATATCAGACAATGCATTAACATTCATAGGTTCCAAGATCACATAATGGGCTGTTAAGAATGGGACTTATTTGAGTACTTCATCAAGCTGTTAACCTCAAGGTAATGGCAGTGAGTCCACAAACAAAACCTGCTAAAGATCATCAGAAGGACTCTTGATGAGAATTAGAGGACACAGCACACAAAGCTCAAAACGGCCTTATGGGCTAATAGAATAACGCCCAAGAGATCTCTGAGACAACTCTCCATTCAAGATTTTCTATGGGAAAGAGGTAGTGTTTCCTATATCACTTGAGTTTCCAGCAATGGAGCTCATGAAGAAACTAGAAATGTCGAATTTGGACCAATGGAGGCTAGATATGTAGAGCTGATAGAATTAGAAGAAACTTGAGAGCATGCTCTCTAAGAAATAGAGAAGAATCAGGCTTCAGTCAAGAAATGCTTTGACAAGAAGGAAAAATAAAGGACCTTCCAGGAAGGAGACTTGGTTTTGAAATGGGATGCGAGATCAAGTAAAACTAGGAAGGTATTCCAAATTTAACACCATCTGGAGTGGCCCCTATATGATTACAAGATGCAAAAGTAGTAATGATTTCCAATTGTCTACATTGGAGGGTGAAGAGTTGTAGATTCCAGTAAATGGGATCTATCTTAAACACTGCTACTAAAAGGGGAGTTCACACCCTGTACATATTAGTTTAGTTTTCTCTTTCCTCTAAGTGCTTATGCACATTGTCTTGCTTATAGTGTAGATTGATTTTCTCCTAAGTTATTTGCATTCTTTGCATGTTCCATTTGTAGCATGTATGATTTCAAATTTTGTATATAGTGTGGTGTTGTTTTGTGGCTCTTATGTAGTCCATCCAGGGAGATAGATGAATCCCAGATTTAAAAACATTTTCTACTCTCAAAAACCTTCATTTCGAGATTTCTTATGAAAATTGAGAGTGTAAGCAGTTGGGCTCGTGAATCAGAGGTAGAATCAATACCATACTATCTTTCTCAACTCCATTCCCAACGGATACGACAAGGCAATTGGTCTTTTCATCTAGCGGGAAGATATCTCTGTGAGTCACCAAATTATTATCTATATTTTTCCCCCGTGCCAAATATTGGATCGACCATGATCTCACATAAAAGGAAATAAAGTCAAAAGGTGGAACCAAAAGGGCTTCAAAGTTTGCTAAGTATAAAGGTGTAAGTGGAGAATGTCGAGTGTCGGTATAGCACCGATTCAAGGGCTGAATAGAGAAAATATTTGTAAATGAGTGCTAGGCGCCGTGTGTCTTAGGGGAAAGCAGACCGTTGGGGAAAAAGTTGGTTCTTTGCCCCTTGTTATCAAAAGGGGTAAAAGTTACAAAATGGCCCACAACTCCACCCAAGGAAAAATTCAGCATTCGGGCCCAAGTCAAAGCCAAGTGGGGAATCGGAGGAAAGGGAAAAAGATAAATTATGGACCCGTAGGCCCGATTTTTATTCCAATCTGGCTGCCACGTGTCCCATATCAAAAGGGACCCATTTTTCAAGTTGTTTTCCCACCTTCTGTATGGACCCGATACAAACTTCAAAGGGGCATATCTTTTGACTTAGGGATCAAAATATTGCAAATCTGATGCCATTGGAAAGATCTTGGCCTCACCCATGCCATGGAGGTCTAAAAATTTAATTTTGAGGAGGTTAGGTGAAGAAAAATAGAAGAAAAATCTTCGGGCTTTCAATGTAGGATCTTCTTGCCTCAATAACTAGACCAAATTTGATCTGTTTCACCATTTCCTCTTCCTTCAAGGCACCAAACCAAGGATTGATGTAGTAAAGATGGATTTGGGGAGAGATTTCATTAGAGGAATTAACAACGGTGGTTGAGCTTCAACCTGTTTTTCCTGCTTCTCTCTCTTTTCTTATTTCAAGTTGAATCTATAAATATGGGGGCAAGATTCATTGTAAAGGGTTAGACATTATTTGTTTTGTAGGCTCCTCTTAGCAAAGGGATTTGTGGCGTTCATGCCTTCCATCAAAAATTACATTATGTTTCTACCTCTTAGCTACTTTGTAGTGGACTGTATCAATCTATAGAGCAATAAAACACATATGTGATCGATTTTAGATCCTCTATTGTCTCTTTTGCTTTCATTTGGTCTCCCATTATATATCTAGCTATTTGTGCTTGTTTATTGTATGCATTTTGTTGGTTTGTGTCTATTAGAAAAATAAGTGTTCATCATTCCTTTGGTGCATCACCTCGTAGTTTAGCTTTGTTTTAATTTATGTATTCCTTTTATCCCTGTCTCCTTGGTAAATTTTAGATTAGGATTAAGAACGGACCCTCTACAAGTTTCTACGTATGCACCTAAATAGAGGAATAAGGAACCAACCTTTAATCTAGAGAGCTTTCCCATTTTTAAGGTCCACACCTTAGGAAATTTCAATGTTATGCAATCACACCAAATGAGCCTGCCTTAGAAAAGCATATCTTTTAGAGCTCATTTGGGGGTGTTGTGATTCTACACTAACAAGTATATCTAGTTTTGTATTCAAGAATGGTACAACTTATGTAATAAACTTCTTGTTCTTGGTGTTGGTCATCGATGAGAGAGCAGCATGACACCTAGAGAATGGTCAGTGGTAGAAATATATAGGTAGAAGGGCTGGTCATCCTTAGGAGGAATGAGCACTGGTGGTTGAAGTAGGTATTGTTTCAAGGCTTCAAAGGCTTTATGGAATTCATCATCCCATTTGAATGAAACATCTTTCTTGAGAAGATGATGGAATGGTTGACAATGGTCAGAAAGATGGGAGATAAAACAACGAATTGATTGCAATTTTCCTTGTAGGCTGCGAAGTTGACAGAGATTAGTGGGTGGTGGAATTTCAAGGATAGCCTTGACTTTAACAGGATTGACTTCTATGTCAAGCAAAGAAACGATGAAACCTAGGAGTTTCTCGGAAAGTACCGCAAATACACATTTTTTGGTTGCGAGATGAACACAATATTTGATGAGGTGGTCAAAGATGACTTTAAGAATGGGTATGTATTTAGTGTGATGCTTGGATTTGGTAATTAGATCATCTACGTAATCCTCCAATATGTGATGCATGATGTCATGGAAGATGTAAGTCATGGCCCGTTGATATGTAACACCAACGTTTTTGAGACCAAAGGGCATGAATCAATATCAAAATTTCCCCAAGGGATGATGAAGTAAGTCTTGTGTTGATCCTCAAGAGCTAGTAATATTTGATTGTAGCCTGAGAAAACATCCATGAGTGATAACATTTCATGGCCAACAGTGAGATCAACTAGTTGGTCTATGCCTAGTAGTGAGAAATCATCTTTGGGACAAGCGAGGTTGAGGTCACGGAAATTGGTGTAAATACGGAGTCCCCCTTTGCTTTCATGATAGGAATGGTGATGGTTTGGGTAACACTGATGACAGTTTCTAAAGCGATACGATCCCATCGTGGAAGAAACCAGTATAAAAAATGAAAGCAGGAATGTTGGATCATGAAATAGTATCAACAGGAGAGAAATATGATGATTCCACGAGGGCGAGAAACAAAATAGAAGTAGTGATGAAATTTATTCTAGGTAAAGTAGCTAGAAATCTAGAATCTAACATTGGTTAGGGTTTAATGATGATGGTCATATATGCAAACCGACGCAGTCCTTTGGACGGCGTCGGTATTTGTGAAATTAGAAAGAAATGAAGAAATTGGGTTTTGTGAATTAAATTTAGTGAAGAATCAAACTCGAAGCCTAAGAATGAGGAGATGGGCCCTGAAACACTCAAAAAAGTCAGAATACTCTAACTATGATGGTGGAGTGTGCAAGGAAGAAGAAAAATAGAGATTTGTAGTCTCACACCTCAAAACACAAGTCAAGAAGAACGCTAAGAAAAGTAAGATCCTAACCGTGATTTTCTCATGTTTGTTTAGCTTATGCTATTTAAGATGCATTGTTTTGTGAGGAAGGTTTCCTACGAAGAAAGATATCTAAAAGGAGAGGTTTCAGGTATGTTATGGTGGGGGTGGGCCTTCTCTGAGATAATGACTTGACATAACTAATGTCTTTGGGGATTACCTACCAATCGGATTTGTGTGATCAGCGACAAATGTTCTTGGGTAAGATGTTGTTTTAGAAATATGTGTATATATGATTCTTTGTGTTAACCATTAGATGGGCATGACTTCCGGCATATAGGTTGCCCTCGGTTTGTGAGCTAATAATGCAACAAATCAGAATGCAATGTAAGTGTTTAAAACCCAAATTGAAGTGTGATATTTGATGTAGCAAGAGATGAAAAAAAAGAGGGATGCTCTTTCACTAATGCAATGCAAAAGAAAGGAAGATGTGTTCTTTTTAAAGCACTAAAAACACGATTATTTTTAGACAATAGAAAGAAGGAGAATGATTCCAAAGAAGAAAATTAATGTGGAAGCTTTTCGAAGGGAAACAAACACACAACTTTCACCTAGGAATGAATAAATGCAAAAGAACCCCGATGGGTCCCACAGGCGTGCAAAATGTTTCACCATTTTCTTTACCTTTTCAAAATGATGAAATAGATAAGGGTAAGGGCCAAGGAGGAATACCTATTAAATGTTGGTTGGTTGATGGTTGTTGCATGCATTTTGACTTCTTGATCCACAACTGAATGTGAGAGCTTGTTAGTGCGAAATCACAGCACCCCCAAATGAGTTATGGATATGATTTTCTAAGGCAGGGTCATTTGGTGTGATTTACATAACATTAGATCATTCCCCAAGTTGTGGGACTTGTAAATGGGAATGATCCTCCAGAGAAGGCTAGTTCCTCTTCCTAATCCTAGCACTAAACTACTTCTAAGAAAGGAAATGTGAATATCTACTCCTAATCTAAAAATTCCAAGGGACAAAGAGAGAGAGAGAGAGCATAAAAATAAAGAAATCATGCACTACAGAGGTGATAGCACTAAGAAAAGGAAAGCCGCTGATCACAAACCCAACTACTGAAATGGAGAGAGGTGAGAAATGGAGAGGATGGACGGATGCATCACAGAGACCAAGTATAAATTTCACATAGAACACTATTTCAAACCCCTTAAACATAGCTCCCAAAACACCGTAAAGGACATCAAATATATGCACAATATACCTGTAATGGTGAGAGGTGAGAAGAAGAGAAAAAAATGAGCAAAGGATGGACGAAAGGCATCATGAAATAGATTTTATTACTCTAGGAGTTCACATAGTACACCATTAATGGGGAAAGAGTCAATAAAATGCCATTACAAATCCAAGGGAGGAGGCTTAAACTCCACATTCGACCACCGGAGAAGAAGAGAGAGGGGGGAAAGGAAGAAGACAAAACAACATCCCTTTAAAATGAATCCTGCCCTTGTATTTATAGATTCAACGAAAGAAGAAAGAGAGAGAGAAGTGGGAAAAGTAGGTCGGAACTCAACCACTGCTATTAATGCTTCTGATTAAATCTTCCCCCAAATCCATCTTTACTACATCGATCCTTGGTTCGGTGCCTTAAAAGAAGTGGAAATGGCAGAAACAGATCGAATCCGATCTGGTTGTTGAGATAGATGGATCCTACATTAAAGGCTAGAAGATGTCTCTTCCATTTATCTTTACCATACCTCCTCAAAATTAAAGTCTCAGACCTCCATGGCGTAGGTGAGGCCGAGATCTTTCCAATGGTGTTAGATTTGCAATATTTTGAGCCCTGAGTCGAAAGATATGCCCCTTCGAAGTTTGTATCGAGATCCATATGAATGGATAGGGAAAATAGTTTGAAAATGGGTCCCCCTTTTGAGATGGGACATGTGGCAGCCAGATTAGAGCAAAAATCAGGTTTGCGGGTCTGTAATTTACCTTTTCCCCTTTTCGTGAAATGCAAAACTCAGAAAACCCCACGGCCCCGAAGCTCCACCTTTTGACTCTGCTTGACCATTTGCCCCTACCTCCATTTCATCCTGAGACATGTGGAGATGCGGTGCTTGTTTGAGATTCTTTTTGGATTCACCTTTGGAGGAGCACCGTTAGGACACGTGGTTCCCTCTGCTGGCTCTTCCATACTTAGTCGATTCTAGATTCTTTCTTGAATGGTTTTGAGCCCGAAGACCTTGGATCCTTGCTGTTTTTCCTTTCTTGCTCCTGGCCTCTCTTGCGGCACTTCCCCTTCTTCTCTAACCCTGAAATTCCATTGTTGAGTCCTCCCTCAACCCTTTAAATAGATTTAAGACATGGAAACTCCCAGAAGAACCGTTTCTTCTATTTCTTCTTGTGCAGGGTTAAATTTGACTTTCTCGGGCCTCTATTTTCACTTTGCTGTTTTGGAACTCGAGCTCATGGGTTTGAATCATTTCCCTTCATGTTTTCTTTATGTGTAAGGCTTGTTCGACCAAGCTTTCGGGGAAGTTTTGGATAACAATTTTGGTGACTCATGGGGACATTTTCCTTGTAGATGAAGAGACCAGTGGCCTTGAAGCATCCATTGGTCATGAATTCCAGCCATATAAATTGATTCGATCTAAAATCTAAAATTCGACCTAAAATCTAAAATTCTAACCTCGAGCCTCTTGGAAAACTGTGGAAACTTGAAGTTGGACTTCACCAAAATCCAACTGAATGCACTATGCAAGAGCAATAGCACCAAAAACTATGTACAAAATGAAAATCATACATGCTCCAAATGGAACATGCAGAGTGTGCAAAAACACTTCTTCTGCTGAAACAAATTCTACTCCTACTCCTACACTAACAAGAGAGAAAGAATGATAACCAAATCCTGCTACGGGAAGGGAGAAGTAGCTTTCATTTCTCAAGAGGGGCAACCATGTAAATGATTTGACACTAAATATAGCTGCCTATATGAGTGAAAAACTGACAATAAGTCGGTCCTCCACCCAAATCATCAAGGTATCAACATTAATGGAAAATACCTCCTCAAGCTGACTTGCATTAGACTTTTAGAGGTGTTGATGATGACCCTTGGTACTTTAATGCTCATCCTCATGCCCTGGAGTAGGCATGACTGGTTTTAGTTTCTCCTTTGGCTTCAATGAAGCCAAGTACCTGATTGGGCACTATCTAATCCTTTAGATGTGCCCATTTCTCTAGAATTCAACTCCAAAAATGGAGTCTTCTTGTGAACCTTCTTGGATGGATGGTGTGAGAGGGATGACGACATCTTCCTCTTCCTTTGAAGAACATTGAAGATCAAGATCCTCCAACCTTGGTTCCTAAGGGCCATTATGAGATGCAAGTTGTTGTCCTTGGATGTTCTCCTCTGTGGTAACAGACTCATGTTCTTGGAATGCAGATGATGGAGGAGAAAATTATGTGATCTCCTCGGGATCCTCTCCATCAAGACAATCTTCCAAGTCAGACAGATAATCTACCTCCTCATTGTCTTGCTGCATGTGCTCTACCTCCTCCATGGTGCCTTCTTGATCTGCAACTTGATCACCATGGCTCCCTTCACTCTCAAACATGAAGTTTGAAAGATCAAACTCTTCTTCAACATTAGAGCTTAAAGGGGATGAAGTGGGAGGAAGTGATCTCGAAAATGTGATGTGTATTTTTATCACTTTATAAGTTTCCAAAGATCGTGATTTTCTTAACTGATTTTAAGTATTCTTGAATCCACAAATTGATTAAATTCTGATTATTTTTGCATCCATAGAAGTGCGGAAAACTTGTATAGAAAATAAATAATCAGAAAAACTGAAAAGACTCAGATAACAAAAGAGATTGTTTACGGGGTTCGGAATTCCTACGTCCCCGGGTTCAGATTGAACCGATCCATTAATAATATTGAAATTCAAGTACAATAACTCTTACAAACAATCAATAATGAATCAAAACCTGCAAATGAGCTGATCAATGTCCCAAGAACTCTGAAAAATAGCAGAAACTGTCCCAAGAACGATCCGTGGCTCCTACAGTGTTTTCACAATGTGATCTCCCTGCAACTGTGTTAGAAAAACACCTACAAATGGAGATTTAAAAACAATATATGAAAACAAATCATATTTCTGAGATCATATCTGAATTCTGAACAATTTTCATGTTTACACCAAGTCACAATTCGGACTAGAAGTGCATTGAAATTCGTGTTTTCCAACTGGCTGTCTTGAAGATCCCTGTTAAAATCTGCATTCAAAGCTTCCAAAAATAGGTTAAAAATCATCAAAAAAGATCAAACCTTACATCGTTGGAATCGTCTCAGAATTATCTACATTTCATCTTTTTACTCCAAGTGTCCAATCTCAGTGCACGGCCTTCAAAAATAGAGTTCTCTAATAACGGTCCTTAAGCTTCTTGCATGGACACTGCCTCCTCCCATTCAAATAGAATATAGCTCCTTTTTATATTGTTTGTGCGCCTCCTGGTCTGATGGCTGGGTGCTTATCCATTTACTACCTCCACCCGAGTTCCAATCCCCTCCACTTCTCCTTAGGCGCATTTTAAGAGTTTTATCCATATTTTAAATGTATTTAAAAAAGTTTGCATGTATTTTTAAATGGTATAAAAAATCTCATAGGCCGCTTAGCATGAGGGATGGGATAAATTCCCATATGTGCGGCTTGTTTAGTGGGTAAATCCCACATTTTGTGGGTGAAAGTTTGTTTAAGGCTTTAAAAAGCCTCCCACGTATGTGTTTGAAGTGGTCATGGGACCACATGGGCTTAAACTGCCCTCCAACACCGCTTGATCCAATCCCGAATAATATGGGATATGAATGAACATACGTGCCATGTGGAAATATGATCAATTCAACCATGGAGAATAATATAAGCCAAACATTACCAAGAATAACATGGTGAATAATTACGAGGTAATATAAATTTAAAACACAAGCAATATAATGACATTCCAAATGAAATATGGCAATAAAATACCACTTGTCGACCCTCGATAGGCAAATCGAGCGCTTGCCGACGATTGGTGGCAAGCCACGTGGTGGCTTGTGGACCCACCACGTCGGCGATAATACCTTAGTCCACACGGCGGCCGGGCTCCCCTCCGTAATAAAAGTTGAGCCTCTTGTTCCCGTGTACCTTTATTTTTTACGCTCGTCGAAGACCGGTGGTCGAAAACCAACAAACAACTCCCTTTTGCCTTTTCGCCACGTGTCGCAGTGCGATTGGTCCATTATTGACCAGTTGACTAGAGTTGACTTTCTCGTTGACCGAACTTTGACCAGACATATCTAGAGCTCCCGATGTCCGTTTGTCGCGTTCTTAGTCGTTGGAAAGCTCTCGAGATGATCTTCTACACTAACACCATTTAGGGATGTTTAGGAATTTTTTCAAAAATGATCCCCTGATCACACCTCCCCACTGAGAAAGGCTTTTTGTCCACAAAAAGTTGTGTATCAACCCACAAAAACAAACATCTATCTCTGCATTGCACAAACACATACAAGAACCCAAAATAACATTATAGGTTAAATAAATGCAAATAGTTGATTAGCTAGTCACATAACCGATCAGATAATAACACCCAATTAAGCTAGTGTTCAACTGAATCGCTGCAACCCTGTCAACTCTACACACAACTATGAACTGTCATACCCCACTGTAATGCCATCACAAATAACTGACCAGATAATAACACC
Organism: Taxus wallichiana var. yunnanensis; assembly: GCA_018340775.1. Classification (NCBI taxonomy): domain Eukaryota; kingdom Viridiplantae; phylum Streptophyta; class Pinopsida; order Cupressales; family Taxaceae; genus Taxus; species Taxus wallichiana. Next base: position 578,899,856 of record CM031244.1, on the reverse strand, counting down.
CAATTAAGCTAGTGTTCAACTATCACTTTGTGATACGGTCGATTACCAAAAAGTACAATTCCATAACACGGATCAGTATACAAGACATCTAAACTGCCCAAATTTAGGCTAGTGCCCACTGCCCATCTGAAACTGTAACCACTGCAAGTATTCACTATCAGAATATAATAGACTATCAACGCCCAAAAAATCTATAGTCAATAACTGAATCAACATGAATATGCCAAAACACTGTATCGCCATCACAAATAAGTCAGATAATAACACCCATCTATAACAGAAGCTAGTGTTCAACTAACACTTTGTGATTATGCTGATTACTACTGCAAGTTTCAAATTTAGACATGCTACTGATGCCTATCCCTGCATAGTGTTTTCAACAATGGAACTACCAACCAATCTGAGAAAACAAAACATGAGTATGATGAACCTATCACTCAAATCTTCTCTTCACATTTGCTTCGTAGATTGAGAAACAGGGACGGAAGCCTGTGATATTTTATTAATCTCAATCAGTAAACAATTACAGAGAATGGGCTGCAATATTTATAGATATTGCACAGCCAAATACATCCGGGAAAATGAGTTGCACAGGTGCAACCAAAAACCAGATTTCACAAGCTTCCAATAACATCCGGGAAGCAAAATTACATAAAGACAAATATATTGTTTATAACAATATAACAATGTGCAAACAGACAAATATGGTTGTTTAACCATATAACAATTTAATCATTAATTATTTAATTAATAAAATTAATTAAATAATCCTACTATGCATAATTAATAATAGGATAATAAAATTTATCCTAACATTCCCCCCCTTAATTGTGCATTGTCTGAAGAGATGAGGAGAGAAATGCTCTGAACAACTCGAACTTGTCACGTGCAAGTGACTTTGTGAAAATATCTGCTCGTTGTTCAGCTGTTGGACAAAATGAAGAAATTTGGATGTTGTGCTTGATACATGTTCGCGTATGAAATGAACCTGAACTTCAATGTGCTTTGTTCTCTCGTGAAAAACTGGATTGCGAACAAGTTTGAGAACACCTTCGTTGTCAACATACATGGTGGTCGGTTTGTCCTGTGGTATTCCAAGTCCTTCCAGTATGCGACGTAGCCAAATCGCTTCACGAGACGGCTTCTCTGTGAGAGCGATGCTCGGCCACGTGGAAGAGCGAGAAACAAAGTGTTGTTTCTTACTTCCCCATGATATTGGTCAGATCCCATAAAGAATACAAATCCGGAAGTGGATTTTCTATCATCAATGTTACTGCATGATCGAATCGAATATCCGGTCAAGAAGAAGTTTTCATTCTTCTTGTATTCTAGACCAAGATCACTTGATCCTTTGAGATATCTCAAGATGCGCTTTGCTTTGCTTTCGATGACAAACTTTGGGTTCTGCATGAACTGGATAGATAGCTTCTGCAAAGCTGATATCTGGTCTAGTGTAGGTCGGGTAAATGAGACTCCCAATCAGTTTGCCGATAGAGAGTGGCACTTACCTCGGGAGATGGATACGAGCGAGATAAGCGTAATCTGTTCTCCATAGGTGTAGCAATTGGTGTGCAATCCATCATCCTAAACTTCTCGGCGTTGTCTTGGTATATTTCATCGAGAAACAAAGATGTGATTCTCTTTGCCATACTTCGAGTCAAGACAGTAGTGCATAAGCCCGAGATCTGTCATGTCGAATGATCGCTTAAGATCTGTCTTCGTTTCATCAATCATCTTCACTGAACTGCCAGTGATGACTAGATCATCGACATAAACTACAACAATCACCATCTCCCCCCCTTGCTTTTTGAGGTAGAGATTGGGATCGTATGGATTTCTGACGAATCCATGTTGTACGAGATGCTCATCAATCTTGATGTACCATGCCCGGGGTGCTTGTTTTAGGCCATACAGAGATTTCCTGAGTCTGCATACCTTTTCTTCTTGACCAGGTACTACATATCCCTCAGGTTGAGTCATGTAGACTTCTTCTTGCAAATCTCCATTCAGGAAGGCACTTTTTACGTCCATCCGGTGAACTTTCCATCAAGTGCCCGAGCAGCTAGAGCAAAGATCATCGATCGTTTTGATCTTAAATTGTGGGAGCAAATGTCTCCTCATAGTCAATGCCTTCTTTCTGTGCATACCCCTTTGCTACAAGTCTTGCTTTACACTTGTCTACTGTCCCATCTGCTTTGTACTTAGTTTTGAATATCCATCTATGACAATGGGTTTCTTCCACAGTGGAATATCGACAAAAGCTGCCAAGTGTTATTCTTCATCAGCGATTGATATTCGAGAATCCATGGCATCTTTCCAAGCTTTTGGTGTAGGGCTTCTGGGTGTAGATGGCTCGTCTGTTTCAATAACTCTACTCATCAAAGCAAAGTTAACTTCTTCTCTTGCTTTCTTGAGTGAGTCAAGTGGTCCGAGGGTGGATGTATCGGTGGAGCATCGAGTCTTGCATCTCGTAATGTGCTTGTACACCATTTAGGCATACGTTGAGCTGTTCCCATGGGTTGTGGTCCTATCATTCGATCAACACCATCATCCCCATCATCACTTTCATCTTCTGAGGGAACATTTGCTTCAGTTTTTACAACTGGTGAAAAATCTACATCTTGCGAGTCCGGAGGAGGAGTCTCTGCTTCCTTCTTCTCAAAAAACTCAACATCTCTGCTTGTGTAGACTTTTATGGTCTTAGGATCCATCAGTCTGTACCCAAGAGTCTCTTCTTTGTATCAATGAAGATGAGATTTTGTGACTTCATGTCCAATTTCTTTCTATTACTGTTTGGGTATGTGCATGCTTTGGCTTTGCACCCGAATACTCGAGGTGTGCTGATGGATGGTTTCCTTTTTGACCATGCTTCTTGTGGTGTAATTCCATCAAGAAGCGATTGTGGGCGCTCTGTTTAACAAATACACTTTTGTTTTTCTTTGCATACGCCCAAAATGTCTTTGCAAGTCGGAATCATCGATCATGCATCGCACCATTTCCATGATATCACGATTTCTTCTCTCAACAACACCATTTTGCTGCGGTGTGTGTGGAGGAGGCATTTGTCGGCGAATCCCGTGAGTTTGTAGATAGTCTACGAACTCATCAGCTTTGGTGAATTCCCCCTCGATACGGCGGAGAGTTCTGATGTGACGACCAGTTTCTTTCTCAACTGCCACTTTGAACTTTTTGAATGTTTCAAAGGCCTCACTTTTCTTACGAAGACAAAAAATCCACATTTTGCGTGAATAGTCGTCAACACAGAGCATGAAGTACTGGAACCCTGAATGACTTGGCTGCATTGGACCGCACAGATCGGTATGAACCAGGTCAAGTTTTCCATGAGCTCGAAAAGTACTTGTTTGGAATGAAACTCTGTGTTGTTTCCCTGCTAAGCAGTGAGGACACTTGTCTGTATCCTTCTGAAGAGATGGTAGCCCATGTACCATATTGCACCGGCGAAGTGTGTCGAGATATTTGAAACTTACATGACCAAATCTCCTATGCCACTGGCCCGGTGAGGTGGAGTTTTTAGCCACGAGTGCTTGATCATTTTTGTGAATGAAATCAAGTTGAAACATTCTTCCCACATTTGAGGCTTTTGCAATTATTTTCGAGCCTCTGGATTTATCTCGAATCAAACACATTTTCTTGCCGGATTGACTATCAAAGTCAATTTTCAGGTTGTGATCTAGGAGTTGACTGACCGAAAGAAGGTTCTTTGTCAACCCAGGGACATATAGAACATCTGATAGTTTGCATTTGCGTGAACCAAGGGGTAGAGAAATGTTTCCAATCCCCTGTACTGTATATGAAGAATCATCTCCCAACGAAACATGATTTTTCGATGGCGTGTCCCTCATTGAAATAAACCAGTCTCTGTGGCCGGTCATGTGTCGAGTGGCTCCCGAATCAACATACCAGACTTCACTAGATGACGTGGATGGTTCACTTGATCGAGCAGTGAACAAGAAGTCTTCATTGTCTGAGTGATCTTGTTGCTCAGCAATATTACCTTCTTTGGTGGGGTCTTCTTTTCAGTTCCCCTTTTTACGCCCGTGATAATTGTTTGAATGTCCCTTGTAAGTTTGTTGTTGTTGTGGTCGAATTGCTTGATGAACCTTTCTTATATGTGTTAAACCAACAATCTTGCAAGTCATGTCCTCTTTTGCAAATGGGACATCGCTTCTACATTGATTGTCCCCATGATACGATTACGATGTGGGGACTTGATAGGATTTAGGTTTTCCTTTACCTTTTCCTTTCCATTTTGATGTGAAGACGAGTGCTGCTCCTCTTCATCATCCTTGTTGTGCATTGCTTCCTCTTGTTGCGGTAGGTTTACTAACTTGTCAAAACTAATTGTTGTATCGACAAGTTTAGAGTTGTGACAAAAATTCGATAAGAAGAAGGGAGAGCTCTCGAAGCGATGGGAGCGAGAGACTCATCTTTGACCTCTTCTCCTAGGGCTAGAAGTGAAGCCCTCACTCTCTGACTCTTCTTAGGAAGGCTTGATTTTCTCATTACTGTTTGAATTTCAACGTATATACCGACTCTGCAAATTGAGTATGACATTCTTGTTCTTGGCCTCATATATTGTGCTCGGTTTATCCCAAGCTTCTTTTGCTTTGATGTAGCATCTCGAATGTGAACTTGCACATCGTCGGATACTCCAAACAAGATGATGAGCTTTGCTTTACGATCTGCTCTATCAAATTGTCGTTGTTGTGTTGCATCCGTTGGTGATCGGTTAGAGTACCCGATCCTGACAGGCGATTTCTTCAAACTCAAGGTTTGTGTCTTGATTTTTGTCTTCAATGCGGCATAGTTGCTTCCTCTGAGCAATTGTGAATCCGGAAGAAAAAATTTGGGGGCATTGGTGCCCATTTTGCAGAGATCACCGAACAGGGTTTGGCTCTTATCACTCCAGGTATTAGGTCTCCCAATCTATATACCGTCGGTCGATATACCGAACCTTTCTATATACGCGCCCTTAGATATACCCCGTCGGTGCGTGGAAGAAGCTCGCCCTTTCTATATACCCGTGGTGCGTGAAAGAGGCGTTAACGTGCGTGAAAGAATTCGATACGTGGTACCAGAGCGATCTTGATGGGGTGCGTGCGATTATTGACACCGGCTCAAAGAAATATCCTCATGCGCGCGTAACCGCTATATACTCGGATAATTTCTCGGTCCGGATTTATGTCTTGCTGATCGTTCACGAGACGGATGGGATGGTTCATAGTGTGTGCCTTTGTGACCTTATTACTCCCCGTCGATTTATAGGGACGATGCCCAGATGACGTTGTTGCAGCTATATTAGGCGTTAAGTGCAGTAGTAGTCGCGACGGCTTTACCGTAAGCGCTTCCCAGAGGCACCGTATATACCGAGCAGCTGCGAATGAGATCTAGGATCTCGTGAGTGTTCTGAGAACCAAATTTACTATTTTTGATTACAATTATCGGTTTCTTAGCGATTAAAAGTTTTGCGGTTGACTTGGCAACTGCAAATTAGTACAATATATAATACAATTTGAATGATGAGAAAAAATTTGATTTGGGGTCTGGTGACCTCCACGAGCCCTAAATGCTAAAAATTGCAAAAAAATAGCTGAAAATGCAATTTTTAGGTGGGTCTCCTTTTGCAAAAAATGTCTGGAATGAGAAAACAGACCAAATGGGAGAAATTTTTTTTTTTAACCTAAATTAGGGATTCTCCGCTAAATTTAGTTAGTTATAACTAAATTCAAAAAAGCTGCTAAATTTAGCAGTTCTGCCAAAATTTCCGCCAGATGCAAAAGGAGAGTTTTTGAGTGTTTTTTGTGGGATTTGATCCTCAAACCTCTCACTCCTAAGGCACATGCAATAACCAACTTGGCCACTTGGGGCGCTTGGACTATGAGAGGAAGAAATTTGTATTTATTGTCAAATAAATTGACTTACCTCTTGAAAAATGAATGCCACGTGGCGCATGCTGGTGGAGGGGCGTTTTTAGGGTTCTATTTGCCCAAAAAACGGATCTGAGACTTTATTTCTTTGCTCAGGCCGCAATTTCTCCTTCCCAGGCCGCGTTTTTTGTGTTGGGGCGCGTTTTTCTCCTTTGGCCGCACTGTACAAGCCGTTTTTTGCTGTATTTTTCTCCTTGGGGCGTTTTTTTACATGCTTGGCCGCATATTTTAGTTGCTGGGCGCGTTTTTTTGCTGTATTCTTTGCCTGGGACTGCGTTTTTGATCACTGGCCGCGTTTTTTCAATGCTGGGCGCGTTTTTTGCGTTGTTTGCCTTTGTACAGGCCGTGGGAGACTAAAAATGGCGCCTTTTTTGCTTTGGCTGCGTTTTTTTTATTGCTGGGCCGTTTTTTTACTTGCTGGGGGCGTTTTTTACTTGCTGGGGGCGTTTTTTAACAATCTAAGCTTTATTTGCTTGTTGTTTGCATGTGCAGGCCGTGGCAGATGGAGAAGGGCGCGGGCTTGAGGAGAATAGTGCGTTTTTTTTGCTATGCAGGCCGTGGGGGACAGCAAAGGGCGCGGGCGAGAGGAGAATGGGGTTTTTTAGCTCCAAAAAAAACATTTTTTTACCTTGTGGCCGCGTTTTTTATCATGCCATGTACCTTTGTCTGAAATTTGGATTTTCTTTATTCTTCCTTATTTGTTGCTTATTCTTCCTCTTCCACTGTATATTTTTTTGTGCAGGGCGCCTCCTTTTTTTTTTTCTTTGCTCTGTTTGATGCTGCAGGTGCATATACACAGCAAAGAAATCCTCCAAAACAAGATATACCTCTAAATGCAGTAAAAACAAAACCCTGATTGGGAAAAATTATATATATTTTTTAAATTAAATACCTGTAACAGTTTTTGCCTGGTGTTGAGTGCACCAGTGCAAAAAAAAATTTGCCTTCCAAGTACTTGGAAGGAACAGGCGGATGTGGGGGAGGCAGGGATGGGGCTGGGAGTTTGCACGAGGCTGCACAGGCTCTCGAATGCTGCAAATACGTCTCCAATCTCCTCTCTCTCTGCTGCTCTCTCTTCCACACCTTCACAGGGCCAGAATTTCGCTCTGGTACCAAATGTAGATTGAGAAACAGGGACGGAAGCCTGTGATATTTTATTGATCTCAATCAGTAAACAATTACAGAGAATGGGCTGCAATATTTATAGATATTGCACAGCCAAATACATCCGGGAAAATGAGTTGCAGGTGCTGACCAAAAACCAGATTTCACAAGCTTCCAATAACATCCGGGAAGCAAAATTACATAAAGACAAATATATTGTTTATAACAATATAACAATGTGCAAACAGACAAATATGGTTGTTTAACCATATAACAATTTAATCATTAATTATTTAATTAATAAAATTAATTAAATAATCCTACTATGCATAATTAATAATAGGATAATAAAATTTACAATTTCTTGTAGTGCAAATATAAAGTTGAGGAGTGTTTTCCCAACCAATCACTTGGGTTTTTCCGTTTTGGTTGTTTTACCTCCTCGAGTACCACATTGAGTTTTAGTTAGGTTTAGATTGTTGGTTTTACAATCATTGTTCTTTTAACAACTTTCCAATTTTGTTGTTTAGGAACAAACCAACAAACTCGAACATCATGACCATTCCTATTACAATGGGAACAAAATTTAACTTCCTTGTTTTTAGGAATCTCACCCATTTTACCATTCTTAGAACTCTGTCTACGAGAATGATTCCCCTATTTAGGAGAGGTAACCTTCTTGCCATTTCTTGCCTTTCCTTGGTGAGATTGGTCTTTAGCACCTGCCTTATCATTCACAAAAGGCGTTAACTTCTTAATCAAATTTTTCCTCTTCCAACAATATGCAACAGAATGATTAGTACCTTCACAAAATGTGCAAGGGAAAGCATATTTCTGTCTACCAAAGCTATATTGTTCCAACTGAAAGAGTGTATTAGAAGTTTTAGGATTTGATTTTCCCTTAGTGCTATTTTTAGTGTAAGTGGAAGGAGGTGGAATCTGATTACCTCTTTTACCTGTTTTCTTACACCTTTCATTGTTCCTCCTGATGGCGGAATCCTGCAATTCTAGTGGTGTAGATCCTTGTCATTGGAAGCTTGTCTTCCTTCACTACTTTTGGAACTTTCTCCAATTTCCATTTTCCCACTAGAGTAACCCAAACCTGCAAACCGAGGCTGATCCTCTACCTGTATTGGGTTAGCATCACCTTGTCCATTTTTACCAAGGCCTATTCCGTTAAATCCCATCTTAACCATTAGCTTAGACCCAATTCCCTTAGTGTGTTTTTCAAACTGACCCAAAGGAATATCTCGAACTCGAATTAGAGGAAGAATTAGAATGTGAACTACTTACAGTGCAATCTGTCATAGTACCTGCATCTAATTTGGAAGGCATTTCCTTCTTGTGTTCACCTCGTTGCAGCTTTTCCAAGAGGGCATCCTTGGTTCGTATTTCTTCCTGCAACTCTTTCACAAAGCCCATCAACTTCTTGCTCTCTTCAAGCATCTTGTTGACATACTCCTCTTTCTTGGTTATAGAGGATTGTGGCTCAGATTTTAATCGCACAATTTCCTCTTCTAAGGAATAAAAATTAGCTCTCAAGAAAGATTTTTCTTCTTGGAGTTGGCGGTTATGGCTTCAAGCTCATCTAGTTGCTCTTGTTTGGATGACTTGCCCATGATTCTCGGTTCCTGCAAACACAACCTGTACTTCCCAAAACTGCACACTACAAAAGAAGATTAACAAGCCCCAAAATGTCTCGCACACTAAAACCTGAAATCAACATCAAATCAAGCCAAACACAATTAGAAGCTAATCTAGCAATCTAACTGCTCTGATACCAAACTTGATCTGAAAACGTGATGTGTATTTTTATCACTTTATAAGTTTCCAAAGATCGTGATTTTCTTAACCAATTTTAAGTATTCTTGAATCCACAAATTGATTAAATTCTGATTATTTTTGCATCCATAGAAGTGCGGAAAACTTGTATAGCAAATAAATAATCAAGAAAACTGAAAAGACTCAGATAACAAAAGAGATTGTTTACGGGGTTCGGAATTCCTACGTCCCCGGGTTCAGATTGAACCGATCCATTAATAATATTGAAATTCAAGTACAATAACTCTTACAAACAATCAATAATGAATCACAACCTGCAAATGAGCTGATCAATGTCCCAAGAACGATCCGTGGCTCCTACAGTGTTTTCACAATGTGATCTCCCTGCAACTGTGTTAGAAAAACACCTACAAATGGAGATTTAAAAACAATCTATGAAAACAAATCATATGTCTGAGATCAGATCTGAATTCTGAACAATTTTCATGTTTACACCAAGTCACAATTCGGACTAGAAGTGCATTGAAATTCATGTTTTCCAACTGGCTGTCTTGAAGATCCCTGTTAAAATCTGCATTCAAAGCTTCCAAAAATAGGATAAAAATCATCAAAAAAGATCAAACCTTACATCGTTGGAATCGTCTCAGAATTCTCTACATTTCATCTTTTTACTCCAAGTGCCCAATCTGAGTGCACGGCCTTCAAAAATGGAGTTCTCTGCAATCTGGTCCTTAAGCTTCTTGCACAGACCTGTACCTCCTCCCATTCAAATAGAATATAGCTCCTTTTATATTGTTTGTGCGCCTCCTGGTCTGATGGCTGGGCGCTTATCCTTTTACTACCTCCACCCGAGTTCCATTCCCCCTCCACTTCTCCTTAGGCGCATTTTAAGAGTTTTATCCATATTTTAAATGTATTTAAAAAGTTTGCATGTATTTTTAAATGGTATAAAAAATCTCATAGGCCGCTTAGCATGAGGGATGGGATAAATTCCCATATGTGCGGCTTGTTTAGTGGGTAAATCCCACATTTTGTGGGTGAAATTTTGTTTAAGGCTTTAAATAGCCTCCCACGTATGTTTTGAAGTGGTCATGGGACCACGTGGGCATAACTGCCCCCTCCAACCTGCTTGATCCAATCCCGAATAATATGGGATATGAATGAACATACGTGCCATGTGGAAATATGATCAATTCGACCATGGAGAATAATATAAGCCCGAACATTACCAAGAATAACATGGTGAATAATTACGAGGTAATATAAATTTCGACACAAGCAATATAATGACATTCCAAATGAAATATGGCAATAAAATACCACTTGTCGACCCTCGATAGGCAAATCGAGTGAATTCGACGAGTGGTGGCAAGCCACGTGGTGGCTTGTGGACCCACCACGTCAGCGATAATACCTTAGTCCACACGGCGGTGGGCTTCCCTCCGTAATAAAAGTTGAGCCTCTTGTTCCCGAGCACCTTTATTTTTTTACGCTTGTCAAAGACCGGTGGTCGAAAACCAACAAACAACTCCCTTTTGCCTTTTCGCCACGTGTCGCAGTGCGATTGGTCCATTATTGACCAGTTGACTAGAGTTGACTTTCTCGTTGATCGAACTTTGACCGGACATATCTAGAGCTCCCGATGTCCGTTTGTCACGTTCTTACAAAATCGTTGTAAAGCTCTCGAGATGATCTTCTCTGACCGACACCATTTAGGGATGTTTAGGGAATTTTTCAAAAATGATCCCCGATCGGGAAGAAGCGAAGGTTCCCCCGTAGCTTTCTCCACACTTAGATCCTCTAAAACTGTATGGTCCTCCTCCATAGTTGGAATGTACTCCTCTTCTTTTGGATTAGGAGTAGCTCCTTCTTCCCTTGCTTGTGCTGTAGCTAGAGCTTCCACCACTTTTGGCTTGACCTCAGCCTCCTCCATAGGCTTAACCAACAAGGGAACCTTTGAAAACTCAAATTTAGCAGCCCAACTCTTCATATTTTCTATCATTTCTTCTCTGTTGGGTTCCTCTATTTGATGTTCTCCTTGGCTGGGTTTTGGATTCTCTTCCCAACATGGACTTGGGAAGGAAAGAGGAGTGGTGGGTGGGGTCTCCACTAGTTGTTTCCTTGTTTGTGGTAGAGGGGAAGGCATTTATTTTGGCTCTTGTAGAGGGGAATTGGATTTGGAAGGGAAAAGGGCAGAGAAATTGAGGTGGGATGGAAGAATAGTAGATGGAGGGATGGTTTTCACAACTAGAGCAACATTGGCTGGGTTTACAACTTGACATTCAAATTGAGATGGTGCTTCTTGAGGAATGGAAAGATAAATACTAGATGATGGTGTAAAACTTACCCATTGACAAGGCTGCTTAGCACCAAGTTCATAGGCCTCTATCTCTTCTGTCCATTGTGAAAGTTGGGGCAGCATTCCAATCATGAAGTCCATCATCTCTTGAGGGTTGTAGTGTCTTGGAAAAGGGCCTTCCCATGGACAAGGTTCCCTGTAACCAATTCTGAAATCCATCATTTGAGTTGTTGCCCTTGATTGAACCATGTTAGCCTCCATTTTTTGAATCTTCTCCAAGGATGGCATCCTCTGCATAATCTGTTGCCATCATATGCATCCCTTTTTCCTTGATAAGCTTCATAGTAAAACTAGTTTTGACACTTTGCTCATATGGGTAAGCATAATGGTCCTAGATCTTATTATAATGTTGATCGGAGGAGTTTTGAAATACATTAGAGGTGGTGTATTGCTATAAGTGTGAGTTCTATGAAGGGAATGAAGTCATAATTGTACAACCTCATGGAATGGGAGAAAATGGAAGATATGGAAGAGGAAAATAGATGAAAATGAGTGGAAATGGATGGAAAAGGTCTGCAACTCAGAGAATGGGTTTTGACCAAATGGAGTCACCATATGTGCTTGAAAGTGCCTCCAAAGGCTGAAATCTTCACCAAGAGCACATCAAACTTGATGAAGTGAAGTGGTAAGGTGCTTTAGACCTGTCCCACCAGGCATGCCAAAACTGTTAGTGTGAAATCATAGCACCCCCAAATGAGTTATGGATCTTCTTTTCTAAGGCAGGGTCATTTGGTGTGATTTTCATAACATTGGATCATTCCCCAAGCTGTGGGACTTGCAAATGGGAATGATCCTCCAGAGAAGGCTGGTTCCTCTTCCTAATCCTAGTGCTAAACTACTTCTAAGGAAGGAAATGTGACTATCTACTCCTAATATAACAATTCCAAGGGACCAAGGAGGGAGAGAGAGAGCATGAAAATAAAGAAATACTACACTACAGAGGTGATAGCACCGAGAAAAGGAACCGCTGGCGATCAAAACCCAATTGCCTAAAATGGAGAGGATGGATGATGCATCACGAGAATAAGGATAAAGTTCACATAGAACACCATTTCAAACCCCTTAAACACAACTCCCAAAACCTGCAATGGACATCAGAGATATGCATAGTATACCCTGCAATGGTGAGAGGCAAGAAGAGACAACAAAATGAGCAAAGGATGGAAAAAATGCATCATGAAATAGATTTTATTGCTCCAAGAGTTCACACAATACACCATTAATAGGAAAGAGGCAAGAAAATTCCATTACAAAGCCAAGGGAGGAGGCTTAAACTCCACATTCAACCCTAGAGAAGAAAGAGAGAGGGGGGCAGGGAAGAAGAATGAACAACAACCCTTTACAATGAATCATGCCCCTATATTTATAGATTCAACCTGAAAGAAGAAAGAGAGAGAGAAGTAGGAAAAGTAGGTCGGAACTCAACCATTGCTATTAATGCTTCTGATAAAATATACCCCCAAATATGTCTTTACTGCATTGATCCTTGGTTCGGTGCCTTGAAAGAAGTGGAAACGGTGGAAACAAATCGAATCCGATTTGGTTATTGAGATAGATGGATCTGCATTAAAGGCAAGAAGATTTTTCCTCCAGATTATCTTTACCTAACCTCCTTAAAATTACATTCTCAGACCTCCATGGCATAGGTGAGGTTGAGATCTTTCTAATGGTGTCGATTTGCAATATTTTGATCCCGAGTCGAAAGATATGCCCCTTCAAAGTTTACATCGGATCCATACAAATGGATGGGGAAAATAGTTTTAAAATGGGTCCCCATTTAGAGATGGGACACGTGACAACTAGATTAGAGAAAAATCAGGTTTGTAGTTCCATAATTTACCTTTTCTCCTTTTCGTGAAACGCAAAACTCGAAAGTAAAACCCCACGGCCCTGAAGCTCGCCTTTTGACTTTGCTTGACCATTTGCCCCTACCTCCATTTAGTCCTGAGACACATGGAGGTGCAGCACTTGTTTGAGCTTCTCTTTTTGGATTCACCTTTGGAGGAGCACCATTAGGACACATGGTTCCCTCTGTTGGCTCTTCCATACTTAGTCAATTCTGGATTCTTTCCTGAACGGTTTTGAGCCCAAAGACCTTGGATCCTTGCCATTTTTCCTTTCTTGCTCCTGGCCTCTCTTGCAGCACTACCCCTTCTTCTCTAACCCTACAATTCCATTGTTGAGTCCTCCCTCAACCCTTTAAATATATTTAAGATATGGAAACACCCAGAAAGAACTGTTTCTTCTATTTCTTCTTGTGTAGGGTCGAATTTGACTTTCTCGGGCCTCTATTTTCACTTTGCCTAGTTTTGGAACTCGAGCTCATGGGTCTAAATCATTTCCCTTCATGTTTTCTTTATGTGTAAGGCTTGTTCTGACCAAACTTTTCGGGGGAAATTTGGGATAAAAATTCCTTTTGGCTAGGAGGAACTACCCTGCAATAGAAAACAAAACCACAAAAAGATAGTTAAATGATATATGACAGTGGACTACCTAACGTATGCTATTTCCGGGAAGTGTGATACTTCCTAGACGAGTTGTCAATCCACTATTTAAAACAAGTTAATGTGAGAAGTAAAAAAATTCCTACTGTAGTTGATATGATTTAGGTATCTCATTCAAATACAATAAGCAAATCCAATCACAACAAGCTAGGCTATAGTTGGATTTGAGAGGTGAGGTGTCTGTCAAGGTACTGGGACTGGTTAGGGTCAAATTATGGGTTATTTAGGTTAACTGGTAGGTTGATTATTGGGTTTGTTCTTTGTCAAGGTGTAAAACACAGAGACCGACATCGGCCAAATGTGACCGATGTCGGTTTAGGTATAACCAATGGCGGTTGTGTATAACGAGGCATTGGTATGGTTGAATTAAAAGAAACTTAAATAGATTAAACGATAAGGGCGATATGAGGTCAAATAAAGTTTGGGTGAGTGAATGGGGAGGTCTGTAGAGGTATTAGGTATGCTCAGAAGTATACAACATGTGTAAATGGGTGATTTGGTGATATAGGTGAATGGATTTTTGAGTTCACAAGAAAGTGGGCGATGAAGCAATAAGCATGCAAAGAACAGATTAATCACATGAGTAATAAATATTATTGACTGCAATAAACCATACAAGTTAGGGCCATACTTACTATATTAAAGATCGATGGGTGAGTGATGGAGGTGGTTGATAAGAGAATACGTGTATGGTCCAAGAATAATGATTTCTTGGAGTGCTCCCGTGAATGCAATGGCTCTATGATTGATCCTAGTAATGGCTTTGGATGTTTGGATGCGTAAAAGGATGCTTGTTTCACTTACATGCAGCTTTGGTCTCTTTCCTTGCTCTTAGAATGTTCCAACCTCGAAATAAGGTTACCAAAGGGAATAAAAGGTAATTGACGATGGTTCCAGGTTGACCGGTGTCGGTTCAGGGGTGACTGGTGTTGGTTAAGGCGGGATTCCCTAGGTTTACTAAAAATGGGAGATCATGGCAATGATTTCTACCAGATCTCTCTATTCATCCAGTAAAGAGTAGGAGTTATCTTTTCTTATGTGAGAATGTGGTTAGAGGGTATGTGGGCATTGATTTTGATGGTATAGTTAGGTCTTAGTTAGTTATGGAAATATACTAAGAATAGATTTAGGGTGAGGTGGCTAGGTGAGGTGTATAGGTGAGGTGGTGGGGTGGGAATTATCTTAATTAGGATAATTAAATAATAAATATTGTGAGGACATGGATTAATTTAATTAAATTAATTAAATTAACATTAGTGTGGAGTGCAAGGGGCCATGGTTAGGTTAGTGTGTTCAAGTTGATTATTTAACGAGGGGTCAAGGGGAGTATGACCCAATTTTGGTGTCTACGTAACTAGTTTCAATATTGTTTGGATATGTTGTATGATCTTTTTTAGATTCTCATCATAAAAATATACTTCTTTATTCATTATAATTGTTTCTTGTTCTATTTCATCTTTATATTCTTCTAGATCTTCTTGTATTGTAGTAACTCATTTATTTTGTAACTCTTGTTTACTTATTTTTCAAATCTGATCTATATTATCTGCCATACTCTTGTCTTTCTCTTGAATTTGTAGTTCCATCATTCACTTTCTTGAAACTTACATTATTCATCTCAACCTCTGTCAGTTTCTTAATCCACTTAGGAATCCTATATCCATGATCCATTTTTTGTTTTGTGTGCCTAACATGACTCTTACTTTCATTGATTTGTATGTCAGCAATCTCAACCTCATTTGTATGATTAGAATCATAATTTAAAATTACATTTACCTCCTCAATTCCATGTTGCTTGATATCATTATTTTTACACTTTTAATAATATCTTTTAGAATGATTTCCTTCACTTCATCATGTTTATTAATCATACATTCTATCACTCTCATCTATTCCATTAACTTAAATCCATCCTATGTTTTATCTTCATAAAATTTAGGACCTTAAAATATGATTTATTATTTTTCTCAAGTATTTTCAAATAATAAAGCTTTATTTTTCATATGAACTTGTTCACATACCTATTTTTCAAATTATATTTCTTCGTAGTTATGTTTTCTTCATCAACTTCAACTAACTCATCCATTTCTTCAAGCATTTATCCTTCTTTACCTGTAGAAATATCCTTCTTCTCCATCACTAAAATATTCTTCACTCTCATATTCATCATCTTCTTCTAAGGTAGCTTCTTCATCTACATATTCTTCTTCCATAGCTACCTCTAACTCTTATTCATGAAAATTGGTTATCCTAAAATACTTTATCTCATCGCTACAAGCTCTTCCTCAAGGATCACTTCTTGTCCCCTCTTTACTTTATTTTCACCATTCCTTATCTTCTCATCCATATCTTTCAAAAATTTCAACATCTCTTCCAATTGGTCTTGTTTCATACCAATGGCCATCTTATATTGTTTTATCTTCCTCTTACCTAATTTCTCTCACCAAACAAGTCTCTCGCACCTTACTATTTTCCAAGTCTCTTTCACCTTAAAGTCTTTATTTTTAAGGTTTTAATAAGATCTTCCTCCAACATTGATCTTCTCTACTTCTTTGAATCACCAAGAGTCTATCTATTCTCCCTCTTATCACTTTCCAACACTGAGCTTACTCCCTTTGTTTCCTTATCCTTCTTTCTCTTTCTTTATCTGCTTTCTCTAAACTACCTGTCAAACACTTCACAAACACCTTACACAATTTCTTGTTAGAATAAAAACTCCGTATAAATATATTTCCATACTCTAATACCAAATGATGTATATCATATGAGAAACCAATGCGAAACAACAAGTTAGCCAAGATCAATCTCCAATCACTACCCTATTGTTCTACTTAGAGGATCTTGTCTATGTAGCCTATATGGCTCAAATCCTACAAAAATTGACCTTTCAAGCCTTGTATTTCTTACACTATCAATGGTATCTTCTTCACACACTCAATTCAATGCAAAATTAACCTTCAAGATGATCCAATCTCAAGAAAACTTCAAATTATGTTTCCATTCCCAAATTGTCCTTCTAGGCCTTCTTAAGAGCAATGTTGAAGGTTGAAACTAGTTGGGAGAAACTCAAAAATACATAAGACAAAATAAAACTTGATTTGGGTACCCATTAGGCCCCTTGAGATTTGTACGAAATATTTTCCCCAAATCTCAATGTAAGTCACTTTTCAACACCTTCTCCTTCTCAAGTTAATTAATACCATAGTAGCTCTGCTCTAAGTAATTATTTTACATAAAATTTGTTTTACAGAGTTTCTAAGCAAAATAATGGAATTTTATGAAACCCATTTGGCCATTTAGACTCTATAAAAGTTTCAATTCTCATTCCTTAATTAAAATCCTTCAAAACTTTGTAATATCAGTCTCTAATTAGGTCTATAACATGCTTCTATAGTCCTATGAATTGATGATATGAATTATGAGATTTTGGAGGAAAAACAAGAATGAAAAATATTAAAATATGTTATAATTTCATCTCAACATTTTCTCTACCAAAATTCAAGACTAAAATTATAAGGCAAGCCACCATTTTGCTAGATTTCATCCTCTTCAAGTCGTATAACTATAGTAGTTACCCTTATAAGCATACTATTAGGATTTCCTTCATAAAGGTAGCTTTTAAAACACCTATTTATTCTCCTAAAAAAGAATGCTCTATTTATGCTGTAACTTTCAAATATAAACTTTTAAAATATTCCTTTGACTCTCCAAATAAGAAATTCAACCTAAACCCTAGGTAGGGTTTTACTAAGCCCAAGTATCCTTAAATCCTCCTAAAATGAATCCCTTTCGTTTTCAAAGTTCCAAATATTTACCTCAAGTTTGTACTGACCCAATACAACTTTATATGATGATATTAAATGAATATATCAAGTTATTCTTCAAAAATCCAGTTGGGACTTACTAGTAGGAAGGAAGAAAAGAGAGTATGTTTTACCTTCAATCCTCAAACTTAGATGAACTATCCAATTCAATGTGAAATACTTTGTTGATGGCTTTCATTAGAGACTATGTATACTACCCTAATAGCTTCCTCATTCATTCATTTGATCTCTATAGTAAATTAGTATCTCTCACACCAATTAAGAAGACAAAACATTCACAGTCATAATTTTCTTTTAACAAAGAATCAATTTTTAAAGCAAAGCAAATGTCTAGTTTAACGTTAAGTTTCTCTCTCCCAAATTCTCATCGACATCCATGGATTAAATAATATAGTGAAAAACTAGTACTTCATTCAAATACTTAATATGAATCACTCCATGAACACAATTAAGAAAAATGCACCAAAATTGAGTTATATCTCCTCTTATTTTATTGTAACATCCTCTCTCCTCATGCAATCTCCGTGATTTCGATCCTAGTCATCCAAAAATAATTCCTTTCATCTTGGAACTACCCAAATATACCTCAATCCTCGAGTTCCTTCTAGTGTAACTAATTTTTTAACATATTCACATATAATATTGTATAAAAAGATGTAATTTTTTAGACCTAAAGAACATCCTAACCATCTCTATGCACCCAAGGGTCACTTACAACTTCTAGCTAGAGACTTAACACACCCTCTCAAATCATCTAGACCCAATAACTCACAATTTCTAGCTAAAATTTCACATTTTACGAGTTTGAAAGTTTAAATTACCATTTAGGTGGGAAAATGGTAACAAGCCCAAATTCAAACTTTTAGACTATCTTAACATCTTTCAAGGACTCCCATGGAATCACTAATGACTCCAAGTTATTCCAATAACCTATCTTAACCTCTTCAACATGATAGAATATGAATTTAGCATCTTTAAAACCCTTTTGTTGATACTCCTACATCAATAGGTCATCCTTATTGACTCAATACAAATCCTATCCCAACAAGTGAGGCATCATAATCAACCTCAAATACCTTGTTGAAATTTAGTAATACCAAAACATGCTCCTCTCGACACTTTCTTCTTCATAATTCAAAACTATGTTTTTCTACCCTTTTCCATACAAACTCCTTTCCCTTTGTGTACTCTTTTATGGGTATAATAATGCTATTGAAATTCCTTATGAACTTCCTATAAAAATTTTCCAAGCCATGAAAACTACGAACCTCTGTCACATTCTTTAGAATAGGTCATTCCAAAATTTCTCTCACTTTTTCCTCATTTATCCTCACCCCATCCTCTGAGATGAAGAACCCCAGAAAAACTAGACTTTTCTAAAGAAATATACACTTAATTTTGTACACAATTTTTTCTTTTTGTAACAATTCTAACACCAATTTCAAATGCAAAAAGTGTTCCTCCATTATCCTATTGAATATCAAAATAGACAACCACAAACTTACCTAACAATACACTATTCATGAACCTCACGAATTTACTGGGTGCATTAGATAACCTAAATGGCATCACCATCAAATTTTACAACCTATCTCCCATTTTGAAAGTTATTTTCCATTCATCCCTTTCGATATTCAAATATGGGAGTACCCACTCCGCAGTCAATCTTACTATAATATAGCACTCTTCCTAAAGACATCCATCATATCATATAATCTCGAAATTAGGAACCAATACTTAATTATGATTTGATTAATTTACCTATCATCCTCATATGTTCTCCAATCTCTATACTTTTCAAGTATTTAACAATGTTGGAGTAGCGTGGGGACTTATGCTTTCTCTAACTAACTCTTTTTGTATCAACTCGTCACTTGCCTATTTATCTCATCATTTTGTGTCAAGAACATCTTGTAGGCTTCCTAATTTGGAAGAGTTAATCCTATGATCAAATAAATATGGTATTGTATATCACTATTCAGAAAAAAACCCGTTTGGTAGCTCATCCGGTATAACATCAATGTATTCTTTTAGTACCTCATTACTACTATGACCATACAAAATACCTATGTTTATTTCTTCTTTTATTTCAATTAATAGAACCAACCAAATTATTCCATCTCTACAATAAATTCCTTTTTAGGAAACAATCCATCACTCTTCTCTTTTTTTTAAAGGATAACAAGACCAACTATTAATGCAAAATTACAAAGCACCCGAATGGCCTGATTTTAAATGGGGCATCGGTGTAATTTTGCATAAGATGGGACCATCTCTCAAGTCTGTGGGAATTAAAAATTGAGATGGTCCTCTGGAGAAGGTCAGCTTACTCTACCTAATCCTAATGCTAAACTAATCCTAATGCAGAAAAGATGCCTAACTACACCTATCCTAATAATGCCAAGGAGAGAGAAAGTGCATGAAATGGGAAATCCTACACTAACGAGGTGATAACACTAAGAAGAGGGGCGAGATACTCTGTTGAGGGAGGATGAAATAGGGAAAAGGGACTGAGGGAGGTCAGATAGATGTGACACAAACCCAAATCCTAATCCGCCATCAAAACTCTATGAAACATAACATCATGAACATGCACAAAAAACAAACACGAAATGGAGAGGTAAGAAAATACAATAAAAATGAGCTAGGGTTGAAGAAACACCACAAAACACAATTTTATTTCTTTAAAGTATGCACATACCATTACATGGATGCTCAGAGGCATAAATACACTTGTTAGGCATAGGAGAAGGCTTACAACTCAAATGGAGTCGAGGGAAAAATTTCTAAGAGTTTTCCCCAGCTCCCATAATGTCTCTCCTAAAAATGAGGGGTTTGAGTTATTTTATAGACAATTTTCACCCACCCTCATTAAAGAGGTATGGGCACCCATACAAATTTGCTTCCCGAGGGTACTTTTATCAGATGAATACATGGGCACCATACCACATTAAATCCAATTGTTGACTTGTCTTTTGCCCACCTACCCTTGTCTGGCTTGGGACTCGTGAGTCGCCAAACCATATGACCCATCCAAGCTAGTGACCCATTCAACTTGGTGACCCATCCAACCTCCAGGTGTCCAACCCCCATCCATCCAACCTACAACCATCTAACCTATAGCCATCCAGCCTGTAGTTGTCTAACTTACAACCCTCCAACCTCTGAAGCCATACAACCCGTAGTTGTCCAACTGTAGTCATCTAACTGCAGTCATCAACCTTTGCTTGACACATATGGCCATACCGTCCAACCACTAGCCATCCAACCTATAACCATCTAACCTCTAGGCATCCAACCCATTTCCATCCAACCCACAACCGTCCAACCTGCAATCCTCCAACCTTGAGGCATCTAACCCCTGGTGTCCAACCATGAGATTCACCGTGACTTGAAACCAAATCAGTCGAGCTAAAACATGACCTTCCTTTCTCTTCTAATGGGGTTGAACTTTGACGGTCATCCGCACATCCAAGAATTATGAATGGCTAAGTCCATTTATGATGATTTATCCAAATTAACCCGGGGGTAAATTTGGGATAACAATGGTGACCTCTCAGGGAAATCTGCCTACTAGATGTGTGACCAGTTGCCTTGAAGTATCCATTGGGCATGGAGTCAAGCCTAACCTTGAAAAACTAATCCTTTTGAACTATCCCCTAGTCTTCACATGAACTTAGCACTTGGGATGAAATTTCCTTGGCATGCTCCTAAAGCTGATTTGGGATTTTGGATAAATCCTGTAAACTGCCCCAAAATTGAAAATTTGTCCAAGGCAAGGGCATAAAGTATTCTAGACTGTGAATCGATATATTGGGGATGAAATATTTACTTTGAAAACCACCCCAAAATCTGATTTCTACCATGAACATCATTTCTTCCAAAGAATGGATAGTGCAAGAGCAACCACACACCACAACACACACTATGTACAAAACTAAAAACATACATACCCCAAGTGGAGCATGCAGAGTGTGCACAAGCACTTCTTTTGCTGAAAGAAAACCTACCTACTCTATGCTAACCAAAGAAGCAAAGGGAACTCAAACAAATCCTGCAACTGACAGGGAGAAGTAGCTTCCCTTTCTCAAAATAGGCAGCCATGTATGTGATTTGGCACTTAACATGGCTATTATTATGAGTGAAAAACCAACAAGAGGTCGATCCTCCACCCAAATAACCAAAGTATCAACATCAATCGAAAATACCTCCTCAAGTTGATTGGAATTGGAATCCTAGAGGTGTTGATGGTGACCCTTGGTGATTTTTATATCATCCTCATGCCTTGAAATGGACATGACCGGTTTTGGTTTATCCCTTGGCTCCAATGAAGCCAAGTACCTGATTGGGCATAGTCTAGTCCTTCGAATTTTCCCCCTTTGCTCACGATACTTAACTCCAAAAATGGAGTCCTCTTGTAATCCTTCTTGGGTGGATGGTGTGGAAGAGATGGGATCTTCATACTCTTTTCCTTCCTCCATGGCAGTATGGAACTCCTCCCCAATCTGCAACTCATTTTTATTGATTGCAACATCCAATGAAGTTACTTTTGCATCATTATAATTTTCGTAACACATTGTTGGCTCGAGTTCCTCCATTGTTGCTTGAAGACTGACTTGCTCTTGGATAGCCTCTTCCTCTAGCATGAAATTTTTCAAATCAAAATCTTCAATTCACTGCTCTAGAGGACTATTTTGGGTATCAAGTTATTCTTCATAGCTCTCCTCCATCATGGATTCATTAATCAAATCAAGCCCTTCAAATGAAAGAAAAAAATCTTCAATAATGCTTTCTTCATCAAGTGGCTTCAACTCTGATTCGATCTCTTCCAGTTGCTCCTCTTCAATAGGAATTGGAGCTGATTGTTCTTCCTCCCTCTTAATTGGTTGTGTAGCTTGGATTAGATTAGTATCCTCTTTACACAAAGTGCCATTATGGACACTACATTTAGATCAAACAGATTGCTGATCTTCTTCTTGTTTCTCCTTCTGTTGTAAACTCAACTTCCACCACCTGTGGTCTGACCCGGCCTCCTCTGAAGGTTTAACCATCAAGGGATTTTTTTATCCCAAATTTGAGAGCCAAGCTTACCAAGCTTTTGATCCTTTCTTCTCTGTTTGGCTCTCCTTCCTACTTCTCTCCTTGACTAGTTTTTGGAATTTCTTCCCGACATGGAATTGGGAAGGAAAGAAGAGGAGTGGATGGGGTTTCAACTGGTTTTGCAATTGTTTGTGGTGGTGAGGGAAGTGGAATTTCTTGTTTATTTGGAGGGAATGACTACTTGGGAGGGAAAAGGGAAAAATAATTGAGATGAGATGGAAGACTAGGGGATGGAGAAGGGAATTCAACACTTGGGGTAACAAACAATGGGCTTGAATCTTGACACTGCTGAAATGATAAAGCTTGGGATGGAGAAAAAGGAGCATAAGGAGCTGGTGAGTGACTTACCCATTGACAAGGTTGTCTTGCACTTTTCTCATATGCCTCAATATCCTCAGTCCACTGTGTGAGTTGGGGCATAATTTCAACCATGAAGTCAAGCTTCTCCTGCGGGCTATAGTGTCTTGGAAAAGGGCCTTCCCATGGACAAGATGCCCTGTAACCAATTCTAAAAGCTTTCATTTACATTGTAGCCCTTGAATGAACCATGCTAGCCTCCATCCTTTGAATCTTCTCCAGTAAATCAGTATTCTCCATTTGACTATTGTCATTGTATGCATACCCTTGTTCCTTATAAGCTCCATAGCCAAACTAATTTTGGCATTGGTCATATGGGTAGGCATAATGGTTCTGAATTTTTTCATAATGTTGATCTAGAGGAGTTGAGAAATACATTGGAGGTGGACTACACTGCTACTGCTATAAGTGTGAATTCCAAGATGGGAATGAATCCATGATTGCATAACTTCATGAATGGCAGAAGATGAATGTGGAAAGAAGAATGGGTGGAAATGGATGGAAGGAAAGTATACAACTCAGAGAATGGGTTTTTGACTAGATGGAGTTGCCAGATGTGCTTTTCATGTGCCTCCAAAGGTTGAATCTCACCAAGAACACATCAACCTGATGAGATTAAGTGGTAAGGTTCTTCAAACCTATCCCACTGGTGTGTGAAAGCTGTTAATGCAAAATTACAGCACCCCCAAATGGCCTGATTTTGAATGGGGCATCCGATGTAATCTGCATAACATGGGACCATCTCTCAAGCTATGGGACTTGTGAACTTGAGATGGTCCTCTAGAGAAGGCCGGATTCCTCTACCTAATCCTAATGCTAAACTACTCCTAATGTAGAAAAGACGCCTAACTACACCTATCCTAAAAATGCCAAGGAGAGAGAAAGTGCGTGAAATGGGAAATCCTACACTAACGAGGTGATAAAACCAAGAAAAGGGGCGAGATACTCTATTGAGGGAGGATGAAATAGGGAAAAGGGTCTGAGGGAGGTTAGATAGATGTGACATGGACCCAAATCCTAATCTACCTTCAAAACTCCATGAAACATAACATCATGCCGTAAGTGAAAGAACATGCACAAAAACAAAAACAAAATGGAGAGGCAAGAAAATACAATAAAAATGAGCTAGGTTGAAGAAACACCACAAAACACAATTTTATAGCCTTAAAGTATGCATGAGACCATTACATGGATGCTCGAGGCATAAATATGCTTGTTAGGCACAAGAGAAGGCTTACAACTCAAATGGAGTCAAGGGAAAAATTTGCAAGAATTCTCCCGGCTCCCATAATGTGTCTCTCGTAAAAGTGAGGGGTTTGAGTTATTTTATTGACCATTTTCAGCCACCCTCATTAAAGAGGTATGGGAACCCATAAAAATTTACTTCGTGAGGGTAATTCTATCGAGAGGAAGACATGGGTGCTATACCGCATTAAAACTAATTGTTGAGTTATCTTTCACCCACCTACCCTCATCCGGCTTGGGACTTGTGAGCCACCCAACCATATGACCCGCCCAACTTGGTGACCCGTCCAACCTCCGTGATTCAAACCCCGGTTGTCCAACCTATAGCCCTCTAACCTTGGCCTAACACACTCGGCCGTATCGCCTAACCATGTTGACCCATCATACCACCAAATCATCCAACCCGTAGCCTTCTAGCTGTGGCCATCCAACCTCTAGGTGTCTAACCCCACGTCAAACCCACATCCATCCAACTCAGTAGCTGTCCCAATCCCGGGCATCCAACCATGAGATTTTCACGGCTTGCCAACTTTTTGTGAGTAAATAAAAATCAACCAAGCCAAAACACGACCTTTCTTTCTCTTCTAATGGGGTTGAACTTTGACGGTCATCTGCACGTCCAAGAATTATGAATGGCTAAGTCCATTTATGATGATTTATCCAAATTAACTTGGGGGTAAATTTGGGATAACACCACCTTTACACTTTCCTTTTATTTATTATAAGTATTCTTCCCTCCATAATGGTTAACCTTTATGTCATATTACCAAGGCCTCCACAACAATATATGGCATGCATTGATTAGCAAAACAACACACCACCTCTCATCCTTATAGGTATTCCCAATCAATAATTTAACTAGGCATCCTTTATCTATGGTTACCTCATTCCCTTTCTTAAACCATGATATGCAATAGAGATATTGGTGTTTTTCACATTTCAGAACTAGTTTATCAAACATCATAGTTGATAACATATATTCACAACTACCACCATCAATGATTATTTTACATACCTTTACTCTAGAGGTGCATCTTGTTCAAAATATATTTGAATACAACTAAAAATCACCACCAACACTATCTTTTGCTTTCTCCTTCCTCGAGATGAACATCATCCTCCTTATCATGAAGGTTTCACCTAAGTCTACTGCAACCTTTGTTTCCTCTTTTTCTTTAGTTTCAACTAGATTTACTCGTGGTTCTTCCACTTGATATCTCTCATGTGTAGGATAGTGTAGAAAGTAAAAATATTTTTTCCTTCTTCACCAAAAAAATATAGGTATACTACCTTTTCGGGATATTCCAACCTCATCCTCCACCATATCCTCTTCCTCTCTGAAACCCCTACCTATTTGGTAACTATTGTAGCCTTGACCAAATTCTTCCTACCCTTATGCATTAGAGGATTCACATTTTAGGGAATCAAATCTACCCATCCCTCTAGTTGGAGATGATGATGTTCCTCTATTCAATCCTCTTATGCTTCTTTTCTTCTTATAATGAGAATTGATAGACATTATCTAGGTTATGAATTTGGATAATACTCAATTCATCTTGTATTGTATAAATCAACCCATTTACATAAATTTTATCCTTTTTGCTTCAGACTATCCTTGTTCCACCAAGATTGATAGCTTGTAAAATTCATTGGTATGTTCTTTGATGTTTTTGGTGAAATAATTTGTCATATGGAAAATTAGTTGATTTCCACCAATGCTCACGAGGCTATGAAACTCCTTCTTGTGTATGGGAGGCTCTCATTATTAAATGTAAACTAATCTACTTTTATATATTTTTGTGGAGTGGATAGGGATCACATAAACACACTTCAATGAAGTTGTGGAAAATTTCTTGTATGAAGTACAAGGGAGAAAATTTCAGCGATGGGAAGTGAAGGAAAGAAATTAGGAAAGGGAAGGTTATTGTTGTGAGTAGGCAATTGCAAAGTTCACACCCAATAACTAGAGTAGTTCAACATTCAATTAGATGAAATAAAAATAAATCATCTAGTGAGACTAACAAACCTAGACACATGGTCTTTAGATTCATTCATCAAGGATGTAAAGTTCCTTCTTGATCACTATGCTTGCAAAGTGAAGAAAAGAGAGAAAATAGAAGAACACATGAAAAGAGAAATGTAGATTTTATTTATTGTATTGGTGATAAAAATCTTAACACCCAAAACCAAAATCCACAATTGTTACAAAGAACTAAATTTTCAGGATTTCAAGATTTCAAGATCCTTTGGAATGGAGAAGCCATCCCAATTTATAGCAATGTGAATTGACCTTTCATCTACCCCCCACATGAATCTTCATGATATCATTCAACTTTTGAATTTACATCTTCCTAGGAAGTGAGAAATAAGTTTCCTTTTTATAAATCAAA
This sequence comes from Taxus wallichiana var. yunnanensis, assembly GCA_018340775.1. NCBI lineage: Eukaryota > Viridiplantae > Streptophyta > Pinopsida > Cupressales > Taxaceae > Taxus > Taxus wallichiana. The sequence continues at coordinate 578,873,243 of CM031244.1, read as the reverse complement.
GGGAATTTTACAATATAAATTTATAAATTCACTTAAGTGAATGAGAAAAATACAATGATTATTCTCAATGAAGAATTATAAAGGGAGAGAAGGAAGAGGGAGAAGGAGAAAAAATGAAGAAGTTGTCATATATGATGAAGAGGCTCTCTGTGATGAAGAACTATCCTAGTTCATGCTTCTCGATGAGAAATTTTTGAAATGGTCTCCTGTTCCTTGAATTCCTTGCTAAATTGAGCTACTGCAAGTGCCAACTTATCTCGCCTAGAATACAAATGCATCCCAACACCTTGGTTCACATCCGGTAACATCATTGATCTTATTGCATTGACTAAGCCATACTTCATGATCCTTTATAATTTCATAAATGTAACTTCTGATGTTGGTCAGGGACTTTAAGTTATCTTCATTGAAGGAAAGAGAGTCACTTGCCTCTTTCTTGACTAGCTCTTGGAAAGAAACAATAAGTTCCTCTGATGATGAATATTTAGTGAGCAGAGGGAACTCAAGTTTCTAAACACAATTGTAGACATCATTTAAGATCTCAAAAGTATGTTTCCCAAAGGATTCCAACTCAAAGATTAAATTCCTCAAGATTTCATATCTTGTATCCATGATGCAGATCAAAACTTAAGACAAGTTCTTTGTAGCTGATGTAAACTTGTTCTTACTCACGAGAGTGTGAGAGCAAAATTAGATCATCTCTGACACCAATGGGGATATCTCATCCAAGTGAATTACCTCTTTTGAAAACTCCTCCTTTTCTTTCTTTACTTCAGATAAGATTGCAATAACGTATTTGATGAGAGAAATGACATCTGGAAACAATGCCTTACCTTGCTCAATGATTTTATCAATCCACTTCTCATTAGACTTCCCTTGCATCATGTAACCTTGTGTTTTCTTGATATCTTAGGATCAACACGGTAATTGGAGGAATAGATTATTGGTGCAACCTAGAATTTACTAGAAATAACCTAGGCATGCATTGGCACATCACTCAACCTAGACTGAGCGCTCACCGAAGTGTGCAAAGGTACCAGGCCCCTCCTTAGAGTTGCTTGTGTAGGATGCAAACATGATGAAGGGTTAATGCATTTAGATCCATAAATAGTATAAACATTCTACAGAGCATATTCTAGATCTAGATCTAAGGAGTAATGGATTTAAACAATAGCCATAATGAATTCAACCATGCAAGAACTAGTTACGATCATGTTTAACACCTTGAATCAGTCAATACACTCCATTATATTAAACATAATAAATACACAGAAGCTTCTTACAATATTTAGTATCATAAACTTATGCGCGCATCATATCTGGAAGCATAACTTCACAATAACTCATATACAAATTCCTCCTTTAACCTACATAGATTACTACATATTTATAAGGGTGGGGACTTGCCCTTCACCACTTACATAATTCCAAAAATAGGTCACATGCTGAAAATAGCCACACACCTTTACAATAATAGACACACATGCAAGTGCGCTAATAATAGATCTCTTCTAGTTAACTGGTAGTAGTAATTCTATTATTAACTTAAACCCATACAAAGTGCTTAGTAGATACTCTTCCAAAAATAGCCTATGCATGTCGTGCAAGTCTTTATCTAGTTTGTGTGCTCTACACGCTATCTCCAAAAATAGCTCGTAATCATGAAAATGGCTAAGTCCCGAATTTGTCCCTATCTTTCATGTGTGTTTCCTTCCCTATCCTTCCATGCCTTTGAATGCACCCTGTTCCCATGTGTGAACCTTTTGTGTGCCTTCTGCTAAGTGTCATACTTTGTCTGCTCAACATTACCCCACACTAAACTACATTTCCACCCCGAAATGGTTTCCTCTTGATACTTTAAAGAATAAAGAATGGGAATGAAAGGAAATTAAAGAATTACTATACAAAGAATGAACTTTCACCCTGCAACATCCTCTGTTTCAATTGGAAGAATTAACTCTGGATATTCTTCTTTGATTTCAGCCTCTAAGGTTTTCCAATCACTTAGCGTGGCTTCTGCCTTTTCTAGAATATTTGATGCAATAGAATCTAACTCCTCTTGCGCAATCTCTTCCTTCTTATTCTGTAATACTATAATAATTTTGGACATTGTAGTTATCCTTCCTTCCAGAAGATCCATCTTCTGCACTATAAGCTTTCCAATTTCATCCAGCCTATCTTTATGTGGGTCTTGGGCTGCTGCAAGGGCCTCACACTTTTGCTTTACCAGTGTCAATCATTCCACACACCCTAATGTCTCATCTTAACACTCTAATAGTTGCTTGAGGACATGACCTTACTCTTATCTACATTTCATCATGCCACCTCTGTAGATACCTTCACCAAGGCATTACTCACATGTTCATCGACATAACAGTGGGCTTGATAGTTATGTGCTTATTTTACGGTGCCTTTCTCATTCTTCTTGACACATAGGACTCTTCACATACATCAAAATCAAGCTCGTCCATGTGAGTTTGCATGGACCATGACAAATGTTTCCTTTCTCGCATAATAGCCATGTCTAGGTCCATCAACTCCCATTCATACAACTCATTTTGGGCCTACTGTATTATGAAATCATGCGTGAAAAATTTTACTTGTGTCCTCATCATAGCCCATGATCGGTGCAACATACTCCCCACTTTCCCTCTTTGTTCTTGGCCCCTTAGGAACTTGAGTGCCAAGGTTTGGAGTTGGATCTTCTATGTTCTAAGTAGTATCTTGTTCTATTTCTCCTACCTCCTTTACTCCTTCTTCTTCATCCTTCATTTCTTCATCCTTGGGTTCCTCCACATCCTCTGGTGGTACAGGAGTTAGGGTGCGCTCTCTGTAAACTCCTTCGCCTCCTCATTCAGCTTCAACTTCCTCCTTTTCCTCTTAGTTGTCTCTTTTTGAGGGAGAGTCATGGTGACCTCCTAACAGACTAAGGATTTCTCATGCCTTGTGTTCTTGTTCTTCTAAACACCCTCTTGAAAAACGCTCTCCTTGGACTACTTCCAAGTCCTCTTCTTCCTCTTGTACCTGAGGTGGGGTACTTACGCGCTCAGCCTCTACTCTGTCTGTGGGTTACCTCCGGCCCCTATGTTTTAGCCGCTACTATCCTCATCTTCCTCCTCATCATATACCTCTATAGCTTATGTGGGATTTGGGGCTGGCACGTTCTCCATTGTATGCTTTCCCTTAGGTGGCCCTAGGAGTGCAAACTCATTCTCCACATATTTTTTATTCTCCAGCTTAGGATTAAGTTGAAGGTATACAAGCATTGCTCCAATGTCCCCAATTTCCAAGCTTACATGATTCATGCTTATAACGTCTGAAATGAGCCTTTCAACATAGGCATTCCATCCTAAAAGTACATATGTCTTCCTTAGAGTGTGGTAGTCATAGTCTACCTTGTCTGCAATAAAATTCAGGTGGCACGCATCAATAAAATAATGGACTGATGCCTAAAAGTACCATGCTTATGAAGGCATATGATAGTTTTCACCATGGGCTCCATGTCCCATCCCTCATAGAAAACCATGTGATGTAGAAGTGCTAGTACACACGAATTGTAATTCCTTTCCCACCACTAATGGTAACTCCTTAGGAATGCACCACTCCTCTTCAAATGCCATACATGGAGCCTATCATACCACATCTCCACCCTCTATTTGAATGGCCCACTCATCGACCCTTCACATAAATATTTTTCAAATGTAAGGGATTTTTCTCCATGGGATACTCCTAGATCTTGTCCTTTGGCCCATCGAGACACTCTAATCTCCATAAATACTAAAGAAAATAAAATAGCGCCAAAACTGATTTTATCACTGTGCATGCTTCCTTGATAATGTTTCTCTAAATGTAGCTTGTTATGTTGTAGATCACTCCCTATGACATTCTCCTCATGATATGTAGCCACATTGTATTCACTTACGACCACCTCTCTTGGTCATTCAACTTTGTTACCAGATGTGCAGCTTCCTGAACCACTAGGTACTTCTTCAAAATTTCAATGTCCATCTGCATGAGACCCTTTATATATCCCAACTCCTTCCTTGTTTCCATGATTGTTGTTTTATCTATTAGATCACTGGAAAGGTCTACCCCTGTGCCTTTTAATCCTATCAGTGTTGTAATCAAGGTGGTTGTGATTTTGACCCTCTATCGACAAAATAGAAGAAGTCCTCATGGACTCTGCTCATTAACCACTGGTATAATGGTTCATACTTTCCAAAATAAGGGAGCTCGTACAACTAATAGACTCAACCTACTTTAACAACTTCTCTCTAGTGTCATCATATATTGACATGTCCTCTACCATGCACTTTTGGTCTTCGTGCTCAAAAACACATCTAACTCCTTCTTGTTATCGATGTGCGGTGGTTGTAATCACTTATTTTACACTTACGGATGTGGGAATCCCATTCTTTCCCAACTATAACACCTTTTGGGTACTGCATCTCCAAAAATTACTCTGGGTGCAACTTCAACTTCTACCTCCACTTTCTTCTTTCCTTTGGCTCTGTGGTAGGTACTTTCTTTGGTGCCATCTGAAAAACCTCAACTTTCTGTCCTTTGTAATGTGCAAATGCTTCACTTTCTATTTTCTATAGCGATTAGGTCCAAACCCTAGCTTGAATCTATGCATGCCCTAGTTTGAAATCACATGCCCTATCTCTTTTGCAACACATCTGATTCACTCAAACCCTTCACCAATGGGGATGCGTAAGCTTCTTATGTGCACAAATATGCTCTCCACATCTGGTTTCACACTCTTCACACCTCAATACTCTTCACTCAGCTTGTTTGCACTTAGCTCTTTCAAATACTTGTGATTACAATGGTAAAAATGAACTCGCATCATGTCCTTATATAGATTTTCAAAATGTTAGTGCATTTATTGCTCCTTCACCTACCAACAATCCTCTCATTAATTGACCATTTTCACAATTTCCACATGGTACATCTTCACACCTCAACTATAACCTTCTAGCGCGCCTTCCTACCTTTTGGATACAGACTTCTCTTCAGTGTGCTTCCATGCACTTGAGTACCTCACCACTTGCTGCGCCTTCTCTGGTAGTCTCCATGACCACTGCTTACCTCATGTTATATTATTCCTTCATTTATCTCCATCTATGGTCCTTGTTTGGAAGCAATATTCTTTCCAAAAACTCTCCAAACTTGAATAACACATGTAACAATTTGTTCCTTTATGTGTACCATTTTTCAATATCCACCCCACACAAATGGTATGTGCAGTCCTCTACGCATAAAAATTCTATAAATGGTAATTAGCTTCCAGCATGCAAACATGTGCTTATTACAAAAAACACCAACTAAAATGACAAATCAATAGTGACAGAAAAGAAATACATTAAGGGAATACATAATGAAAACCTAATCTAAATGGAAATACTTGCCTTATTACAAACACCAAGAAGACTTATTTATAGTAGGGCTTCAACCTACTCCCATTGAAGTAAATCGGGTAACCATATTCCATCAAGTGCCTCTAACTGGAAAACACCTATTTCAAGTATGTGAGTGATAACATATGGTCCCAACCAATGTACTTTAAGTTTTCTGGATGGCATAGAAACTTAGAATCATAAAGAAGCACCATCTCTCATATCTCAAGTTTTTTCCCCTGATGTGCCTGTCATGCCACACTTTCTACCTTGCCTTTTCTTCTTCTAACTCCATTGTGTTATTTCTCGTTGCTCATCTATCTTGATCAACTTTCCAATTCATTCTTCTAATGCTTTCTCATTAGCTAGACCTCTACGTGTGTAATATATGTAAAGAAGGTAACATGAATTCCATAGGAAGAATTTTCCATGCCAAACACTAATTGAAATGGTGTGGCCTTGTTTAACCTCTTATATGTTATTCTATACACCCAAAGCATGACAAAAACTTTATCATCCCAATATTTCCTTCCAACATCACATATTTTTGTCAATGTCTAGCTCAAAATCTTGTTAAAAGCTTCAGCAGTCCCATTTTCCTGAGGATGATATGGTGTAGTCTTATGGTGTGAAATCATGAACTCATCCAATAATATTCTGATTGTCTCATTCAAAAAATGTGTGTGCCCTATCACTTGTCAAACTTAGCGGGCATCCATACCTTGTAATAATATTTTCCCATAAAAACCTGGTTGTTGTAGCTGTTGTACAATCCTTGGTAGGTGTTGCTTTTTCCCACCTTGTAAGATAATATGTGCAAGTGATGATGTAGTGTGATCCAATCCTACATGTGGATGGTGAAATAGGACCCACAAAGTCTATAGCCCATTTTCAAAATGGCTCTACACTAGGAATAGGTCTTAAAGGCATTTCATCTCTTTCCCTGGTTTTCCAAGGTGCTGACAGTGATCACAGGCCTTGCAATATGCCTTACTAATCCTTAAATAGGTCTCCCACCATAATCCAACAAGTAGAATTTTGCATGCAGTGGCATCACCTGCATAGTGCCCACCTGCAATACCACCATGAGCCTCTTCCATGATATCTATGTGCTCATGTTCTAGTACACATCAACACAATACTTCATCTCGACCTAACTTGTATAGGTCACCGCTAATCAACATAAATGGTGCCACGTAAATGAAAATTTGTTTCTTCTCTAAGGATTTCATTCCTTCTAGCACCATACCTATATGTAGAAATACAACAATGTCCTCTAATTTCGATGGCGCACATTGTAACCTGTATAATTGTGCATCGAGCATGGTGTATCTTTAATTTAATGCGTGTCTTCTTCCCTTGATTTGTATCCTTGATAAATGGTCTAGGATAGAATTACTTTTCCTAGTTTTACCATAACTATAAAATCAAATTCTTGGAATAAGAGCACCCATCGACATATGTGCCCCTGTAAGATTGGCTTATTTACCAAGTATTTCAATGCCATGTGATTGGTATAGAATACAAATGGTGTTGCTAGTAGGTACTATCTGAATTTATGTAGCGCATAGATCATTGAAAAGCTTCATGCTCTATAGTTGTATAATTCTCTCTATGCATGAGTCAACTTTCTACTAGCAAAACAAATAGGATGATCTATAATACCTTCTCTAGGATGAGCAACACCGCACCAATGGTCCATGCCAAAAGCATCCACATGTACATGAAATGGTTGGTCCCATGAGGGAAAGTGCATAATAGGTTGTAGTAAGTTTCTCCTTCAATGTCTCGAATGCACACTACTACGGTTCCCCCAATAGAATGTCCCTTTTCCTTTTAGTAACTCCTCTAAGGGTGTGACAACCTTAGCATATCCTTTGATAAATTTTCTATAATACCCAGTGTGACCCAAAAATCCATGCACCTCACTCTGACTGGTAGGTTCTTTTAGGCTGACAATAACTGTAATTTTAGCTGGATCTACCAACAAACCTTCCTTGCAGATAATATGCCCTAACAAAGTGCCAAAAGGTGTAGCAAAACACACACTTTTTGATGTTCAAAGAGATGCTTAACTATCTACATCTTTCAAACATTAAGCACAAATTGTCACAATGATCCTTAACAAGCCCATATACCATCTAATCATCCAAGTAAACTTGCAAGAAAAGATGAATAAAATCTTAGAATGCTTGAACAACTATTTGTGAAAATATAGTAGGCACATTTTTCAGTCCAAACGGCATCACAAGTATATGTAAAACTTCCCCATTTAGTGGTGAAAGTAGTCTTTTCCTGATCCTCCTATGTAATCCTAACTTGATGATACCCAAAGAATCCATCTGTAAAGGAATAGATCTCGTGCCTGTAAATGCCTTCTAATATTTCCTCTGTGAATGGCGTAGGAAAAGGATCAGTCACACATGCAACATTCAACTCCCTATAGTCCACACAGAGATCCTAAATGACCATCTTTCTTTATACTAATCACCATTGGGCTAACCCATTCTGACTCATCCAAGGGCTTGATGATTCCAAACTTCAACATTTTGTCAATTTCTTCCTTGACCTTTTCACACAAGTTGGGGTTCATCCTGTAGGGTCTCTTCTGACTAGGCGTGCACCTTCCTTAAGATTTATCTTCATTTCTCCTAATGATGCATGCACTCCTTTCAATTCATGGTATCCCCTAGGAAATAAATCCTAAAAATCATGCAAACTCCACTATTTTTTCTACTTCAGATTCAGACCAATAATCTCCAATTATTGCCTCTTTAGGTTCAACATCCGTACCAATATTCACTTTCTTGGTCCTCATAGGTTCATGATAGTGCATGTGTGTTGTTATCTGCACTATCCAAGACCTCACACACACCTGTTGAATGGTCTATATCTAGTTCTTCTACTTCTTCATCATCCACTATGTAGACCATCTTCCTTTTTCTTTCTCAAAGAAAGCACGCTTAAGTAGTGTGGCATCTGTCTCTATTTCTCAGCAAAAAACGTGCTCTTGAGTCATTTCCATCAAATAAATCTTGAATGAGTTCTTCACCTTTGCATTGTCTCCCATAGTTAACCACTTTATAACCCTTAATGCCTCTTCTACTGGAGGTTTAGTAGAGAAGTAGTCAAAATTCTGGACCATACCTATAATCAAATCCTGCCAATTTCTAGTTTCTCTATGTAGCTCTGCATATACATACCAGCGTGTGCATGTGCAACCTTGTAAAGTAGAATAAAGTTTGTGCACCCATAGTGAAGGTGGTAAAGCTTCCTGCCCCTCTATCTAAGAGCCTCTCACACTATTGGATGTGGTGTTGAACAGGTTGATTACCATGATATGTGTAGATTTGAGTTGGTGCATTGCTCTGGAAAACCGAGTTGTAAGAGCAATCCTAACTTCATTCCATTCTACAAGATTATCCCTATGAACCACCCACCATGCGCATTGTGTCCCATGTAGGGTATATGCTAGCATACTTCTTCTCTCCAACTAGTCCATCCATTGTTCCTCCATGGTGCGTAGAATACCATAGGGTCCCCTTCCCTAGTGTACCAAGGTTCAGGGTTGTTACCTATTCTCCTAACACAATGAGGTTTATTGTTCCACAAAAATGTGCTCCTTACTTCATGCCCTACTAACTCATAAGTACCATGAGCCCAATTATCACAAGAAATACTTGTAGTATCGCTAATAGACTGTGCATCTTCCCACTAAAGGATTCCTTCTTTAGATGGCTTGAGCACTTCTGGGTCCCAGATGATGCGCGTACATAAATCCTATTCAGATCTTCCTCACTCAAAGGCTCAACATAGGGCATAATTTTCCATCTATTAAAGGGATAATAACTCTTTCCTCCTTGTTTTCAAAACTGATATATCCCTTGTTGAACCGAAGATCAACATTATTTGCATAACACCAAGGGCATCCAAGAAGAGCTGGGAAATTATCTACTTCTGCAAGCACTAAAACCTCAAAATCCCAGTGAACTTGGCCCCTTGTATAGTAATGGATGCATCTTTTAAAACTCGATAGGAGTGGCCTTAGTTCGATTAGCCATAAATAATACATTAGAAGATGGCTGTAATGTAGGTCTCCCCATCTGTACCCATGCATCTAAAGTAAGCACATTGACTTTTGCACATGTATCAATCAATATATTGCTCAAAATCCATCCATCCACAACAACATTCAGAGTGATTTCCTTGTTGTAGTCTAAGCTATGGGGGAATATTTACATGTAGGATCTATCACCCATTCTCAGTATTAGTGCATGGAGTTTCCCTTTAGCCAACTCCCTAGTAATGGAATAATATTCTCTGGCGCAACATTCTACATACCTCCTTCAAGTCATCAATATCTGATTGGACCATCTCTGCCTCCTTCTTTAGTTCCATCTTCCATGATTGCTCCTTTAAACATTGTATTTCACCCTGAAGATTTCTAAGGACCTCCATGGTCTCTTGATAAACCTCCTTCTGATGGGTAGGATCTGGGTACTGGGCATGCATGTAAACCTCCTCTTTAGTGATAGTAGGATTTTGTTGTAATGCCTCTCTAGCAGTGTACGTACACTTCAGTGGGTAGTGATCTTTATAGGAAATACCTCAGATTCTGGTTCCAACTTGGGCATCCACTAATTTTCCATAGACGTGTTGTATCCTAACCATCCCTGCGCCTTTGTTTTCTTGTTTATGTTTACTTACTAAGATGCTCATATAAGTCTCAGGCATTCCTCATAGCTATGATTCTTTCCCACAAAAGAACATGTAATATTCTGAGGACATTGTGCTGTAGTGGTCGGGTGATCACATGTAAAGCATGTTCCACAAGGGGAATTCACCTCTCATCCACCACCATGGCCTTGACCTCTTAATCCACCATGGTATCCTCGACCTCATGCCATGACCTCCTTTAAAAACCCTTCATTTCGATCATAATGCACTTGATTGTGATCCTGATGCTCACCCTTTCCTTTAGAGTTATCTGATACTCCCAGTCTATCATACACCAATATCTATAACATCATGGATATGACCAATCAAGCCATGGTAGTCTTCCGTATCATGAGTCATGGACCTATAAATTTTACAATAGCAAGAGACGTTCTTCCTTATCACATGTTGTAATAATGGGAAATGTGGATTGCTGACGTCATGGTTTAGGTGACATATCTCATAGTCTAGTAATAATGAACACATTGATCTATGGGGAAATTATCCTTGGTGTGACCTTCCACTTCACAATCTATACACCAAATCCCCATGTGCATGCGTCTCATGTGCCAAATTTACCGATAGATTTTCTAACTGCTTCACCATAGCTGCAATTTGTGCTACCAATAATGGGATGACTCCATTGTTTATACTCCCAAATTCCTCAGTGCATAACACTACTTCAAGTGCTTCATGTGGATCAGTGTATGTCTTATGTGACAAAGCCCTTCTAAAAGGTGTGATCAGACCTCTAATGAACCATTGCACATGATGGCTTGCATGAATATCATAAGAAATCTTAGATAAAAGTGTTTTGAAATGGGCATCATACTCCTAGAAACTTTTAGTAGTGCCTTGTTTAATATCCTTGAGTGCACTTATACTCTTTATGCTCAAACTAAGGATATAGAACTCTTTAAGGAATGCATCTTTGAACGTTGCATAATCTACACAAGTTTGATCAGGGTCAAACTTCATGTACCAACTATGTGTGCATCCCTATAATGTAGTTTTAAATTGACTTTCCTTTGCGCTCGGAAAGTCATGATCCTTTTCACACACACCATTGTATTTCACACATGTGCATGTGTTCAACAACATCTCTATGCCCCTATACTTTGGAAGATGAAGAGACATCTCCATGTAAATATTCTAGGGTTGGTGTGGACCTTGCCCACCTGATCTAGAACCTCATGTGTTACCTCTACCTCTAGAACCACCATATCCACTAGAACTAGAACCACCTATACCCCCGATCCTCCACTCTATAGGAAGTGGACCATAATATGTACTTCCCTGTGTCCCAATAGTAGTACTGAGATGAACCCCTATAGTTTGCAAAGTGTTGCCACTCCCAGAAGTGAGCCCAAAATTCTACACACTCAAACTCTATTCGGATGATGCACCTAAAAAGGTACCTCCAAACAATAATGAAGAATGTTTTCCCTACCATGATGTACTTGCCATGTGACTTACTCCTACTCTCCCACTACCTAAATTAGCTTGTTGACTACTTATCAGATGTACTATTCTTGGAAAACCAAGTGCAAGGGCGAGGTTTCTAGGTAGATTCGGATGATGTCCATGGCCTGGCCCAGTCATCTCTTTTTGGCATGATTCCATGTGACGTTGAGGGGGGTTCCTTGTTATGCTTTCCCAAATGGGGGAGTTCCTGATGCTCGCTCCATGCCTTCTGTGTGAGCTCCAAATCCTTCATGAGCCATCTCTCTCCACAACGCCATTCACTCTGCAACATCCCATTGCTTCTCTATCTCCCTCTCGTGCACCTCATTATACTTAAGCCACCTTTCTTCTCTCTTCTTTTTTTGCTAGGTCTGCCATCTTTCACCAAACCTGCTCTTTCCCCCATGCGTGGTGGGGTTTAGTTAGCCATCGGTTTTCTTTCCAAGTTCAGGGTTACCATCAATATTTTAATCACTAGTGGAATTCCTTACAAGTAAGTTCCCTTGGGATACCATAAAAAATGGAATTCATACCTCTAGGGAAAGAATAAGTGGAAATTGAGTACTTTAGAATATAATTGTTTAGAACACCATGAAACCAAGTATCCACAGTGCATGTGTCCAAATCAGATCAACATCATAAAGGGCTGAAATTCTTCATGTGTCTAGAAAAGTGCGTGATACCTCAATTCCTTTTAGACACATAAGAAACCAACCACTCATATAGTTCTACCAGAAAAATAGTGAAGAATCTCTCATACAAACTATCATACAAATTTATTCCACCCATGCGCATGTGTCAAACTCAAATCTAGTGTTGAACCTCCATGCGTACTCTTCTTCTAGATATTTTATCCACTCCTCAACACTTGCTAAGGTCAACCAAGTATGTCTTCATCGTGAACCATCCTAAAAAAAACTGAAAAGAGGTCCCGGAAATGGAACCAATGATGCAACCTAGAATTTACTAGAAATAACCCAAGCGTGTTGGCACATCACTCAGCCTAGATTGAGCGCTCACCAGAAGTGTGCAAAGGTACCACACCCCTCCTTAGAATTTCTTATGCAGGATGCAAACATGATGAAGGGTTAATGCATTTAGATCCATAAATAGTATAAAAATTCTACAGAGCATATTCAGATCTAGATCTAAGGAGTAATGGATTTAAACAATAGCCATAATGAATTCAACCATGTAAGAACTAGTTATGATCATGTTTAACACCTTGAATTAGTCAATACACTCCATTATATTAAACACAGTAAATACATAGAATCTTCTTACAATATTTAGTATCATAAACTTATGCGCGCATTAGATTTGTCAAAGCATAACTTCATAATAGCTCATATATAGTCCTCCTTTAACCTATACAGATTACTACATATTTATAAGGGTGGGGACTTGCCCTTCACCACTTACATAATTCCCAAAATAGGTCGCATGCTGAAAATATCCATGCACCTTTACAATAATAGACACACATGCAAGTGTGCTAATAATAGATCTCTTCTAGTTAACTGGAAGTAGTAATTCTATTATTAACTCAAACCCATGCAAAGTGCTTAGTAGACACTCTTCCAAAAATATCCTATGCGTGTCATGTAAGTCTTTATCTAGTTTGTGTGCTCTGCACACTATCTCTAAAAATAGCCCATAATCATGAAAATGGATAAGTCCCAAATCTCCCTATCTTTCACGCGTGTTTCCTTCCCTATCCTTGTCTACCTACTCGTTAAGTGTCATAATTTAATTTCTCAACAATTATATTGAAGGAGAAGACATTGAGTTAGGTTCTAAGAAGGGTTTAGTGTAAGCATTGAGATCCTTTTCCTATTCCTGTAATTGAACAATATTTTACTTATATTCTTTGTTCTATGTGAGGAGGCGGGAAGAGGATTCCTTGAATAAATGAGAATCACCCTCATGTAAAGCTTGACCCAATGGGATGTGGATCAACTCATAATCTGATGGAGTCATGTCTTCAATGGGATTTTCATTCTTATGTCTAGCAATTTAAACATATTGTTGTTGGTAATTAGGACACTCAAAGGGGGCTGAATCAGTGTCTATTCAAATTTTAAAAACAATTCATTTCATTTAATTAGTGACAATAAAACCAAACCAACATCCAAAATAAGTTAACATGAGAGAAAACACATAAAGACAATATTTAATGTGGGAAACCCTTTAAGGGATAAAAACCACTGAAATCAAATCACTAACTTGGACAAGAATGTCTTGTAAAGATTACAATGATCTCATAGTTGATCTTCACTCAACATGGAGCTGCAACTCCAAAATTCAACCAAGCATCTACTTAGTCTTTAGCAAGATTCTACTTGCATGGAAGCTTCAACTCCCAAATTTAGTCCAACACCTACTGACCTTCTGTAAGCTTCAACATACAGGAAACTTCAACTCCCCATTTTGTAATCGATACTTAGAATTCTACAAGGTTTTGATCACTTTGATTTTGTTGTCTTACATAATAGATTATGACCTCTAGATCAGCTCATTCTTCTTCTTAGTTATCCTCCTAATTCACCTCTCTTTTGATCACCTAATTAGCTACAAGGTTTTGTTATACAAGGCTCATTTCATCCCTTTCATATCATTCTTTCACTCATTGAATCACACAAACAAGCACCTACTTTACATGTGTTCAACTTGTTACAAAATTTCAGTCATGGGAGCATTTCTTGTTCACCTTGGTCCTCCTACATTTCATGTTCTCAAGCTCCTTCAAAGCATGGTCATCAATCCCTCATTATTATACACATTCCTCTTCACTCACCTGAAATGCTTGTTTCATTATCGGATAATGTCTTTATCAACATCCGTTACCTCTTTAGCTCTCCTCTCAAAGAACTTATCTGCAATTTAGCTCACAATGAATCATGTTCACTTCTTCATGATGATGATCCTCTCACATTCCTATGACTCTCACTACTAATTTCATCTCACAATCTTCACCCTAAGAGAATTTATCTCTCCATTATGGTCATATCTCTTGACATGCATCACCATGCTCTCCCAAGTTTCAACCACATTTACAAGAACAAAGATTATATTTTATATACTACATAGACACATAAACATGCCTTTTTCACTTCACCTTTAAATGAATTTTCACTTTTCTCACTTGCTTACTAATACAAGGAAGATGAGAAGATTTCAAACTTCCTTAGGATGCCATCATTACAACTTTCACGCTTCAGTTATACCTTTATAGTTTTAGGATCTTTCAAGTTTCTTTTGCAGTCAAATTATGGATGATTATATCTTCTAAACTCCCTTACACTCTGCCATAACTATCCGTATTTCATTCATACCTGTTATACCACTCTTTATAACGATTGCATAGACTTTTGGTCTTTTCTTCAACGTGAAATTTGTCTTGTAGGTAATTAAATGGTGTACCAAATGTTTTCATCATGAGAGGACGTTACAAACACTTAAAAATGCTCTAAATTCTCCTTATAACCTTCATCCTTCATAATTTACCTTACATACATCATTGAAGCACATAGAAGCACACTAAGTGCTAGTCCTAGTCATCACAATATTGTAACTTGAAGAAAGATGGTCTTATGAGCTCAAACCATGTTATACATTCAAGAATATTATATGTACAAGAGTTATACATCACACACAAGATATTGAATCTTATCTAATTAGAGCATGATGTCATTCATTCACTTTTCCCTCAAAGGTTTCAGCATGTTGTCATGGAGGACTATATATCAGTCATGAAGAGGCTTGCAAATACATTTGAATAAGTCTTAAAGATCTTATCAGAACTTGGAATTTGTTTTCATAATTTTTAAAGACTCTTTATCTATCAAGAGGAGACAGTGCATCTTAACTTACCTCATGGAGTATGATTTTTACTAAAAAGATCACAAATTTGTATGTACAATACCGTACCTTCAAGATTTGAATCAAACTATGCCAAAATCAGTCAAGTATGAATTTAAGAACATCATTCAAGGATGATAAATACTTTCATAGCTTCATAGATCAAGGTTTGGTATGATATCATGCTTATTGGATTGGATTAGCTTGATCTTCAAATGTTGTATATTGTTAGGGTCTAGGTCTAGAAATCCTAGTCGTCTGCATTTTGAGACTTTTAACACTTCATACTTTTTTTTATGCTATTAGAAGTGAATGAAAACTTTATCGAGGTTCACTCAAAACTTTTAAGCCTTATTTTTCATATATTGATGAAGGAGCTTCATGATTTGAGGGCAAAGATCTTATCTCCTTGATTATCACAAAGATTAATAGACCCAGTCTTATAAAAGAGGTGTTCTAATTATTTAAAATTCTTGTACAAAACATATAATCCACTATTATGATAATTTCTCTTCCTTAATCATCTTATCACACTAAAACTAAACACAAAATGAAGCAACTTGTCATGAAAGATTGGAATTTTTAGGAATGTGTATGTCGATCCTTAAGACCCAAATAAGATTATCTTGATTTGATAGTTTCTTGCAGACACATCTTCGCTTATATGACCATTCATAGCAGGAACATGTTAAGAAATAATTATGTACCATCTTCAAAGGATCGATTATATATTTTTACGAAGAAAATTGCAAGCACAACTCAAACCACATTCTTCTTGGCAATATTATACAGGAAAGTTAAGAGACAATGAGTTTTAGACTTCAAACATCATCACAAGAGCATACCAGGAGCTCCATAAAATTACATTTGACCTATAAGAGGTGATTATGATCATTTTCATCTCAAATCTTAGATCGATGCATAGAGACAATCTTAAAACACCTTGCAACACTTCATGACTAGGTTGACATGATTGTACTTTAGAGGTAGAAGAAGAATAAATACTGATTTCATACCAAATGAAAAATTAGAATGCTTGAAACTCTTTGAAAGCATGGAGTAGACACCAAATGAAATATTTCACACCTAGTGGTTCACCTTGGATCCTTCAAAACAGGATTGTCTATACAAAATTTGCAAAACTAGAGGAATTTTTCGTATAGTACAATCATGCTTGGATAGAAAAATACCACCATCTTGACCTATAAGGAGTATTTTGCAACCCTGATAGGTTTCCACAACTTTCATAAGTGAAATGATGACCAAAAACTTCATTTCTTTCATATTGCTTCAGGAAGAAGGTTTGAAGAGAGAAAAATGTTTTTAAAATGAATAGAACTTTTTTGTTCCTTAACCATTTGTCCTAAAAAAAATTACAAAATTTCGGTCTTAGTGTTATCTTCAAAAATTCCTCTTATGATTTATCTAAAAGAGGCCTAAATTTTTTTTAGTTCTAATAAAACAGTCATTGTCTTAGCCCTTCTTACTTTACCCAGTTTTGGTAAAACTTGAATATCTACAACAATCATCTACAAAATTTGATGAAACTTGACCTAGAGTGTTGGGGTTAGCACATCGGTTGTAAAAATAATATATTATATCTAAGCATACATGCAAATAAAAGTGGATATTCTACTAGAAGAAATATGCAAAATAAGAGATATAAATCAACACCATATTTAATGTGGTTCACCTAGTGCGGCTACGTCCACCAAGAAACAAGCCAATATATTATCCAAAGCTTTGACAAGATATACAATTGAAGATTTACAATCTTCCACACCTCTCAGATGTACAATACTTTCTTTCTCTCAAGATTTTGCTTCTTCTCCAAGAATTCTCTCTCTCACAATTATTCTTAATTCTTGTTAATTCTCTACTTCTAAACCCTAGCTTTTATGCTTATATAAGTGTTTATAAACTTAGGGCACTTAGCCATGTAATTACAATCAATAGATATACTTTAATGCTAAAAATAGATCTAATTCTTGAGATTTAATTAAACCACTCTTGCACGCATTGTAACCAATATTAGTTTGCCCTAACCGATGTTGGTTCCTCCTTAGATTTGTTTCTTCCTCTTCAATTCTCAAACTCGAAAAACCAAAGTAATCGGAGTGTAGCTCCAACTTCTCCTTTGCTAATGAATTCTTTAGCATATCTGCATCATTCTCACTTGTATGAATATTTTCCAGATTCAACTATCCATCATTTAATACCTGTCGTATGAAGTGATACCTTAACTGAATGTGTTTTGTTCTTGAATGAAATGTTGAGTTCTTTTCCAAATGAATTACACTCTGACTATCACTGAATAGTTTGCAATCATCTTGCTCCTTTCCCAACTCTTTCATGAACCTACTCATCCATATCATCTTCTTGCTAGCTTTTGTAGCTGCAACATACTATACCTCTATAGTATACAAATCCACAACCTTTTGTAATCTTGAAATCAAGATAACTATCATCCCACCTACTATGAAAATATATCCAGTAGTGATCATTATACCATCTAGATCTCCAGCCATATCCGAATCAACATAGCCACATAATGAAATATCTAAACATCCATAGCATAAATCTTTGTTTCACTAGAAAATGTTTCGTTCCTTTTAGAAAGCAGATAAGGTTAGGGGCTACGAGGAATACCAGTAAAATGTCGAGATGGTGTGCGCGTACCATAGAGAAAGATCGGGTGCCGACTGCGAAGAACTCCTTTTGTCTTGGAAGGACTACCTACAAATAAGAACACAAGACCACAAGATTTTAATTAGACAATAAATGAGGGGCGCCTTGGGCCAGGAAATATAAAACTTCCTTTCGAAGGTGGTGGTTCCCTGCTAATATGAATTAACACAAAAGATTGTAAGATATCAATTAAGTTGTTTCGTTGAAGCGGGTAGGGAAAGGCTGGTTTTTGGTTTTGATCGGAGGAACCGATGCGCCATCGACAACCGATGCCGTTTACTGATAACCGATACCGGTGGGTTCTAGGATCTTCTTGGTAGCTATGGTGTTTGTAAGGCTGGTTTATGGATGATATTAGGAAATGAGATGATGAGGGGTAAAGGAATGACAGTTAGATGCAATGGCACGTTGGGTAGTGGATTGAAAGCGGATTTAGGAGGACTGAGATTCAAGAAGCATAAGAAATGTTATAACAGAGGACATGCAAGATGTGACTTACTGGTTTTGACCAGGATGCAAGCTGATCTCCTTTGCTGTAAACACTTCTGGTATTTCCACTCGTCTCTGCTCGGTCAAGTGAAGATCTGGACTCTGTTTCTCGCTCCCAATGCTCTCTGTTGATCCAGAAATCCTTCGACCGATCCCAAAATGAAATTTCGATCCGTTGTTTTGGTTTGGGGAGCCCATTTACAGGGAACCGATGGCGGTTGCGTAACCGACGGCGGTCGAGTAGGAACCGGCATCGGTAAGGAAAAAGTAGGCTATTTTTAGTAAAATAGCCCACCTTCCCTGCTTTTCTCCCGAGAGATCAGTTGCGGGCTCGGTCAAGTGACTAGAAGGTCGGTTTTGGGTGCGAGAAAGGGGTCATTAGTTATGGGTGTAGGTGTGGACCAAGTTATGGGTCTTAATTAGGTTAGTTTTAGGGTTAGGGCTAGGTCATGATGAAGTGGCAAAGTGAGGTGGTAGGTAGGGTGATGTGGATTTATCAATTAGAAGGCAATTAATAAATAATTGTGTAAGGTTTAGGTGATGAGGTTATATTGCGAGATGAGATGCGGGTCACAAGGGGTCGTAAGACACGAATTTGGTGTCTACATTAGCCCCTTATTGTCGTGTAGCTTGTTTTGTAAAGCTGCGCGGACAATAATATGAAGTGGTTTCTCCTGTTAAGGATATAGGTAATCCCCTCAAATCTATCGGAGATTGAGTGAGCGGGAAATCGGGGATAGGGTTGATAAAGGGTGAATGTTGTAGAGAGGATGGTAAGGTGGTGGGGTAGGTCCAAGGAAGCAGACGCATGTTGAAATGCAATAGTACGACTAGGGTACATGATTTGATGAGCAAACCAGCAATGTATAGGCAAAGGTCGATAGTTTATCCAAACAAGGGTGATATAATCCTGGTATCAAGGCATAGGAAGTAGCTCGGGGTATATAACGAGGTAAGGTACAGAGCGTTTAGGCATGTTCGGCAAGTGCAAATGGTTGGTTTGGTTGAGATAAACGTCACGGTCTAGGTCTAGGCAAAGTTGGTCAACAGATCAAGTCAAGGACCCTAATCATGCTAAAACATGAACAGGTGAGCTCGATTGAACAAAAGGTACATGATGGATGGATAAAATAAAACGTTGATTGTGGGTATGGTATTGAAGTGATACGGCCTTGGGTCGGGCCAAGTTGTTGGGTTGTGGCCTTGGGTCAGGCCATAAGGGTAGAGTGAGGCCTTGGGTCGGGCCAAATTGTTAGGGCGAGGCCTTGGGTGGGGCCGGATAGGTAGGTTGAGGCCTTGGGTCGGGCCAAATGGTTAGGGTGAGGCCTTGGGTCGGGCCAAATGGTTAGGGTGAGGCCTTGGGTCGGGCCAAATGGTAGGTTGAGGCCTTGGGTCGGGCCAAATGGGTAGGTTGAGGCCTTGGGTCGGGCGAATAGGTTAGGTTGAGGCCTTGGGTCGGGCCGGATAGGTTAGGGTGAGGCCTTGGGTCGGGCCAAATGGTTAGGGTGAGGCCTTGGGTCGGGCCAAATAGGTAGGTTGAGGCCTTGGGTCGGGCCAAATGGTAGGTTGAGGCCTTGGGTCGGGCCGAATAGGTAGGTTGAGGCCTTGGGTCGGGCCGAATAGGTAGGTTGAGGCCTTGGGTCGGGCCAAATGGTAGGTTGAGGCCTTGGGTCGGGCCAAATGGGTAGGTTGAGGCCTTGGGTCGGGCCAAATAGGTTAGGGTGAGGCCTTGGGTGGGGCCGGATAGGTAGGTTGAGGCCTTGGGTCGGGCCAAATGGTTAGGGTGAGGCCTTGGGTCGGGCCAAATAGGTAGGTTGAGGCCTTGGGTCGGGCCAAATGGTAGGTTGAGGCCTTGGGTCGGGCCGAATAGGTAGGTTGAGGCCTTGGGTCGGGCCAAATAGGTAGGTTGAGGCCTTGGGTCGGGCCAAATGGGTAGGTTGAGGCCTTGGGTCGGGCCAAATAGGTAGGTTGAGGCCTTGGGTCGGGCCGAATGGGTAAACAAATGGTGTTCAGCAAAGGTGGATATAGGCGATATGTGGTTAAAAAGGGGCAAATGGTAAATAGGGGCAAAAAATATTGGGGGAAAGTTGGCAGAAAAACCGATGTCGATTCTACATGACCGATATCGGTCAAGGGACCGATACCGGTTCATTAGGGCAAAATGAAACCGATATCGGTTATGGGCGAAAAACCTATAAAAAGAAAAATACGGCTTGTCATTGTCACTTTGTTATTTTGAAAACCAAATTGACTTGTCTGATGTGGAGAGTTGAGATTGGAGGTTTATTGAGTGAGGTGGAGCTATTTTGGTGGAGGAGTGAGTTGTTTGCGGGCAGTGAGGAGGAGGCGGCGAGTTGATTGGCAGGGGACCAAAGAGATCGGGAGTGGAGCTATGGCACGGCGGGGAGGAGCAGAGAGGGCTGGACTAGTGGACCACCACCACTTATCCCACCACGACGACGTGTCGTCGTACGGGTAAGTTCGAAACTCCTCATTTTGTGCATTTTATTGCATTATGTTGGTTTTGGGATTTGGGTAGGAATATAATGTTTTGTAGAAAATAATGAATAAATGGAAATGATTTGAAAAAGGGAGAGGGTAGATAGGTGAAATAGGCCAAGGCGGCAGGGTGGGTAGGTTTTTAGGGTGTTTGGGTGGGTAGAGAGGTAGAAATAGGGAAAAAAAAGAAAGGGGTAGCCGCGTCGGGTTTGGCGTGCAAATTTCCGATGGACCGATGCGGTCACTAGCGGCCGGCATCGGTCGCGAATTTTTAGGGCGAGGGTGGGTCTATGGGTTATCGATGCGGTTGATCATTGACTGGCGTCGGTGGGAGGGGACCGGGGTCGGTTGGGTGAGTGTGGGTTGGGTTGGGTTTTGGGTGAGTGTGGGTTGGGTTGGGTTTTGGGTGAGGGGTGGGTTTGGTTTTGGGTGAGTGTGGGTTGGGTTGGGTTTTGGGTGAGGGGTGGGTTTGGTTTTTAGGTGGAGTGGGTTTGGGTTTTGGGTGGGGTGAGTTGGGTTGGGTTGGGTTTTGGGTGAGTGTGGGTTGGGTTGGGTTTTGGGTGTGGGGTAGGTTTGGTTGTTAGGTGGAGTGGGTTTGGGTTTTGGGTGGGGTGAGTTTGGTTTTTAGGTGGAGTGGGTTTGGGTTTTGGGTGGGGTGAGTTGGGTTGGGTTGGGTTTTGGGTGAGTGTGGGTTAGGTTGGGTTTTGGGTGGGGTGAGTTGGGTTGGGTTTGTTTTTGTTTTGGGGTTAGGTGGGTTGGGTTTGTTTTGTTTTGGGGTTGGGTGGTAGAGAGTCGGGGTGTGGTCGGGGGGATAAAAGGGGGTTTAGAGGGTAAAGTAGATGTTGTGATAAAAAGTAGGTCTAAGGATGTGGGTTGGTTTTGCAGGCACGTCAGCAGTTGACGATGCGGGATAGGATGCCCCCGCTGTTGGTGCGGATGCGGCCACACATATCTGCGGCTCATTGGGCGATCATGCGCGAGGTGGGACTCGGTGGAGTCCAGAGGTATAGAGCGATAGAGAGAGATCACAGCCTGATGGTCGCCCTCATCGAGAGATGGGATCCGGCGACCAATGTGTTCCATCTCCCGACTGGGGAGATGACTATTACGTTGGAGGATGTGTATCGCATCCTTCGACTACCTATCGAGGGAGAGGCAGTCTTCCAGGTAGATTCCGAGACTGCCATGGACAGCATATTACAGGTTTTTGGAGATGCAGCCGCGCTACTTACCTATCACAGTGTGAGCATTGGGTATGGTGACATGTACCGTGCGCATCGACACGAGACACGGCTGGTTGTGTTGATGATGATTAGGATCACTGCTTTGCCCTCCCGGACTCGAGAGGAGGCCGCTTTTCACGGGCATTGATGGGGTACTTCATGAGATGGTAGAGGAGCACACTGTTATGCTTAGGCACCAGATATATCGAGTGCGATTATCTGAGAGAGCTCTGGGGTTATCGCCGGATGAGGCGATTCGGTATCTATTCGACATTTTTGCTGCATTGTTGGGCATATGAGCACATCATATGCATCAGGCCAGTAGGGTTACCCCAGCAGCCAGGGCCACAGGTTATATACAGATATGGCTTTCAGAGATGGTTGGGAGTCGTGGGGCAGCCACGAGCAGTGCTTGCGGGGAGAGACGTTGCCTACTACAGGCATTTGTTAGAGGGCTGACAGCGGTAGACATCGTATGGAGACCTTACAGAGGTCATCACCCGCTGAGAGGAGGCCGAGAAAGTACGATTCTGGCTGGATCAGTACACATTGGATAGGGGACGGGAGCCGAGGAGAGTACGAGAGGATACCCCTAGAGAGAGTACGAGGCGAGATAGGGCTGCGGCAGGGCGAAAGCCACCTCCCTTCCCTCGGTCAGGGAGGGATGATGTAGAGCCCCACTGCCGCACCACAGCCCATGGATCCAGATTGGGTTGCAGAGAGAGGCCAGCAGATGACCACAGTAGAGATGATGTTGGGTACGGGAGAGCATACGAGGGTGTGGTGGGCTGGTCGAGAGAGCGGCGAGGTAGCCACCCACACGGAGACTTAGCATTGTGACGCGAGAGAGAGATCAGCTCGGGGAGTGTCACGGCTATTACGAGGGCGATTGGCTCTGCTGCACATGCACGAATAGGTGTCCCTACGAGGCAGCTAGCCCGAAGTGCAGTACTGAGTACGCACGAGCACAGCACCACCACCACCAGCCGGCGCGCAGCCATAGCCCTGCACATGCACGCAGATACCACCACGGCCACGGCCGGCACCATGGCAGCGGCACCACACGCAGGCACGGGGCACGTAATAGGAGTCCGGGGACCAGGCCCAGAAGACCTACGGTGGCACAAGCAGATATATGGAGGCGAGAGCGGAGGCCCGTACTATCGAGATGTTCTTGATAGTACCGGAGTTGAAATATCAGCCATATGCGGCTATAGAGTAGAGACCTCCCATAGTCAAAGAAAGCGAGGAGGTGCAAAGCCACGGCCGGCGTGTCATTACTGGCACGAGGTGAGAGGCACCACGGGACCAGCGAGGAGAGGTGCCGAGGCGGTGGGGAGAGTTGAGGATCCCTGCATTGTTTTTGTATATGGACATGGGCACCGATGCTGCGTGGTTGTGTTGATAGAGCTGTGTTGATAGATGCTGCGTGCCTACATTTATTCATTTATTTATGTATACGATCTGCGAGCCGAGTATATTTTTGATATGAGGGACCGGCCTGCGAGCCGAGTCGAGGTTATTGACATTTATTGCGGCCTGCGTGCCGGCTTTGTTGTTGTATTATGAGATCACAGAGGCCCCGATGCAGGGCACGTTGTATATTTGAAACCTTGTATATATATATAGATATGATGATTTGACCCACATGCTGTGTTCAAAATGTTTTTAAGTATTTCGTCAATGGTTTGTGATATAGGTTGTATGATGAGTTTAATTGACATGTTGATATATTGATGATGTTGATGTCTTTTGCACGTATATATGGATGACATGTTATATGATGAAATGTGGCATGTTTTGTTGTTGGTTTGGTGACATTGTTATATATGTATCTGATGAGTTGGATCCAAATGGTGTATAGATTGATAGTTTTTTGATATCCTTAGATGATGGCATGTTTGTTTTGGGTAATGTAGATAGATGATATGGATGAAATCGTAATGAGAAGTGGATTGGATGGACAAATATGGATAATGGTGTTGTTATGCAGGAAAAGAGGTGGGCGCGATAAAAAATTAGGTAGAAAATGAAGAAAAGAACTATGTTTCAAAAAGGCAGGTGTGTAACCGATATCGGTTAGGTAACCGACGCCGGTAGTTAGTAGACCGATATCGGTCACGTAACCGATACCGGTTATTTAGGTATGAGCTTTTCTAAAAATAGAAAAGCTAGGGTGGCAACTTAAGTTCTAATTTTGAGAGCCATGCAAGAAGTTAAATACGTGAACGCGACGCTTTTTGACGACTGAGACAGGTAATTGCATGAGAGATTTGAGTGATAAGGAGAAAAGAGATAGGGAAAGTGAATGTGTTCTGAGATTCAGAAGGCAGAAAGGTGAATTTGAAAAGGGTGGTGATCATGGCAGAACGAGGAGAAGCATCCAGCAGGCAGGGACGAGAGGGAAGACAAGGGCCACCTCAAGCTGCTGCAACTCAAGAGGTAAACGTTTTGGTTGTGATTTGATTACTGCATGTTTTGTGAATAAGATGGGGGAGAGTAGGTGGGTAGATATGAGAAAGAAAACATGATAACAAGGGTTATAAATGAGGTGAGTGTTACGTGGTAGGTAATCAAGGGTTTCGGGTATGTCTGTGTATACAGAGAGGAATAAACGAGCAATTTATTGTCGTAGGTGGTTGTTTAGGCAAGGTGTATGTAATTGACAGTGACCGATAGCGGTTAGGGATAACCGGTATCGGTTACTGAACCGGTACCGGTTATTTATAACCGATACCGGTTACTGGAGGAATTTCCAGAATGTGAGAAAAACCCTTAGGGATTTGATGGATTGAATGGTTGTTTGTTGTTTTGATGTATGCAGGCAGAGGCAGGGTTGAGGATGAATGATAGTGTGCCAGCGCTGTTGTCACGAATCCGAGCGGATGTAACACCAGCGGAATGGACATTGATAAATCGTTTGGGGTTAAGTGGAATCCGCTATTATTCACGAATCGCACGTAACCATGCTATGTTGCAGGTGTTGATTGAAAGATGGAATCCAGAGAAGAATACGTTCTATCTGCCAACAGGGGAGATGACAGTAACATTGGAAGATGTGTTCCGTATTTTGAGGCTCCCTATTACAGGAAAACCAGTATATCAGGCATTACCTAGTGCGGCGCGGGGAGCGATAACAGCAGTATTTGGTCCATACGCACGAGATTTGACACAACGAGGTTTGTCATTCACATATGGGATAATGTATGCAGCACACCCTGAGGAGACAAGGTTAGCAGTGATATTAATGATAGCGGTAGGGTATTATGCATTACCGAGGGCAGAAGGGGGAAGATTTCCAAAGGCATTGATGTGTGTTATCTGGGAGATGATAGAAAGGAACGTGACTTTTGCATGGGCACCTGCATATTTGGCGGAGTTATACAGGGGTTTATGGGCTTGTAGGTGAAATCACAGGACGACACTGGATTGTTCATACTTATTACACTGTTGGGCCTATGAGCACATTGTTTGTGTGCGACCAATAGGCCGATCCATCTAGTCAGGAGAGACCGGAGTACAGAGGTTGGGATTCAGACGATGGGTCCAGACAGAACAAGAGGCAAGATCTCAGGCCGTGACGGGTGACATTGAGTATTACAGGCAGGTATGGGAGAGGGTGACGATTGCTGATATCTGTTGGAGGCCTTACGGGAACTATATGGTAACAGAGAATATAGCTGAGGAGTTGAGGGGTGTAGAGCGATTGAGGTGGATCGCAGGGCACGGGCCAAGTGAGTATGAGAGGATTCCTATAGATCGCGTGCGGCGACAATTTGGATTTGTGCAGATATACCGCAGCTTATAGACCACATATGAGGATTGGCGAGGCGGCATTCTCACCTCCCGGCCAACACCTCGAGAAGGGCCCGAGGAGATAGCGGCCCGATCGCAGATGTAATGGATGCCGGAATGACGAGAGGCCTATAGGTTATGGTGGGTAGCGAGAGCTGCGAGGTGTACTGCGATCGCCCACGACATAGCTATGATTACATCGAGAGAGGATCGTCTGCAGCGTTTGGTTCAAGCAGCTCAAACGCGAGTGAATGAGACAAGAGGATTGTTAGTGGTTGCGGAGTCACGGGCGGAGAGACTAGAGGCTGGAGTCCTCCATGAGAGAGGCGTATTCATATGTTACGAGGAGAGATTGGCAGATCGGTGGGTGGTACCAATAGCCGTGGTACCATTGAGGATAGAGAGGATCTGGCGAGAGGGTCGCGATCACGATCATCACCTAGTTCGGGATGAGGCGTGAGGGTCTAAATAAATGTTAACAAGGTATAAGAATAAATAAGCGTACCGACCTGCGTGTCGATGATAGAGAAGATGTAGTTGTTTAACATCTAAATAAAATGAGAGATGTATGTTGATTTGAGTTATAATAATAAGAATGTTTTCGTTTTGACTTTCGGTGTTTTGAAAAAGGATAAAGAGGAATGTGATTAAATAGAAATACACAAAAATATTTATATTTACCACACATGATAGGTTATGGTAGGGGATGGTCGAGCTAACCTTGGGAGACCCCATGTCTCCAAAGTGCTGCCTACATAGCCCATTGCACAAAGCAAGGAGGGGCCTCAGACCGATGTAGTTCTCCCTTAGGACCAGGGAGAGGTGAATTTAGGCAATTTGGTTGTGGTTAGGCAATTTGTCGTTTGGTAAAAATTTGATGTTGGTAGGGTAATGTTGTTGGTGTTGGTAGGATAATGTTGTTGGTGTAGGTATAGGTGAAGCAAAAGTTAGCATACCCAAGTAGTAGGGAAGCGTGTCCTGATTAAGATCAACACACAATCCTAGATGCGAGGCAAAGCGGAAAAAGTGCTCTGTAGGTGAAAAGAGCTAAACAAACCACACAACGTAGAACGAGCTTGAAGCCCTAGGTACCGTGCATAGACAAGAAGTCAATAGGTGAAAAGAGTTGTATGATCACAATATATCAGGTGTACGTTACGTCCCTTGAGTTGAAACAAATGGTGAGGTGAGGTGGATGATATAGCTGAGGTACAGAGAACTTGGTACAAAGTGAGTGTTCTGACGAAAGAGAACCTACCCTAAATAGACAAGTCCATGACCCAAAAGGTTCTTTTGAATGAGGCTTTTATTTGGTGAATATAGGCGATCGATGCGGGAAGTCTCTGAGGATATTGATTGTACTATTCTTGAGGTCTTCACGAAGGCTGATCAATGCGAGAAGCTTCGATAAAAAGGCCTGACTGTATAACCTGTCCTTCGAGGAGTAGTCTATTTATAGTAGCGAGATATGATTTTAGTGCATATTTGTCCTTGGGGAGCGATCTATATAGAATAGCAGCAATAATGTGGCATATAATTTGTCCTTCGAGGGAAGCAGTCTATATATAATTTAGATAGCTAGATGTTCTTTTGGCGTGAAGCATCTAGTTTGGTAGGAAGTTTGACTCAAGAAAATCCCATAAGAATACGGCTTATTTTAATACTTTGAAGTCATGGACTAGACTAAAAAGGGAAAGGCATCATCGAGGGGAAGTGAGGAGTGATTTTGATTTTATTTTGAGATATAGAAAACAAAGTGTATGTAGCGGTAAATGAGCTCGGGATGAGCGAGTAGGTAGATAAGAAGTGATATAACACTAGATTCAACAGTAGAATGGTCGAAGATGCAAGGCATTAGGGGTTGAGCTCGAGTTTACCGTTAAGCGAAGCTAAGCGATAAGTGCACTGATCCATAGGTGTGAGTGATTATATAAGGCCCAATCGATTGGGAGTAAATTTTCCACGTTTGCTCTTTTCTAGTTTGGTGACATGTTGATTCTCTTTGAGGACAAGATCACCAACCTTAAAGGTACGCTCATGAAGTCACTTATCATAAGCACGCTTGATGTGTTTTTGATAGATTTGGAGGTGATCAAGAGCTGTAAGGCGGCGTTCGTCAAGAAGCTCAATTGGGCTAACCGTTCTTGGCGGAAATCATCGTTGGTGAGAATATCTGAAGGGATATTCTAAGGAGAAGTATTTGTATTTCGAGAGGCAAGGCGGCCTCGGTACCATATACCAAAGAAAAAGGTGTAGCGTTAGTAGAGGTATGAATGCTTTGTACGATAAGCCCAAAGGGCATAGGGAATGTGATCGTGCCAATTTCTTCCGGATTCATTGACAACTTTCATGAGGATTTTGGTTAGGGTTTTATTAGAAGATTGGCGACCATTGGCCTGCGGATAGTAAGGCGATGAGAAACTAAGTTTGATACCAAAGTTGTCACAAAGGTCTTGTAGCAACTTGTTTTTAAAAGATTTACCATTATCTGTTATTAGGCGATGAGGAATACCAAAAGCGCGAGATAATGTGATGGTTAATGAATTCGACAATTTTTCTTTTTGATTGAAATGAGTGGAATGGCCTCCACCCATTTTGTGTAATATTCGATTCTTTGTGATTATCCAACGGTGGCGTTGCGAAGAGGTCGGTGAATCTCACCAATAAGGTCTAAACCCCATTGTGAGAAAGGCCAAAGATCTCGTGCGACCTGCAGCGGATGGCTAGGAGTATGTTGAAGGTTGGCATGTTGTTGACACATAACACAACGCTTAACATATTCGTAGCAGTCGTTATTGAGAGTAGGCCAATAATAACCTAGGTGAAGGATTCGTTTAGCCACGGCAAGGCCACTAAAATGTCCACCACAAATCCCATCATGGACTTGTTGGATGGTATAGGTGACCTCCGCTCCGGTTAGACAGCGAAGGAGGATGCCATCAAAGCCACGTTTATAGAGGAGTCCCCCCATGACAACATAAAGAGAAACGCTTTTAAGAAAATCACATTTGCCGTTACTAGTAAGGTCAGGTGGGAGAATAGAGATTGTAAGGTAGTCGTGAAATTGGTGGTACCAGGTATCCTGTGAATTAGTAGACACAGTATTTATCATACAAACTCGGGGTTGAATAGGATGGGGAAAAAAGTTGTTGGACCACGACGAATAATTGAGTCGGTTGGCGTGGCGGGGAATTTGCGAGGCTAAGCAAGCCATAGTATCCGCAAATTTGTTAGTGGAGCGGGGAATGGTTTGGATAGAATAGTGAGTAAAGAAGGCTAGAAGTGAATCCACGTAGTGTTTGTACTTTTGAAGTTCCTCATTTTTGCATTGGTAGACGCCCATAACTTGATTGACTACCAATTGAGAGTTGCCAAAAATATTGATAGATTTGATGCCTAAGTGTATGCATGACTTGGAGACCCAGAACAAGGGCCTCGTATTCCGTTGTATTATTAGTGCAGGGGAAATCAAGCCGGAATGAAAGAGGCATAGGTTCAGCGTCGAGAGGAATGAGAACAACGCCGGCTCCTCCGCCGCGCTGGCATTTAGATCCATCGAAGAAGAGGGTAATTTGATACAACTCTTCCCCGAGTGAAAGAGTGGCGATGAGTTCGTCGGGGAATGTAAAATTGGTAAATTGTTCCCCAGGTAAAGGGGCCTCCGCAAGTTGGTCTGCAAGAGTTTGTCCTTTGATTGACTTTTGTTGTATAAACTCAAGGTCGAGGTCAGCGAGGAGCATGAGCCATCGAGCGATGCGTTGGTTTAGATGTGGTTTGGCGTACATATAATGAATGGGGTCCGTGTTGGTGATGACAAAAGTTTTGTGATTCAGGAGGTAATGTCGGAGTTTGGTAGCTACGAATGATAGGGCTAGGCACAATTTTTCTACATGTGTATACCTAGTCTCGTAATCCACGAGGGTACGACTTATATAATAAACGGCCTATTCTCGGCGTGCCGAGTCCCGATGTGCGAGCATAGCTCCTATAGCATGGTCAGTGGCGGAAAGATAAAGGTAGAAAGGGCGGTCGTCCTGGGGTGGGATAAGCACGGGTGGCTGCAAGAGATAAGTTTTGAGAGCTTCGAAGGCTTGGTGACACTCCTCACTCCATTGAAAGGCAACGTCCTTTTTAAGAAGGTGATGAAAAGGGTGACATCGATCCGAGAGTTGGGAGATGAAACGCCGGATGGATTGAAGTTTACCCTGCAAACTACGCAATTGTTTGAGGTTTTTGGGTGGAGGCATTTCTAGGATAGCTTTTACTTTAGATGGATCGACCTCAATGCCATGCAAAGAGACGATAAAACCAAGAAGTTTCCCCGAAAGGACACCAAAGACACATTTCTTTGGTTGAAGACGAACAGAATATTACAACAGGCGATCGAAAATAATGGTTAAAACATCGAGATGTTCACTGCGATGTTTAGACTTGCCAAGAAGATCGTCGACGTAATCTTCAAGGATAGTGTGCATAATGTCATGAAAAATGTAGGTCATAGCCCGCTGATAGGTAGCACCAGCATTCTTAAGGCCAAACGGCATGACACGATAACAGAAGGTTCCCCAAGGAGTTATGAAAGCGGTCTTATGTTGATCGGCGGGTGCGACCAAAATTTGATTGTATCCTGAAAAGCCATCCATGAGAGAAAGCATTTCATGGCCCGCAGTGAGATCAACAAGTTGATCAATACTTGGGAGGGGAAAGTCATCCTTAGGGCAAGCGAGGTTAAGATCCGGAAATCCGTGCATATCCGAAGTCCCCCCGTCGCTTTAGTGACAGGTACGATGTTAGAAATCCATTGAGGATAGTCAATAGGCAAGATGAAGGAAACAGAAAGAAGTCGTTGAAGCTCTTCTTTGACCAAGAGGGCAATGCGTGGATGCATTTTTCTCAGTTTTTGTTTGACTGGTTTGGAATCGGGATTTAGGGTGATGTTATGGACGGCAATGGTAGGATCAATTCCTGGCATGTCAAGCGTAGGACAAGCGAAAGCTTGGTTGCGAGTACGGAGGAAGGTAGTAAAGGCAACTTGTTCTGATGTGTTAAGGGATTGTCCGATCTTCACTATGTGAGGATCCTCCTCTGTGTGGATGTTGATTTCTATAGTAGATTCGTTCAGCATGGTTTGGGTTTCAGATGGTAAGGCTCGTTGAATATAAGAATCATCCGCGCCAAGGTAAGTGAGGATGGAGTCGTCATCCTGACACTCAACAACATTAATCAAAGGCGAATCCTCTTCGATCATGTCTGGATATAGAAGGGGAAGAGAAGATGGGTCCTCATTATCGCGTTGATAAGTGAGAGGACCTATGAAGATAGCATTTATGAAAAAAAAAAAAAAGTTAGGAGGGATAGATTCAGGGTCTATAGATTGTGGGTGATGATGGCAAAGTGGGTGATGATGGTTTGGTAGGGGTGGCGTCGTCTTCTTCCGAATACTGGTGACACGAGTGTGTCTCTGTGTAGGTGTTTCGGGAAAACCGAGACCACTATGATCATTATGTTTGCGTGTGGTGATGGGGATGAGCGTATATCGGCCTTGTTCATAAAGACCAAAACCAAAGCCTTTCCAAGCACAATGAGTCGAAAGTGAGGGCGGCGACGATTTGTCGAGGTATTGGAAATCGGATTGGAAGGAACCACACCAAGAGGAGGTTCGGGGGTAATGGAAGATGCGTCAACACCCCCATATGTTAGGTTAGTGCAATGTGATAGGGTGGTCCATAAGAAATTACTTCCCCATGCGGCAGTCGTAGGTGGGATGTGCATGTAATTGTCCATACTCCTGCGGGGTAGGGAAAGAACTAACATTATATAGGCGGTACTCCCCCAGCGTAAGGCATTGAAAAACATCTACTAAGGGGTCGGAGGTTGGGATGTTAGCTGCGGGAAGGGAAGTGGTTTTTGCGACGGTGGTTTCATCAGTTGAAGGCATAGATGCAGTTGAGGTGGATGGTTGAGGTACATTTGAAGAGGATGGTTGGGTTGAATGTATGGGTGTCTTGATTGGTATAAGCACATCGTTAGGGCGGTATAACATATTGCAGGTTTTAAAGGGGGGAGGATCAGCTTTTACGGTGTAGGACTTCCCCTCGTACTCAAATTTTATGCATCTATGTAATGTTGAGGAACGCATCCCATGGCCGGATCTAAGGGCGACCCAAATGATATATTATATTGGAACTCTCCCTCGAGGACATAGAAGAGTTCGGGTAAAGTACGTGGTCCTACGAATGTTGAGGATCACGGTACCTAAGGTAGAGGTAATAGCGTCATTGAATGACCGCATGACATGATGGGGGTTGGCACACATGTAGCTAGAAGGGATATTCATTTGTTGAAAAGCTTTTGAAGAGATGATGTTTAAGTGGCGCCCCGTCAATCATAACATAGCGTACCGGATATCCGGACGTAAGCTGAGATGAAAAGGGTCGGGGATCTTCGGTACCAAAGTCGATAATTTCATCTTGGAGAAACCGTGCGGCGGTGGCTTCTTTGCATGCTGAGAACCCGAAGTGGTTGGGGCAATGGGTTGTTTGGTGAGAGAAGCAACGTGATTGGGTGTTAGAATGGAGGCAACAGGCAGGGTTTCATTAGGTAAAACCTCTATCCCTTGAAGGATCTCAACGAGAGCTTGTCGATGAGATTCATAAGTGCGAATGAGATCATACGAGTGTCATTTTACGGGTGATTGGTGAAGCTGTTTGATCATGGCTCGATGGGCAGCTCCATTAGAGGCGGGGTAAGTGGGTCCACGAATAACTACTTTAGGTGGTGGTGCAATCGGGATGTTTGACGGAGAAAGAGATGCCGCAGTGTGTTTTCTTTCACTTTTCGTTGTTTTCTGCGCTCGAGTAGCAACACTAATCATATTAATCTCGTAGACTGAAATGAGGAAGATGGTTGGGATAAATCATGGTTTTGAGAGGTGGGGTTGTAATAATGATAGATCTTGGTGAGGCGGGGACGAGATGGTAGAGGAGAGGGGTGAAGCTAAAGGTCTCTCCCTTCGTAAGTTGTCTTTCTTAACCTTTCTATCGGGAGAGGTGGTGATGAAGGATGGTTTTAAAGCTTTGCATCCCTCCACATCATGTCCTGGTGTGCGGTGATAGGCGCAGATTTTAGACTCATCATAACTTATCGGTCGAGGTTTAGACGGGTCATAAGGTCTAAGTGGGGGTAGGGAAATGGTCGCATTCTCCACCAACATAGCAAGGATTTTGGCGTAAGATCCTTTGAGTGGGTCAAAATCGGATGAGGGTATTGGTTGTGCGGGTTTTGGTAATGTTTGGGCGTGGTTGGTTCGTACGGGTGGTGGTTTAGCCGAGGGGTGTTGACACGTGTTTTTCACTAAACGTGGTTTCTTTGGCGCAGAAGTTACGTTCGGCTGGTTAGATGATGAGGCTACAGATGACGTGGTAGCGGGAAACAACCACGGAGAAAGGGGAGTGACAGAAAATAAATCCTTTGATGATGGAGTTTGTTTAGGGTTGATGGGTGGACAGGATATGTGGGGTAACGGTGTTGTTATACCCTTTGATCTCTGTATAGGTGCGGAAGGCGTAGGTCGTTTTGAAGAAAACGCAGGAGGTATGATATATTGATGTAAGGTAGAGGGATGAGGTCCTAATATGGAAAGTGGGTATGACGATGAGGGTTTTGATTGTGATGGAGGCACAAATTGAGTTTGTCTCCTAGGTGGCGGGGCGGATTTATTTTTGGATAAATCGAGTCGCTTAGGCGGGTGTGTTAGACTGGGCATTGGTGAGGTCCCAAGCGTAGGGGAAGATTTGGTTAAGTTGATAGAAGTAGACGGGGCATTTGGTAGAGGTGAGGGGGGTGAAGGTGAGAACATGGGCATTTTAAGCTTCTGTAAGCACTTCGGGTATATGGTGGAGGCATCAGGATCGGTCATTTGCATTTGAGTAGAATAAGGGGTATTCAAACGTTCCCATAGGATTCGTCATCTTACGGAGAATGCGGTCTTGAGTTTGAATTGTAAATTTGAGTACGGAAGAAAGGTAGGTTGTGATTCCGAGTCTGCAATGTGGGCGTGATACGGGGGTAGATGAAGTCTTGTATCAATAGATATTAAGAGGTCGACCGGTTGTTGAAAAGATTTAGGCGATGAAGGACTAATAGGTAGGAGGGCATGTTTGAGAGGGTCTGTCATGGTTAAAGAATTTAGTGATGTCGGTGCAAGAGATTTCTCGTCTAAGGATGTCAAAAGGAGTGGCGTACCCTCCTCTTGTGCAGCAAGAGCGGTAGAGGGAGACGTCTGGGAAATAGATAAATTAGATAACATTCGTTCGCAGTCTTGTAGGGATGTGGTATAAGAAGACTCATTGATGGGAAGAGAAGTCTGGGCAGTTAACTCCTTTATAGGTAAAGGAATGATTTCGCTTTGGCTTGATGGTGGTAAAGGAGGTTCGGGCTCCCGTGTTAGTGAAGAGGCTTGATTCAAAATTTTCTCGATAGAGGCTTTTGGCTGGGTATCGAAGACTGCATGGATCTCATGAACACTCTCCTCGGCTAAGATATCCTGGTTTGTGTTACTGTTGGGAGAGTGATTCGGGAATGGCTTGTTGAAGATTTTCAAATTTCGGTTGGCAGGGGCATTAGGATTATCGAGGGCTATATCCCCGCATCAACCATTTCCTGCACTATGTTTTTCAACATCTTGCAGTTTTCATGACTGTGTCCCTTCACACGGTGGAAGTTACAGAAGTCATTTTCTTTGTACCAGGAAGGTATGGCGCGAGTGGAATCAAATCCGGAATGAGGTTTAACAGGAGGTAAGGTAATGGCTCCTGCTTTGAGCAGTTTTTCCAATATCACACCATATGTCTCCCCCAAGGGAGTGTAGTTGATGGGTTCCGCTTTATACTTATAAGTGGTTTTTGGCGGGGTATTGGATGGTGGTTGGGATTTGACCGTCACCGCGTGGACAACTCCTTTTGATTTAGAAGAAGTGGACGCGTGAGGAGTGGTGGTATTTGGTTTATTGGTGGAATCTGGAGTTCGGAAAGTGGAGTTTTGTCTTGCAACCGTAATTTCTCTTCCTCTAAGGCTCGAATTTCTAATTTTGAGCCATAGTAAAACCTCGTCGAATGTACGGAAAGTTTGAATTTGGAGGGTAGGGGAGATGTGCTTTAGCGAGGCCGCGTAAATAGTTCGATAAGTTCGGTTTGAGGCAAGGCATACGTAAGTTGGTTGATAAGGCCCGCCATCGTCAGCGAAATCTGCGATAGATTCGTCTTCAAATTGTCGGATGGCATAGAAGTCGGTAATAGATACTTTCTTGGCAATGTTAATGGAGAAATGATCAAGAAAGATTGGGCTAATTGGTTAAAGAGAAGATTGAGTCTTTGGGTTAAAGCACCTTTGTACCACTCAAGGAGTCACGATAAGGACATGGGAAAGGTGCGGAGTAACAAGGCATCATCATGGGCAATCAAATAACAAGCATGTCTAAATGATCGCAAGTGTTGTTGAGGATCCTCTTTACTATTAAAGCGAGTAAATTTTGGCAACTCCCATTGAGGAGGATATGAATGAAGGGGGGACGAGAAGGGTGAATGGGCTCCCGACAAACTTTCTCGTATGTCAAGGCGCTATGACTTCTGAAATAGAAGCCTCAGGTTTTGCATTTTGTCCATCATTTGTTTAATTAGATCGGTAGTTGGATGAGATGATGGTGTGGTTGTAGTAAACGGAGGCAAATTGGACCAAGGGCCTCCTTTGGACAATGGTGGGGTTAAGTGTTGATAAGGTGTGGAGGATGAATATGTTGAGGCGACGAATAGGGATGTCCCATATAAGGATGTTGAGGTTCTTTGGATACGTGTATGGGAATGAAAAGGTAGGCGGAGCTTGAGAAGGAAAGCTCGTGTGGATAGGTGGCAGAGAGCAAGTCATGAATGGGAGTCTGCAAGAGAGATGAGGTAGGGCGGTCGGTGGTAATGATATGTGGGGTCCAAGATTAGCCAAAGAAAAGCTAATCGGAGTCGTATGAACCTACGAAGCCGTCGGATTGGGAGACGGGGCTAGAGATGCGAGGAAGCGGCGGTATTATCGGGCGGAGTGGGAGCTAAATGAGCAGCTATGCGATAGGCATACCAACAAGGAGCTGACCATCAGGCGTACGGTCAGGGGTATGAGACAAATAGTATTGTACAGCGCTAGAATTAGCATCCAGAAACTTGGCAAAGTCCTTATCTCCCACAGGAATTTTAGGAACCTCACTTTGGTATCCGTAGGATTTCCCACGAGAATGTGAAGGGGTGATTCGAGCAAAGAAGCAGAGCAAGCATGTGAAACCATAGCGGTGGCTTGCTTTGGGTGATAACAACCATGGACGAGAAGTTCAGTAGGGTTTAATCATCGGGAATAGAAACAAACTCGGCCGGTAAAATTGGTAGGTTCTTTGGTTTGTCGAGAGTGGAAAAACGATGGCAACCGATATCGGTCTAGTAACCGATGTCGGTTATACTATAGCCGATGTCGGTCAGGTAACCGATGTCGGTGTAAGAATTCTAGGCTAACAAGATATAAAAAGGCTGCTAATTTGATTTTTAACAACGTTTAGTATACTTGTCAATTATTGATCACGAGAAGGCGAGGGTATGAGAAAGAAAACAGAACTACAAACAAGCAAGATGCACACGCAAATCCAGAGACTAACCCTAGGGTTAATTTTAATTATCATGGGCTTATGCCTTTAGACGTAGAATGATGTCGGAATCCTAAACAAAAGACTTAGGGGAAATGTCAAGTTGTTTTGGCTTATAAGGTTACCTCAATCGGGCGGAGGAATACCGCGGAAAAAGGGGATGTTTGAGCTGTTGTGTTAATTGTGAAGTGATTCGGTATGTGTTGTGCAGTGAATGTAAGATTAATTTCTTGTCAATACCGTGGATATCACCCCCCACGTGTACGACTATTTACTTAATCTCGTTCACTAGAATTGAAAAACAACAAGCAGGAATGCAATGCACGTGTTTTAAACCCAAATCGAAAATTATGTTTGATGAAGCAAGAGAGATGACTTTCACTAATGCGAAACTAGGAAAGCAAGACAAATTCTTTATGAAATATATAACAAAAGTAGCAACAGCAAGTATGCTTCCTAAAATGAAAATAAGCAAGAGAAACGAAACCCAAAATGGGTCCCCCAAGTCGTGCCAAAATGTTTCACTAGAAATGTTTCGTTCCTTTTAGAAAGCAGAGATAAGGTTAGGGGCTAGGAGGAATACACTGTAGAATGTCGAGATGGTGTGCGTGTACCATAGAGAAAGATCGAGTGAAACTGCGAAGAACTCCTTTTGTCTTGGAAGGACTACTGCAAATAAGAACACAAGACCACAAGATTTTAATTAGACAATAAATGAGGAGCTGCCTTGGGCCAGGAAATATAAAACTTCCTTTCGAAGGTGGTGAGTTCCCTGCTAATATGAATTAACACAAAAGGCGTAAGATATCAATTAAGTTGTTTCGTTGAAGCTGGGTAGGGGAAAGGCTGGTTTTCTAGTTTTGATCGGAGGAACCGATGCGATTCATCGATAAACCGATGCCGTTTACTAATAACCGATACCGGTGGCTTCTAGGATCTTCTTGGTAGCTATGGTGTTTGTAAGGTGGTTTATGGATGATATTAAGAAATGAGATGATGAGGGTAAAGGAATGGCAGTTAGATGCAATGATAGCACGTTGGGTAGTGGATTGAAAGCGGATTTAGGAGGACCGAGATTCAAGAAGCATAAGAAATGTTATAACGAGAGGACATGCAAGATGTGACTTCTTGGTTTTGACAAGATGCAAGCTGATCTCCTTTCTTTGTAAACACTTACAGTATTTCCACTCGTCTCTGCTCGGTCAAGTGAAGATCTGGACTCTGTTTCTCGCTCCCAATGCTCTCTGTTGATCCAGAAATCCTTCGACTGATCCCAAAATGAAATTCCGATCCGTTGTTTTGGTTTGGGGAGCCCATTTACAGGGAACCGATGGCGGTTGCGTAACCGACGGTGGTCGAGTAGGAACCGGCATCGGTAAGGAAAAAGTAGGCTATTTTTAGTAAAATAGCCCACCTTCCCTGCTTTTCTCCCGAGAGATCAGTTGCGGGCTCGGTCAAGTGACTAGAAGGTCGGTTTTGGGTGCGAGAAAGGGGTCATTAGTTATGGGTGTAGGTGTGGACCAAGTTATGGGTCTTAATTAGGTTAGTTTTAGGGTTAGGGCTAGGTCATGATGAAGTGGCAAAGTGAGGTGGTAGGTAGGGTGATGTGGATTTATCAATTAGAAGGCAATTAATAAATAATTGTGTAAGGTTTAGGTGATGAGGTTATATTGCGAGATGAGATGCGGGTCACAAGGGGCCATAAGACATGAATTTGGTGTCTACAACTACATGCTAT
The DNA here is from genome assembly GCA_018340775.1 of Taxus wallichiana var. yunnanensis. Classification (NCBI taxonomy): domain Eukaryota; kingdom Viridiplantae; phylum Streptophyta; class Pinopsida; order Cupressales; family Taxaceae; genus Taxus; species Taxus wallichiana. Next base: position 578,834,696 of record CM031244.1, on the reverse strand, counting down.
ATTTCCTTTCAAATACCCGAGTATCAATTGGGACTGCTTTCTAATGATCTTTACCTAGATTGGCCATATATCTACTCACAACTCCCACTACTGTGCAATGTATAGTCCTGGTACAAACAATAACATACATGATACTCCTAACTGCTGAAGCATATGACACTCATGTCATGTATTTGACCTCCTCATGTGATAATGGACACCGATCTTTACTTAATTTGAAGTTTCCATCCATAGGTGTACTAACAGTTTTACATTACGCATTTTGAACCTTTCTAATACCTTGTAGATATAATCTTCCGAGACAAATACAATTTCCTTTTCTTCCTTTTTCTATGTATTTGCATGCAAGGATTATTTTTTCATCTCCTAAATACTTCATAGAAAATGTGTGAGCTCACTTTACCTTAAGCTCACCAATGTCCTACATACTAGATCCTCCAATAAGCATATCATCCACATACAAGAATAACAAAATAATATAGATCCCATTTTCAAGCTTCATGAAAAAAATACAATGGTTAGATTCACATCTCAAGCAACTATGCTCATGCATAAAAATTTAAAACCTCATGTACCATTGCCTTGGAGATTATTTGATCCCGTATAAGCTCTTTTCAACTTGCACAATAATTTCTCCTTACCCTTGACTTCATACCCAAGCGGTTGTTGCATATAAATCTCTTCATCCAAATCACCATGAAATAAAGTCATCTTCACATCTAATTGCTCTAAATGTAAATCTTCTACTGCAACTAAACTCAATACAGTACGAATAGAAGTCATCTTTACAACAAGAGAACATATTTCACCAAAATCAATACTTGCTTTCTATGCAAATCCCTTTACTACAAGCCTTGCCTTGTACATTTTCTATCCACCCTCTTCTTCCTTGATCCGATAAACCCACTTGTTCTACAATGTCCTCTTACCTACTAGCAACTTAACCAAATCCCAAGTTTGTTTCTGTTCGAAGGAGTTCATCTCCTCATCCATGCCATGCTCCCACTGGATGTGGGTCTTATCCTACATTGCTTCTTCAAAACTTTCTGGTTCACCATTATCAGTCAATAATAGATAAAATAGAGAAGGTGTAAATCTTTCTGGAAGTTTACTTACCCTTTTTACCTTCTCACAAGAGTTTGGGGTACCAGAGGCTCATTCTGGACCTCCTAGACATTTGTATCCAAATCTGATATTGTCCAACACTGGTCACCTATAACCGACGTTGGTTTTGCTAACCGATGCGTTTAGATCTTCTATAAGCGATACCGTTCAGATTGGTCGATGCGGTCGGTGAACCGACATCGGTTACTATGTAACCCTATAGGTAATACTTTTAAATATGAGAGTTCATTTTCATGTATAAAATTCTCAACCTGGTTCATCCTTGGGTATCAAAATTTGATCCATGTACATTCTCTTTTCATTCCATTCAACATCACGACTCCTAATAATTTTAGAATTCTCTAAATCCCAAAAATGGAATCTAAAATCACTAGATCCATAACCAATGAAAGTGCATCTCTTGGATTTTGCATCCAACTTTTCCTATTTTCCTTATCAACATGCACAAAAGCTTATGAACCAAAAACTTTAAGAAAATAAAGATCTACCTCTTTTCTAGTCCAAGCTTCCTCTAGTATTCCTCCATCTAGTGAACTTGAAGGCCCATGGTTAATCAAATAAACCGTTGTATCAACTGCTTCTGCCCAAAACTACAAGGAAATCTAGAATGTATCCTCATACTTCTAGCACGTTCCATGATTTTCATGTTCATTCTTTTTGTAACACCATTCTCCTGTGGTGTTCTTGGAAGGCTATTCTTGCTTTACGTATCCCATTCACTCGAACAATAATCATTAAAATCCTTTCTACATTATTCACCACCATTATCGGATATATGACACTTTAACTTAGAATTTGATTCATTCTCAACAAGGATTTCCATATTTTAAAAGTCTCAAAACATCAAATTTATGTTTAATACAATAAACACATACCTTTCTTGTAGCATCATCAATGAAAGTAACATAATATTGGGATCCTCCATGAGAATCTACTTGAGTTGGTCCCCACACATCTAAGTGTACAAGCTCCAATTTATACTCCTTCTTAGTTGCCCCAACTTTGAGAAATCTCACTCTCTTTTTCTTTCCAAAGACACAATGCTCACAGAAATCAAGATCTAAATCTTTCAAATTTGATAACTTACCCTTAGCCTTTAAGATCTGCATTCCTTTTTGACTCATATGGCCCAACCAGATTATGCCACATACATGCATCTGAATCTGAAGTAGATAATACAGAAAAGGAATCAGTAACACAAGTAGATAAATATAATGTTCCTACCTTATTACCTCTTTCCACAACAAAATCACCCTTGGTGACTTTCCAAGAGTCTCCTGTAAATGTAACCATGCAACCAACTTCACCTAGTTTCCTGTAAAAATAATATTCCTCTTGAGGTTTGGAACATGTCTCACATATTTCAATACCAATGTATTTCCATTGTGTAATTTTAGATAAACTTCCCCTTTTCCATTTATACTTTGCAAGGTTCATCATCACCCAAATAAACATGCCCAAAATTTCCTAGACATAATTTCTAAAATAACCCTTATTAGGGGTTATATGGAAAGAAGCTCTGAATTTAAAACCCACTATTCAATTCTATTATCTAAAGAAAGAATAAAAGCATCTTGCATTACCTTTGATGTAGCAAGATTTTCTTCTTTACCTTTGTCTGGTTGTTGGTTCTCTTTGTCCTTTGACCAAAAATATTTCTTTGCATGTCCTTTCTTTCCACATTTCTAACAATTAATTCCCTTACTTTTGGATTTATATCTATTATCCCTTGACTTTGATTTCCCATTACTCTTATTCTTGGATCTCTCTTTTGCCTGCCCCTACTTTCTACATTCAAAGCATTCCTAGATGATGATTCCTATGTAATCTTCCTACGAATTTCTTCATTCAAGATTATACTAACCACATCATCAAACTTCAAAATATAATTAGTAGATGTTGTATTACTAACAACCATTACCAAATCATCCCAAATACCGGAAAAGAACATAATAATAAAGGTGATTTTACTTCATCACCAAATGGTATATCAACTGATTTTAACTAATTTATAATAGATAAGAAATCATTTAGATGAATAGATGTGGATCCACCTTCATGCATCTTAGAACTAAATAGTTTATTTATCAAATAAACTTTATTTGAAGCACTAGTATTTTCATATAAATTAGTAAGAGATTTCATTAACTCTACCGTAGAAGTCACTTACGTAATATTAGAAGCCATGGATCTTGTCAGGGCTCAATATTATATATCCCAAAGCCTTTTATCAAGAATATTCCATTCTTCATTAGTCATCTTTGTAGTTCTAGACTTCTCATCGAATGGTAAATAAAAATATTTTTGATACAAATAATCCTCAATCTGTATCTTCCATAATTGATCATTTCATCCGTCAAACGTTTCTACCTTGTATTTATTTTCTTACGCCATTTTTGTAGCTTCCACTCAATTAGAAAACTCTCTATGAGTAAATCAACACACAAAACCCTCAAATAAAGCTACGATACCGGTTGTTGTGGTTAACACACCGGTTTTACATATAATATATCAAATCTAAACATACATGAAAATAAAAGTAGATATTCTACGGAAGAAATATACAAAACAAGAGATATAATCAACACAAAATTTAAAATGGTTCACCCAAAGTGTGGGATATGTCCACAAGAAACAAGTCAATCCATTATCCAAAGCATTGACAAGATATACAATTGAAGATTTACAATCTTCCACATCTCTATGATGTCTATAATTTATTTCTCTTAAGCTTTTGCTTCTTCTCCAAAAATTATCTCACTCACAATTATTCTTAATTCTTGTTAATTCTCTACTTCTAAACCCTAGATTTTATGCTTATATAAGCATTTATAAACTTAGGGCACTTAGCCATGCAATTACAATCAATAGATATACTTTAATGCTAAAAATAGATCTAATTCCCAAGAGTTAATTAAAACACTCCCGCACAGGTAACCAATGTCGGGTTTCCCTAACGAATGTCGGTTCCTCCTTGCTTGACCAATATCGGTCCTAGGTGATTGATGCTGGTCCCTCCTAACTAATGACGATTACTGTGTTTTCCAGCAAGTTTTACATTGCATGCTAATATGAATAAATTGAGCTCCACAAATCAACAAAGAGCACTACAACACCTCCCTCTACAAGATCCATGTTTTAATTTATCATAAATGAGCATGTACATTCCAGACCAATCTCATTTGTCCAAGCTTCCTTCTTGCTAGTTCAAGGGTAGTTTTAGGGAAATCTAGAATTTTTCCTCCAAGTGATAAAGTAAGCCCTATAAATTCTCCTACATTCTCTAGGAAGTTTTCCTAGGATCTTAACATGCTTACATAGGATTTTCATGGCCTTATTTGATATATTACACTTTGTTAGGCTCAGAACTAGGCCTAAACGGATAGTTACAACCGTTATTTGCAACACATGGCCTGATGATCACTCTAGAATTTCTTGAACATCCTTGAGACACCATTTCATACCTTCGTAGAACATATGAGAAAATCACACCAAGTATCTCCATACCTCCAGTGGGCACCTACCTCATTGACCAAGCTTGTAGCACCCTAAAATCATCCTGAAACCACTATGTGAACACCAACCACCATTGAGAAGGCACTACCAATCAAACTTCATGTCCCTAATTGATCCTCACTTCACCACTCATACATTTTCCATCAATGCCACTTGACATCAATGACAACACTAATGCACCAAGGTTCAACAACTGATTACATGAAGTGCCACTAAAGAAGCATGATGTTATCTAGGAATTATTTCTTCACTTAGAATTCAAAGTTCTAGAGATTTGTTGATACTAAGAATGATAGCAAGATGAATTTTCATTTTCCCACTTGTCTTGATTCCATGGAAATGGATCTTTAGGATTTTAAACAATGTTAGTCACCGAAGCACTTTCGGGAGCTTGTTGTAGAACCAAATATTGATCACCGTGGGGAAGCTCATTATTGGGAAGACATGCCTGAATGCCTTTGAAGAAAAATATGTTGCAATGAATCACTCTTGCAATTCTCTTCTTCAACCAACTACCCTTGAACAACTCACCAATCTCATTGAAATAACCTAACTTAGTTTGGTAAACTCTCCCACTCATCCGGCTCAACTCACCATCTCGCCAAGGAGGTGTGGATGGATAAAACCTCATTGAAGAGTTATTGATGATCCAATTATCTTTAATTTTTATAAAGCTTTGACTCTTTTCAAATCTCTTCTAATTGCACAATGCCTCTAGATTTTAAGCTGTTGTGCCCTGTGGTGTTTTGCTTTTTATTCTTGTGATCAAAATGATGCCTTGGGATCCTTGTGAAGCTTAATTTTCCTTATTTGAGATATGAGAAAATCACACAACCCTATGAATATGTCAAAAATCATAGAGATGGCTAAAAATGGCCAAATACAACTTTCTACACCCAAAATGGAGACTTTCTATTTTTAGCAAGTTGAACCAGGACCTACTATTTTGTAAAAGTTCACCTGTTTTTCTAAAATTTGAAATTATTGATCATTTGGCATACCCAGTTCAAATCCGTTGATGATGCTTTAATATTTTGGGATATTTCTATTTTTATACTGAGTTGCCTTTTCTTTTTTTCTTTTTCATCTTTTTTTACTTTTTGGGAGAGATGGCCTAGTTCATCATTTTCAACATTCTCTGAATGCACCTTGATATGAGGAGACTTGATATTTTAGGAATGTTACTATTATAAATAAGTGATGGCAGTGTACTTACTAATTTCAGAAACAATATTTTTCCACCTTGTAATGCAATGAAAAATACATCGAGTGGTTTAGGCTCGCTTTGAAACCTTTTGCTCCAAAATTCACCTCGATACATGTTGAAATGTCAAGAAACTGAAAAATCATGATCTAAGTCATAAAAATTACACTATTAATAAATTAGGTAATAATCTAATTCACTATTGCATTTTTTGAAGGAGCATGGGATGAAGAGCAACCGAGAAAATTTCACCGATTTTGTTCACTGTTTGCAATATATGAGTTATTCAAATTTTGATGCATATGACTATTATTGGTGATTTTTATAGAGTATCTATTGAATATTAATAATTTTGTGATATGAATCAAAAATCATGGAGCTCGTGTGGAAATATGAGGTGGGAAAATCTTATTTCAAGTTTTAAAAATTTCTAGCAGTACTTTTGCTTCACGGGAGATGAAGAAATGAGAAGCAACAAGGTAAAACAATTAGGAACTTTTTTGATTTGCAAATAATGGAGGGTGGGAAAATTTTATTATCTCCACTTTTCCCACTTTCTTAAGGATAGTTGGTATAATAAAATGTGCCCCCTACTCTAAGCATGCCAAGTGGCGGAACGAGATTGAGGGAGATAGTGAGGTGAGAGAGAATCATTTTAGGACCTAGGAGGAAAAACATATGGTCTCATGGTGAACCTAGGAAGGGGCTAAGGATGGGGTGCATTTTATTTTCCCTACTATCCCTAGGACATCTGGGACATTAAAATCACCCAAGGGTGAAGAATGAAAATTAGTCATTTTAAGTGCAAATCCACTTAGCACCTGTCAGAAAGAGGGAAGGTCACATGAGAGACCATGAGCAATAAGCGAGGGAGGGAGCATTTTATTATCCATACTATCCCCAATTTCCTCGCTGTCCTTGGGATAGATGGGATAGTTTGGACTATCGGGATGATAAAGACACCAAAATGGGTCACCCATCCAATGCGAAAATAACTGTCCCGAAACTTGAAATCACTTTTCCGGAGTTTCACGATGTATTTTATTAAAAATTATTTTATTTTGAATCCCAAGATAATTTTAATATCAATGGGATGGTTTATAAGACCTTATTCTTCCTCCTCCAAAATAATCATTTTTTTCATTTGAGACAACAAGGCAAGTCTTTGAAAATTGAGCTTCTTTGAGAAATTCTTGGGTCTTGTAATGAATGTGAAAATTACATCATGTTTGACTCCTAACTCCTTATGAAATTCCCAGAATCATCCTTTGAAGCTCGGGAACCATTTTAAACTACTTACTCCTTGCACATCAAAACCCTGCTTTCACTTTTCTTCTTCATAATCCTTCAAATATTTCCTAAACCTTAATAAATAAGTTGTAATATGTTATTATATCTTCAAAACCAATTACCAATGAATTTTAATCCTTTAACTCTATCCCGTGGGATACACACATGTCCTCGAAAGGCTAAAAATAGCCTTTCTAGGCCTACTAAAGAATCCACCTTTAGAATCACTGCACTTAAATGGAATGAGTCAACCTATATCAACATTTTAAAAAATTAGAAAGTATATACAACACATATGATGGCCTGTAAGGTTAGGATAGGTATGAAACAAAGGGAAGACCAATCTAGAGAGGTGTTTAGGAGGGTTTTAAAGAAAATTTTGACACTAGGTATACTTTTTCATGTTTCATCATTGAATTTTTCCCTTGCAAAAACACATGAAAACAATTTTGTAATCATTTTGTCTTAGGTTTTGAAACCATCAAAATAGTTTCTAGGCATAATCTACATGAAGAAAAATTTATTTCAACTTTTTCACCATTTTATTCTAATTTCCGATATTTTCCTTCCATTACCTTTGTCTCTCATTTTACAGGTGATCCCACTAGATCAATGTATGTCCAAAAAAATTAGTACATACAAACTTAACCTTATTCTCATTTGATAGGTTTTTCTAGTCAAATAATTTTTCCATGTGATTCAATAATTCGATCAACTCCTCTAGTTATAACCCTCCACCATAATCAAGAACATTAATCTTTATGTTATCAATCTTTCCCTCCAAATTTTGGATCATTCTCTCCTCATACAAACTCTCATTCAATGTTTCTTCATCTCTCTCATTTTAATATTTGTTTCCTCCTTCATCCCTTAATGGAGATAATTCGTTAGTATCATTGTATGGTCTATGTCCCCATCTACATGTCTTTGTCGAGGTGGGTAAATTCTCATTTTAGCTCAATAAATTATCTCTCTAGCTCTTACATATGCCTATTCATCTAGGCATAACCTCGTCTCCCACATATATCCATGATTATATAATGTAGAGGCAATAAATCACACAGATAAATGTAATAAATATTACCTTCACCATTCATGCAAGATATAAATCATGCTCTAATATTAATTGATGTGGATCCAACTGCAAGAGGTCAAAGTGCCTCATAAACACCCACATAATTTTTCAAATTCTAGAAACTTAAAAAATATATTATTTCTCATTACATAATCCATACTAATATTTCCCAACATTATAATCCACTTTTTATTTCCCACTAACTCTAATAAAACCTTAAAATGTAAAAAAATCCTAAAACTCCAAAAAACCCTACAAATCAAAACACCTTAGATGAACCTTAAATTTTACACATATGAAACACCTCCCTAAATTAAGGCTTCTACTAAGTTTTGAATTATTCTATAAAGCCAAGTAAAAGTTATTAAAACTCAAATTTCTAGACAATCCTAAAAAGGTCTCAAGCTAATTTTAGATCCCTAAATGAAGGAATTTGGCCCCAAAAAATGATTGAAACAAAATATAGTCAATTAGGTTTGGCTTGCATGTCAATGTACTCATCACGATCGAACTCCTTGTAAAATATCAAGATGATCTGACAGTCATATCAAAAGTTATGGTCTCTAGAAGTTATGCTCCTGTATCAAATATGTGGTTGATAAAGTGGAAAATAACATCTCTAACTAGCTCACTATAATGTCCCCATTATTTTAAAAATGAGATTTTTAATATTATAGAGTCACGTATGATAAATAAATGCTAAAGTATAGATTTGACACAAGCAATAAGAAAGTAAAATATGAAACCCTAAGTGTAAGAGAGGGAAAGAATAACTTAGTTGATTCGTGTTTGATCCTGGGGATTGTGTAGATTGGGAAAACCGGTGAACATGAAGGGAAATTTGTCACAACTAAGAACAATAAATTCTAGAACCATATATGAGGCTAGAATAGGTCACTTGTATTGGGTCGGGGTGCCTAGGAACTAGAGTCTACTTGGGCACCTATGATTGCACAAGGGATTGAAACCTAATTTTTCTGGTATCACAAGATGGTCATGGATAGTCATTGTTGGTCTCATGTATATCACACTATGATCAAAAAATTCACTTGTAACCTACAAAGAGATGATGACCTACAAAACCCTCAAACTACATCAAATCCCAAAAATAAAAGATGCAATATGGGGATTCAAACTGACCTCGATGGTCACTAGCTGAGTGAACTTATGACCGAGCACTGCACTACATCTCAGACTCCATGTAGTTTGTATGCATGTGAGAAAAAAATGTGCCCATAAATGCACATGATAACGGGTGATATATAGATGTACCGATGTAAATAGATGTGTGGTTGGAAAAATCAACTTCCCTTCCTATATGTGTATGTAGAAAACGCAGTCCCATGTCCCTTGAATGAAAGCTAGATGATTGCCTTTGATTCCCTTAGATTCCTTTAGATGAAACATTAGGTGATGATAATGGATGTGTAGAGCTTGGTTCTTTATTTTGGTCACATAACTTTATATTTATGTGATTCCCTTGGTTTAATTTCATAATTGAAAACTGGAAGGCTGACCCATAAGAAAATAATATGATCAAAAGATAAAAGAGACCCAAAAGAAGTGAGTAAGATAGAAAAGGTTTAGTGGCGCCTAGAATGACGAGGATTATGGGAACTCGACGTCCTATCTAGGAGCCAATGTTTGAAGCCATGAAATATAAAGAAATAAAATTAAGACTAGGCTATAGGGTGTGAAAGAACAAAGAGAAAGAAAAAAAGATAGAAAAGAGTCCAAAAGACCAATCAATTACTAGTTTTCTTACTTAGGAATCATATGAATGCAAATATACTTGTCGGACCTAGAAATGTACCAAAGTACATGATTTTGTTTCTACATTTCCCCCACTTTATGTTGTTGAGTGAATACTCGATAACATAAATTAGATAAGAGATGCATACCTGATAACCATGTAGAGTGTGATGGCGATAACATGCTAAAGAGACAAGTGAAAGTGTGAAGTGATAAAAATGAAGCATGGAAGCTAAGAAAGAGGAAGTGACCCTAGGGTGAAGTGTATTGTGTTGTAACTTGTTTTGTTCTTGATGTAGGGTTGCTTCTTGTTGCGTATTAAGGATGGACCTACAAAAGAAGAGCAAAAGAGTTGTCAAAGTCATGTATTTTGAAAAAAATTACAAAATAATGTAAATCGCATTAAACGTAGTAAAATGAAAGATTGCACTTCCTCCGTGAAGAGTGAAAAGGATAAAAAATTTCCCGCACTCCTATAGAAGAACAAGTTTTTGACTGATCTCACACCAAGAGAGATTTTTGTGGGTGATATCTCACCAAGAACATTTTTTTTGGGCGATCTCACACCACAGAAGAAGAGTGTTAGGGAGAGAGGTGTAGTGTTACTCTCCTTTCATGATTATTTTCTGAATTATACACCACTATAGATGGTTTGATCTTTGTTTTACTATATTTAGTTTTATATTTGTTCCATGTAGAAAATGAAGAAAGCATGCATTCTAATAACTGGAGGACTGTGCCTATACTATGAAAATTTTTATGTGAACTTCTGAAAAATGTTTTGATCTAAGAAAATATATGTATCTTCCCTATGACATAGGCACCTAGGAGAGGTCAGGATCACCTAGGCACTAGTGTTTGTAGATGGGCATTAAAGTCTATTTTGAAATGAGGACCTAAGTCGATTCGGGCCATTTCGTGATTGTATCCTAAATTGATTTTGTACTAAACTGTGGTAATGTTATATGGGGTGACTTATTCACCCAATTTATGCCCCCTTCATTTGGGGTGCATGAGACATCGTTAGGAGAATGCAACCCAAAAAGAGGACCTGATGTTGATCTAAAAGTGATACCCTATGAGGGAGGGAATGTGCATGGTAGAAACTAAGGTGCATGTAAAAAAAGTGGCTATATGCATATGTTAGTATTGTTGGTCATCAAAAAGAATGTATTGAGAACAAAAGTATGGGGATAGAAATCCCCTCCTCTTTAATGGGAGAGGTTCCATTATTTAAAGAAAAATTTATTTACACATGTATACAGGCATAGATTTAAATGGGGAACTTGGGTATCATGAAAGTGTTAAAATAGAATAGATCATCAATACAAAAGTATAGAGGAATGAAGTATCAGGAATGGGTAGAAAGGAACTCTCAAGAATTATAGATAACAAAATAATTCCTTATGCATGCCATAATGAAATTATTTGGAACAGAACCATTTGCATTTGAGACAATAAGATGCTATTTCAAAGACACAAAGTTCTAGAAATTACATCTACAAGAATACAAAGCTTCTTGAAGTAACATAGACAAATGATTCAAAAACATTTAATGATAGTAATGAAAGAACAAGACCAGATAGACATGGAAAGAAATATATTTTGTATTGATTTCCTTTTTACTCCTTACACTTTCAAAAATAAACCAAGTTCCAACCCCCAAAATGGCGTAGAGAGCCCATTAAATAATTTTACAAATTAGTTACACTTGGTAACTGCTTCTTTTAACTAAAATGTTTAATTAAGGAGATGCATGAAACAAAAACCCTCAATTAGTTACAATAAGCCCGATTTGAGAAAAATAAGGAAAGGAGAAGCTAGGAGGGAAGACAACTGCCTATTGCTGAGGAGGGCCCACCAACTTGAGGATCTATTGTCTGAAATTTTTAATGCTTTCGCTATGTCTCGACCTCGTGGGACTAATGTGTTGGTAGTAGCTTGAGTCCAAGATCCCAGACATTTCTCCATCTCCTTATCAAACTCGGTGTGTGCATGATATTCTTTATTAGCTTCCTCAATAGCAGATTGAAGGAGAAAATCTCCTTTATCTTCTCTTTGGTAATTGAGTCCTCTTTGAACAAGTTTTCCTTAATAAATGCCCTGAATTGAGTTTTAATTTCTTGGAGGGAGAAAGGCACACCTAAAGTTTCATCGTGAAGGTGATACAGTGAATATCCTTGAAAGCGGATACAACACAAGTTTTGAAGGCTTCTCCTTTCTGCCAACTATTCCTCAATTCTCCTAAAGCCTCCTCCAGAACTTTTATTTTCCATTCCACGTTGAAAACCCATGACCTTGACAAATTATCTTTAGCATCATCAAAAACCTTGTTGGCTAACAATATGTTCTCATCAGCCTGTCCCATTAGGCAAAGATCCACTATGCAGCTACTCCAAAGTTTGAGTTCTTTATCCATGGTCCCAATTGCGGAGGAGAGATTTTATTGCAGATTAGTCACCTTCTCATTGAGTTTGAAAGCTTCTATGATGAAATTCAAACCTGCAATGATCATGTCATCCACCATGGATTCCATAGCTCTCCCATAGATGGAATACCTGTGTATGTCTTTAATGATCTGGAATTCATCTTGGCTAAGAATTACAGGGTGGCGAAAGGGCAATCAGTGGGGTAGGATCCAAAACCTTGTCCTTAGATAGTAAAGACTTGATGAAACTAGAAAGAATTTGAGTTTGTTCTTCCAGATGCTCTATAGTCTGCTTGCCTTTTTCTACTCTCCCAATAACTCTAGTTACTATTTCCTGGAGGTTATGCACCTCACTCTCAGGGGTAGATTCTCCCATTGGGATCCTAGAAAGCTCCAGATCAGAGGCTAGTATATCTTGTTCTGCCTTATCAACCTTAGGTTTTGCAATCTCTAGAAATTTTTGGCCTTGGACATCTGTCACTATCCTTGAAGTTGTTTTAGCTCTCTTTGCTGGAGTAGAAGGAGTAGTGCCCAAAAAGGCTGCCACAACATCAAAATTTGGCCCTGTCAATCAAGAAGAGGGCTTCCTCTTCTTGCTATCAACAAAAGGTTGCACCCATGTGAAAGTGGAGGAAGAAGGAGGAGCAAGAGAACCAAGAGAAAGAGAACTCATGGCACTTAAAGTATTCACTATTGTTGCTTCTAGTAGAGATGTGAGTGGAGTAGGTGGGGCTTCTTGGGTAGAGGAATCAATGGTACCTAGAGGTTCAGTGCTATGCACTTCCTTCTCTTTATCTATTGTAGCTTCTGAAGTTCCTGTAGGGACAGGCACTTCACTATCATCGCTTTCACTGAGAACAATGATGTTCTCTGGCCCCGAAGGTAATTCTGAATGTTTTAACAGGGGATCTTCCTCAATAGGCTCCTACTTAACCTCTTTCACCTTCTTCTGATATACTTGAGTAGATGAGGAAGGGGTGGATGATTCAGGTTCCTTACTTGAGGAAGGAGGAGGAGTTTGTGTAGGTACCTCGAGCTAGGTGTATGTGATTCCTTCCTTGGTGTTGAAGTGTCTTTGGAGGAAGATTCTCCAAGATTATGCCTAAGATCTCAAACCCTTCTGTCAAACTAGATCTTGGTTCTTATAAGGACAGGGTCCAGAATCTCAGCCAAGTCATCCTTCTCCCTCTTGAACCAGTCCATATCCTCCAAGGGAGTGTGCTTGATCACTATTTCATATTCATATGACAGCAGTCTGCATTGTCATATTGAAGACCTTAGGGAATCCGAAATAAATTGAGCTCCTCTATCAGCTGGAGGGAGAATATGCCATAATGCCTCCACCTTTCTTCAAAGTCATCTATACAATCAGCCCAGTAGTCCTCAATATCTACTATGTGATGATAATTGATTATGAGATTGAGCTCAATGAACTTCTTCAAATCAAAAAAGTCCTGGGCCTGAAGAAGTGAATAGTGATGGGGCAAGGGCCCTTTCAATGTTTTGAGCTTCCAAAGTTGTTTTACATGTATAGTTACCTAAGGATATGGGGAAATGCAGCCCAGATATTTTCTTGTCCATGCGGAGTTCTATGTAACTTATCTAGTTTCGCATACTTCAATTAAAGCCATCTTATCATTACAAAAGATAGGATGTTTGAGAGGTGCGTTCTCATGGCGGCTAGCCTAATATATGAAAACCTTCTGAATTTAATGAAGAAAGCTCCATACTTTGCTATCAGGTTCATGGCTTCATCAGAAAATCTCCTAGCAGTATCACTCTCTAGAAGCCTCATAATGTACATGGTGAAAGCATCATTCACCCTCCTGAAGTTGTGATTTTGGTTTCAAGGGTGAACTGAGGGTAGTATGCATAAATGGGTTCAACCTTCTGACCCTCGATGTATGTGAAACCAAACCATTGTCGAGATGTTGCTAGGGTATACATAAGATAAGAAGTCATATAGAACTTCTTGGTTTGTTGCACATTAGACAATTGTTCTGTCAAATTCATGCAAATGATCTCTGCCTAATTGATGTTCTGGCTACCTTCACAGATGATGTTGATTAGTGGGCACATCCAAAAGTGAAATTCATTGGTGGAGGGTAAGCCCATGACACGAGCCAACAAGATGATGAAATCAGATAGTTCTTCGTTAAAATCAGCCCTAAACAGAGCCTTGGAAAGTCGAGACGCTCCTTTTTTAGGGTTCTTTAGCCATGAATTTGCTACCCTTGCTTTGTATTTATCACTTTCTTGCTCAAAGAGAATCATGCATGGCCTTGAGATATAACAATGGAGTTTTCAATTTCTAGGATACAAAGAGAAGTAGTAATGGCAACAACATCGAGCTTGGTGATCTGTTCCCCATACACATTAGATAATTCATTCGCGCGGTGGTTGAAGTGAGCTCTGCAGTGTGCATAATATTGGTGCATTGTACTGAGAACGGGAAACCCGCAGTAAATGTAAGGCCATTTTCGTTGATCATTTGTGGCATGGGAGAGGGGTTAGGGTCACCAAACTACTCCAGAAATCACCAAAATCTAGGTGACGAACCTCACTATCCCCAAGATCGGGAACAAAATATTCGAGTGGTGAAACGTGTTCCTGACCCTGAAATTTGATCTTCATGCTGACAGTGTACAAAGAAATAACCTTTACATCTCGAATCTACAAAAAAATGCAAGGGGAATGGGAGCACGAGCGAGCAGGTCTTGATTGCAAGGATATGAGCGAATTGTAACATCCCCATTTTAGTACAATAGAACAAGAATTTTTTTTTGATAAAAGCTTCCTAGTTCTAAATTCATAATTTAGAACTCACAAATCAAAACAACCATTCTTATAACAGATAACCATATGCAGCTGTAATGACTTAGAGTACCTCCGATCTATTCATTCCATGACTCGGTAATCTACCGATCTATTCATGTGTATCAAAGAGTTGGCATTTTTATTTTAACACATCAATCTTGCGGTTATCTTCCCTAACTGGGATTCGAATGATCTGTCCAAGGAACCTATCTGAATAATTGTTACCATTATTCATCGGCATCTCGTCCCTTAGACTAGGTGACATAGGACAACGCAATCAGTAGCTTGCGATACTTTGGCCAAAGATTTGAAACATATTGCTTATGTCTCGTATTCCTTGACGACATACTCATCAATCTAGAATACGTCCTTCACCCCATTCCTATGTTATGTAGAATGTCTTATACTGACTTCTGTCAGTCTCTCCTGCCCCAAGTTATTCACTCAGGAACGGATTAATAATATGACAACGTTATAAGGATGCTCACGAGGACTAGGGATACGCTGACATACTGGGTCAACCCTAGTTAACCCAGTGTGTCAAGATACCCCGAGTCTCCAGGGGCAGCCTTATAACATGACCACATTCCTAACCAGTCCCAGAGTAAAACTTGTTCGAGTTTAAGGTGTAAATCTTAACGATCAATGCAAAGGGTGTCGCCATAAGTCACCTGCATTGTTGTATCTTCGGGAAGATCCTAATCTTCTCGAAGGTACAACCTTGCAGTTGACTTGTGCCATCAACCTTCCAAAACCACCTCAAAAAGATCTACTTAACTTTAAGGTGTTACTTACGTTGAGTTAAAGTTATACTTTAAGACGCTTCTTTTTGGGTAGTCTTTTTCCCAACCCCGGGTTCCTCACCTTAGAATTACCTTTCTTATTAAAACCCATTTCACAAAGAGAAGTTATTAAGATTTGAGGTCTCATCAAGGAGTTCTTTGTTACACAATGATCTAAATTCCAATTTAGCTTTAGATAGAACATAACAGAACTACTAAACATTCACAAGTATTCAGTCACATAATCCTTGCAAAGCTTACTTAGAGAATCCCAATGTCTCCAAGGTATACAATAATAACAATGCTCTTAAAATCATTTGAACCGAAGAAGTTCAATCCATCAAGATACGAATGCAAACACATAAGTAACAAATACCTCATTTCCTTCATTACTAAGCTAATCAAATACATTTTATGCATTCAAGATATTTGATACAATACTCAACAGCAAAATAACATCTTTCTTCAAATAGTACATTTAGAGAATCAAGTTGGAATTCATCATAAAACCAAATTAAACAATCTGAACATCATATCAGATCTGTGTGCCTTTACCACTTATGGCAACCATCTGCAAAAATTTTCAACACGGGTTAGTTCGGTGAACTGAGCATGATAAGCACTAATTCTTAAAACAATTGCAATCCACCAATTGTTCTCATTAAACAACCTGTTTAAATGAAATCATTTCTTCAAATTCCAAACATAAATCAGGCTATTCATCTCATATGTTAGAGACTAAGAACAAAAGAATACAACCATTCTAAAGATAGCAAAACTCCTAGAAGATTGTTTCTAACAATTTCTCAAAGGCAGTTAAAACATTCAATAAGCTCACTGTCTTAATTCTTTTATCATCATAACACATTTCAATGGTATTGTCAAGTATACCTATTTATACAGCAACACACATTTTATACTAGTCTCTCCATTCGATACCAAAGTTTATTCTTGTTATGCTCTTACCGTAGAGATCGCAAAAGGATGCAAGAAGAAAGCACACAAGGTTTCCTGACTAGGAGAGAGAGAGAATTTTCCTATTCAACTTATTATACATCAACATATAAATTATAGTCTAGAAGAAAGAAACAGAGTCCATCAGAATCCTAAATCAATAACATTCTGGACTGTACCGACTTCTTTAGACTAATGCAAATACATTTACGCATGCGACTAAACAGTCAAGATTACAAGAAGAACTACAGTTCCATCTAAATCCAATTATAAAAGTCACCTATAGCTACTAAGCAATACAAGAGCTCTCGCGACAAGCAATAGTAAGTAATCCAACCATAACAGACTCAACAATTCTTTTTCATATCATTCATCAACATGAATATACCCATCGCCATTGTTTAACAGAGCACAGCTAGGAGATTTTTATCACAGTCAGCCACGAGACTAGATAACACTTAAAACAAATGACGTTCCATATGCAAATACAACGATATTCATACTAAGTCTAAACACAAACATGCACAGCTTCATTCAACTGAATCTAATCTCTATGAATGTACAACAAGGACTTATATTAGAAGCCGATTTCAAGAAGAATAATCACAACAAGGACTTCACAGAAGCCAAATTCCATATCAATAATTTCCTCAAGTTTCATCTGAAGTCGAGCTACTACGAAATTCAACAGGGTCTCAAACAGAGTCAAGTTGGTAAAGAAAACCCATCCTTTAATTCCACAGAAGCGAACTGAATATCACACAACAATGAAAGAAAGAGTCTGTACGATATGCATGCACAGCGAGGACTTAATTCGAGAATCGAGCCAACTCGCAACATATCAAGGACTCCAACAGTGTCAAATACAACTAGTACTCATAACCAAGGTTTCGATTGAAGTTGAATTCATACGACAACAATTCAAGAATCCCAATAGTACTCACAGCAAAACTTCTACAGAAGTTAAAAACATAATATACGTTTCAAGGACTCCAACGGAGTCAATACCATCAGTATTCTCAACTAAACAACTGTATTAAACTAAGCTTAGACAGAAGTTGAAATACAAGATACATTTCAAGGACTCTCACTGAGTCGATACCATCGGTATTCTCAACTAAACAACCGTATTCAACAAGATACATATTAAGGATTCCAACAGAATCAATATCAATAAGTATTCCTTCTACAGAAGTCGATTACAAGATACATATTAAGAATTCCAACAGAAACAATATCAATATGTATTCCTTCTACAGAAGTCGAAACACTAGTTACATTTCAAGGAATCCAACTGAGTCAATATCAACAGTCATTCAAAACTAAGCTTAAGCAGAAGACGAAAACATACGAAACACTAAAAGGACTCTCACTGAGTCATTTTCGGAGATATTCCTTGCAAACTTTCAACGGATTTCATCCCAAAAATTTCAAACACAGTGAGGACTTCTACAATAGTCACATTCAAGTAGAATAATCGCAGCAAGCATTTCCAACAGAAGAATTTCAAGTATTCACAGCAAGAATTAATAGGGTTCAATCAACAATAAAAGCACAGCCGGTCTTTAATCGAAATGAAACCAAAAAGAAGAATAATACAGTAACCATTCCAACAAGGTCTTCTAAAACCCCGAGATTCCTAATTCCACAGGAAAAGAAGAACCAATACATTGCTTCAAACCAACTGAACTGAAATCACCTGAACAGAGTTGTTTTAATGAAAGCATTTGAAGTAAAGCAAGATTTTTAAAAGTCAGGGCCTATCATGCCTGGTAATGTCGCTTTAAAAATCCGAAGAAGACCTCTGAATGAGCTCGAGCCTTCTCCTCTTCTTCCACGTTAGATTCAGCAACAATAATTTGTTACCCTCATGCCTTATAAACTTTCCTCGACAGAGAAAAGAGCTAGTTATTCTTTAAAACAACCCACTTGAGACCCAAGAAACAACCTAGGTGACCCTATTAGGTTCTAGAACAATTCTAAATTACTAGAACATATTTTTCCTTCATTAAAAAATTTCAAGTTCACATGGTTCATTTTTTAGGGTTAGAAGTTTCAGTTAGGTTCAGGGAGTAATTTACCCCCATACCCACTCTCTAACAAGCTCAGAGTTTCAAACTTGATTTTTCTCATACTTAATACTTCCAAAATTTCCTAAATCATTCCCATTGGATAGGAAATTTTCTCACCTTTCCGGTGATATAAAGAAGTCCTCCTAACTCCTTCAGAAACTCAAGATATGAGCAAGCAGACTTTAGGGGTCAAATTTTCCCCAAGGGGACACGTGTCAAGCAAGGGTGAAAGGAAAATTTTGGGGGTCGGTGGGTCGTGGGGTGGCATTTGGAATTTTTCCTTGCATGGGAGAAATTTCCCATTTGTGCCCGCACCTCCGTGGGTCCTCCAAGGACACGTGGTGGCCTCTGAGTCATCAAAAACAAGGAAAGGAAGGGTGGGGCGGTGGGAGAGTTTGGGGCATTTCACCCAAAGGGGAAAAAAAAAAAATGCCCCATGCCCGTGGGTCCACTAGGGACATGTGGTGCTCCATGATTCACCATGGGGAGAAGGGAGAGGGAGAGGTGGGTGGTGGAGTTGATTTGTGAATTTTTCCAAAGGGAGGACAAAGGGGAAGTTGACATGGACGCGTCACGGGTCACACACCCGTGGAGAAGAATTTCCCAAAGGTGAGGGGGAGTGGGGTGGGGCCATGGGAAATTCAAAATCAAAAAATTTCCAAAGACAAAAAAATAAAAAAAAAAAAAGGGTCCTCCCCCCGCTAGCACCCAAAGCTGCCACGTGGCAGCCTGTGATAGGCCATGGGCGGTGGGGGAAAAATGGAAATTTTTTTCCAAAATTTTTAAAAAGGTCTAAGGAAAAAAAAAAATGCCTCCTCTGCCCCCCGTGAGGACACGTGGCAGCCCTGATTTCAGGGGTGGAGGAGAAAAAAGATTGAAAATTTTCCCAAGAAAATTTTTCAAAAATTTTTTTAAAAATTTTTTAAGGGAAATTTTCGACGGGAATTTTTTCTAAGGGCATGGGCCCCTGTAGGAAAATTTTCCCAAATTTTCCCGCCAAGGCAAAAAAACTTCAAAGTGCCATAACTTGAGCTAGAAAGCTCAGTTTTGGGAAAACAAGGACTTTTTGGAAAGCTCTCGATGCCCTCTTTGCACAAAAAATCATAAATTTTACTTTTTGATAAATTTTAAGGGTCAATTTTACAAAAATGATCTGTAGGCTTTTAAAAAGCCAACTGGTAATTTCCAACTTCTAAATTTGATTAAATTGGATCTCCTCCTTCACTCAACATGCCAAAAGACATGGAGGATTTCTCTAGGGAGGATTTAAAGTGTTTTAGGAAGTAAATTTGTTCAATTGATTTCAAGTTGCATTTTTCCAACAAATGATGAAAAATGACTATTAGAGGGATTGGATTCGATTTTGCATTAATTTAACTTGTCTTCTTAAGTTTTCTTTGTCAATTTGAGTTCCTTAACATCTTAGCATGCTAAATTATATCAATTCCAAGTTGATTGTTAAGTGTAGGTCCAAACTATACATTTTTATTAAAATTAATTGCCAGTTTTAAGTTTATAATAGAAATCCCATTTCTAGAAATTTGTTTATCAAATTCATCCTTCAAATGTGGCATTTCATTCCTAAACTAGTCCAATACATTTAGTTGTTTATAAACAAACCATTTCAAAGCTAAATTACAAATCTGATTTCCACTTTAATATATTTCAAAAAGAAACAATGCAATATAATTCCCTCATACGTATTTCTTCTTCTTTCAATTTTCAAAACAGAGATTCCAATCACAATTTAACATTCCAACTCAACCAACAACAAATGAGAGAATGTAAACTTGCCATTATTTATTAATTCAAAAGAGAAACATCTTTACATTCTTTCATTCCTTGAATGCAATTAACAAAAATTCTATTTTTTTCTTTTCCATGTAAAAAAAGAAAGAATGTAAATGTCTTTCACACTTTGAATAAACACTTTCAATCCAATTACAACATCTTTTCTTCACAATATAAATATTACAATTTCATCCACTACAAGTGGGAAAGGATTACAAATGAATGTGTTTTCACAAGGGACTATCAAACTATATTTTTCCTTTGCTCAGGACAACAACATGCACATTTTCTCTTTCTCCAAGTTGATCACAAAAAAGAGGGGGAAAGGCAATGCTCTCCACCCAACCAAGACATCCAATGAAAGGAGAAGCCTTCCTTCATCATTGGCCCCCGAGCCCCAACCAAAATACAATAATAGATGCAATTCAACCCATGGAAACAACTAGCTTCCACAACACACAACATTCTTTCAAACATGCACATTTCAATATAAAACATAGTTCAACACAAAACAACAGTTCACAACTACAATTGAAAACATTCAATCAAAACTCAGGCTTGATCATGCAAGCCAAAGGAGCAAGGTCTATGGGGGAAGCTACTTATGCCTCCCAATTGGGAATTGGGCATCCACCAATAACAAACCACCAATAAATTTCACCACACATATCCTTATGCCCCCCACAAATCCCTCCTTATGCCCCCCATAGATTTCCTTATGCCCCCACAAAGTAAGAAATGCAAGCTATTTCTTTTCCATGGTGGATCCCAAACCCAAACTCCCTCCACAAAATTCTGATGCCAATGGCATTCCTTATGCCCCCACATGGATTCCCCATAGCCTTCTCCTACACCTTCCCTAAGGAAGTCTACCCAACCAAGCCAACAAATAAATCAAAACATGCACCATTCACACAACACAACAAGAAAATAACAACATAAAAAAGGAGAGTTAAATTCCTACCTCTCCATGGTTACTTTTGCTTCCAAACAACAAGCTTCAAATGCCAATAACATAGTTCCAAACAACAATGCCAAGTATGAAGATATCTCCAAATTCCTCCACAATCACAAGAGCTCCAAAAAAAACAAAAAAAAATGCCCCAAGGAAGAATGCAAAAAGGTTCAACAACCCAAAACAAGAAAAGAGTTTGAATTATATAGAAGGAGAGAAGAGGATGATGTGGATCCATGTAGGATGCCACATCACACATCCTCAAATTCAAACACAAAAGACAAAATCCATTCTCCCAAGCACAATAAAGAGGTGGGTGAAAAATGACAAGTTACTTGCACACTCCAAAAAGCCCACACCTCAAGGGACAACAAAATAAATAAAATGTAAGAAAGTGCAATTAAAAACATGCAACATGATTAATAAAATTCATTATAAAAGTCACAAATCACTTCTCCAACCATAAGTATGGTTGGTAAATTAAATTTAGAGGCATGGGACAAGTTTTACTTGTCCCACAAGCCTCCAAAAACAGCCCCCAAGGACAAATTTGAATTTTTCATGGAGGTGGAGTATTTCATACTCCAAAACTGACTTACACAAGCTCTTACACAACTTACACATCCCTTACATATTTAATACAAACAACCAACAACTCTTATAATTACTTTCCCATATCCCAATTTAATTTATTTAAATTTTAATCATATGATTCTCACATTAATTCTATCACAATTTAATTAATTAAAAGAAAGGAACACATTACTAATAAAATACATACAACAATAATAAAAGAAACACATTAATAAAATACACAAACCCATGGTCACATATAAAGGAAATCCCCCCATGGGAATCCCTTAAAAAACAACACACAACACAATAAAACAAGTTGCCATGGTGACCTTGTCGAATTCACCTAGAATTCCATTTGGTTGGTCTCCGATCCCCGATGTTTTGTTGTGATATTTTTAACCTACAAAATACAAATACCTCCTTCGGCCTCATGGCCATATCAGAACATCCAATATGATATAAATAAAATCACAAAATCATCTAAGTAAGTGAATCACAACAACATCAAGTAATAACTACATCATTTGCATTTTTAATCAATACAATATATCATCATCATATAATATCCATTTTCTAGATCTACTCATAATATCCAAAAATCACATGTCCGAACAACATCCATAAAACATCCATGTCAAATAATATATCATCATCCACATATAAGGTGTCTCTAATAATCATCATGCATCATAATCAAATCAAGATCAACAATAATCCATGATCAAATGTCTAACAACATACTAAATCAAAACATAATAATGTCCATAATGTAATCAACAATATCAAAATAAGTATCAAAGGTGTCAAAGGGAAGTGGGCACTACATCCCCCTCCCCTTAGACTCGACTTCCTCCTAGAAGTCACTGGAACAAATGTGGAAACTGAACTCGTAATGAAGTAGCATCCTCCCATGTAGCTGTGCAATCTCATCATATCTGTCCCACTGCACCAAACCTGATCAACCTCTCTACCTCGAAGGCCCAGGGTCCTATGATCTAAGATGTGAATGGGCTCCACCATCACCTACCCCTGATCCTACACCTACAATGATGTCCAATCTAACACATGAGAAGGATCTGCAATATATCTCCTGAGAATTGAAACATGAAAAACATCATGTATGCGAGACAAGCTGGGTGGAAATGCTAGATGGTAGGCCAAAGGGCCGATACGCTCCAAGATCTCAAAAGGACCAACAAATCTAGGAGCTAACTTAGAACCTTTTCCATAATGGATAGGGCTCTTGTGTGGCCTGACACGAAGGAACACCTTCATGCCCACATCAAAACTATGATCGATCCTATGTTGATCCACATACTTCTTCTACCTGTCTTGTGCCTCCTACAATCTCTACCTGATCAACACCACCTACTGCTCCATGTCTATGTAGAAGAGCTGGTCCAAGAGATACTCTATCCTCTAACCTATCCCAACTAAGAGGTGTCCTACACTCTCTACCATACAAATCCTGAAAAGGAGCCATGCCTATGGAACTAAAACTATTATTGTAGGAAAACTCCACTAAGTACAGGTACTCCTCCCACTTAGACTGCTGATCCATCACATACATCCTGAGCATATCCTCTAAAATCTGATTCACCCACTCAGTCTATCCATCTGTCTTAGGGTGATATGTTGTGCTGAAGTTGATTCTCATCCCGAGGACATACTGCATGGTAGTCTAAAAATGTGAAGTGTACAAAGGATCGTGGTCACAAATGATCTTCCATGGAATCCCATGTAACTTGACAATCTCATCCAAATATACTCGTGCCACTACTCTCTAGTATGTATAAGTGGTCTTCACCAGAGAAAAGTGAGCCACTTTTTTCAATTTATCAACCGTGACCATAATGGCATCGTGGTGATATCTCGACATCGGTAGCCCAACAATGAAATCCATGGAAATGGTGTCCCACTTCCATTCCGGTATAGCATGAGGATAAAGAAGGCCTGTTGGATGTTGATGCTAGCCTTAACTCTCTGGCACTCTAAACATCATGACACAAATTGGGCCACATCTCGATGAAGTCCTCTCCAATGATATAACTATCGCAAGGTGGTGTGCATCTTCTTCACCCCGATGGATGGGCTGAATAGGGTGCATGATGTGCCTCTACCAAGATGTCCTGCCTCAAGCCTCCATCTCTGGGAACATATATCTAGCCTCTGTGCCTAAGAAGACCATCTACCTCTAAGGAAAAACCATCAAACTTCCCCTCAAGGGGTCTCTGTGACTCGATCTCTCGCTCAAATACTACAATGTAGAAGTTGTCAAGAGGAAGCTGCTAAAGAATCCTACTCCACAAATCTATGCTCACTGAGGTGGCCATAGCCACATGTCTCCATCTGCTGAGAGCATCTACTACCACATTCTCTTCCCCTTCACATGCTCTATCTCCATGTCATACTCACAAAGCAACTCCATCCAATGCCGCAATGCCACTGACGAGCATTGAGATTGGGCTACGTGAAGAGGTGGTGAAGACTCAAATGATCTATCCTGAGTGTGAATCTCCTGCCAAGAAGAAAATGTCTCCATCTAACCAAAAAGCAACAAACTACCGCAAGCTCAAGATCATGGGTCGATAATTAAGCTCATGATCTTTGAGTTTGTGAGACTCAAAAGCTACTACTCTACCCTCCTACATCAACACACCTCCAAGGCCTGCCAACGAAGCATCTGTGCAAACAAAGAACTCACCCTGTGGATCCGGCACTACAAGAATAGGTGTTGTGGTGAGGCATTCCTTTAGTGTCCTAAAGGCCTACTCACATCTATCTCGACCAAAAAAACTTCTTCCCTTTCCTCTGAAGGGAAGTGATAGGGTGCAATCCGAGAGAAGTCCTAAAAAAATCTCTAGTAGTAACCTGCTAATCCCATGAAGTTGCACACCTCGATCACTGTAGTGGGTGCTGGCCAATCCATAATGGCTCTAATCTTGGAAGGATCGACTATGATACCTTCCCTAGAAATAATATGACCCAAATACTACACCTCTATCTAAAAGAAAGCACACTTCTCCAAGTTCCCGTAAAAAGCTACTCTCCCAAGACACACAAGAAGAACCTTGGTGAAGGTGCCCCTCGTGCTCCTCATGTGTACGTGAGTATATCAAAATGTCATCTAGGAAGATGAGCACATGAAGTGATCTAAGAAGGTCCTGAATACCCCATTCATCAAACTCATGAACACTATGGGGGCATTAGTCAAACCAAAAGGCACCATTGTGAACTCATAGTGCCCATATCTCATGTGAAAAGGTGGTCTTATGAATGTCCACCTCCAAAATCCTCAACTGATGGTACCTTGACTTAAGATCAATCTTAGAGAAAACCGTGGCTCCCTTCATCTGATCAAACAAGTCATCAATACGAGGAAGAGGATAACGATTCTTGATCGTTACCTTGTTCAACTAGTGGTAATCAATACACAACCACAAGGATCCATCCTTCTTCTTCACAAAGATCACCGGTGCACCCCAAGGGGATACACTAGGATGGATAAGGCCCTTCTCCAAAAGGCCCTCAAGCTGCAACTTGAGCTCACAGAGAGCTCGGGGTGGTCATCCGATAAGGTGCCCGTGAGATAGGCTCTACTCCAGAACTAGATCTATATGAAAATCAATCTCACGTGGGGGTGGTAACCCCGGTAGCTCCCCTAGAAAGACATCTAAAAAACTCTCTCAAAATGGGATGATCATCTAGTGATGGTCCACTAGACCCATCCTCTGATCTATCACTATAACATAACAACATACATCGACAACCCCATCGCACACACCGCTTAAGCTACATAGCGAGAGATGGTGTGAATAGAAATGGGTCTCCGACCCCTAAAATCACCGACTCAACTCCCAAATCATCTACACAAGATATAGTCTTGTGATAACAATCCATCCTAGCCCTATGTGTAGATAACCAATCCATACCCAAAATGACTCCATACGAGCCCAAAGGAAAGGATACAGAGATCGAGGTAGTGGTGAAAGGTCCCAAATCCACTACACACTCCTTAACTAAGGAGTCTATAGAGATCTTGGCTCCAGAAGCCATCTCGACATCCAACTAAACTAAGACCTACCTAACTACCACCAGCCTGCATCTCTCTCTACTAAAGATGGTGTAATGAAAGAATAAGAAGAACTAGAATCAAACAATACAAGAGGTAGGAATACCACCAATGCTACCATGTGGTCTCAATGACTGTGCTCTGATGCTCTGCCTGGTGGTTCTCAACCACTACATAAATCCTATGGCTACATGTCCCATGTCACCAACAATAATCGGCTCTAAAATTGTGCCTTACCCTTGTTGTTAGGGTTTATGTGGGAAATCTCTCCAAAAGTGTCTAGTAACTCCACAACCAAAACATCCTCCTGATCCTCCCCAATGAGTAGCACCTCTAGTAGGTGCCCTAGAAGCTGTGGTGTGGACCCGATGATCCTAGCTATGGTCTACTGAGGTCTCTACTGGTGAGCTCCCACTGACTGAGCTCTAGGTCCACCCTGTGTCCTGATGGGACCCCTAGGAGGAGGCCCCATACTCCGACCTCTCTATGCATCAGCTCTCTGGAGGTCTATGAGGTGGGTGGGACTGTTGCTGCTGCTACTTACTATTGTGGCCTAAAGGATGACTATGTTATACCCTAGCCACCATGAGGAAGGGGTACTGACCCCCTCGATCTACCATCATGCATCTATTGTATGGCTCCGACTGGTCTCTAGCTGCTGGGTCTTTCCCCGAGTCTCCTCTGTAATATAGGCCTTCTCGATGGCCTCTAGCTAATGTCTGTGGGCAAGTGGATCCACACTACACCTCCAATATCTAAATTTAGGCCCCAGATGAACCTGTGAATCCACACCTACTCATCCTGCATATACTCTACATACTGGAGTAGATCCATAAATCTACTCTCATACTCTACTAAAAAGAGATGCCTGTCGAGGTCATGGAACTCATCGATCCTCTACTATGTATGAACCTCCATGATAAATACCTACTCCTGAATCTCTCCTCAAATAGCTCCCAGGTCACTATCTCAGAATCTACATGGAGCTTCTTGCTCCTCTTTCCTCCACCATACTCCTGCTCCATCCCTCAGTAGATGGATCACAACATGAGCTTTTGTGTTGCTAGAACAAGGAAAAAGCTTGAAGCAACCACTCAAGCTCACTAGCCAGCCTCTACCTGAAATCCACCCATGTCACCTGAGTAATGTGATGGCCAAAGCTTCAGGATCTCCCTGATGTGATCTCTGTGCTGTGGTCTGATGGCCTCTAGGTCTCTCTGCATGCTCATCCCTAAGCCTAGGGCTCGAGACCTCTCTCTATGCTCTGGAACTCTATCACCCTATCTCCTAGGTGGTGACTCTACTGGCTGACTCCACATGGGATTTCTCTCCTCTATGCTCCTCGTTGGGTCGAGGAGATACCTGACCCTCGATAGAAGGGGCTCTATCATGACTAGTTGCATGTCCTCCTCCTAATCCTCCACGTAGAGTGGCATTAACATCCTGAAGGGTCTGTAGAATCTGAGGTAGGATAGCTGCTACACCCTTGATCTAGGGTGGTGGTGGTGGTGGTGAGTCTGAGTCTCTGTGAAGGTTCCTCTCACTCCGTCTGAGCCTCCTACATAGACCAAAGTGAGAGTTAGTTTATTTTGCTAAGTTTTACACAACTTCCATGTTTACTAAAATATACAAATTCTAGCTAAGTTGTTTTCTAGGTTTAAAAGTGTGCTAGGTTTAAGTTTCATGTCCCAAGTTTTCTAGTGTGCCCAATGGTCCAAGATTTTGAACCACTACTCTGATACCAAGTGTGATGCCCATTAAAACAACCCACTTGAGACCCAAGAAACAACCTAGGGTTAGTTAGAAAATTATGGAATAATTTTTTTTTATTAGAAGTGTCCACAACCAAGTTGCAAGACAACAATAGTTGACCCTATTAGGTTCTGGAACAAATCTAAATTACTAGAACATATTTTTCCTTCATTAACAATTTTCAAGTTCACATGGTTCAAATTTTAGGGTTAGAAGTTTTAGTTAGGTTCAGGGAGTAATTTACCCCCATACCCACTCTCTAACAAGCTCAGAGTTTCAACTTGATTTTTCTCATACTTAATGCTTCCAAAATTTCCCTAAATCATTCCCATTGGATAGGAAATTTTCTCACCTTTTCGGTGATATAAAGAAGTCCTCCTAACTCCTTGTAGAACTCAAGATATGAGCAAGCGGACTTTAGGGGTCAAATTTTCCCCAAGGGGACACGTGTCAAGCAGGGGTGAAAGAAAATTTTGGGTTGGTGGGTCGGGGTGGCATTTGGAATTTTTCCTTGCATGGGAGAAATTTCCCATTTGTGCCCATGCCTCCGTGGGTCCTCCAAGGACATGTGGCGGCCTCAGAGTCATCATCGCCGGAAAAAGGAAAGGAAGGGCGGGGTGGCGGGAGAGTTTGGGGCATTTTTCACCCAAAGGGAAGAAAAAAAAAAACAATGCCCCATGCCCGTGGGTCCCTAGGGACATGTGGCACTCACTCCATTCACATGGGGAGAAGGGAGAGGGAGAGGTGGGTGGTGGAGTTGATTTGTGAATTTCACCAAAGGGAGGACAAAGGGGAAGTTGGATGCGCGGGTCCGCGTGCCCCGAGAAGAATTTCCCAAGGCGAGGGGGAGTGTGGGGCCATGGGGAAATTTTCAAAAATTTCCAAAGAAAAAATTTAAAAAAAAAAAAAGGGTCCTCCCCCCCACCCCCGCTAGCACCCAAAGCTGCCACGTGGCAGCCTGTGATAGGCCGTGGGCCGGTGGGGAGAAATGGAAATTTTTTCCAAAATTTTAAAAAGGTCTAAGGGAAAAAAAAAATGCCGCACGCCTCCGCTGCCCCGTGAGGACACGTGGCAGCCTCTCGATTGTCATGGGTGGTGGAGGAAAAGATTCAAAATTTTTTCCCGAGCCAAAATTTTTCAAAAAAATTTTTCTAAGGAATTTTAATGGGAATTTTTTTCGGCCGTGGGCCCGCCAGGAAAATTTTCCCAAATTTTCCCGCCAAGGCAAAAACTTCAAAGTGCCATAACTTGAGCTAGAAAAAGCTTGGTTTTGGGAAAATGAGGACTTTTTGGAAATCTCTCGATGCCCTCTTTGCACAAGAATCATAAATTTTACATTTTGATAAAGTTTAAGGGTCAATTTTACAAAAATGATCTGCAAGCTTTTAAAAAGCCAACTGGTAATTTCCAACTTCTAAATTTGATTAAATTGGATCTCCTCCTTCACTCAACATGCCAAAAAGACATGGAGGATTTCTCTAGGGAGGATTTAAAGTGTTTAGGAGGAAGTAAATTTGTTCAATTTGATTTCAATTTGCATTTTTCCAACAATTGACAAAAAAAAACTGTTAGAGGGATTGGATTCGATTTTGCATTAATTTAAATTGTTTTCTTAAGTTTTCTTTGTCAATTTGAGTTCCTTAACATCTTAGCATGCTAAATTATATCAATTCCAAGTTGATTATTAAGTGCAGGTCCGAACTGTACATTTTTATTAAAATTAATTAGTTTTAAGTTTATAAAGAAATCCATTTCTAGAAATTTGTTTATCAAATTCATCCTTCAAATGTGGCATTTCATTTCTAAACTAGTCCAATACATTTAGTTTTTTTTAAACAAACCATTTCAAAGCTAAATTACAAATCTGATTTCCACTTTAATATATTTCAAAAAAGAAACAATGCAATATAATTCCTCATACGTATTTCTTCTTTTTTCAATTTTCAAAACAAGAGATTCCAATCACAATTTAACATTCCAACTCAACCCAACAATGCAATGAGAAGTAAACTTTGCAATTCTTTATTAATTCAAAAAGAGATACATCTTTACATTCTTTCATTTTGAATGCAATTAACAGAAATTTATTTCTTTCTTTTCCATGTACAAAGAACAGAATGTAAATGTCTTTCACAATTCAAAAATAAACACTTCATAATCAAATTACATACATCTTTTCTTCACAAAATACATATGTTACAATTTCATCCACTACAAGTGGGAAAGGATTAAAAATGAATATGTTTTCACAAGGGACTATCAAACTATATTTTTCCTTTGCTCTCCAGACAACAACATGCACATTTTCTCTTCTCCAAGTTGATCACAACAAAAGAGGGGGAAAGGAAATGCTCTCCACCCAACCAAGACATCCAATGAAAGGAGAAGCCTTCCTTCATCATTGGCCCCCGAGCCCCAACCAAAATACAATAAAAGATGTAATTCAACCCATGGCAACAACTGGCTTCCACAACACACAACATTCTTTCAAACATGCACATTTCAATATAAAACATAGTTCAACACAAAACAATAGTTTACAACTGCAATTGAAAACATTCCAATCAAAACTCAGGCTTGATCATGCAAGCCAAAGGAGCAAGGTCTATGGGGAAGCTACTTATGCCTCCCAATTGGGAATTGGGCATCCACCAGTAACAAAAACCACCAATAAATTTCACCACACATATCCTTATGCCCCCACAAATCCCTCCTTATGCCCCCACATATTTCCTTATGCCCCCACAAAGTAAGAAATGCAAGCTATTTCTTTTCCATGGTGGATCCCAAACCCAAACTCCCTCCACAAAATTCTGATGCCAATGGCATTCCTTATGCCCCCCACATGGATTCCCCATAGCCTTCTCCTACACCTTCCCTAAGGCAGTCTACCCAACCAGCCAACAAATAAAACAAAACATGCACCATTCACACAACACAACAAGAAATAATAAACAAAAAGGAGAGTTAAATTCCTACCTCTCCATGGTTACTTTGCTTCCAAACAACAAGCTTTCAAAGACAATAACATAGTTCCAAACAACAATCCAAGTATGAAGATATCTCCAAATTCCTCCACAATCCACAAGAGCTCCAAAACAAAAAAAATGTGCCCCAAGGAAGAATGCAAAAAGGTTCAACAACCCAAAACAAGCAAAAGAGTTTGAATTATATAGAAGAGGGAGAGAAGAGGATGATGTGGATCCATGTAGGATGCCACATCACACATCCTCAAATTCAAACACAAAAGACAAAATCCATTCTCCCAAGCACAATAAAGAGGTGGGTGAAAAATGACAAGTTACTTGCACACTCAAAAAGCCCACACCTCAAGGGACAACAAAATAAATAAAATGTAAGAAAGTGCAATTAAAAACATGCAACATGATTAATAAAATTCATTATAAAAGTCACAAATCACATCTCCAACCATAAGTATGGTTGGTAAATTAAATTTAGAGGCATGGGACAAGTTTTACTTGTCCCACAAGCCTCCAAAAACAGCCCCCAAGGACAAATTCGAATTTTTCATGGAGGTGGAGTATTTCATACTCCAAAACTGACTTACACAAGCTCTTACACAACTTACACATCCCTTACAAATTTAATACAAACAACCAACAACTCTTATAATTACTTTCCCATATCCCAATTTAATTTATTTAAATTTTAATCATATGATTTCTCACATTAATCTATCACAATTTAATTAATTAAAAGAAGGGAACACATTACTAATAAAATACATACAACAATAATAAAAGAAACACATTAATAAAATACACAAACCCATGGTCACATATAAAGGAAATCCCCCATGGGAATCCCTAACAAAACAACACACAACACAATAAAACAAGTTGCCATGGTGACCTTGTCGAATTCACCTAGAATTCCATTTGGTTGGTCTCCGATCCCCGATGTTTTGTTGTGATATTTTTAAACCTACAAAAATACAAATACCTCCTTCGGCCTCGTGGCCATATCAGAACATCCAATATGATATAAATAAAATCACAAAATCATCTAAGTAAGTGAATCACAACAACATCGAAGTAACAACTACATCATTTGCATTTTTAATCAACAACTATATCATCATCATATAATATCCATTTTCTAGATCTACTCATAATATCCAAAATCACATGTCCGAACAACATCCATAAAACATCCATGTCAAATAATATATCATCATCCACATATGAGTGTCTCTAATAATCATCATGCATCATAACCAAATCAAGATCAACAATAATCCATGATCAAATGTCTAACAACATACTAAATAAGTAAGCAAGAATAAGTTCAACCAAGATATGCAATATATTTTGAATGAGTGATATGGAATGGTATGCAATGTGAATGTGATATGATCAGTTTTCCCTCTAATGGATATGTATGAGATGAGGTTTATTTCTAAAAGAGTGCTCAACAATCAAGAATGAACCATAGAACAAGAGTGGGTCATTAGGAAATCCTTTTAAAATGTGTTCCAAAAATATGTAACATGAATCACTGAGCTTAAAGTGTGTAGTGTGGTGAGGTTCATTTCAGATTTAGACCCTCAACAATCAAGTATGAGCAGTGGAAGTAGAGTGCATCATAGGGTAGTGACGATACAATATGTGTATCCAATTGTGTAAGGAGGCTTATAAAGATGATGTATGAAGCACAAAGTGTAATGATAGACACTGATGATGGTAGGAGGGGGAAAAAGAGAATGATGCCCCAAAGTGTCCGATGGTGAGTAAGTTATCCAACGAAGGTGAAGGGAAAGGGTCCTTTTTAATACATTAGAACAAGATAATTTTTTTTTTTATTAGTGTTTTCTAGTTCTAAATACATAATTTAGAACACACAGATCATAACAATCATTCTTATAATGAGATAACCATGCAGTTGTAATGACTCGATGTGTCTGCTGATCTATTCATTCCATGACTCGGTGAACTACCGATCTATTCATGTGTATCTTAGAGTTGGTGTTTTCATCAGAACACTTCACTCTTGTGGTTCTCTTCCCTAATCCGGGATTCTGAGTGCTTTGTCAAGGAACCTATCTGAATAATTGTTACCATTATTCATCGGCATCACGTCCCTTAGACTAGGTGACATAGGACAACGCAATCAACAACTTGCGATACTTTGGCCAAAGATTTGAAACATATTGTTCATGTTACTTATTCCTTGATGGCATACTCATCAATCAGAATACATCCTTCACCCCACTCCCATGTTATATAGAACGTCTTATACTGACTTCTGTCAGTCTCCTTGTCCCAAGTTTTCACTCCGAATCGGGTTAATATCATAATTCACGTTATAAGGATGCCCTTGAAGACTAGGGGTAAGCTGACATACTGGGTTAACCAATGTTCACCCCGTGTGTCAGGCTATCCCGAGTCTCAGAGGGCTGCCTCATAATCTATCTATGATCTTAACCAGTCCTGAAGGGAAGTCTTGATCAAGTTTCAGGTGTAAATCTTAACGATCAAAGCAGAAGGGTATTGCCATATGTCATCTGCATTGTTGTATCCTCGAGAAGATCCTAATCTTCTCGAAGGTACAACCCGCAGTTGACATGTGTCAACATCCTATGAAACAACCTCGGAAAGATGTACATACCTCCAAGAAGTTACTTATGTTGAGTTATAATTGGTTTACAGGCCCTCCTAACTGGGT
Source organism: Taxus wallichiana var. yunnanensis (assembly GCA_018340775.1). NCBI lineage: Eukaryota > Viridiplantae > Streptophyta > Pinopsida > Cupressales > Taxaceae > Taxus > Taxus wallichiana. The sequence continues at coordinate 578,800,850 of CM031244.1, read as the reverse complement.
AGCCTTCCCCCAACCCTGGGTCCCACACTTTTGAGTTACCTTACGTAATTAGGTTCAGTTTCCATAGAAAAGTTTTAATAAGTTTAAAGATTGCGTCAAGATGCCAATTGGTTCCTAATAACCTTGTTTCCTCATAATAGGACAACAGCCCTAAGTTTTCCCATAAGGAAGGTAACTAAACCCGTAAGGGTTCATATCAACCTCGAAGACTGAAATATATCAGACTTATTACCATTAAGACATGGTGATTTATAGCCATCAATTACATTGCTTTGAATTAGAACATTATTAGGGAGTAATAGAATACTCTTTAGTTATAGCTACATGTTAGGGCATAGTTCAACCTCAACTTCCCTAAAAATGCAGTGGTCTAATTTCCAATTTAGCCATATTCATAATATATAAGAATTACTAACCAGAACATGTAGTATTCAGCCACATAATTTTACAAGGCTTACTTAGGGAATCCATCTAGACCCCATTGCATATAATAATAAGAATGCACTCTCATTCATACAGATAAGAGAAGATCAATTCAACAAATAAGAACACAGCCACGTAAGTAATATGTCCCCATTTCATTTATTTCCAAGCCTATACAATTACAACCTATGCACTTCGGCATATTTTAATACAATAATCACCAGCAAAAGAGTAACTTTCTTCTTATAGTACAATTAGAGAAATCATGTCGGAATTCATCATAAAAACCAGATTAAACAATCTGTGCATCATATCAGATCTGCATGCCTTTACCACTTACGATGACCATCTGCAAAAATTTTTGCTAGCATGGGTCAGTTCAGTGAACTGAGCATGATAAGCACTAATTCTTAAAACAATTGCATTCCACCAATTGTTTCCATTAAACAACCTGTTTAAATGAAATCAATTTCATCAAATCCATAATCATGAATCACGCTAATTTTCTTTCTACCATTCTAATATGACTTTATAACATAACTCATATTATAGTTACTATTTCAACTTAAATCTTTTTCGGATGATTCATCTTATACAAGAAAATAAGAAGAAACGATGTGAATCTTAAGTACCTAGCCATCCGAAAACCAAGAATAGTATCAATCATGTTATAATCACTCTAATCAAAAGAATGAAACCTTTTCAAGGTATGCAACCAACAGATTTGCATATAAACAATTCAAGCAAAGGACAGATTACTGCCTCAAGCAAGTTCATCTAACGGATTTCCTCTAACTCTTTCATATCAATTCATAAACATTGATAAGTATACAAAACTTTTACTACAATGCTACTTTTATACAAGTAGATAATAACTGAAATTCTCAATCAGGGTAATAATACTGCTAAAAAGAAGGAAAGGAGACTTCTAGTTAAGATTCAACACTTACCACTCTTTCCACCTAATTTTAACAGTCTATTCATCTCATACCCATACTGTAGAGTTCTTATAGAAATTCTAAAGAAGAGAACACTCATAATTTCCAGAGAGAGAGAGAGAGTACCTTCGTATTTGAAATCCTATAACAACTATCTTCCATTACCTAGAGGAAGGAACAGAGAAATTCTGATCTCTATTTTAACCGAGTTCAGGACTGTACAACTTCCAAGAAGTAATATACATATACTCTAATCCCATCAGGAAAAAGAAGGCAAGTAAAGCAATATGTACGTTTAGCCTCAGGCTCAGATCAAATAGAATCACCTTCAGATTTTCCAATAGACCATTGCGATCTTACAACTATACATTTAAACAAATGCCAATAACGTTTCCTTTACATAAAACGTTAAAAACGATCTAATCTCATACCACAATCCTGCTCTAAAGCAACAGTCTACATTTCCTTCCTTTCTCAAACCATTTGGTCTAAGAGTTAGGATAATCTTCCATTATCTATTTATTATTAATAGATCAAAACTAAATTATTTCTACCATTGCATAGTTAAGTCGTTATATCATTTCAAGATACTAAACTAAAAATGCATGTACAGAGTCAATAATAGGATTCTAAATGCAGATTCAACAATGCCTCAAAATCCATACTACTTATATCATAGTAATTATCCATGCTTTAACTGTGTAAAATAAATAAATCATTTCTGTGGTATATGGATCATTTCAACCCAAATCTCCACTAAAAAGGAAAAGCATTAGTTGTACTTAAATAAACTTAACGACGTTGAAGTTGTTGTTTTACTTATATAGTAGAATTCCCGACATTGTAAAATGTGGCTTTAAAAAGTAGACTTCGCAGTCATCTCAGGGTATACACAGCCATAACTCAACCACACTTATTACCTAACTTTCACTATGGTAGGTCCCAGATTAACCCGTGAAAATTGCAGGAGATACAGAGATTATCCAAATATGTTTTCTCTTCCTATATCCATGTAAAATCACAAAAACAACAGTTTAATCAAACACTTCCATGCTCACAAAACTCTGTATACATAAGAACATTCATACCCCTTTAAAATAAAGGTACAGGCTTAGAATTCAACTTTATTTCCAACTCATGTGACCAAACCAGTCAAATTTTATAGAATGAACTAATATTTCCACCACAAAATCAACTACCTACTTTCCTGAAGATGTCCAGTAGTAGTTAGAGTTCATACAACTAAGCAATAATCAAATAATCCAACCATATTTGAAACAACAGTTAATTACAGTGGTGTTTTCAAACACATGAAATCATCAAGCACGAAGTCTATCATGGAGCCAAATTTTAAATCCAATACCTCAGCCAGATAAAAAAATATAAAACACTTCCATCAGAAAGAAAAACCCATATTGAATTCACAGCATGGAAAGAAGAATAAGAAGCAGGTTTCATCCAGGATCTACATACAACCCAGAATTCCCAAATCAACAAAAAGGAAAACCAATACATTGCTATCAGCCAAGCCATCTGAGCATAAATCATCTGAACAGAGTTGTTCTAATGAAAGCATTTAAAGGAAGCAAGATTTTTAAAAGTTAGGGCCTATCATGCCTGATAGTGTCACTAAAAATTTGAAGAAGACCTCTGAATGTGCTCCTCCTTCTCTTCTTCTTCCATGAAAAACTAAACAACAAAGTATTGTCACCTCCAAGCCTTATATACTTCCCCGATAGAGAAGTAATTCTGAAACTCTCAGAATTTCCATGCAACGAAGAGTAGATGGCTGGTTTGAAGAACTAGTGCTCATGCAGAGTGAAAAATGGAATGCATGGAAAACAAAACAACCAAACAAAATTCCACTTGCATGCCTTCCCAAGCAATCCGCTCGAGGCCCGATGCTCATTAAATGCATTTATTTTTATTCTCCCACCTATTTTCCATTACCACCGACTGCCAAAGTTGGTGATTTCCAAAACAAAATAAACAAACATTCCCATCCTTAGAGATACCGCCACGTAAGACTTTATTAGCAATTTTACCCACCGCTAAACTCGGGACACTCCCTGTCCTTCATCCTTATCCCTTCTTAAATGCCTTGGAAACCACCACCCATGACTCATGACCCTCCTTAGGTCCCCCTTTTTAGCATTAGTTAGGATAGGTTAGTGACTTAGGTTAGATCATAGGATATGACATTAGTCTCATTTCCATAGGATATAACATTAGTCACCCTCCTTAGTGCTAGGTTTAGTTAACCCTTAGGAGTATTAAGCTCAAAGCTTTAGGACTAGGTTAGATTAATTAATCTTGTAACATTAGGTTATAGTTTAGGTTAAAACTATTAACCTTATTGATTCTAGTCAGTGTCCCTAAATAGGACTAATCAGTATTTGAGTTCAAAACAGGATAAAACATTCCTGTATCATATTCCATTTGGCATCAAATAATTTAAGCTTTAGATATAAAACATACACATCTTACCTGGCTTAAGGTCCAGGTCTTTCCTGATGTTATGATATCTGGAACAAGATTCTATTTACCATGATTAGCCAGAGTTAACCTCGGGATTTGATCATTCAAAGCTCAATCAAACTTTGTAACTCTTCGAAAAGTCAATACAATTTGTTCATCCTGAATAAACTTAAAACATTCCTTGGATCAATGCAACTGATCCAAGGCTGAGTCATAAAGGTGGATAAATCCACAATCTTCTAGAAATCAAATTGAACTCAAGTGTCAGAATGAAAGAAACAAAAGAGTCCAAGCACATTCCGGTTCATCAAAGATCTTAAGAGCAGAAAGGATATAATCCATATCAAGCATGACTTCCCTAAACCAAAGGAACATGTCCTAATATAGGAGAAATCATATATCAACACTTGAATGCTCAGGAGAAAGTAACAACTGTTCAGGGTGTTACATGCTTCCCTCCTAAAAGATTCATCATCCCGATGATTACATCTTTTGATTTATCTTCAGGCCAATCAATTCATTGGTTCTCTAAACAAATTACTATTTCCAACTTGAATAATTCAGAAATCAATATCGTGATACTATTCATTCAACCTGAATAAATGTTTGCCCCAAAACTGGCTTACATAAAGACATGAAAAAGATAAATTCATAATAAATTTTTTTTTTTTCATCATTGATTCAATTTTGTTCAAAAAGAAAGGGAAAAGTAGTTTTCATCTCTTCCAGATTTTCCCAAGTTGCACTTTCTTCGTTAAACTGGTCCCACTGGACCTTACATTGTTGTATTTCATGATTTCTCAAATGCAATTGGTGAGTTTCCAGCACTCGAGTGGGTTTAACCACGATTATTCCTGGGTCTTGGACCTACAAGGAATTCCAATTTAAAACATGTGACAAGTCTAAAACGTATTTCTTAAGCAAAGAAATATGGAAAACATCATGCATTCGAGACAAAGTAGGTGGTAATGCTAATCGGTAAGCTACGGGATTGATTACTTTGACAATTTCGAAAGGTCCCACATAACGAGGTGATAACTTGGCAGCCTTGCCAAAAGTTATAGAACTCTTTCTTGGTTTAACATGAAGAAAAACCTTTTCACCAAGTTCAAATTTTCGATCAACCCGCTTTAAGTCAGCATAGCTCTTCTAGCCTATCTGCTACTTCCTTCAATCATTCACGAATCATTTTAACTTGCTGTTCCATTTCAGTAAGGATTTCAGGTCCAATTACCACTCTATCCTCAATGCTATCCCAACTAACAGGGGTTCTACACTTTCTTCCATAAAGTGCCTCGAAAGGTGCCATTTTAAGAGAAGAGTGATATGTGTTGTTGTATGCAAATTCAACTAATGGAAGATATTCTTCCCATTTATACTGTTGATCCATGCAATACATTCGTAACATGTCTTCTAACACCTGATTTACTCTCTCAGTTTGTCCATCCATTTCTGGATGATATGCAGAACTGAAGTTTAGTTTAGTTCCAAGAGCTGTATTAAGCGTTTGCCAAAATCTTGATGTCATTCTAGGATCCCTGTCAGATATTATCAATTCTGGTACTCCATGTAACCTGAAAATTTCATGCACAAATCTTTTAGCTAACACAGGAGAATCATCCTTTAGATTTCCAGTGATGAAATGAGCTACCTTTGTTAGTTTGTCCACAACTACCAAGATAACATCATGTTTATTTCTCGACATAGGCAGCCCTTGCACAAAGTCCATGCTTATTACTTGCCATTTATACTGCGGTATGCTATGGGGATATAATAAACCAGCAGGGTGCATGTGTTCTGCCTTCACCCGCTGACATTCTAGACAATGAGTCACAAAATTAATAACATCCTTTTTCATTCCCTTCCAGAAATATTGTTGTTTTAGATCAGCAAGCATTTTAGTAATACCGAGTGTCCAGAAAAGGGTGAATTATGAAATTCAACTAACAATTTCTTTCTCAAATCATTTAGCAAAGGTACGTATACTCTGTTTTCATAACGTAAGATTCCTTCATTATCAAAATGAAAACCTTTATACCTTTCATCTTTTGGTTTCTAGCAAGCGCTGCTTTTACTTGCTGAAAGTATATATCAGATTCTGATGCACTTTTCACCTCATCTTTAAACTGAGTTCTTAATGTTATAAGAGCAGAAATGTGCTTCCTACGACTTAGAGCATCTACTACTCTATTCTCTTTTCCTTTTATGTAACTAATATCAAAATCATATTGAGACAAAAACTCTAACCACCTTCGTTGTCTTGCATTTAGATTGGGTTGGGTGAAAATATATTTCAGCCCAAGATGATCAGTTTTCAACTCAAAAGGTTTCCCAAGTAAATAGTGTCTCCAAACTTGAAGTGCATGAACAATTGCAGCAAGCTCTAAATCATGAGGGGCATAATTTAGCTCATGTAACTTAAGTTTTCTACTTTCATATGCTATGACATGATCATTTTGTAACAAAACACCTCCAAGGCCTTCCCAGAAGCATCCGTTACAACAGTAAAGTCTCCATTAGGGTCCGGTATAGCTAAAATAGGTGCTGAAGTCAACTGACTTTTCAAACTTTTAAAAGCAGATTCACACTTATCATCCCAAATAAATTTCTTATCCTTCTTCTGTAATGAAGTTATCGGTGCAGCCACTTTAGAAAAATCTTTAACAAATTTTCTATAATAACCAGCAAGGCCCATGAAGCTTCTTACTTCATGTACATTCTTTGGTGCAGGCCACTCGGTTATCGCCACTATTTTAGAAGGATCTACTGCAATTCCTTCTTTACTAATGACATGACCCAAATAGTGAACTTCAGTATCAAAGAAAGAACATTTGGATAACTTACCGTATAACTTTCTTTTTCTCAAAATTTCCAAAATTACCTTCAAATGCTCATTATGCTCCTCAACACTTTTAGAATATATGAGAATATCATCTAAGAATACAAGCACAAACTTGTCCAAATATTCTTGAAAGATATTATTCATTAAGTTCATAAAATTTGTGGGTGCATTAGTTAATCCAAAGGGTAAAACCGTGAATTCATAATGTTCGTACCTTGTCCGGAAAGTTGTTTTATGAATATCTTCTTCTTTAATTCTTAATTGGTGATACCCAGATCGAAGATCTATCTTGGAATAAACCGATGCTCCATGCATCTGATCAAATAAATCATCAATTCTTGGAAGTGGATATCTATTCTTGATTGTTGCCTTGTTTAACATCCGATAATCAATACACAATCTAAGTGTCCCATCTTTCTTTTTCACAAATATTACTGGCGCTCCCCAAGGTGAAACACTTGGTCTAATCAAACCTTTAGACAAAAGTTCTTGCAATTGAGCCTTAAGCTCGACTAACTCTGTAGTAGTCATCGATAAGGTGCTTTAGAAATAGGCTCCGTCCCTGGTTTGATTTCAATGGTGAAGTCAAATTCCCTTTTGGGTGGTAAACCTGGTAATTCCTCGAAATACATCTTTGAAACTTTGTAACAGTGGGTATCGTTTCATGAAATCACCGTCTTCTTCTGCAGATTCAGATATCTTTACTGCATATAAGGTACATCCTTTATTTTTAGCCTTTTTAAGTTGCATAGCTGACAGTTTCCTAACTGAAATTTCCCATTTTACACCTTGAATCTTTTTTTTTGCAGATCATCTAAACATCTTATATATTTTTCAAAGTAGTCCACTTTTTTTTGCTTTATGGTCAGCTAACCAATTAACGCCGATGACAACGTCATAGGATCCCAAAGGTGCAACATAGAGGTCAACTTCCATGGAAAAGTTAGGTAAGTCAAGGACTGCCCCAAAAAGACACATATTAACTGTATGAATAGAGTTATTACCATACTATATAGTCCAAGATTTATCCATTTTTCCAGCTTTTCTTTTAAGTTTAGAAGCGAGTTTACTAGAAATAAAACATTCAGTAGCTCCTGTATCAAAAAGAATAGTTACAGGTATGCCAAATAACTTACCAGAACTTCTATAGGTGTCACTTGCCTTTCAAGCTTGCTTTGCTTGTCTACTACTGCAGCATGTATCTTATGTTGTTGATTATGATCATCCTTCTTCAAAGGGCATTGATTTGCATAGTGATCTTTGCCACAATTATAGCAGCCTCCTACAGGTCCCTTTTTAGGCTCAAAATTACTTCCAGCCTTAAAATTATCACGTTGGCCTCCATAGGACTTCTGCCCATTATTATAATTCTTGGCAAAACTATCCCTTACATTTCCAGCAGGCTTATTCGTTGTCATTTTCTTATTATTATCCACTGAAAACTTATTTTTGTTGCCAAACTTTTTCCATGGCCCCTTCTTGGGTGCAAGAGAAGTTGAAGAAGGGTTTGGAATCTTCTTCCACACTTCCTCTTTATGAGTAGAAATAGCCTTTAATTTCTATTCTTGCCTTATGGATTTTTCAACAACCCCTTCCATAGTGGTTGGGCTGTGAACATCAACCTCTCCTCCAATCATGGGATTTAGTCCCATGATGAATTTCCGTATTCTGAACTTCTCGTCAGTTTGATACTGTGTACGTACTTGAGGAGTTTCGTAAACCACTCCCAGTACTCAGTTACAGTTAGCTTTCCTTGAACTAAGTTCTAGAATTCTGTCATTTTTTGATCATAGAAAAGTTGTGGCAGCCAACGTCATCTAAAATAGCCTTTAAATTGATCCCAAGTGATGTTGGTTTCATCAATATTTAGCTCAGCTTTACGGCTATCCCACCATGAAGATGCTTTGTGGGAAAGCTGATATGCTCCCCAAATAGCTTTGGTTTCCTCCGAGAAGTTTCTTATTGCAAAGTACTTCTCCATTTCGCTGAGCCAATTCTCAGCTCCATCTCCTAATGTGGTGCCATCAAATTTAGGTGGACTTATCCTTTTTATATCATTAGTGAGTTCTTTTACGCAATCGGCCTTTTTGTTTTCTGGTTGGATGGTACATTTCCATTGTTATTACCAACACCCATATCGGGGTTGTCCTCAGGAGGTGGCTGATTGTTGTTACCAGCTTCATCATCCTCCTCATTTCCCATCACTTGTTGTTCAAGTACAGCCAAATGATCTCTTGTGTCCAGTAGGGCAGCAAGGATCTCATCAAGTTTTTGGGTTGTTTCCACCCCTTCCTCAGGTGGAGCATTATTCGCAACGTTTCCCCTTGTTCTAACCATTTTCTGTTACAAGAAAATTTAGGTTTTTATCAGATTATGGACACAATAGGTCCAAGAGCTGCAACCTTCAGCTCTGATACCAAGATGTAACATCCTCATTTTAATACATTAGAACAAGATAATTTTTTTATTAGTGTTTTCTAGTTCTAAATACATAATTTAGAACACATAGATCATAACAATCATTCTTATAACAGATAACCATATGTAGTTGTAATGACTCGGTGTACCACCGATCTATTCATTCCATGACTCGGTGAACTACCGATCTATTCATGTGTATCTTAGAGTTGGTGTTTTCATCAGAACACTTCACTCTTGTGGTTCTCTTCCCTAATCGGGATTCTGAGTGCTCTATCCAAGGAACCTATCTGAATAATTGTTACCATTATTCATCGGCATCACGTCCCTTAGACTAGGTGACATAGGACAATGCAATCAGCAGCTTGTGATACTTTGGCCAAAGATTTGAAACATATTGTTCATGTTACTTATTCCTTGATGGCATACTCGTCAATCTAGAATACGTCCTTCACCCCACTCCCATGTTATATAGAACGTCTTATACTGACTTCTGTCAGTCTCCTTGTCCCAAGTTTTCACTCGAATCGGGTTAATATCATAATTCACGTTATAAGGATGCCCTTGAAGACTAGGGGTAAGCTGACATACTGGGTTAACCAATGTTCACCCCATGTGTCAAGCTATCCGAGTCTCAGAGGGCTGCCTCATAATCTATCTATGATCTTAACTAGTCCGAAGGGAAGTCTTGATCAAGTTTTAGGTGTAAATCTTAATGATCAAAGCAGAAGGGTATTGCCATATGTCATCTGCATTGTTGTATCCTCGAGAAGATCCTAATCTTCTCGAAGGTACAACCCTATAGTTGACATGTGTCAACATCCTACGAAACAACCTCGAAAGATGTACATACCTCCAAGAAGTTACTTATGTTGAGTTATAATTGGTTTACAGGCCCTCCTAACTGGGTAGCCTTCCCCAACCCTGGGTCCCACACTTTTGAGTTACCTTACGTAATTAGGTTCAGTTTCGCAGAGAAAATTTTTAATGAGTTTAAAGATTGCGTCAAGATGCCAATTGGTTCCTAATAACCTTGTTTCCTCATAATAGGGCAACAGCCCTAAGTTTTCCCATAAGGAAGGTAACTAAACCCGTAAGGGTTCGTATCAACCTCGAAGACTGAAATATATCAGACTTATTACCATTAAGACATGGTGATTTATAGCCATCAATTACATTGCTTTGAATTAGAACATTATTAGGGAGTAATAGAATACTCTTCCAGTTATAGCTACATGTTAGGGCATAGTTCAACCTCAACTTCCCTAAAAATGCAGTGGTCTAATTTCCAATTTAGCCATATTCATAATATATAAGAATTACTAACTAGAACATGTAGTATTCAGCCACATAATTTTACAAGGCTTACTTAGGGAATCCATCTAGACCCCATTGCATATAATAATAAGAATGCACTCTCATTCATACAGACAAGAGAAGATCAATTCAACAAATAAGAACACAGCCACGTAAGTAATATGTCCCCATTTCATTTATTTCCAAGCCTATACAATTACAACCTATGCACTTCGGCATATTTTAATACAATAATCACTAACAAAAGAGTAACTTTCTTCTTATAGTACAATTAGAGAAATCATGTCGGAATTCATCATAAAAACCAGATTAAACAATCTGTGCATCATATCAGATCTGCATGCCTTTACCACTTACGATGACCATCTGCAAAAATTGCTAGCACGGGTCAGTTCAGTGAACTGAGCATGATAAGCACTAATTCTTAAAACAATTGCATTCCACCAATTGTTTCCATTAAACAACTTGTTTAAATGAAATCAATTTCATCAAATCCATAATCATGAATCACGCTAATTTTATCTTTCTACCATTCTAATATGACTTTATAACATAACTCATATTATAGTTACTATTTCAACTTAAATATTTTTGGATGATTCATCTTATACAGAAAATAATAAAGAAACGATGTGAATCTTAAGTACCTAGCCATCCGAAAACCAAGAACAATATCAATCATGTTATAATCACTCTAATCAAAAGAATGAAACCTTTTCAAGGTATGCAACCAAATGATTTGCATATAAACAATTCAAGCAAAGGATAGATTACATCGCCTCAAGCAAGTTCATCTAACGGATTTCCTCTAACTCTTTCATATCAATTCATAAACATTGATAAGTATACAAATTTTTTTACTACGGGCTACTTTTATATAAGTAGATAATAACTGAAATTCTCAATCAGGGTAATAATCTGCTAAAAAGAAGGAAAGGAGACTTCTAGTTAAGATTCAACACTTACCACTCTTTCCACCTAATTTTAACAGTCTATTCATCTCATACCCATACTGTAGAGTTCTTATAGAAATTCTAAAGAAGAGAACACTCATAATTTCTAGAGAGAGAGAGAGAGAGAGTACCTTCGTATTTCGAAATCCTATAACAACTATCTTCCATTACCTAGAGGAAGGAACAGAGAAATTCTAATCTCTATTTTAACCGAGTTCAAGATTGTACAACTTCCAAGAAGTAATATACATATACTCTAATCCCAGGAAAAAGAAGGCAAGTAAAGCAATACGTACGTTTAGCCTCAGGCTCAGATCAAATAGAATCACCTTCAGATTTGCCAATAGACCATTGTGATCTTACAACTATACATTTAAACAAATGCCAATAACGTTTCCTTTACATAAAACGTTAAAAACGATCTAATCTCAGACCACAATCCTGCTCTAAAGAAAACAGTCTACATTTCCTTCCTTTCTCGAACCATTTGGTCTAAGAGTTAGGATAATCTTCCCATTATCTATTTATTATTAATAGATCAAAACTAAATTATTTCTACCATTGCATAGTTAAGTCGTTATATCATTTCAAGATACTAAACTAAAAATGCATGTACAGAGTCAATAATAGGATTCTAAATGCAGATTCAACAATGCCTCAAAATCCATACTACTTATATCATAGTAATTATCCATGCTTTAACTGTGTAAAATAAATAAATCATTCTGTGGTATATGGATCATTTCAACCCAAATCTCCACTACAAAAAGGAAAAGCATTAGTTGTACTTAAATAAACTTAATGACGTTGAAGTCGTTGTTTTACTTATATAGTAGAATTCCCGACATTGTAAAATGTGGCTTTAAAAAGTAGACTTCGCAGTCATCTCAGGGTATACACAGCCATAACTCAACCACACTTATTACCTAACTTTCACTATGGCAGGTCCCAGATTAACCCATGAAAATTGCCAGGAGATACAAAGATTATCCAAATATGTTTTCTCTTCCTATATCCATGTAAAATCACAAAAACAACAGTTTAATCAAACACTTCCATGCTCACAAAACTCTGTATACATAAGAACATTCATACCCCTTTAAAATAAAGGTACAGGCTTAGAATTCAACTTTATTTCCAACTCATGCGACCAAACCAGTTGAATTTTATAGAATGAACTAATATTTCCACCACAAAATCAACTACCTACTTTTCTGAAGATGTCCAGTAGTAGTTAGAGTTCATACAACTAAGCAATAATCAAATAATCCAACCATATTCAAAACAACAGTTAATTACAGTGGTGTTTTCAAACATGAAATCATCAAGCATGAAGTCTATCATGGAGCCAAATTTTAAATCCAATACCTCAGCCAGATAAAAAAATATAAAACACTTCCATCAGAAAGCAAAACCCATATTGAATTCACAACATGGAAAGAAGAATAAGAAGCAGGTTTCATCCAGGATCTACATACAACCCGAAATTCCCAAATCAACAAAAAGGAAAACCAATACATTGCTATCAGCCAAGCCATCTGAGCATAAATCATCTGAATAGAGTTGTTCTAATGAAAGCATTTAAAGGAAGCAAGATTTTTAAAAGTTAGGGCCTATCATGCCTGATAGTGTCGCTAAAAATTTGAAGAAGACCTCTGAATGCGCTCCCTCCTTCTCTTCTTCTTCCACGAAAAACTAAACAACAAAGTATTGTCACCTCCAAGCCTTATATACTTCCCCTGACAGAGAAGTAAGTCTGAAACTCTCAGAATTTCCATGCAACGAAGAGTAGATGGCTGGTTCGAAGAACCAGTGCTCATGCAGAGCGAAAAATGGAATGCATGGAAAACAAAACAACCAAGCAAAATTCCACTTGCATGCCTTCCCAAGCAATCGCGCTCGAGGCCCGATGCTCATTAAATGCATTTATTTTTATTCTCCCACCTATTTTCCATTGCCACCGACTGCCAAAGTTGGTGATTGCCAAAACAAAATAAACAAACATTCCCATCCTTAGAGATACCGCCACGTAAGACTTTATTAGCAATTTTACCCACCGCTAAACTTGACAGCACTCCCTGTCCTTCATCCTTATCCCTTCTTAAATGCCTTGGAAACCACCACCCATGACTCGTGACCCTCCTTAGGTCCCCCTTCTTAGCATTAGTTAGGATAGGTTAGTGACTTAGGTTAGATCATAGGATATGACATTAGTCTCATTTCCATAGGATATAACATTAGTCACCCTCCTTAGTGCTAGGTTTAGTTAACCCTTAGGAGTATTAAGCTCAAAGCTTTAGGACTAGGTTAGATTAATTAATCTTGTAACATTAGGTTATAGTTTAGGTTAAAACTATTAACCTTACTGATTCTAGTCCAGGTCCCCTAAATAGGACTAATCAGTATTTGAGTTCAAAACAGGATAAAACATTCTGTATCATATTCCATTTGGCATCAAATAATTTAAGCTTTAGATATAAAACATACACATCTTACCTAGCTTAAGGTCCAGGTCTTTCCTGATGTTATGATATCTGGAACAAGATTCTATTTACCATGATTAGCCAGAGTTAACCTCCGGATTTGATCATTCAAAGCTCAATCAGACTTTGTAACTCTTGAAAAGTCAATACAATTTGTTCATCCTGAATAAACTTAAAACATTCCTTGGATCAATGCAACTGATCAAGGTGAGTCATAAAGGTGGATAAATCCACAATCTTCTAGAAATCAAATTGAACTCAAGTGTCAAGAATGAAAGAAACAAAAGAGTCCAAGCACATTCCGGTTCAGTCAAAGATCTTAAGAGCAGAAAGGATATAATCCATATCAAGCATGACTTCCCTAAACCAAAGGAACATGTCCTAATATAGTGGTGGTGAGAGGCCCAACTATAACTGGAAGCTTGATGAAGCCATAATTTTTGGAATTGGATATGAAATTTGAGATAGTGGATAGCAATAAGGAGTACAAGAGAGCATGCACCAATGGGATCGGATACATTGATCATGGTGTTATTGATAGTATAAGATATGATAGAAGAATTTATTTGTAGTGTATTGAAACAAAATGTAACATGATAGTAATGATTAGGGAATGTGATGAGTGGTGGAGATGTATCAACATTAGAAACTAGAAAATCAAGAGACCTAGATGAAGGAGAAGGCACAACACAATATGTATGATTAGATGAAGAATAAACAACTTACTTGTCATGATTATGTAGAGGATCATTAAATATTTTGAGATTTTTGTTTTGATTTATCAGTTTAGATGTAGAAGGTTCAGGGAGCTTGATTGCATTATTGTCGATGAGATCTTGAATAAGATGTCAGAGTTTTAAACATCGATCAATAGGATGCTCAATGCATTGATGATAGTCACATTTGGCATTATTGTTATAATTGTGTCCCTTAGGGTGAGATGGGTCCATATTGAGTGGAGTAGAAAGTGTAATAGTATTTCTCTTAATAAGTTGTGGTAATAGAATGCATGGAGAACACAACAATACAATAAATGCACACTTTAGAGGTTGCCATTGAAGATTTTCAAGAGTAAAGACAATTTTAACCATAGATTTTTCTTCATTTTTTTAGGAGATGGATTAAAAGTTTATTTTCTTTAAAAACAATTAGAAGATGATGAAGCTTGATCATGATACTTGAGTTTTCCCATAGATAATATCTTGATTTTGCATAACTTAAGAGTATGGAATAACCGATCAAATCAAGGAGATGTCTCAAAAATGACACTCTCTTGTAATAGAGATAAAATAATTTGAACAAAAAGATATTGGAATTTATAATCCATTAGTACATTGTACATCTTAGCTAAGTTGTTCTTATATCGTAATACATAGTCAGCTAGATACTCATTAGATCCTTGTTTGATTTATGCAAGTTGAGCATAGGATATATTAGAACTGATATTGATTGAAAAATGAGAAAGAAAAGCATCGAATAAATGTGTAAATTATGTTACCAAATGAATAGGTAGATTGTAGAACCAACACATAACATAGTCTTGGAGACTTCGTGTAGATAGCTTAGCTAATCATGTATGATCATCCACATAATCTAGACATGCCACATAGAAATATCAGAGACGCTCTTAAGGGTCACCATGGCCATTGAAGGTGGGGAGCTTAGGGGTGACAAAAATTGGAGGAAGTGGATAAGTGGAAGAACATGTGCAAAAGGAGTGTGTAGTATAGTGGAATCAAGAGATGGCGATGCACGAGAAGTAGCTATTTTAAGTTGAAGAATTTGAGTTTGCATATCCTGATATAAAGAAGTTAAATCAAGAGTGTTTGAAGAAGATCTCGGTTGTGTAATAGAAGCATTAGATTGAATGATTAGTTCAGTAGTAGTGGGAATGGAAGTAGGAATATGAAGCTGTGTAGTAGAGGCCATGGCAGTCGAGGAAGATCCTACAAGGGGTATAAAAGTAACATCTCGAGATATTTTATCAACCATCAAAGCATGGAGAATATGCATAAGATGTGTAGGATTGTCACGCAAATCTTGACAAAAATTGGTAAGATTTTCTAGTTGTTCTTGTTCAACGTTGGTATCATCATCATAGGATTTCTCAATATTAGATGTTTTAATGTTTTCGATAGGAAAATTTTGAGAGTTGGAAAAGGGGTTACTAAATTTAGAAATTGATTTAGAAACCCTGTGGGTAAATGGAGGGAGCTATATATGCTCAAAATACCCAAAATGACCACTACGAGTGACGAGCATAAGAAAAAAACCATAGACGAAGGTGGGATTTGAGCGATGGGTTCACCAAATGATTTAACAAATATTAAATTTGTAAAACCCTAATATTACAGAGTCACGTATGATAAATAAATGCAAATTACATATTTGACACAAGTAATAAGTAAGTAAAATATGAAACCCTAAGTGCAAGAGAGGTAAAAATTACTTAACTAATTTATGCTTGATATGGGACTATGCAGACCGGGTAAATTAATGAACATGAAGGGTATACTATTACAATTAAGAAAAATAAATTTTAGAACCATCTCGATGAGACTCGACCAGGGTGCTTGGACTGGTTTAGGGTTTCCTAGGCATTAAGGTTTGCTTATGGGTTCCTGTGACTATGCAAGGGCTTGAAACCTGATTTTTATGGTGTTGCAAGATGGTTGTTGATAGTCGCTTGTATGTCGCACTTTAATCACAAAATTCACCTATAACCTACAAGGATATGATGACCTATAAAACCCTCAAACTACATCAAATCCCAAAAAAAGATGCAATATGGGGAGTCATACTGACCCTAGTGGTCACCCGACTAAGTGAACTTATGACCGAGCACTGCACTACATATCGACTCCATGTAGTTCTTGTGCATGTGTGAAATAATCATGCCCTAGGAAGCCCTTGTTCAAGTGCATGTGATAGTGGGTGATAGCTATATGTACCAATGTAAATAGATGTGTGGATGGAAAAATGAAATTCCCCTCCTATGTGTGTATGCATAAAATGTAGTCCCTTGTCCCTTGAATGAAAGCTAGATGGATGCATTTGATGCTCTTAGATGCATTTGGATGCAACCTTAGGTGATGATAATATATGCTTAGAGCTTGGTCCTTTATTTTAGTCACATAGCTTTGTATTTATATGATTCCCTTGGTTGAATTTTGTAATTGAAAACTAGAAGGCCGACCCATAAGAAAATAATATGCCCAAAAGATAAAAGAGACCCAAAAGAAGCAAGTAAGATAGAAAAGGATCAGGGGCACCTAGAAGAACGAGGGCATATGGTCGCTAATGTCCTGTCTAGGTCTTTGACATCCAAAGCCTGAAATATAAAGCAATAAATTTCATATTGTGTTATAGGGTGTACAAAACCAAAGAGAAAACAAGAAAGACAAAAAAGAGGCCAAAAGAAAGTAGTCAATTACTAGTTTTCTTGCTTAGGAATCATATGAATGCAAGTATGCTTTTAGGACCTAGAAATTTACCCAAGTGCATGATTTTGTGTCTACACCCCAAAAGGACTAATTTTCCCTAAATTGATTTTAGGAAAATCCAGACTACAAAATACATATCATAGAAATTATGATAAAATGTATAATGCTAATCGAATTTCATAAGGAAATGACGACTTGCATAAGGTAGTAATATCACCCCAAACTGATGAAAAACTATGCAATATTTATCTTATACAATTCAAAAAATATTGCAAAGGTGGAATAAAAAAATAAATACAAGATTTATCCTTCAAAATGAGTAGTATTTATTTTATAAAATTTCTGTAGATAGCTTCCTCAGACACAACTAAAAATGACACTTCTGCAACACCAAATATTATGAAAGTGGTCTGATTTGGCCTCTAAAAATTAGAGATATGAGAAACCACCCAAATCAAATTAGAAAAAATGTCAAAACATATTATATCAGCCCTAAAATTAGGTCGTTCCACATGAAGAAGAGCTGGAAATAAGAGGAAACACAGTTGCAACCTTTCACCTTCAAACCCTTGGATAAATCATCAAAATTTCAGCCTTCAAACTATTGAGAAATACTGAAAAATACCACTAACTCTGTGATCTACAATGGAAACCCCGGGGTGGAGAATCCTCTCTTCTAGGAGAAGGGTTTTCGTTCTCCTTCTAGATCTCTTGGAGGGTTTTCCTCCTCAAGAGTGAATCTCTAAGGGTTTTCATCCTTAACATATTATAAATGCAAACTTAAAGCTTCACATACAAATCAGATTTTAGAAAATGAACAAGGGATGCTCTCCTCAAGCAAGTCGATTTGCTTATATAGAGTTATTGGCCCAACTAACCTCCCTCAACATCTAATTGGCTTTCAGCCCCTTATTTAATTGTTTTTCCCCTTTGATCCATCCCATAAGGAGGTCACATTTTCTAGGGGAAAAATAGACTTTATAAGGTTACTTTATTCTAATTTTATTTTATTATTAAGTCTATAATAATTTAATATAAGTGCTTTTATAATATTTTTTTTTTTATTTGCACTTTATAATAAATCATTATGACTTAAGTTCCCCTTGTGCTCATCCCTTAGCCGTCGGGGAGACAAAATGGGCTAAGGGTCTTCGACATAGGTTACCTTAGGAAGTGGGACATTTCACTTGCCATTATCCTTTGTGGGAAAATTTTAATTTTTCTCTAAATTTTTTGTTACTCCCACGTCTACTACTCACAAGTTGGGCTCCTTCACACACCTCTTACAAAAATCTTGAAAATCCACTTACATATTTTGTATGGACCAATTATAAACTTGGAAAAGGATTTCATAGAGTTGCTTGGGAATTTTTTTCTCCTTCCTAATGATTTTGGAGGCCTCAAATTGCTTAACGTTGGGCATCAGGGTGTTTCCTATTTTTCTAAATGGATCATTTGTGTCATTAAAGGACAAGAAAATTGGAAGATGCTTTTACAAAATTGTATCTCTAGAGTAACTCCATAGGGGTATAGGACCTAAAAAGGCCTTGGATTTCAATACCTTATTATTCTCAAATCCCTAATGAAATTGGTTGGCTCATTTTTCATCAAAAGTGTTTAGAAGGCTTAACGAAATATTAAACTATGGTTTCTAAGGGATGGGGATGGATTCAGATATGGCCTTTCTATAATTTTTCATTATGTTTTGTG
Source organism: Taxus wallichiana var. yunnanensis (assembly GCA_018340775.1). Lineage (NCBI taxonomy): Eukaryota > Viridiplantae > Streptophyta > Pinopsida > Cupressales > Taxaceae > Taxus > Taxus wallichiana. Next base: position 578,781,845 of record CM031244.1, on the reverse strand, counting down.
GTCTAATGTTATTAGTTTCCATAACATCCCTCTTTTGGAAGAGCCATGGATGTATGCCCTCAAGATATTAAATTGAGTGATTCACATTGTGTAGAATGTATTCTACAACCAAACCAAGAGATTACTTTCTTGGCCATAAGACAAAGCTAAATTCTCATTGGCCAATATTGATCAAAATTCATTTAAAGGAAATTTTGGATGTTGTCCCTAAGGATATGCTTCATAAATTTGGATTTCATTCTTCCCATTCATGGCGAAAAATTTGGAAATGGTATCGAAATGTTGTTTCACAATGAGTGGACCAACAAGGGATATGAGTTTATCATAAAAAAGTTTCACATGGTGGATAAGATAAATTATTGGGGGTGACTTTTATTCATTAGACATGATTGGAAGCACAAATTTTCTACTATCTAAAATGTTATTATGGTACCCAATCTTTTCATTTTTATTTATGTCTTATTTATTAGAGATTACCCCTTATTCACACACTTATCCATTTAGGAGTTATTCAACCATAATGTCATTTTGAGGACATGTTAAGACCATTATGTTATAGACATTAAATCATGCACTTGGGTACATTTCTAGGTCCTAAAAGCATACTAGCATTTACATGATTCCTAAGAAAGAAAACTAGTGATTGACAACTATCTTTGGTCTCTTTTATTTGTTTATTGTTTTCTATTTGGTCTTACACACCCTATAGCCTAGTCGGGATTTGAATGGTTTATCTTTTATGGCTTTAGATACCAATGCCCATCTAGGATAACAAAGCACTCAGCACTCCTGTCCCCTCTGGGTGCCCCTGGCCATTTTCTACCTTACTCTTTTTGGGTCTCTTTTATGTTTTGCTCATCTTTTTCACTTATGGGTCAGCCTTCCAGTTGTCAATTACAAAATTCAAACAAGGGAATCATTTAAACACATAAGTATGTGATCAAAATAAAGGACCAAAAACTAGGCATTATTATCATCACCTAAGCTTGCATCCAAGAGGAACCCAAAACACTCAAAAGCATCCATCTAGAATCCATTCAAGGGAAAAGGGATACATCAAATTTGCATACATAGCATATGAAGGGGGCTTCATTATATTCCACCCACACATTCTACTACATTGCTACATTCTAGATACAACTTGTTATTAAGTGTAATTTTCACAAGGGCATCCTAGGGCATAAATTCTATACATACTCACAAGAACTACATGGATTCTGAGATGTAGTGCAGCTCTCGATCGTAAGTTCACTCTCGGGGTGACCACCGATGTCAATCGACTCCTCATTCTACATTTTCATTTTTAGTTTTGATGTGGTTTGTGGGCTTGTGTGGGCGAACATTTATTTTTAGGTTACATGTAGCTTCACCTATCGTAGTGTAAAAACACGTGATCAAGAGAGAGAAATTGTGACACCCTTTATACATACACAGAAATCAAATTCGAGATTACGTGTAGTCATGGGTGCCCCGATTCAATCACTAACACCTAGGTGTCCCCTGTCTGCTATGAACGCCCATGTCCGACCTTGTTTGTGAGTTATAGAATTTATAGAGATTAATTACAAAATTTCTTGCATCATATTCATCACTTATCCCTACCCAAATCAGTTTTAGTTTGCATGGAAATAAACTAAGTTCATCTATCTCCTTCTCCTTCTTAGGGTTTCATATTTTAAATTTTAGTTTTCTTATTTGATTTATATATTTCATCATTTATTTCAGTAGTGACTCTAAAATATTAGATTTAATTCAAATTAAATTAAATCATTTGGTGAACATGTCGCTCAAACCCTATATTCTCGAGAATGCATCAAAATATATCTCCTTCTTTTGAATTCATGGATAAATATTCCTATCCTTCTTTTACTCCAATTGAGGTTTTTGGCATGGCTACTCTGCTACGATTGTATGCAAGTTTCGTACTTAGAATCCTCCTCACTTCATTATTCCAATGCCTTATCTAACCATAAATGTAGTCACCACCTGTCACACTCATCCTCCTACGACTCAACCTATCTCTGTCCCACAAACTATCACTTTTACAGTTTCTCCCACTACCTCTAATGGTTATGAAATCATTGAGCAACTTAAGAATACACCAATAAAAATATATATTTATGATATCTTACGTAGTGCATCTAATTGTTGTCATACATTAGAGGTCGCCTTCATTCCATCCACATTGAAAGAAATAATTCATCTATTTCTTTTACTCACCTCATTCAATCCCTCAAAAATATACCACATGCTATATATTTTAGTGATGAGGATATCCCTCCCTATGCTGCTAACAATCCATTTGCACCTTTTCTCATTACCGCCACTATTGGAGCCATCTGTATTAATCATGTACTCATTGATAATGGATCTACTATAAATATATGTTCTCTCTCTCTCCTTAGGAAAATAGTTATTACTGATTATTTAATTAATAAACCCTCTCAATTCACTCACGACTATGATTTCACTACACGCACATGCATGGGAAATGTTATCCATTTTTTGTACCCCGCTAAATGGAAAAATTAACATGTCCGAGCATTGGCGGGTGATGGGTGCAATGCCTTGCACTTTGCGGGGTAGCTCATGTGTTAGCTCGACTAAGTTGGTCTCCATATGTGGAGAACTAGTGAACCACAATGAAGGGATAAGTTGATTTTAGTGGGCCGAACCCTTTTAGAAAGCTCATAAATTTGTGTATATTGCAGGTTTTAACGCCTACCGGTAGCATCAATAGATGTTACCGGGTGGTAGGATTTTATATCACCATATGGTAGTAGGGTGGCCACATGACGAGGTTTCACGAGAAGGAAACACCGGTGAAAAGCTCTGGTAGCATCATATGATGCTACAAACCGGTGGCATTTCATATGCTCTTTGGTTGGTAGCGGATCATGATGTTACCGACTGGTAGCATTTTTGGTGTTATCGACCGGTAGCATAAAGGTGACTACAAGGCGTACCTAGTAACAAAAAGGTAGTAATAAGGCACAACCAGTCCTCAACATATTTTATGCTACCATCCAATAGTGGAAAAGGGAGTTTTGCATCATGATGACACCATGGTGCTGGTAGCAAGGAAAACATGTTACCATCCGATTGCATTTATGCAACCAGTCAAAATTAGGGTGAGTAATGAAAGGAATGCTACTAGAAAGTAGGAAAACATATTCTCTCCGTCGACACCTAAAATAATTATACAACCGCCATGTCGAGAAAAAAAAATGCCACCGTCTGGGAGTAAAATTACATGCAATCGATCAATGTAGGACAAACCAAAATCTAATGGAAGTAGTTTAGAGTTTATTCAACCACTATTTTAATGAGTTATGGAGCCTATGACTACCCAAAAATCAAAGGAACATGTTTTATGGCTTCCTATACCTCTTTAACAAAATATTTTGATTGTCAAGACAATTTCGAGGTTCTTCATCTATGTATTGTAAAATTCACCTCATTTTAAGGGGAGACATTCTATAATGTAAATGAAATTTTTCAAAATTGTTCCAGAACTTTTATGAGTTGCGCAGCCTTGAATTTTGACATTCTCGCAAAGGATTTTCTTTGTATTAACTTTGTAATGGATTGTGCATCTTTCTTAGCAATACAATTTGTGTTTGTGGTTAGTTTCTACCTTAACTTGGGTTATATTATGTTCCTTGCCTCCTATTGCAACTGTAGGTATATTTTGCATGCTTTGTTCTTCTTGTAGGATTAAAATTCATTGTGCTCCATGAAAATAAAGATTTGAATATGGTTTTGGACTATGGGACTTTTGTTTTCCCTCTCCTACTATTCCTTCTTCCTATTTTCGCTCACTTTGAATTTCTCCATCTCTTATTCTTAGTGTTATCACCTCCCTTAGTTTAGGATTTACATTTTATACATCTCCCTCTTACCTGGTCCTTGGATTTGATTTTTAGGAGTAGTTTATAATTAGGAATAAGTAGAGGAACCAACCTTCTCAGGAGGTTTTACTCAATTACAAGGATCCCACACCTTGAGATAATCCCATGTTAGTCAAAAGTAGGGATCTATAATGTGTAAATCTGAGGGTGATACTTTTTTAAATAACATTTTTGGCATGACCAAAGTGGGACCAAATAAGTCAATTATTCCATGTTTATCAAGATTAGATGTATGTCTTAGTGAATTTCTAGCCTTTGGAGGCTTTGTATTAGCACATCTGGTGACTCCTAGGATCATAATTCAACAATTTTAGTAGCCCAAGTTTCTCAAATTCATGAGAAGGATCTAAACCAGGTCTAGAATAAGAGAAGAAGGGATATTTGAATACTTGCAACTATCTCCAGGAAGAGGAAGAAGAGGAAGACAAGTTCAGAGATCTCCATCTCCACCAAATAGGACTCTATCAACACCTCCACTTGGTAGGCCATTTCTTCAATCCACTAGATTTATTAGACCAATTAGAATGGATACACAACCACCACCAAATCCATTTGTAAATTTCACAGAAACATTCCACTTTCCCTCAATGCACAAAATCCAATTCTGGTGGCAACATTAAAGAACATTCCATTCTTTAATGGAGAAAATCATACAACCCCAATTGATCATATTTAGGATATTGCAAATGTTTGTGCCATACATGAGATTGTTGATATGGATGTGGAAGTGAAACTTATTTCTTCTTCTTTCAAAGGAAAATATTTATTGCAGTTCATAAGCTTAGCAGTGGCATCAATTCATAACTTGAATGAGCTATACACGGCCCTCTGTGATCAGTTCGGAGAGAGGGAGATAACTTATCTCTTTTGGAGTAGTTGACTACAATCAAAAGAGTACCAAATGAATATATGGATGACTTCAATTTCAGATTTCAAAGGACATGGGATAAGATTCCAATTTCCATAAGACTAATGACTAAAGGTGTATTTCTCTATTTTCTTAAAGTATTAAATTATGATATATCTATTATGATACAATCTATGAGAGGGATAACCTTACCAAGAGCTTATGTCATAGCCATTAGAGCTAAATTACCTAATTCAAGTTGGTAAACTTACACCTAGGCCACCTATGCCTATTTATACGAAATGGGGAATCCTAGTTCTAGTCAAACACCTACATTAGCCCTTATTCCTGCTCCTAGAAATCAAAGTTCCAATGAATCTTCCACCTCTTCTTCTAACACCTAAAATTAACTCTAAGATGTTATGAAACAATTGCAAAACCTAGGGAATGAGTTGGTGACCCTCAAGAGGAAACAAGCTCAGAATTTTAGACCTTATCACCTCAAGTACCAACCTAATAAGCCCTCATATCAGTCTAATATACTTCCAGATCAAGTTGCTAATCAGAATCAAGGACATCCTCCTACTCATAGGCCATTTCAACCATATAATCCTAATACAAATTCAACATCTAGAGCCTTGGTTCCAATTCATAATAACCTTACACATGAATATTAATGGTTCTTCCCTTGTGGAAAACCCCATAATTAGGTAGCATATTTCAATAGTATGCCAAATTAGGATCTAATGGTATAGAGTGTTGGTGTTGCACAAGAGAAAAATGAAGAAGAAAATCAACAAGTAAGCACTCAAGAGGCACCTCGAGAATGATACTTCATTGGTAAACTGGAAAATAGCAAATTTCTATGGAGTTAATCAACCTCTTTCTCAAGGTGTAGCAGAAAACAAAAATTCTAAAAAGAGCTATTTAAGACGAAAAATCATCAAATTCAAATGATTCTTATCCTTATATCACACTTCAAGTAGTTAGCAACTCAAGTGCAGCCCTAATTTCACATAATCATCCTAGAGTGTCATTCTACCGGCTTAAGTACAAGAAAAAGTAGTGCCAAGGAAAAGGTCAAAGCAAAAGGATAGTCCATCTCCATTTAACATCATTGATCAAATGAAGAAAAAAATATAAGCATCTCTAAGTGGGAATCTCTAATAATTTTGGGATAGAGGGACCTATTCCAGGCAACCATGACTGAATTGTATGTTTCAAACGAGTCACCCAAGGATCAAGAAAAGGTAGTAACTAATGCAAATCAATAAGAAGGAGGTAAATCAGGTATAAATGTGAAACCTCCTCCATTTTATATATCTTTAATCATTGGGAACAACCTAGTACATAATTGTATGATTGATTTGGGGGAAAGTAGTTTAGTAATGCCTACGAAAATAAATGGACCAAATAGGTCTAAAGTATGAACTTATCTCAAAAGGAGTGGTACAATTAGATGGGACAACAATGGGAATAGTTGGAATCATCAATAATTTGAATCTAACATTGCATGCATGCCCAAATGTCATAGTCTAGTAAGACATATCAGTCATTGATTTACCACCACTCTTTGTTTTGTGCTTGTTGAGGATTTCATACTAAAATTGGCATGTACCTATCGGTGATTGGTCCCGCATGCTCTTGAGAACAAGGTTTTTAACTAAATCTACAATCAGATCAGAGCCAATTGTAAATTATCACATTGAGCCTTACATGCCAAGTCCAATCAATGCCAATTGCTCAACCTTTGATCAAGAAGATTTCCCAAGCACTCAGGAAGTAGATACTAAGGTTGGAGGCATTCTAGATTTAACACTTGATGAGTGGGCTCACAAAATACATGCTTATGATCCATACAAAGATATGGAGGAAGCTGAATTAGGCATCTATTGTCTACATGAGGAGAATCCAGCTCTTCCTAGCATTACCAAGTCGGATGAAAAAGATGAGAATGAAGTCTGACAACTATTATTTGATGGTTCAAGGAGAAGACAAGGTGTAGGGGGAGGAGCAATGTTTATATCTTCCAAAGGTATGAAATATTACTCTTCTTTTAGATTTTAGTTCTTTTCTCAAATAACATAGACAAGTATGAATCATTAATAGATGGATTACATTGGGTAAGGAAAAGGGGTATCAAGAACTTACAAGTCTTTGGGGATAAGGAGCTGATGGTAAATCATATTAGAGGGCTTAATTATACTAAAAATTATCTCCTTAAAAGCTATGAGAACCGGGTGTGAGATCTCATTGAATATTTCAAGGCATTTAACATAAGTTCTATACCAAGGAAAGATAATGAAGCTCATGGACAAGCTTGTAGTAATTGGGGCAACATTTAATGTTGTTAAAAGTATACAAAGGATCAATATCATCCTCATATAAAAGTAGTGGTAAGGAAAACTATCTCGGATAATAACACTAGTTGGTAAGTGTTCGAAAATGACCAAAAATCATAAAATTCCTACGGGAAGAGGTAGAATTCTCTTCTAGAAATTAAGACAAATTGGAAAGGCAATGTGAGGATCAAGTGGTCAAACTAAGAAAAAACAAACTCCCAAAAGGTTTGGTGACTCTAGAGTCAATATTCAACCCCAATGAACAGTTCTGGAAGGAGAAAACTAATATTCAAGTCAATGGTGATGATTCGAGAACTAGTTTTGGTTGGAAATGACAAGGTTCTCCAAATTAGAAAAGTAAGTACTCATCAAGAAAAATCTGATTTCATTCAACTTTTTCAATAATTTCTGATATCTTTTCTTGGAGTTATGAATATTTGAGAGGCTTTGATCCAAGATTGGAACATCATACTATAGAGGTATATCCAGAATCTAAGCCCATGACACGAAGCAAAGTCCAGTGAATCCTCATATTGAGCCTCTCATGAAGAAGGAACTAAACAAGCTAATTGAGGCAAGTATCATATTTCCAATCAAGCACTCTTCATGGGTTGCAAACTTGGTGCTAGTCTAAAAAAGAAATAGAGAAATTAGGTTGTACGTAGATTTTTGAGACTTGAATAGAGATTCTTTTAAGGATTACTATCCACTTCCTTCTATGGAGAAAATCTTGCAAGTAGTATCCGGTTCAGAGAGATTTTCATTGCTATATGGATACTAAGGATACAATCAAATCATGGTGAAAGATGAAGACCAATTCAAGACATATTTTACCACCAAATGGGGCAAATATGCATACAGGAAGTTGCCTTTTGGTCTTTTAAATGCCAAACCTATGTTTTAGATATAAACAGACATTTCTTTTAAAGGGATTATAAATAAGGTGGTTCTTGTGTTCTTATATGACATTACTGTATTCTCCAAGAACACATCTCATCACCTCCTTCATCTCAAGCAAGTCTTCGAGAGATGCAAGAAATTTGAAGTGTCTCTAAATCTAAAGAAATGTATTATCCTAGCTAATAAAGGCAAGCTATTAGGCCATATTATGTCTAAAGAGGGGTCAACCATTATTCCAAAAAGAGTTGAAGCTATCCTCGCTTTACCTTTTCTAAGCCATAATAAGGCTTTATAAAGTTTCTTGGGGAGAATAAATTTTGTCGGAAGGTTTGTGTCAAATTTTTCCACTCTTTATTTAAGATAAATCTTACCTCTTTAACCTAACTAAATAACCAAGACAATAAGACTCACCAAACCTTGATATGCATGTATTTTTTGATACTCATAGATGTGATGGAAGATGATTGGATTGTTGTGCTCCGTGAAAGAAATGAAACCAACTCCTTTATAACGATAAGAATTGCAAATCACTAACACTAAATAGAGCAGGATTAGTAATATAGGTAGGTGGGTTTTTCTTGGTAAAGGCCACTTCCCATAAGTGAAAGGAATTACTTGTATGGATGTCAACCCATTTTGAGAAACTTAAAGTTTATTTATGTAAATAAAATACAACATTTGAAATGTGAAATACGTGATAAAATGTTTATGATTTATTTAGATTATTACAGAGATGATGATGACATAGAAAGAAATATGACTAAGGCTAAAATTTAGAATCAAAATGGAGTCTAGATTCTCAGAGAGATTTGAACCCACATAGTAGTTTGGGCCATCCTCCTTAGAGAAATATAAATCTGGGTCATCGATATAATCATCCTTGAAGAATTTTGAGTATTCTTCTTTGGTGTTGTATTTTCATGCAAATTCTAAATCATATACCTAAATCCCGAGATCACTTTCAAATTATGCTTATGATTTAATGTTGGGGCCTTTAGGAATGTCTAATCTAGCCTCATAATCATTCTCAAGCCAAGCTAGATCAGCTCAAATTTGTTACACCTCGTAGTAAGCCTCCCAAAATTCATCAATAGTCTCATAGATCTTCTGGGTGAATTAAAAAATGCTCCATAGTCTATCAAAGGGGGCTAAATGAATAGCGCACAACTTGAGGTCATGCAAAATATTGTATTGCTCCCAATGAATTGGATGAAAGATGATCGATAAAGATTTGATGTTTGTGATCGGATGATTGGGTCCGCCTATGGCTATCTAACATAAGTCATTCTTGACAAAATCTCAACAAACACAACAGATAAGAGTAATTGATATGAATTATTGAATGAAATCTGACAGTAGGAAAAATAGAATGTATAAGAATCACATATGATTCTAGGAATCACAACCAATTCTCCAATATTTAGGGGGCTAAATGAATAGCGCACAATTTGAGGTCGTGCAAAACATTTTATTGCTCCCAATGAAGTGGATGACAGATGATCGATAAAGAGTTGATGCTTATGATTGGATGATTGGGTCCACCTATGGCCATCTAACAGAAGCCATTCTTGACAAAATGTTAGCAAACACAAGAGATAAAAGTGATTGATAGGAATTATTGAATGAAATCTGATTGTAGGAAAAATAGAATGCACAGGAATCACAGGTGATTCTAGGAATCACAACCAATTCTCCAATATTTTTAATAGATGATAAAATGAAAGATTTGAATAATTAATACGGAATTATGATCTATCGAGGCTCTTTGTAAGACAATAAATGGTCGAGATAAGAATGTTGGCATGCAGAGACAATGAGAAGACAAAACTGTCCTTGATTGATAATGAGAGATGAGAGGTTAATAATATTACTAGTGGATGATGAAAAAGTTTCAAAATGAATCCAAGATTCTTGACAATCATGAAAGAGAGTGTGGGATGATAGCAAATTCACGTTGATGGAGAGTGACACCGATGAATCCTAATAAAAACTCAAAATGTAAGAATGCTCATGGATTATCATGGATGGTCCCCAAGAGAGGCAGAGAAGCTGGTTTATATAGATCATCGATGTGAAGAAATCACTTTGGTGATTTCTGTTAGTTCAAGTTTAAGGGTGATTATCTTGCTAATTCAAACTTGATTTGATTGGGGATTTTGAGGGATAAAATGTAGTAATTGGACTAAGGTCAAGATTAATTTAGTTATATGGGTTTAAGTTAGGAATGAGTTTGTTAGGATGACCATGGGGTGATTTTGGAAGGTTTCCTTATTAATTTTAAACTAGACTTAACTAGTGTGAAAGAGGGATTTCACATGGGGGTGAAATAGGAAATAGGAATATGATTAATTAATTAATTGAATAAAATAGGGTGGATTATGACTTAGGATAGGTGGGTGTAATTGATTAAATTAATTAATTGAAGGGTACTAAGTGGATTACCTAGATCAAGGGATAGTGGCATGTTTTAATTGTCCATGGTTGTGAATGAGTGGATAATTGAATGAGGACGGGTGGGTATAGATTTTTGGTGCTTGCATTTTCCCCCTTTTTAATGGTTTGACAAATCGCGAGACAAAAATGATGAACAATTTTGTTTACATGGGTGACTCAATTGTAATGCAATATAGTGAACACTAGTGTGTTTCATTTTAAAATTTTCCCCAGTCTGAGGGGATACAGAATGTGCTACTAAGGAATAAAATGATAGGGTGACCAAAGGGTTTGACACCTATAGACGGATGATCCTCACTAGGTAGGCTAATTTGATGGGAATGTCAATTGATGGGGGCCAAAGGGTACGCATCCCATAGGCATATGATGAGTTCCAAAATGGATTTTTTTGTTTGAATTAAAATTTCCAAAGAGTTAGGTCCTTTAGAAGAGACACACTTGTGCAGAAGTGATGTTTTTCCATGCTTAAGGGTGTAAATGATAATGTTCACTAAAAATGAGGCAAATCACACGTGATTTGGGGAATCACCCACGATTATTGACAAATAATTGGTGATTGGATCATGGTAAAAATTGGGGCATATAAATACCCAAGCCCTATGGTTTATTGTTCATTTTAACTGTGGGATAAAATATCTTGGAGAGGAGAATTTGGGTGATTTCAAGAAATTTTGAGTGATTCGATCGAGATGACAACCCCTAGGAGGAATAGGAAGCCACCAACAATAGAGGTAAGTTAATTTTTCTTGTTTTTGTGTGATTTTTGGTAGTTTTAGGCTTTCATTTTCATTTTGGGGCGTATGGATGCCCTGTCTAGAATCTCTAGCAAATGATGGGATCATCGGTGATTCAATAGAATCACTAGTGATTTACCTATGTTTTGGTAATTTTTAAAATGGAGTGGGATGTTTCAATTTTTATGTGTTGGTGTTATTGTGATGATGTTGATTTTGGGGTTTTGTATTTTTGATTTTTTTTTATATTTTCGTTGATGATATTAATGTTGCTTTTTTTTATTATTTGCAGGTGGATGCCAAGTTATCTATCACGACCGTATCCATTGATTTTAGAGTAGGTGAGGGAGGTCATGACTGATGATGACTAGGATCATGTAGAGGTTGTGGGTTTTGGTGTTATGAGATACTACATATAGATTCATAGATATCGAGTTTGATATTAGCATTATTAGAGAGGTGGAACCCTTCCACCAACACTTTCTGGTTTCCCACGGGAGAGATCACGATCATGTTAGAGGATTTTCACCACATCCTAAGATTACCGATCCGTGGGGAGGTGATATATATCATTACCAAGGTAGAGAGATGGTGTAATGACCATATTATATGGGGAGGATGTTTCGATTATATATGACTCTGGGGCTTTTGCTTATGGTCGTGTTTATTTATCTGAGAGAGAGGGGTGTGCACAGATAACATTGATGATGATGGCCATCATTTGTTATACATTGCATGATTTAGGAGGAAGTTTATTCTCATGGATGATGACAGGGGTAGTGGCTGAGATGATAGAGCATCACCCTATTTTCAAGTGGGGACCTACCCTACTTGCTTAGACATTTAGAGAGTTATGGGCCTAGAAGGCCCAGAGGCACTATGGATTGATGTTGCTTTTCTCTTATAGGCTTGGGCCTTATTAACATATTGTTATTTCTTGACCAATGGGATTACCATGGGGCATTGGTGATCAACACCCTAGCTTCATGAGATGGAGATCAGATAGGGGTTATGTGGAGAAGAGGAGGAGGACAAGGTTTTATAGAGATTTATTATCTGGACTATAGGTAGGAGATGTTGTATGGAGGCCTTATTTGGATTTAACTTCCTGGATTGATTATCCTTAGGATTTAATTGGTTTATAGCAAGCTATGTGGATTTAGGCATGTAGTGTAGGTGAGCATGAGTTGCTCCATTTTGACCATGTTCAAAGACAGTTCAGATTGGTGCAAGGAGTCACTAATGACCCCGTTCAATACGGGTGATAGAATACAAATAGAGATACTCCGTGGATAGTGGTAGTGAGACCCATTGTTATTTATGAGATGACGGGGGATATAGGACCTAGTAAGGAGGGATAAATTATACAAATTGATGATGCGTGAAGTTAGCCAGAGTACACCGCATGGTGGGTTCTAGCCTTGAGGATTTTTCATAGAGCCTACATGGCATGAGGGCTGTATAGAGGGTGAGGTGAGTGTGTGCTTAGACAAAGGGGGAGAAAAGGTAGTGTCGGTGAGGATGATGATGATATAGCTATGGATATTACAAAGTAGTGATGGATGAGAAGACCATAGTAGAGGGGAAAGATATGGCTCGAGAGAGAGCATGATGACCTTCTTGGTGTGTGGGATGCCCTTATTATAGAGAGGGATGGGTTGATTGTTGAGAGGGATACGGTGGTGGTGAAGCGAGATGGTTTCCGTGCATAGATTGTACATGTATCTAGAGATAGAGAAAAGTACAAGTGTCATAGGGATTCATTGAGGAAGGCCTTGGGGATTACAGGGCCTTCTATATATGGAGCAGAGATGTCGGTGATGGCTCAATCCAATAGGAAGAGAGGGGAACCTACAATATCTCCTTCATCCTGGGATAATTTATGTTGCTCATTATGATGTTGTGCAGGCTAAGAGAGATTATTATGTCGATTTGATCATTAATAACTTCCCTTAGGCCACTTTGTATGTAGATCACTTGGCTGCCAAAGGCAGCCGCACAAAGCGATAGCAAGACCTAGTATGAGTGCAAGTAAGCATGGAGTAGCCACCTATAAGGCTAGAGAGAGTGGATGGTGGTGAGTGAGGAGCCAGAGGTGAGATTGTGGCGGCGAGTGCTCCGGAGGGTCGAGAGATTCAGGTGTTGTTGGGGTCACACATGCCCTAGGAGGAGAGGGAAGTGCTAGTATGATACTAAGTGATGTATATTTTACTAGCTGATTCAAATGTATATGCGATGGCATAGGCTCATAGAAGCCCATTTTTTGTATGATGATGATATATATTGATTTTTTGGACATTGATCACGATGTATATCGAGACTATTTATATATATGATGATGATGAGTTTTTATGGCTTATATTGTATTTTAATTTGCATGTGTTATATGTTGTATGTTTTTAATTGGAATGTGTTAGTGTTAGATGGATGTATGTGATGTGAAGTTGAGAAGCATGGTTTACAAACACATTTGGTTACATATGATTAAGTGTGGTTGAATGTTTTATTGATTCAAATGAATTTAAAATGTGATCTTAAAATATGGTGTATCAAAAATGTGACTAAATAAAATGAGGTAAAAATGAAATAATTTCCCGCTATGGATTTGATATATACATGATGGATTTCAAAAAGTGTGAAAACACTTGCACTTTTAGCCTTAAAAATGTTAAATGAGATTGTCAATAAGTAATGCTATCCAATTTTTTGCATCCCTACAAAATGGACAACTTATCAAGTCTAGATGTTGGCAGTTAATGGATGCAACACTTTGAAATTTAATAGGGTAACTCATGGAAAGATGGAGAGATGTGGTGAAGGTATGAGCCGAAAAGGTAAAAAATAGTGATAAAATGCCGCTAGTAGCGAGAACAAATACTATCAATTCCCATTCTAAAACTACCTCTAAAGGCCTTTTACCCACTCCTTCTTCTACACCATAGCCTAATCTGGTAGCCGTTGTCACCTCACCCAATGAAAAAATCAAACCATTCTATGTAACACTCCTTATAACTGGCCATAGGCTCAGTAATTGTGTCATAGACTCAAGAGCATCAGACAATGTAATGCCTGCCAAAGTAGCTCATGCCTTAGGCTTGACTCTCACATGCACTTACAGATCTTGTTATTCCATGGAGAGTAAGGAAGTGCCCTTGGTCGGAAGGATTAAGGATGCACAAGTGGATTTTTCCACTTTGCCAGAGAAGAAAGTTTTGGCTACTATCCTAGTAGCAGACATTCCTCCTTCATATGGGATGCTGCTAAGCAGAAATTTCTGTAAGGATGTGGGTGGAGAAATTCAAATGGATTGGTCACATGCCCTCATACCTGTTAATGGGAAAATGAAGAAGTCTGCTACCTGAGAAGTAGTCTAAGTATATTGTACAAAAATGGATGATCCCAAAGCAAAAATACTCTATGAGGATATGGGACATGGCAACTACATGATTATGTCTCCAGAAGAAATCCAACTCCCCAAAGTGTCACCTAAAGATCCTAATGGTGTTTGGATATTAGAGTTTGATGGAAGTTGTTCTTCAGCTGGTTCTGGAGCTGGTGTCACCTGAAGGAAGCATTCATCCTTTCTCATTCAAGTTGCAATTTGAAAATACCAATAATACAGTAGAGTATGAAGCTCTCATTCTTGGACTCCAGGTGGCAAAAGAACAAGGTGTGAAGAATCTTCTAGCTCGTGGGGATGCAGAATTGATTATCAAGCAAGTTAGGAACCTCTTCCAGGTAAAGAATAGAAGGTTGAAACATTACAGGAATCAGGTTTGGGACTCCATTGAATTTCTTGACGCTTTCTCCATCGAAGCAATGCCTAGGGAAGAAAATACCAGGGCTGATTCACTAGCAGTCTCAGGGTCACTGCTTATACCTCATCCTGACTTTTCTCAAGATAAGTTCACCATCGAGATGATCCATAGACCAAGTGTACCTGATAATACAAGTAACTGGCAAGTTTTCAATGACGATCAACACTTGATTTCTTTCTTAGAACTCAAGGATAATTTTGAACAGTTGTACTTTGAAGGAAGTGATAATTTGCCTCGTGAAAGTGTGCCCTTTGACAAAGAAGCCACCAAAGAAGAAGTGAATCAGGATGGATGTATCAAACTCAAAGGAAACAAGATTCCAAAAGGATTGGTGAGTTTAGAAGAACTGTTTGACAAACATGACAGGTATGTAAAGTTTAAAGCTTCTACTGGACCTCAACAATCAGCTGAATATGAAAAATTAATATTGGGAGTTCTACTGATCCTAAACTCGTGAACATTGGAAAATGTTGCACCCAGAAGAAAAGAAGAAGGTAATTAGTCTTTTGAAAAAGTATAAAGATGTCCTTGCTTATTCCTATGAAGACTTAAAAGCCTTTCAACCAAAGGAGATGCAACATTTTATCCCTCTCAAACCTGGGATTAAGCCTTTTAAACGAAGGAGGCGGTACAATCCTAGGATAGGTGACAATTTTTCAGAAATACGAGAATTTATTAAAGGCTAAAATCATTTTTCCTATCAATCATTCAATATGGATTGCCAATATTGTGCCTGTTAGAAAGAAAAATGGTGAGATTCGTATTTGTGTTGACTTCAGGAATATAAATCAAGCTTCCTTAAAAGATAATTATCCCTTACCTATGATGGATCAGGTCTTGCAAGTAGTAACGGGATCCAAAATGTTGTCTATGCTTGATGGCTTCTCAAGATATACCAGTAGAAGTTAATACCGCAGATCAACACAAAACGGCTTTCACTACTCCTTGGGGTACCTTTGCTTACAAAAGGATGCCTTTTGGGCTCATTAATTCTGGTGCTACTTTTCAGAGAGCTATGGACTTAGCCTTTGGAAGTCTGAAAGGGAAGTGTATCATCGTATACCTTGATGACTTGACTGTATTTTCTAAAGCAAGGGCAGATCATTTCCAGCATCTAGAAACAGTTCTACTAAAATGTAGAGAACATGGGATCTCTTTAAATCCTAAGAAATCTATTTTTTGTGTCACGGAGGGGAAATTATTGGGGCACGTTGTCTCCAAGGATGGTATATGAATTGATCCTGAGTGAGTTCAAGCTATTCAGCAAATTCCTCTTCCAACTAGCAAGAAGGGAGTGCACTCTTTCTTTGGTAAGATCAACTTTCTGAGAAGGTTCATCCCTGATTTTGCAGAGCTAACTTTGAATATCTCCCAAATGATGAAAGGAAAACAAACGTTTGGTTGGTCTCCTAAAGGGAAAGAAGCCTTTGAAGGTATTAAAAGGGCCATTGCTAAAACTCCTGTTTTAGCATGTCCAGATTTCAGCAAAGATTTCATTATCTATTGCTACGCCACGGATAACACCTTGGCTGCTGTTTTGACTCAGGAAGATTCTAATGAGCATGAACTCCCAATTGCATTTATGAGCTACATTCTAAAAAATCATGAGTTAAAATACACCATAATGGAAAAACATGCTTTTGCAGTGGTTAAAGTTGTCAAGCAGTTTCGTTTTTACATTCTTAACTCTCACTCCACGGTGTTGGTACCAGATACAACTATCAAGTCAATTCTCACACAAGCAGGAGTTCGGATCCAAGAGAGGGAACTGGGTGGCCAAGGTCCAAGAATATGACATTGACATCAGACCAACTAAGCTCGTTCGTGGAAAAGGCCTGTGTGAACTCATCACTGAAGGAGCTAGACATGAGTTATTGGAGGATAAAGTTGGTCTTCCTACCGTTTTGTTTCTTAGCTCAGTTGATGAATGGTATGCTGATATCGCTCATTTTCTCACCTATGGGGAATGCCCCTCTCATTTGACTACCAAAGAAAAGAGGGCTGTTAAACTAAGGTCAGTTCAATATGTGTTGTGGGAAAACACCTTGTTTAAGCGTGGGTTAGATGGAAGGTTTTTGAAATGTGTGGACAAGGAACAACAGAAGAAGCTACTCTCAGCTTTTCATGATCAGGCATGTGGAGGGCACTACTCATCAACTGTTACTGCTCACAAGATTCTTCGTGGGGGATATTACTGGCCCACCTTGTTCAAGGATGCATCAAAATGGGTTGATAAATGTGAGGCTTGTCAGACTTTCGTGGGTAGACCCAAGTTGGCCTCCTTGCCCCTTAAACCAGTTGTGATCGAAGAACCTTTTCAGCAATGGGGTTTAGATTTCATTGGAACACTTAATCCCTCTTCTAGTGCTGGTCATACCCACGTATTAACTACCACAGATTATTTCACCAAATGGGTAGAAGCCATTCCAGTAAAGAGTACTACTTCAGAAGTAGTATGCAGCTTTATCAAAGAAAACATCTTGATAAGGTATGGTGTGCCAAACAAGATTGTGACAGATAATGCTTCAAATTTTTCTTCAACCGAGATGATGGATTTTTGCTATGGATATGGCATCTCCTTGGCTCACTCCTCAGATTACTATCCTCAGGGAAATGGACAAGCAGAATCAACAAATAAAAATCTGGTGGCCATAATAAGGAAATTAGTCAATGAATCCCAACGGAACTGGCACAAGAAACTCTATGATGCTCTTTGGGCTAGATAGGATCACACCTAAGAGAGCCATTGGGATGTCTCCTTTTCAGGTAGTATATGGAGTGGAGGCCCAATTGCCAGTTATAGTGGAGCTTCCAGCCCTGCATTTAATGAAGGTCATTGAAGATACCAGTTTCAATGATTCTTTGGATAAGAGAATCATGTATCTTCACAAATTGAATGAGGATAGATTGGAAGTTGCTGATAAGATATCTGCTCACCAACAGAAAGTAAAGGTATTATTTGATAAGAAAGCCAGGTTCAGGGATTTCAAAGTTGGAGACATTGTTTTGTTGTGGGATAAAAGGCATGAACCTCGTGGCAGCCATGGCAAGTTTGATTCCCTTTGGCTCGGACCTTTCAAGATCAGGCACTTACTGGTAAGAATTATTTTTACCTTGATTATATGGATGGTTCTTCTCTCCCACTTCCTTATAGTGGGCAAGTACCTAAAACTGTTTAAGTCTTAGGTGATTAGGAAGTCCTTTGTATATTCTGTATAGTGTGTGTTCTCCTTTCCTTCCCTTGTTTTTGTGTGTTGTTTGTGGTGTTGTCTTCTATATTGGTTTGCTTTTTGATTCCGTGGCCCAATGGATAAGGTACTGGTCTACTTCCCGAGTTTGTCTAAATTCTTACCTTGTCTCATTCTTTGAATTCATGACAAGTCATCCCCAGAAGGAGCTAGCTGTTGTCCACTCAAAATTCCCTTGATTTTAAGAAGTTGAAAATTAAAATTTTGAGGTTAAGTGTCTTTTCTGTTGTCCTGGTAATGTGAAAAGTCAAGAAATTGGAAGAATCTGTGTTTTTGGGTCATTTGGTGTGATTTTCGGGCCTGTCAGACATTTTTGTCCCAAGTGTCCCAGGTTCATTCGGGCTCTCTGTTCCCGATCGGCTGGTTTACCCGAAGACCGTTCTTTTCGGGCCCGTCGGAACTTTTTGTCCCAAGTGTCCCAAGTTCACCTGGACCAGTTGTTCCCTTTTCATCCGATTCGGCCGAGTCACGTATTCCGTGTACTTTCATCCCGCATGTCCCAAAAGCATTTGTGCATCTTTTCCCCGCATCGCCCGAATTGGCCGAATCACGTATTCCGCGTACTTTCATCCCACATGTCCCAAAAGCATTTGTGCGTCTTTTCCCCACATCGCCCGAATCGGCCGAACCGCGTACTTCGCGCTTTCACGTCCCTCGTGTCCCAAATGAACCAAGTGCCATTCGTGCTAATTTTTCCCGCTCTACCCGAATATCTTGCTTTTCAATTTGGTAGATGGGTACTTAATACGCATTTATTATCTTTCTCTCTCCTAAACGACTATATAATGAACTACCCCCTATGCATTTTTGCACACTGCTTTCATGTTATCTATTGCTCAAACCCTTGCAACCAAAATTTCTGCGTGCGTATCCATTCCCCTTGTGATTCCATCCCAAGTCTAGCTTGCAGCTTTGCTCTACTATCAACATGAGTTACTAAACAAGTTTCACCACTCGAGTCTACCATTCCCGATATCGGGGACAGTGAAGTTCACCACCTTGATTTTGGGGATTTTTGGGCAAGGATGATAGATGTAAATCCTTGCTATGGCACATATGATTCATGACAGTGGCTTGGTGTTCACCGGTGGCTTCCCAATTTTAGCATAATGTGCAGATACAGTACTCACTTGCGGAGCTCATTTCAGTCCCGACTCAAGTGAACTAACGAACGTGCATGGAGAACTCATTGCCAAGTTAGATGCCACCGCCATTAGCACTGCCCTAAGGATTCCAGAAATAGACAATGCTATAGTTATCTCCCAGAATCAAGCACAGGCCCTTTTTGATCAAGACAGTGATAACTATAAGGTGCGGGTGGCGAAGTCCTGGCTGAAAAACCCTAAGAAGGGGGCATCTCGTCTGTCCAAGACTCTTTTCCATGCGGATTTCAATGAAGAATTGTCAGATTTTATAATCCTACTAGCTCGGGTCATGGGTTTACCCTCTACAAATGAGTTCCATTTCTAGATGTGCCCACTTATCAATATGGTGTGCGAGGGAACTCAGAATATCAATTGGGCAGAGATCATTAGTATGAACCTAGCGAGAAAAGTTGTCAAATGTGTAGCAAACTAAGAAATTTTATATGACTTCATACTTGATGTATACTCTGGCAGCATCGAGGCAATGGTTTGGTTTCTCATACATCGATGCTCACAAGGATGACCCCGTGTATGCCTACTGCCCGCAGTTCACCCTGGAAACCAGCAATCACAATTTCCGAAGGGTGAATGATGCTTTCACCATGTACATTGTCAGGCTACTAGAGAGCGACACCGCAAGGAGATTTTCTGATGAAGCTATGAATCTGATATCGCACTACGGTGCCTACTTTATTCAATTCAGAAAATTTTCCTATATCAGGCTTGCTGGCTATGAAAGCACTCCCCTCAAGCTTCCTATGTTCTGCAATGACAAAATGGCCTTGATAGAAGTGTGCAGGTAATTGGACAAATTGCATAGAACCTGCAGGGATAAGAAAATTATTGGCTTGCATTTCCCCATCTCTTTGGGAAACTACACCTGCAAAATAGCCCTGGATGCACAAAATATAGAAAGAGCCCTAGCTCCCATTACTGTCCATTTCTTCAAGCCAAGAACTTGTTTTGACTTGAAGAAGTTTATTGAGTAGAACATCAAGATCACCTATCATCATAGGGAAGACACAGAGGACTATTGGGCTGACTGTGTTGATGATTTTGAAGCAAGGAGGCATTATGGTAGGTTTTCTCTACAATTGATTCAGGAACTCAATTTGTACCAAGTTCCTGAAGGGCTTCAAGATGATAATTCTGACCTGTACTCATATGAGTATGACAATGTGGTCAAACATACTCCCTTGGAGGACTTGGATTGGTTCAAAAAGGAGAAGGATGATTTGGCTGAAATCCTAGCTCCGGTCTTAGTCAGGACCAAGATCTGGTTTGATAGGAAAGTCCGTGAGCTTAGGAGGCACTCAGGGGAATCCTCCTCCAAGGATGCTTCAACACCAAGGAGGGAAGCATCGACACCTAGATCAGAAGCACCTATGTAAACCCCTCCTACCTCGTCAACTCAAGGACCTGTAGTCTCTACTCCTTCCTCATCCACCCAGGTGTATCAGAAGAAAGTCAAAGAAGTTAAGAAGGAGCCTGTGGAAGAAGACCCCCGAGGAAGCATGCAGAATTTCCTTCGGGACTAGAGAACATTATTGTTCTTAGTGAAAGTGAAGAGAGTGAAGTGCCAACTCCTGCAAGTGCCCTTGAAGCCCCAATGGATAAGGACAAAGAAGTCCAGAGCACTGAACTTCCAAGCACTATTGATTCCTCCGCCCCAGAGCCTCAAGCACTCCACTCATATCTCAACTCGAGGCAACAAGCATAGTACAAACCTTGGGTGCCATGAGTTCTCTATCTCTTGGTCCTCTTGCCCCACCTGCTTCTTCCTCCTCTTTTGCATGGGTGCAGCCTCTTGTCGACAGTAGGAAGAGGAAGTCTTCCTCCCGGATCTCAGGACCAAATTTTGATGTTGTGGCGGCCTTGTTAGGCACTACTCCTCCTACTCACGCCAAAAAAGCCAGAATTACCTCCAGGATAGTGTCTGACGCTCAAGGCCAACAATTCCTAGAGATAGCCAAGCCTAAGGTAGACAAGCCAGAGCAAGATTTGCAAGCGTCTGATCTTGAGCTCTCAAGAATTCCCATGGGAGAATCTACCCCTGAAGGTGAGATCCACAATCTTCAGGAAACAGTCACCAGAGTCATTGGGAGGGTAGAGAAAGGGCAGCAAACCATAGAATAGTTGGAAGAACAAGCCCAGATTCTTACAAGTTTCATCAAATCCCTTTTGTCCAAGGACAAAGTTTTGGACCCTACCCCATTGACTACTCTTCCACCACCTGTAATTCTGAGCCAAGATGAAGTATAGAGTATCAAAGATATGCACAAGTATTCCGTCTATGGCAGAGCTATGGAGGCCATGGTGGATGATATGCTTGTTGCAGGATTGAACTTCATTGATGAAGCTTTCAAACTCCACGGGAAGGTGAACAAATTACAACAGAAGCTCTCCTCCACTATTGGGATCATAGATAAAGAACTTAAACTTTGGAGTAGTTGCATAGTAGACCTCTACCTCATGGGACAAATAGATGAAAACATTTTATTGGAAAGCAAGGTCTTTGAAGATACAAAGGATAATTTGTCAAAGTCCAGGGTCTAAGTGTGGAATGGAAGATCAAGGTCTTGGAGGAAGCTTCGGGAGAATTAAGGAATAGCTGGTAGAAGAGTGAAGCCTTCAAAACACTAGTTATATCTGCCTTCAAAGATATGCATTTCCATCTTCATGATGATACTTCTGGTGTGCCTCTCACTTTACAAGAAATCAAATCTCAATTCAAAGCTTTTGTCAAAGGTAATCTATTCAAGGAAAGCTCCATTTCCAAGGAAAAAATGAAGGAGATTTTCTCTCTTCAATCTGCCATAGAGGAAGCAAATAAAGATTATCATACTCATGTCGAATTTGACAAAGAGATGGAGAAATGTCTCGGATTTTGGACTCAGTCCACCGCCAACACATCTGTTCCACGTGGCAGAGACATAGCAAAAGCATTGAAGAGATTTAGACAATGGATCCTTAAATTGGTGGGTCCCTCCCAATCTTGAACGCTTGTCTTCTTCTCCTTCTTCTCTTCTTCATCATGAATTTATTGTATTTAGTTGGGGTATTGTGATTTGCAGCCCTTTAACTAATCATTAGTTAAAAGAAGTAGTTACCGAGAGTAACTAATTTGTAAACTATATAATGGCCTCTCCTCACCATTTTTTAAAAGGGGACTTGGCTTATTTCTGAAAGTGTAAATAAATCATAAAGAAATCAATACAGAAGGATTTTTTAATTCTTTGTCTATCTGGTTTCCTTTATTCTTAAGCTATTCATTTAATCTTGTTAGATCATTTGTCTGTATTATGCTAAGAATCTTTGTATTCTTGCAGATGTTATTTACAGAACTTTGTGTCTTTTCAAATTTCATCTTATTAATGTGATACAAATGATCTTATTCCAATTCGTTGTACCCTCGCATGTATAAGGAATTACTCTATCATCTATGATTATGAATGGTGTCTTTCTGCTCGTTCTCGTATTTTCATTCCTCAGTCCTTTTGTGATTGATGATCCTTATAGAAAACACTTTCATAATATCCAAGTTCCACAAAGTAAAATCATGCTTTGTATATGTGTAAATAAGTTCGTTTCTGAATAAGGGAACCTCTCCCATTAAAGAGGAGGGACTTCTTGTCCCCTGACTATTGCTCTTCTTGAAGTCCTTTTTGATGACCAACACATTACCAATTCATAAGAATGCTCTCCAAAGCTTCTTGGGGAGGATAAACTTTGTTCATAGGTTTATACCAGATTTTTATGATCATGTGAAGCCTTTAATGATGATGTTGAAGAAGAATTTGGATTTCAAATGGACATCGGAGGGAAAAGAGAGTTTCAAATCTATCAAGAAGGCCATATCTCAAGCTTCACTGTCATTAATCTAGATTTCTCCAAATACTTATTTCTCTATTCCTTCATTGGTTTAGACACGATCTCTGCAATCTTGGTGCAAAGAATAAGGAAGTACTAGGACAACCTATTGCATTCTTCAGCCAAGGCCTTGTGGAATATGAGATAAGATATTAATTCATTGAGAAACATGTCCTTGCTATGATTAGAAGTTTGAATAAGTTCAGACATTTAGTGTCAAATAATAGGATTCATCTTCTAGTAACACATGTTAGTATAAAATATTTTCTTTTAAACAAGGACCTCAATGAAAAAGGGTTGGCTGGGTAACCAAGGTCATGGAGTATGACATTGATATTAGGGTGACCAAGTTGGTCAAGGGCAAGGGATTATGTGAATAGTTATCCTCGGGACAACATGTTGAGTCAGGTGGTAGAGAAGAAGTTGTTTTGGTATTACAAGACAGTCAAGAAATGGATAGAAATGATGTGCCTACACCATGTTGGACTCAGGATATAGTCCATTTCCTTTAAATAGGTCAAAGTCCTCAAGGGATGAGCAAGGCCAAAAGGAGGTATTTCAGGATCCATTGTATCCCCTTTGCATTGGTTGATGGTATCTTGTTCAAGAAAGATGTAAATGGTGTCCTCCTAAGGTGCCTCAAGGTAGATTAGATAAAGAAGGTGTTACATGAATTTCATGATGGACAAATGGGTGACCATTTTTCCCAAGTATTATAGCTTATAGAATTATGAAGGCAAGATATTATTGGCCTAACCTTTTCATGATTTTTATGCATGGATTAGGAAATGTAAAAATGTGCCTTCTTCATAGGCAAAGAGAGGTTAGCAGCCCTTCCACTCCACCCCATTTTTGTAAATGAACCATTCATGCAATGGGGACTAGATTTCATTAGGGTGATTAATCAAATTCTATCTTAGGCCACAAGTGGATCCTCATAGCCACAAATTATTTCACCAAGTGGATGGAGGCGGTTGCACTCAAGGAAGCAAATGAGGCCAACATAATAGATTTTTATGAAGGGATAGTGACAAGGTTTGGAGTACATGGCCACTATTATATCAGATAATGCTTTGGCATTCCTAGGTGCCAATATCACGAGTGGGAAGTCAAAATGGAATATACTTGAGGACCTCAAGCAAATTAATACCCACAGGGTAATGGGTAGGTCGCGTCCAACAACAAAACTCTTTTGAAGATTATAAGGAGAAATCTAGATGAGAACTAGAGAACTTGGCATGCCAAGTTGAAATCAGCCTTGTGGGATGATAGGATTCCTCCCAATAAGTCAATAGGGAACTCTCCTTACAAGTTAGTCTATGGAAGGGAGGCAAGGCTGCCTATATCCCTTGAATTTATTGCAATGGAGCTCATGAAGCAATTAGAGCTATCTAAGTTTGAATAGCATACAGAGCTCATGGAGCTAGAGGATTTGAGGAACCAAGACATGAACATCATGGAGAACGATCAAGCGTTGATCAAGAGGTGCTTTGACAAGAAGGAAAAGGCTATAAACTTCCAAGAGGGTGACTTGGTCCTAAAATGGGATGCAGACAGGGAAAAACCAAGAAGGAACTCTAAGTTTGATGCAAGATGGAGTGGCCCTTATATTATTTCAGACTGCAAAGAAAACAATGCTTTCTAGCTATCAAGGTTGGATGGAGAAAAAATGTAGAATCCAAACAATGGAATCTATCTCAGAATTGTTACTAAAGTGAAATATCTTCATTCTACATATTATTTTAGAGTTTGTAATTCCTCCAAGTTCTTATAGCACATTATGTTATTCTAGTTTAGGTTTTCTTTGTAATAAGTGTTAGTGCACTCTCTACATATTCCACTTGGGATGTGTATGACTTTGTTGTTTGTATATAGTTGTGCCTTTGTTCTTGTACTTTCCATTTTTAGGTAGGGTCTTGTGATGAGAACAATTAGTCTCTAGCCTAGGGTTTTGAGAAATGACAGGCCCCAACAGTGTTTCAAAAGTTTGAGGGGTGAATTTTTAGGTGTCAAATCAGTTTTAGACTTCAGAATGACTCCATGCCTAATGGACACAACAAGGTCATTGGTCTTTCAAATCTACCAGGCACATCACAATGCAAGTCACCAATTTTAATCCATTTTTTGCACCCCTATAAATGTACAACTTATCAGGTCTAAATATTGGTGATTTATGGATGCAACACTTTGAAATTTAATAGGGTAACTCACTGCAAGTTGGTGAGCCACGACAAAGGTTTGAGCTGAAAAGGGAAAAAATGGCGGTAAAATGCCACCGGTAGCATATTTGGATGCTACCAGCCAGTAGCATTTGATATGCTATCATATGGTAGCAAGAATGGATGCTACCAACTGGTAGTATTTTTTGTGCTACATGCTGATAGAAAAATTGGTGGGTTGTTGGCGGATGTAAAGCACGTAAAGATCGATAACACTAAAAATACTATCAATCGGTAGATGTACGGATGCTACCGTTTGGTAGTGGACAATGGTGGTTCCTGCAGGTGGTCAAGAACATAATCAGCTAGTAGCAATTTAAGCTACCAATCAGTAGCATTAGGGTGATGTTAAAGAGCGGGTGACAAAAAGGTGTTGATAGCACTTATGCGGGTGCTACCTGACTAATAGTATATTTTAAGCTACCGGTCAGGAGTGGGAAAAGCATGTTATTGGCTAGTCACATTTACGCTACCGACCAACACCAGAGATGATTATTCTACCATTCGGGAGTAGAAAATATGTGTAATCAGCTGAGTGTAAGATCAAAAGGTGAATTAATGGAAGCGGTACAAGGTTTTTCAACTACCAACTTAATGAGGTATGGTACCCATGACTGCCGTGCAAGAAAAGGACCAAATTCGTATGGCCTCCCATACCTGTTTAATGAAATATATCGATTGGTGAGGCAATTTCGAGGCTCTTCTTCTATATATTGTAAAATTCACCTCATTTTTAGGGGATTCATTCTATTTTGCAAAATAACTCTGTCAAAATTGTTCCAGAGCTATTGTGAGCTAAAGGCCTCGAATTTGGGCATATTGTAGAGGATTTTTATTTGTTCCTATGTTATAATGGATTGTGCATGTTTCTAAGCAATAAAATTGGAGTTGTGTGGATTTTCTTTCCCTAATTTAGGTTATATTGCATCTTTTCCTTCCATTACGTTTACAGGTATATTGTGCATGTTATATCTCTTTGCAGGACCTTTTAATTCATTGTGTTTTATGAACCTAGGGAGTTGGATATTGTTTTAGACTATGGCACTCATGTCCGCCCTCTCTCACCTTGTTCCCTTCCTACTTTTAATCACCCAGAATGTCTCACACCCTTTCTTGGTGCATCACCTTCACTTAGAGTAGGTTTATTTTATGAATTCTTCTATCCCTATCTCCTTGGAAAGCATTAGGGTAGGATTAGACTAGTTTTCTATTCTCTGCACTTTAGAGAAGTTGACACTAGGTTAGGAGAAGAAGATGACTTTCTCTAGAGGATTATCCTACTTACAATGTCCCACATTGTAGGATAATCCCATGTTACACATGTTACATTGATTACTTCACACACAAATCACAAACAATCAAAGTGCTTTGTAATTTTACATTAACAAGTAGTCACAAAATTTTTATAAGATATGAAGTGAATGTATTTCTTAGGATACAGAAAGGGGGTTCATATGTATAAATCAATGTGGGAGAAAGGGATCTCCTTTTCAATAGGCTTATAGAGGAATGCCCAGCTTTTACATTTTTAATTTTTGAAGCAAACTGACCGATGCGGGAATTCTTCCTCAATGGGAAAGTTGATCAACGCGGGAAGATTTCTTGGGATGCTTTTTGAATTTAAAAGGCTGATCGATGTGGGAATCATTTGACATGGGTAGCCATCCTTTGAGAGTATCATATACATTTTCAAATTTTTGTAATTTTTACAAATAGTCATCCTTTGAGGGATCGATCTATAATTTTGAGTGGTATTTTTCCTTCAAGGATCAGTCTACTATATTTTTGATATTTTGATAAGAAGCATCCAATTAACTCTACATAAATTTTTGAGCTAAGGAAAAACCTTAATAGACTGTATCAAGGAGGGGAAGAGATGTATATATGACCTATACACATATGCCCCATGTCATTATTTTGAGATGGTACAGGGTAGATGGATGTAATGATTAAGGGGATCAAAGAAGGAAGAACTTAAATGATGTGATGAACAGAGCCGTGGTAATCATCTTTAAGGTGTATTTAGGATGCTGACAAATCACCACATACTTTCAAATTATTACATTGATATGATGGAGTGATAGGATTTGGATGTAACTACTGTCATGACGAACAATTATTTAACAGAGAAAATCCACAAGTGTGAAGCATTGGAGGTTCCTTTTCAGGTTCACCCCCGAGAGAAGTGAGATGATACACTCATGACTCATACTTGTGAGTAATGGCATACGAGACCAATCTAATTACGGGAAAAATTTTCACATTTACTCTAATTTAAAGTAGTGACATTTTTATTTTCTTTAAGCATAAGATCACCGATTTTAAAAGTTGTGTTCTTTGACATATTTTTATAGGCTCTATTAACACATTCTTGATAGACTTGATAATGTTTGAGGGTTGTTATATGCTTTTCATCTAACAGATTCAATTTGTGCTAAGTGGTCTTAGTGATATTCTTCATCGGGAATGGATTCTTTGAGAGATACACAAATTGATGTAATTTGTACTTTGAGAGGTAGGGTGGTATTTGAGACATAGATGAGTAAATAGGGTGTAGCACCTGTAGGTGTGAAAATTCTAGTTTGATCAACCCAGAGAGAAAACATGATTTGGAAATGCCAATTCCTCTGCGCGTCTACTATCTTCATAAGGATTTTATTAAGTGTTTTGTTGGGGGCATCGGCTTGTCCATTTTCTTGAGGATAATACGGTGATGAGAAGTTGAGTTTTATGTTAAAAATGTCACATATATTTTTAACTTATTTATGTTTAAAGGATTTTCCATTTATGCGTGACAATTTTATGAGGGATATCAAAACAAAAAATGATATACCGATATATGAAGCTAGTGATGGGCCCTAATTTTATCAAGGTTAAAGGGATGTCCTCAACCCACTTAGTAAGGTATTGAGTGGATGTGATAATGGAATGATGTTGTTGGGATGATTTAGGAGTGATAACACCAATGAGGTCTAGCCCCGTTGAGATAAAGGTCATAAGTCTTGAGCGGGTTGCAACACTTGACTAAGGACATGGATGAGATCTGAGTGGAGTTGGAATTTAATGCATTTATTTACATATGTAAAAAAATATTTGGTGATGGTAGGCCAGTAGTACCCTAGCCTTATGACATGTTTGGCGATGGCATTTCCACTTAAATAACCACCACAAATGCCATCATGGACTTCTTCAATTGCTTTGATTGATTCATGTGACTTAAGGCATCATAATAGTATACCATCAAAGCTACATTTATAAAAGGATATCGCCTATAATGATAAAGTGAGTGATGCGTTGAAGAAATGATCTCTTGGCACCATGTGATAAATCGATGGTAGTTTATATTCGGTGAGATAGTCATATATATGAGTGTACCATAAATCAAGTGGATTATTGTCAATGAAATTAATAGGAGGAAGCTCATTTTGATGTGAAGGATGGTCCAAGCATTGAACGACTACAAAAATTTTAGTGTTATCTTTTTATTTTTCCATTTCTAAAGGGATGAGGGATCCAAGAGATGCCATAGTGTCTATAAATCTATTAGAAGATCATGGAATAGTTTGAATGGTATAATGATTGAATGCACCAAGGAGAAAGTTGAAAACAAATTTATATTTTTGGAGGATTTCATTTTTACATTGATATTCTCCTTTAACCTAACTGATGATAAGTTGTGAATCTCCGTAGATTTCCAAGATGTGGACACCTAAGAGAATGGTTATAGTTAGGCCCATGATTAAGGCTTCATATTTTTCCATGTTATTAGTACATTCGAATTTAAGTTTGAATGATAATGGAAGTGGAATATTATAGGGAGGTATGATAATGACTTACTCCTCCTTTTGACATTTAGAGCCATCGAAGAAGAGATTCATTTTAATGGGGATAAAATCATATTCATCGATGTTGTTGATGGATTCATCAAGAAATTATTCATGAGGGAGTTGATTATTTGGAAGGGGTGCATCGGTGAGTTGATCTGCAATGGCCTGACCTTTAATAGATTTTTGAGATATGATTTCGAGGTCAAATTTATTCATGAGCATAAGCCATTGAGTTATGCGATCATTATGATAAGGTTTAGAGTACATGGTTTTAAGCGGATTAAAGTTGGTAATGACATATGTCTTGTGATTGAGGAGATAATGTCGAAGTTTGGAGGTGGAAAAATATAATGCACAACATAATTTTTAGCTTCAAGTAGTGTGTTTCATACTCATGGAGTGTGTGACTAATATAGTATACAACATGTTCACAACCTTGATTATCATGGTGGGCAAGCATAGCTCCTAGAGCATGTTTTGAAGTGGATATGTATAGATAAAATGGCTCCCCTTCACGAGGTGGAGTAAGTACATGAGGTGATAATAGATATTGTTTGATTTTGTCAAAGGATTTCTGACAATCCAAATACTAATAAATGTATATGTCCTTGTGGAGAAGATTGTGAAATAGCTGACAATAGTCGGAAAGTTGTGATATGAAACGTTGAATCGACTACAACTTACCTTGGAGGCTACATAATTGCTTAAGATTAGATGGTGGAGGAATTTCAAAGATTAATCTAACATTTTAGGATCAACTTCAATGCCACTAATAGATATGATGAATCCTAAAAATTTTCTAGTAAGAACACTAAAAACACACTTTGCAGGATTAAGATGAAGACAATATTGAATGAGATGAGTGAAGATTGATTCAAGGATGTCAAGATGGTATTTTTGTGATTTGGAATTTCCTAAAAGGTCATCAACGTAGTATTCAACAATCTTGTGGATGAGGTCATGAAAAATGTATGTCATGGTGCGTTGGTAAGTAGCCCCTACATTTTTAAGACCAAATGGCATGACACGGTAATAGAAGGTTCCCCAAGGGGTGATGAAAGAAGTTTTTTGTTGATCATTGGGGGCAATAAGGATTTGATTATAACCAAAAAAACCATCCATAAGGGAAATCATTTTGTTCCTGGTTAGGTCGACGAGCTAATCTATGTTTGGAAGAGGGAAATCATCCTTAGGATAGGTGAGGTTGAGATCCCTAAAGTTTGTGCAAATACGTAACTTTCCGAAGCTTTAGTTACGAGGATGATGTTAGAGACCCATTGTGGATATTCAATGGGTATGATAAAGTTGATAGATAAGAGGTGTTACAACTCTTATTTGACAAGGAGAGGTATATGGGGATGCATTTTACGGAATTTTTATTTAACCGGCTTAGCATCGGGATACGTGACTATGTTGTGTATGAAGATGTTAGGATTGATTTCAAGTATATCACTAGACAAACCGGTGAAGGCTTGGTAATGTTTTTCTATGAACAAAATGATATATTCTAGTTCTTTTGAATTTAAATATTAACCGACCTTAACTATGTAAGGATCCTGAGGGGTGCCTAAGTTAACATCAAGGGTGGATTTGTTAAGGAGATTTGGTGTGTCAGATGGTAGGGATTTATGAAGAAAGTGGTCTTCAGCTCCCATATGGGAAAGGATATCCTGGTCATCCTGACACTGGAGGATATCTACATTAGGTGAATCCTCCTCAACCATTTCTGGCCAAAAAGAGGTAACGATTTGGCAGAGTGACTAGATTGATAAGTAAGAAGCCCTCAAGATATAACATTGATTAAAAAAATTAGGTGGGATGGATACAGTGTCATCTATGTCCATAATATTTTCATGGTTTCCTGTTGATGACGACTCTGGTTCAGGAATGAGTATAGATGTAGCAATATTAGATGTAGTGGTTTAAAATATTTTAGAGCTAGACTTATAACCTAAACCATATTTATCATAGGCTTTAAGAGAATATTGTAAAATCAAGTTGTGGGTTCCTTATTCATAACGCCCGAGGCCAAAACCTCTCCATGCACAACGGTGAAGATACATATGAGTGAAGTCTGGATTATCAAGGATTTGAAGTCTAATGTGAATTGAATGGAATGGTGTGGATTGATAACATGGGATGAAGGATTATTGATTCCCCCATAGATAAGGTTTATTTTTAGATAAGCAGGACCGTAAGAGATAACATCTCCTATGTTTGGCTCATACATGGGTTGCTTGTCAGGGAGACCATATGTTTTGGGTGAAGGGATGGAGTTAAGCATGAGAAGACAGTATTCCCCAAGTGTAAGAAATTTTACAGCCTCACCAAGAGAGGAATCATTTGGTAATTTGGAAGAGGGGATAGATGTACTAGTAGATGCTTCATCAGATGATCCAGATGTGGATTTAGGTACAAGGACGTCATTTGGGTGGTATGTCATGTAACAATTAGTGAATGGATTTGGATAAGTGGGGACAGTGAAATTTTGACCCTCATGTTCATATTTGAGACAATGATAGAGGGTGGAAGGAACGTAGTGCATGGTGCATATCGAAGGAGTAAATGGTCCATATCCAAGGCCTTCTTAACTACATGTTGTATTGAAACTATCCTTCTATCTTGTAGAATATCTCGGGGGGTATTTTGACGCCAAATTTAAGTGGTAGAATAACAATGCCTATCATAGGTGTAATTATGTCATTAAAAGCTCACAAAGTAAAAACTGGAGTTTGAGTGATAATGGTGTTGGGTAGTTTAAGTTGGTAAAAAGTGAGGGAGGATATAATGTTAATGGTGGCACCACTATCAATCATGACCCTCTTGATAGAGATTTCATTGATCTGAGTGGTGATGAAGAGTGGTAAGTCATGGTCTTCTGGTCTAAGAGAAGGGATTTCAGATGGTTCAAATGATATGGTAGTGGATGATTTAAGGGCACCTATAAAATTTGTGAAAGGAATGGGATCATTGGATAATACAGTTATGGATTGAAGGGCTTCTATCATAGCTTGTTTGTGAGAAGGTGATGTTTGAACTAGTTCATAAAGTGACATCTTGATGGGGATTGATGTAATTTCTTGATAACAACCTTTTGTACTATAGTGAAAGGGGGTGTTACTGCTTGTATCAAAATTTTGGCTTTAGGTGATGGTGTTTGATTAGATGCTTCGGGAGCTAAGGAAATAGATACCTTAGGTTTATCGGATGAAGCATTCAATTCAGGAGGTGGAGGTATAGCAGAAAAAGTTTTACTTTTCTTAGGCTTGGATGATTCTTTGTCATAATTTTGTGAATGAGTAGTGACATGCACGATGTCAACTTGATGAGAAGGATTTTTAGGCATGGATTCTTCAAGTTTTGGTGATGACAATGTTGATGTTGGTGTTGTGTTTGATTAAGAAGGAAGGAAGAGAGGATTGTCAATTTCTTGAAATTTTAAATGAAAGGCCCTACAATATTCTATGGAATGACCTCGTGTTCTATGGTAATCGTAGAAAACATCAAAGTCATACTAGTCAGGTTTCCGTCCTCGATTATCAAACAACTTAGGAGATGGTAACGTAATAAGTAAATATTGAAGGAGGTTGTCTAAAATAATTTCGTAATGCCCCTTAGGGGTAGACGTGGATGGTGAAAATGTTTTTTCTATATTCTCTTCAGGAGGAAGTAAAATTTTAATTACAAGTTGTTTGTTTGCTAGTTTGTAGAGGTTATCTAGGTGTCATAACGGATGGAGGATGATGAATTTGTATGAATGGCTGTGGTTAAGGTTAGTTGGACTATGTAAGGGGTGAGGGGTGAGGACCCAATATAGATTCTGTTGTGGAGTGATGGGTATAGGATACGAACTCAATGTAGGAGCTTGGTAGATGGATTTTGACCCTAAAATAATAGGGTGATTAATAGGTATAAGGGAGTGAGGTACACACAAAGGGTTTTGATTTGGAAACACGTACCGAGGGATTTTGAATACCTAAACAACACCTTGTTTATGAGGTACTTTTGTGTTTTTAGATGAACTTGGGGTGGTTGATGAGGATGTAGAAGAGCCAAATTTCCCTGAGGTAAAGGGAGTTTTGGGTTGTTTGTCAGATGTGGCTTTAGGTATAGTTTTGGGAGGCATTGAGGATGTAGGTACAAATTTGGTAATGGCATGTGACAAGTACTTGGGAATAGTTTTAGTAATAATTTCAGCAAACAAATATTTAGTAGTCGTAGTTTTAGGTTCATTGGGTATTGGCATTGATTATGCAGCAGATTTGATTCAAAGAAGAAATGAGGTGTGTTCAACGATAGGTTATATATTTTTTTATTGTATTGATGGTGTCAATAATGTTTTGTTAGTTTATTTGAGGATGAGGGTGATTCGGAAAAGGTTGTTTAAATATGTCAATATTTTGATTGGGGGTTCGTTTGGATTGTCTAAGTGGAGTTCACCCTTGTCGATCAAGTCTTGAAGTACATTATGGAAATCATGACACCTATTAATGTCATGTGCCTTACCCCTATGGTATTTACAATAATCATTATCTCGGTACCAAATGGGTTTGGATATTGATGTGTTGATGGGTCGAATAGGTGGGAGAGATATCATGTTGGAAGAAAGCAGTTTGTCAAAAAATGCATTGTAAATATCTCCTATAGGTGTATAGCTACGTTGTTGACGTGAATGCATGGTAGTAGGTTTTTCCTTGGGAGCATATTTTACTATGACAGAGTTAATAGATTTTTAGACTTATCAAGGTTGGATGATGACTTAGATAGAAACTCAACTTTTGGTTTCTTAGGATGAAGCTTAACCCGACCATCTTCTAGAGCTCACAATTCCAATTTACGGGCCATGGTAAAAGCTTCATCAAAAGTTTGAAATGATTGGATTTGTAATGTAGATGAAATATTTTGGCACATGAGCGAAAGAAAACTTGATTATTATTTTTTTGGCAATGAAAAGGATAGTTGATTAATTACACCTCTCCAACGGGTGACAAAATCAGCAATAGATTTGTCCTTAAATTTTTTGATGGCATATAGGTCATTGATAGTGACTTTGCAGGCTATGTTTATGGAAAATTATTCTAAGAAGAGCTTAAAAAATTGTGCGAAGGATAACAGGAATAGTATGCAAAGGATAATAGGGGTTGTGGAATATTATTGTACCAATCTAAGGTAGGACTAGAAAGGGACATGGGAAAATTCCTTAGCATAAGGTCTTGGTCATGAGCTATTAGATAATAGGCATGACAAAAAGAATGGATGTGTTGTTGGGGATATTCCTTGCTATAAAATTTGATGAACTTTGGAAGTTCCCAGTGAGGCGGATATGATTTATATGGTACTAAAGGATGAATGGGCTCATTGAAAATTTGGTCATAGAAGAGCACATTCTTAGGTGTAGATGAAATAGCTTCGAGACTAGATATGTGGTTCATAAGAGCTTGGAGAAGATTTTGTTGAGCTTTTTGTTACAAGGATGAGTGAAGTTGAAATGATGAGGCTGCTTAGCTTGTGAGTATGCTTGATCTTTTGTTGAGGAATGCTTTGTTGGTAGGAAATATTTTGTTATGGGATATTTTGTTGGGGAATGTTCTCATTGAGGAATAATATCTAGTGAGGGAAATTCTATTACAACATATTGAATTATGGATTGTTTTATTGAGGTATGTATTGTTGAGGTATGTTGTATTACAGGATATTTTGTTGTGGTATACTTTGTTGATAAGGGATGTTTTTGTTGTGGGATACTCTGTTGAGATGAAACACTTTGTTGAGAAGTTAAAGGCTACGAGGGATGTATATATTGATGATGGAATGGCATTGATGTGTAAGTGAGTGGTTATGAATAGGTAAGAGGTTATTGGAAGGGTATATAAGAATCATATGAGGATGGTGCTTATTTCGGAATTTTTGTTGTGGGATATTATATTGTTCAATGTTTTGAAGAGATGTAGATAGTGTTGTGGATATTAGTGGCTGTGATGGATATGGTATGTGTTTTGAAATAGGACAAGTGCTAGCAATGGAACTAGTATTGATTAGCAATGTAGTTGTAGGGATAGAAATGGTGATGTTTTGAATAGGGCTAGTAACTATGTTGGTGAGAAAATTTTATGGATTTATTACCAACGCTTTGGGAATCTAAATCCCTCTACTTAACCGGTCCAAGTGTCATATATGCATGCATGAGTAAAAGAGGATTTTCTTGGTGGCATTGTGGTTAGGGATCCAATAGGGGCACTCTACTGACCCTCCAGAAAAAGCTAGAAATTTCTTGCTAGAGAGGAATTTGTCTGTAAAGTGGGAAAGGGGAGTGAGAAATGAGATAAGAGAACTAATGTTGCAGGTAGAAAATTAGATTCCTACACACACTAGTTAGAAATTTCAACACATGCATTTATGAGAAGAAACAACTCTGTAAATAGCAACAAGACCGATTAGAATTTATGAGCACAAAGTATCAATAAATACCTCAGTAAAAAAAGGCTAGAAACTCCTTCTTCTTGTATTGATTTCTTAAAAAAAAGTTGTACATAGTGTGGGAATGGAGGAAAACTTGTGAGGGGGAAATGGAAGAAAATGGATATCTCCTTTGTTATCTCAAAGTACAATCCATTATTGAGTTAAAAAAATCAATCACCAACCCTATGAACTTGGAATGGCTTTACAATTTATAGAATGAGAGGTGACTCATCATCTACCCCCCAATGCATTTTCATATGTCCTCGCACAACTTAAAACTTTTCAACTTCCCAGGAAACTTTTAATTCCCTTTTTATAACATAAAGGTGACTTATTACATCAGGAACATTAAGACATGAAAAATTGCAACCCCAACGCAAAATTAGAACATTGAGAAGAGAGTTAAATTTGCAGGTATGAAGAGAAGAGAGAGAGAAGAAGAAGAGAAGATGTTTCCCCTGATGAATTTTAATGATTCTCATTGATGGAAAGCTCCAATGTGACGAAAATATGAATCTTCAAACTCATGTGAAACTCCTTCCACCCCGCACAAGATACTCCCACAAGATACTCTTGCAACTCGAGCCATGAAGTGAGTTTCGGGAGACACTATTTAATTCTCTGAGATGAGTCTCAAATTCCCTATGATAAATTCCCATGGATGATCCTGAATGATGGTGTTGACCTGAATGATCATCCCTCTATGTCTCATTGTTCCAAAAATTCCCCTTGAGTATGACTTACCATTAATAACAAGTACCCACATGGGAGACTTACTATTTATAGTACGAGGTGATTCTTTCTTCTTCTTGACCATCTTGATGTGATGAAATTCTTCATTCGATCTTGTGCACACTACCTTCACCCTGACCACTTCTTGGGGACTTACTATTTTTAGTAAGCACCCATATAGAGAGCTTACTATTTTTAATAATTGGTCGTTTTCATTATTTTATGCTTTGAACACTCATTCTGACTTCCTGGTGACCTTCGGTGCACATTGCCTTTGCCACAATTGTTACAGTCACTTTTGATGAAGACTTACCGAAGATAGCAAACCTATGTAGGAAAGCTTACTATTTTTGGAAAGTGGCTTTTTGGTGCTTGGTTTACAATGGAACATATTTTTGGACTCCGCTCGTCGTTGTGATCATGTCCTCTTGAATTTCACATAAATTTTCCCACTAAAATGCCTGGAAATAAAATTTAAAATTTTCACCTGGTAGTGGCTTCAAGCATGGAGCTTCCATGGTGGCCATTAATGGAGCTCAAAATTTGTAGGTTTGGTTTTTGTCTCTGTTTACAACGAAAAAAATCCATTACGATAGGTTTTTCATTTGGAGTTTGTGTGTAAGTTTTTAGCTTGTTTCCATTACTAGATTGATGGGAAATATGACAAATGTGAGTCGGTACACGAAATGGGGATTTTGTTGGAACAAATGTTTCAAGGCACCATTTGACCTCCCATTTATTACATCTTGATCATCTTGAAAAATGTGGAAGTATACAAAATACAACACCTCAATCCAACTTGTATTTTGCAAGATATGAAGATTTTTCGATTAGGTGACTTCGTGGTTATATGGTGAAAAATATTCATTTGTCTATTGTTCTTCATTTTTTTGACCCATTTTTTATTTGAGACCTATGCATTTTCATGGCGTGGAGGATTTTTTGGCCATGGAAGATCTATTTTGGAGAAACAATGGTGGACCAGGTGTCTGGACAATCATGAAAAAGCTATGTCAAGGTATAAAGATGTGAAGAACAAATGGGGAAAAATGGTGAGTGCCAGATTTAAATTATTCAAAAAATGTACAGCAAGGGTGGGGCACATTTTTTCATGTTTTATGTACCTCACCTCAAAAGGACATGAGGGAAATCAAATTCCATGATGAGAAATATGATGACACGTGGCGGAGATCGAGATGATGAAGAATGAAGGCTTAGAAAACACCCTGGGGCTAGAAATTTACTCTTGAAGAGGTCACATCAGTGACCAAGAGTATCCTTAGGGGCTGGGCCCATTTTTCCATGTTTGATGTCCCTCACCTTAAAGGGACATGAGGGACATAAAATTCCACAATGCTCTAGGTGATGACACGTGGTGGAGATCTGACGGTGAAGGCTTTAAGCTCCTGCAAGCACAGGGGACCGAAGTAGCGAATGGAGATCACATGACGGTCCAGAGGTCTTATGGGGGCTATGAATTTTTTCCATGTTTGATGTCTTGGACCTTGAGGGACAAAAATCCCACTGAGCTCTTGGAATTAACATGCGTCCTTCCAAAATATGACTAACTCCCAAACTCGCTCTAAGAGGGCAACTTGAAATGATAATAACTTGAGCTCTCGGTGGAATTTTTGATTAAAATTAACATGATATTGAATTTAAATTTCCTTATGAATCCAATGGTGGGGTTATCATATCTTGATTCCTCCATTTGATTCCTAAAAAGAGGATTTTTGATTTGGTACTCCACCTATGCATGAGAAAAACAACTTGCGGTCCCATTGTACCTAAGTGTTGTGAAAAAAATAATTTTACCATCTTGCCTGATTGGAATTCCCTTTTATAAAATGTTTCAATTTTCCCTTAACTCCATCCGAGCTCCCGAAATCACCTTTGGAATCTCACCAACTATTTTGGCTCGTGCACCGCCTAGGCCCGTGAACCCTGTTTTTAATCAAACTCTCCAAATATTCCCGAAAATTCCAAATTCACTTCCATGATGTCCTAAGGCCTTTGAATCACCTCTCGTGTCTAGTTTTTATTTTCTTTCCCACTCCATGGGCTTGTTCTAGTCTGGGAAGGCCAACAATAGCCCTTCCCATAGCTTCCCGAAGCTTACAATTTTTAATGAACTCCTAAAATCACCCGGGGGTTGATTTGACTTTCCTAAATCACCTAGGGAATGAATTAATACCAACCGGGATATTATTGGACTAACTGGAGGACTCGGGGTGTCTTGTATGGGAAAAAAATGAAAAACATAACACGGGGGTATAGTTGTCACAACTAGAAATTGTCAATTTCCTTGTTGCACATTTACATGACAACAATTGGCTCTAGCTTGGGGACATGACATGGACTGAGGGCAGTGAAGACATGATGCAGAGAATCCGTAATCTAAACCGTAGACCATGTAATCCATTTACCAGTGCCTTATCCATTAGGCCCTGTGAAGTCATGTACAACTTACAACAAGAGAGAGAGAGAGAGAGAAGGACACACACACACCAAAAACAACGAAAGGAAACACACAACACACACAAAAAGGAAATGACACACATAATAGAAAGGGAAACACACCTAACAATCACCTATGGTACAAGGTGGGGACAACCCACTTTCATTGAAGTACTTTTTATTCCTCAAAAGTTACCCCTAAGTGGGCAACACTGAGTGATGTTGTTATGTGAATCCATTGACTGGTTCCAAAAAGTAGCCTCCTCTCCTTAACTATTTATGAAAGCCAGGTGCTTCCATGATTGTCTATGTACTTGGTAGGAGTGAGTCTACATGAGCTTCTTGATGCTCAAGCCTTCACTTAGAAATTCCATTTCCTTCACGCTCTTTGAAATTGGTTTCATAATGCTAGTTGTCTTCCATGTTTATCCACATAGTTCATTCTTCATTAATCATCTCATTGATTCCCCGAAGATGATTTTCATTCAAATATCTTG
The DNA here is from genome assembly GCA_018340775.1 of Taxus wallichiana var. yunnanensis. Taxonomy (NCBI): domain Eukaryota; kingdom Viridiplantae; phylum Streptophyta; class Pinopsida; order Cupressales; family Taxaceae; genus Taxus; species Taxus wallichiana. Next base: position 578,742,385 of record CM031244.1, on the reverse strand, counting down.
AATATTTTGAGTTATTTTCTTTCCTGGATCTATGCTTGTTGACATATTTTCCATGAGAAACCTTAGATTCATCCTTTATCTCTACTCCATTATGAGGTTCTTGAAGATTGAATGGAGGATTAGATATAACCAAATACTTTTCTTGTATGGCCATGGCATGAGTTAAGAGATCAAGAATCATCTCGGGGTCTTCCATAACTTCTACTGCATCTAATAGTTCTTGCATGAAGATCTCTTTTATTACTTCCTACAGCTCATCTTTAGATGCCTTCGAAGAATATTTATTTTGTAGCCCAAGGAAACTATCCAGAGGGATTACTTCATCATCTTGGGAATCGTTGCATTCTATCACTCATTTGTTAAGAGGAGCTTCAACTTCAAAGTCCTCAAAACTCCTTGCTTCAATTTCTTCATCATGGAAAGAGTCTTCCTCTTCAAATGGGAAATAAAATATCTCCATTTCATCGTTACATCCATCAATCATTTCATCATACTATCCTCTTGCTTTATTTCAACATAGCCCATCTTCACATTGGTTGAGGCTTCCAATTCAACTTTGCACTTGTCTTACAAATTCATGGCTTGCATCATGAGTTGAAGGCTAAGCTCAGGGTCTTCTATTTCTTATGCGGCTCTTAGAAATTCTTGTATAGATGGTTCTTTCCCACTGTTCAAGGGCACATCACAATTTTTTCTTGTCCCTCCATGAATGGCATGGTTGAGATCATCTTCATCTCCAAATGGGAATGAAAACATCTCCTCCTTGTGGGAAAGCATATAATCTGGTTTTACTATTTGAGATTCACCAAGAACTATTTCCTCTTCTTTATGATTTGTGTAACACCCTTGACAATTATTATTTTCCTCCTTTACATTTCAAGTGTTGACATGTGATTTTCCTTATAAAGATATGTTCTTTTGAATTTTGGAGATCATGCTTGATATGGATAAATCATCTTCTGTTCTTAAGATCCTTTGACTGAATTGGGATGGCTTCCTTGAATCCATTTTTCATTTCTTGTGGGTGGGTTGCAATCTGGTTAAGAATTGTAAACTTATCTACTAATCTAACTCATCCTTGGATCAATTTCAGTGATCCAAGGAATGTTTTAAAATCTGCTCTGTTGAATGAATGGTAAATCGACATTCCAGGAATTAATAGACATATGACTGAACTTTGTTGGTTACAAGTTCTTTGATTGTTGTGCTTGGATATTTTTCAGTTTGAATGTGGTAGGACAATGTTGACACAAACTAACTATAGCCTATTCATGGCATAGGAAAAGATCCATGATCCTAAAAGGACTATCCAACGGAATCCTAAGCTAGGTAAAAATATTTACTACCTAAACTATGTTACGTAACAGAATTCCTATTCTAACCTAAAGCTTCCTATTCTACTTTGATTGGTTGATTGGAATCCTAACCTAAGCTCGGTGTTCAAGGATTTGGAAAGGTTTCTATGCTATTAAAACTTACCTAGAACCTAATACTACAAGGTTATATTATGATCTAACTTAATGCCTAAAACTATAGTGTTGTGAATTAATCTAACCTATGTGGAAACTACCTAAGGCTATGTGCTAAGACCTATTGTGGTAATTGTTGTTTGGGTTATAACCTAAGGTATATATTACAATCTACCTAAGGTCTAACCTAAGCAATATGATCTATCCTAAACTAATGGGTTTGAATGGGGAATTAGGTGGTCACATACATTGTAGGCGACGGTTCCAAGGCATTAAATTTTTTGATAAGGTTTTAATTTCTTAGAGGTACTGCCAGCTTTGGTAGGGGTTAGTGAACTTGGCGGAGGATTAGGTGGAGACTCCACTAAAATGGAATTCCTTGTTAAAATTGATTTGGCAATCGCTAAACATGAAAGGCGGTGGTAAGGGAAGATAGGTGGGAAACTCGGAATTAATGGAATTAATTGTTTTTGGTTTTCGTGCTCAAACTACCTTAGAAGGCATGCAAACGGGTTGGAATGTGGTTGTTTCACTTTGCATACTTTGCAATTTTTCTCTGCATGCTCTCTGGTTTTTCGAACCAGCAGATTGAACTACACTTGATGGCTATTTTTGAGGTTTTAAACCTATTTTCAGTTCGTGGAATATATAGGAGGCATTGTGGGAAGAGAACATGGTTATTTGATTTTTGTGGAGAAGAGGAGAAGTTTTGAGCTCGGCTGGAGGTTCTTTTCGATTTCATGAAGTATTATCAGGCATGATAGGCTCTAAACTTTAAGATCTCTTGCTTTCTTATAAATGTCTCATTAAAACAAGTCTGCTCTTTTGAGATTCTTGGATTTCTTATTTTATCTAGTTAATGGCTTTTTGGGTTTATTAAATCTTATTATATTGGTTTTGAATCCTTGGTAAATGATGTTCTATTGGGAAACTTACCATATATAGTTCTTTAAAAAAATGCATGCAAACATTTTTCTGTTCTTGAATTTTCGTTTTGGAACTGGAAATGGAAGTGGTATGTTAAGATAACCATCATTTCTTTTATTATGGTTAAGTGTTTTGGGAAACTTGAATCCTGTTGGAACTTCAGATGATCTCATTTAGCATGGACTAGAGCCTGTATATGGGTTTGTTTTTAGCTTGTGTTGAGCTCATGTTTTGTTGAACCTTTATTTTGAGCTCGTCCTTGAATTGGAACTTTGTTTTGGATTTGTGTTTGTTGAGAATTGATTCTTATTGTTCGAATCATGTTGGAATCTTGTGTATCTCTAGACTGTTGTCAAAATCCCATATAAAGCTTGGTGTTTATATTATATTTCCTTGTGATAATTTGATCAATTACTGTCAGTTCATAAAGTACACGGTATTTGGATGTTATTACTCATTTTGGGCTCGAAATTTGGGTGAAACTTGAGTCCCGTTGAGAGATAATATTGGATTTTGTACCCATGTTTTATATTCTTTTGAGAAATTTGGAACTGTTTTGTAGATTAGTAACTACAAAGCACTCGTATTTTGTTACTTATGTGGACTCTGTACTCTGTGGGAACTCCTAGTTCCACTTGAGCTAGTAATTGGGCTTCATGTTTGATATGAATCATGTTGGAGTCACTATTGTGTTGAACCAGTGTTGGTATCTTGGGTAACTAGGAACTGTTATTGAAGATGTACGTGGCTCTGTACTCGTGCCTTACTCTATGGAAATTTGAGCTATTAACTGAAGTTCATAATTTCACCACACTCTTATCTTATTATTTGTTCGATTCTGAACTCTCTCTTTGGAAATTCATGTTTCATTGTATAAGGGAAATAGGACTCCTTGTTTTGAATATGGACTGTTTTTGGTTATATGTATCTCTTCTTGTCTCATACTAAGACACTGTGCACATCTGAGCTCATGATGAATTTTTGTAATTCGATACTGTACATGAAATTTAGTACTTAGTGCTTGGAAATAAGTGACAGAATCGATGTGTAGGTTCTGTTCTAGTATGATGAGTTTTCTTGTTATGGATATAACTTAGGTGGGAAATTGTTGTTCCCCTGAACCCATGAATATTTACGTGGGTAGTCTTGTACCTGTGTGAGAAGCTTATGATTAGTATCGTGCTTGGAATTTGTACCATTGAGCTCTGAGCTGTTAGTATTTTTGACAAGTTTGATTTGGTTTTGGTATTTGATTGGGATTTAACTTCGTAAGAGTTAAAAGCTAAGAACTTGTCTAACTAAACTACTTAGTCAAGGAAATCCGAAAGAGTAGATTAATTAGAGCTGTTTGAATATTCTTGGTATTTAAATGGAAACATTTTACAAGGATAATGGGATTTCAGTCGTTAAGATTTGTTGATGCTTCTGATCCTGCTTGGCTTTCTGAACGGTTATTTTTCTATTCCTTCTTGGATTTAAGTGGGCACCTTATGTCCTTATAAAAGAAAGGAATTTGGTTCCTTTAAAACAGATTGTGTTTTAAGACTGCTAATTGTATTTCATTCTGAGTATGGAACTGAAATTAGTATTCATTAAAAGTAAAGAAGTGTAAAGAATATGGTTGTGTGCTTTCTTATTACTATATATATATCATTGGTTGAACTTTCTGTTTTGACTCTCCTTGGATGAACTAGAGTAGAGAATAACACCGTATGAGTCTACCTTGATTTTTGAACGTTGATTCAGATATTTAAAAGTTAACTTCTATATGAAGAAGGAGATTTATACTTGCAAGGAGAATGGTAGATTCTCTATTCCTTCTTGGATTAAAATGAGATTTCTGTTCTGATGAATATCCTAATTGTTAAATTTTAAGGTAGTTGTCTTTAGAAAGAAATAGTTAAATCATGTTTGGAACCTGTTCTATTTCTTGGATGAGTTGTAATGGTTCTTCTTCTTCCTTTGTTTAGGAGATAGATGAGTCATCTTAATATGAACCATGCTCTAAACTTTTCTTTAGCTTGAAGCAAAGATAAATGTTGATTTCTTTTATGACAGATTGGGAACAATGAGATGTTATAATATGTTGTTTGTCTAAGGATAATTGATGGGATCAATTAGACTCTATTTGTAAGGTTGAAATGGTAGATTATATTCTGTCCTTTTCTTGGAAGTGAAATCAATTGTTTAAAATGTACTTCTTTTTCGTTGCTTTTGATATATTGATTTTTTGATGTAATAATTGTCTCATTAAAGCAGAGTTGTTTTAATGGAACAATTATTGGAATGCACTTCTTTTTAAGGCTTAGTGCTTATCATGCTCAGTTCATTGAACTGACCCGTGCTAGAAATTTTTGCAGATGGACTTTGTAAGTGATAAAGAAGGCAAAACTTATATGATGCATTGGCTGATTTAAGTCTAATTCTTGTGAAGAACTCTGATTCGTTCTTGAGATTGTATTGGAAAAGAAAAGTAGTATTCTTTTATAATTAAGACGGTTGTTATGCAGTATACTTAAATGCATAAATCTTGTAAATATTATGGTTATAAAGATAATCTGAAAGTTGCGTGAGATTACCTGTATTGATTGTGTAAATTATTTTGTATTTGTATGAAAGAGATGGGCTCTATCTTGTTTTAAATATTCATATTATTTATATGTTAAATGGCTAAATTTTAATAAGATTGGATCAAGGGATTTAGTTCAATCTCCCTACTGGTGATGCAACTTGTAAAGTTGTAGAATGGGGTATTCATTATTTAAAATATATAACATAGTAATACAAAGTGAGATGAACATACATTGAAAATATGATCATTGGGTAGAATAAACCCTATGTTTCGCACGGAATGTTTCGGCTCTGCAGAATAGACTTGCTTCTATCCTATCATTCCTTTGAGAAACAGATAAGGGTTAGGGCTAGGAGGAATACCTGTTGAATGTTGAGATGGTGTGCACGTACCGTAGAGAAAGATCAGATCGACTGTGAAGAACTCCTTTTTGTCTTGGAAGGACTACCTGCAAGTAAGAATACAGGACCACCAGATTTTAATTAGACAATAAATGAGGGAGCTGCCTTAGGCCCAGGAAATATAAAACTTCCTTTCGAAGGTGGTCAGTTCCCCTTTTAATACGAATTAACACAAATGATAACAAAGAAAGCTATTGCAAAATCACGATTTAGGTATCTCGTTACAAAGCAATAGAAGCTAAATTATCAATAATAAAGTGTCACGTTGTTTGTTCGGTTACTGGTCGTTGATACGTTCAGGTTGAGTTATAGGGATAAACCAGACTGGATCTGAGGTTGTTAGGTGGCAAATAGGTGAGAAAAAGGTTTCGGGGTATAAGTCACAGTGACCGACGCCGGTCACTGGGTAACCGACCGCGGTTAGAGAACCGCTGCCGGTAGGGGATAAACGATACCGGTAGGGTCAGCAATCTAAGTGCTTCTGGATAGAGGTTGGTTGCAAGGTGATTGTGGGGTTATTAAGATTGGTGGATGGCTGAGGGGAATGATGGGAGGATAGGGAAGACTCAGAGTGTGGTAAAATGGCCTTCTGGGCAATATCAGGATGTATGGGTGAAGGTTAAGTGTAGTATGTTGCTGGTAGTAGATCTAGGAATAAACTTATGATTACTATTAATCAACAGGCTCAAGAAAATGGTGCTTAGAAACATATAAAACACTACTTACTCGTCCCTGATGCAGATGCAGGTTTCAGGACTGTGATGATGAAGACAGGACCCAAGTTGGATGATCTGACAATCCAAGATGAGTTATCTCCTCTTCTGATGCTCGGATGAGTGTTACTGGGCTCTGGTTATTCAGTTGCAGTCTTGGGCTTGATGTCCTTCTCTGTAAACTCTTCCTGTTTCTTCACTTGTCTCTACTCGGCCAAGCAAAATCTGGATCCTTTCAATGATTTCTCCTCCTTTTCGATCAAATGAAAATCTGATCCTTTGTTTTTGGTTGGAAGTGGTCATTTACGGGGAACCGATGGCGGTTACGCAACCGACGGCGGTCGAGTAGGAACCGGTATCGGTCAGGTCAAAGCGGGCTATTTTTGGTAAAATAGCCAGCTTTCCCTCCTTTTCTTCCAAGGGATTGGTTACGGGCTTGGTCAAGTCATTATGAAGTTGGTTTTAGGTGCGGATGAGGAGTAATTAGTCATAGGTGTGGAATTGGACCAAGTTATAGGTCTTAATTAGGTTAGTTTAGGGTTAAGACTAGGTCATGATGAGGTGGTGACATGAGGTGGCAGGTATGGCGATGTGGATTTATTAATTATAAGGTAATTAATAAATAATTGTGTAAGGTTTAGGTGATGAGGTTAGGTTGTGAAATGGGATGCGGGGTACAGGGTGTCGTAATGACACAAATTTGGTGTCTACATTAGCCCCTTGTTGTCGTGTGGCTTGTCTTGTTAAAGTCGCATGGACAATAATAAGAAGTGGTTACCCCTATTAAGGGTATAGGTAATCCCCCTCAAATCTATCACAGATTGAGGTAGCGTGAAAGGAGGATAGGGTTGAAAAGGGTAAATGGTGTTGAGATAACGGTAAGGTGGTGGGGTAGGTCCAAGGAAGCTGACGCACATCGACATGCAAAGAGTGCGACTAGGGTACATGATTTGAAGAGCAAACAAGCAATTCATAGGCAAAGGTCGATAGTTTATCCAAACAAGGGTGATATAATCCTGGTATCCAAGGCATAGGAAGTAGCTCCAGGGGATATAACGGGTAAGGTACAGGAACGTTTAGGCATGTTCGGCAGTACCAAATGGTTGGTTTGGTTGAGATAAACGTCACGGTCTAGGTCTAGGCAAAGTTGGTCGACTGATCAAGTCAAGGACCCTGATCATGCTAAAACATGAACAGGTGAGCTCGATTGAACAAAAAGGTACATGATGGATGGATAAAATAAAACGTTGATTGTGGGTATGGTATTTAATTGGTGCGGCCTTAGGTCGGGCCAAATGGTTGGGTGCGGCCTTGGGTCGGGCCAAATGGGTTGGTTGCGGCCGTGGGTCGGGCCAAATGGTAGGTTACGGCCTTGGGTCGGGCCAAATGGGTTGGTTGCGGCCTGGGTTGGGCCAAATGGGTTGGTTGCGGCCTTGGGTCGGGCCAAATAGGTTGGTTGTGGCCGTGGGTCGGGCCAAATGGTAGGTTACGGCCTTGGGTCGGGCCAAATAGGTTGGTTACGGCCGTGGGTCGGGCCAAATGGTAGGTTATGGCCTTGGGTAGGGCCAAATAGGTTGGTCATGCGCCGTGGGTTAGGCCAAATGGTAAGTTACTGACCTTGGGTCGGACCAAATGGGTTGGTTGCGGACGTGGGTCAGGCCAAATGGTAGGTTACGGCCTTGGGTCGGGCCAAATGGGTTGGTTGCGGCCGTGGGTCGGGCCAAATGGTAGGTTACGGCCTTGGGTTGGGCCAAATAGGTTGGTTGCGGCCGTGGGTCGGGCCAAATGGTAGGTTACGGCCTTGGGTCGGGCCAAATAGGTTGGTTGCGGCCGTGGGTCGGGCCAAATGGTAGGTTACGGCCTTGGGTCGGGCCAAATAGGTTGGTTGCGGCCGTGGGTCGGGCCAAATGGTAGGTTACGGCCTTGGGTTGGGCCAAATGGGTTGGTTGCGGCCTGGGGTCAGGCCAAATGGTAGGTGATGGCCTTGGGTCGGGCCAATGAAGTTAACAAAGGGTTGTCAACGAAGGTGGATATAGGCGATGTTGGTAGAAAGGGCTATTAGGAAATAAGGGCTGAAATTGGGGTAGAGGTGAGATAAAACCGATATCGATTGTGTATGACCGATATCGGTTAGATGACCGATACCGGTTCCTTAGGGCACAATAAAACCGATATCGGTTATAGGTCAAAAACCTATAAAAAGAAAAATACGGCCGGTCATTGTCACATTGTCAATTTGAAAACCAATTGGAGTTGTCTGAGGTGGATTGTTGAGATTGGAGCATTTGTTGGTTGAGGTGGCGCTATTTGAGTGGAGAATTGAGTGTTTAGTGGACCCTAGTGAGTAGGAGGCAGCAGTTGATTGGTGGAGGACCCAGCAGAGGAGAGTTTATAGCCATGGCACAGCCAGGAGGAGCAGGAGGTGCTGGACCAGCTGGACCACCACCACCCATCCCACCACGACGACGTGTCATCGTACCGGTAGGTTCGAAACCCGCCTCATTGTGTGAATTTGATTGTATTATGCTGGATTTGGGTTTTGGGTAGGAATGCTAGATTTTGATAAAATAATTAATAAATGGAAGTTATTTGAAAAAGGGAGAGGGTAGATAGGTTAAATAGGCCAAGGCGGTTGGGTGGGTATAGAGGGAGAAATAGGAAAAAAAAGGGAATGGGGTAGCCGCGTCGGGTTCGGCTCGGGTATTTTCCAGTGACCGATGCCGGTCACTAAGCGACCGGCATCGGTCACGAAATTCTTGGGTAGGTCGGGTTTGTTGGTGACCGGTGTCGGTCGGGAGTGGACCGGCGTCGGTGGAAAGGGGACCGGGGTCGGTTAAGGGTGACCGGTATCGGTCCCTAGGCAGGATTTTCTATTTTGTTGCGTCGTTTTGTGGTGGTTTTGGGTGTTAAGTTCTTGTTGGGGATGGCGTGTTGGGTTGTGTGGTGTTGTTTATGATTGGGTTTTGTGTGTTGGGTGTGAAGATGTTGGGGATATTGTAGAATATAGGTGGGTAGAGGGGTTTGTTAGAGAGGGGTGTGGTCGGGGTGTGGTCTGGGAGGGATAAAAAGGGGGTATAGAGGGGATAAGTAGATGTTGTGATAGAGAGTAGGGCTAATGTAGTGAGTTGGTTTTGCAGGCACGTCAGCAGCTGACGATGTGGGATAGGATGCCCCTGCTATTGAGACGGATGCGGCCACACGTGTTCGCAGCATGCAGCTGGGGTATCATGCACGAGGTGGGACTCATGAGTCCAAGAAAGTATAGAGCGATCGACAGGGGATCACGGTTTGATGGTCACCCTCATCGAGAGATGGGATCCGGCGACTAATGTGTTCCATCTCCCGATGGAGAGATGACCATTACATTGAGGATGTGTATCGCATCCTTCGATTACCGATTGATGGGGAGGCAGTCTTTCAGGTGGACGCAGAGACAGCCATGGACAACATCCCGCACATATTCAGGATGCGGCGCGCTACATCGACGTATCACAACAATGAGCATGCGTATGGTGATATGTACCGGGCCCCTGACACGACATGAGACACGGCTTGCGTGTGCCGATGATGATGATCAGATCACCGCTTCGCCTCCTGCACTCGAGAGGGAGGCCGCTTCCACGGCGCTGATGGGGGTTTTACATGAGATGGTCGAGGAGCATACATGTTATGCTTGGGCACCAGTATACCTGGTGCAGTTATACCGAGAGCTGTGGGGCTATCGCCGGATGAGGTGATTCAGGATTTGCTCTACGTTTTTGCTACACTGTTGGGCATATGAGCATATCATATGCATTAGACCAGTAGGGCTGCCCAAAGTGAAACAGGTGGCCATCCAGGTGGTTGGGGTCGTGGGCCACCACGAGCAATTCTCGCCGGACGAGATGTGGCATATTACCGGCATGTATTAGAGGGCTTGACAAAGCATTAGATATTGTATGGAGACCTTATAGAGGTCATCACCCACACGGAGGAGCCCGAGCACGCCGGAAAGTGGATCCAGATACATTCGGATAGCGGGACGAAGGCCGAGAGAGTACGAGTGGATACCCCTAGAGAGGGTATGACGACAGCTTGGGCTACGACAGGATGAGCCACCTCCCTTCCCTCAGTACCGGAGGGATGATGTAGAGGCTCCATTTCCTACACCACATCCTGTGGACCCAGATTGGGCAACAAAGAGGCAATGACGACACAAAGTGGGACGACGCCGCCGCACGGATCATTTTTAGTATGGTGGGTAGGAGAGAGAGCTGCAAGGAGAGCACAGCCCGCACAGCCAGACTTGGTGGCTGTTAGAAAAGAGAGGGATCAGCTCAGGGGCGTGTAGAGTTATTACAGGGTAGCTTAGCTGCTGCACGCACGTGCAGCAGATAGGTGTCTTACAGGCAGCTAGCCTGAGCTCAGTATAGTAGCAACACAGTACCACCAACGGTACAGTACAAAGACAGCACCACTAGCAATGCACCAAAGACAGCACATTGTGTACAAGCACCACCACCTAAGGCACCGGCCATTGTGCACCACCAAAGTGGCACCAACATAGGGGGCACTATTATTAGGAGTCGGGGGACTAGCCTCAAGCCAGTGGTGGCACGGGCCCGATATATGGAGGCGAGAGCGGAGGCCCGGTACTATCAGGATGTTCTTGATGGTACCGGGGCTAACTATCAACCATATGCGGCACATAGAGCAGAGACCTCGCGTAGCCAAAGATCTCGGGGTGGTAGTAGCCCACTGGTGGGTGGGTACTTACAGGAGGAGGCGAGAGGCAGCGCAGGGACCCGCAGGGAGATAGGTAGAGGGCGGTGGGGAGAGCTGAGGGATCCCTGCATATTTTTGTGTTTGTACATTGGATATGGGCACCGGTCTGCGAACCGGTTATGTGTATAGAGGCCTGCGTGCCCTCATATGATTTATTCATTCATTTATTGATTCATTTATTGTATATACCACTGCATGAGCTGAGTACAGGTTGTACAGTTGATACCGGCCTACGAGCCGAGTATTTATTTTTTGATATGAGAGACCGGCCTGCGAGCTGAGTCGAGATTATGACAGTTATTGCGGCCTGCGTGCCGGCTTTGTTGTATTATGAGATCACAGAGGCCCCTATGCAGGACACATTGTACATTTGAAACTTTGGATATATAGATATGATGATTTGACCCACATGCTGTGTTTAAAATGTTTTAAGTGTTTTGTCGATGGTTTGTGATATATAATGTATGATGAGTTTGAGTTGGAACCAAATGGTGTATAGATTGATGGTGTTGATGTCTTTTGTTGATGGCTTTTTGAAATGGAATGTATGTATATATAGATGATGAGTTTAATTAACATGTTGTGTTATGAAATGTTGTATGTTTTGTCACTGGTTTGTGAATATTGAATGTTTGTAGTTATTGATTTGGATTCAAATGGTGTATAGATTGATGGTTTTTGATATCGGTTATTGATGGCTTGTTTGTTTTGTAATATAGAGAAATGATGTTGATGAAATTGTGATGAGAGATAGATTTGATGAAAAATTATAGATAATGGTGTTGTTTATGCAGGAAAAAGGGACGGGCGCCACAAAAATTTGCAAAAATGAAGAGACGACTTAGGTTTAAGCAACAAGGGGACACCTGACCGATATCGGTTATGTAACCGATGTCGGTAGCTATATGACCAGTATCGGTTATGTAACCGATATCGGTTATGCAAGAATTATTTTCCTAAAAATAGAACTGCTGGGTTGGCAACTTAAGTTCTTATTTTTAGCATTCTTATTTTTAGAGTCATGCAACAAGTTAAATATGCGAATGCGACGCTGTTTGACAACTGCTACAGGTAATTGCATGAAAGAATTTAAGTGATAAGGAGGAAAGAGACAGGTGAAGTGAGCGTGGGCTGAGATTCAGAAGGCAGAAAGACAAGTTATATTTGAAGAGGGTGGTGAACATGGCTGAACGAGGAGAAGCATCCAAGCAGGGACGAGGGGGAAGACATGTTCCGCCCCAAGCTGCTGCATCCGGAGAGGTAAACTGTTTGGTTGTAACTTGAGTCTTGCATGTTTTGTGAATAGGATGAGAGAAGTGTAAGTGGGTAAAGATGAGAAAGAAAAGGTAATAGACAAGGGTTGGGGATGGGGTGAGTGCTATGGGGTAGGTAAACAGGGTGGTCACGTAGGTTTTTAGGTAGAAATAGGAGTAAACGGGCTTCATAAATATCGAAGGTGTATGTTTTAAGCAGGGTAGGTATATTTTTAACAGTGACCGGTATCGTTTATAAGTAACCGGTATCGGTTAGCAAACCGGTATCGGTTATGCATAACCACTATCGGTCACTGTAAGGGTTTCCATATTTTGAGAAAAAACCCGTAGAGATTTGTTCTTTTGAATAATTATGTGTCGTTTTGATGTATGCAGGCAGAAGCAAGGTTAAGGATGAATGATATCTGCGCAGCGTTGTTGTCACTTAATCCGAGCGGATGTAACACCAGCTGAATGGGCATTGATAAATCGGTTGGGGTTAAGTGGAATCTACTATTATTCAAGAATCGCGTGTAACCATGCTATGTTGTAGGCGTTGATTGAGAGATGGAATCCAGAAAAGAATACCTTCTATCTGCCAATAGGGGAGATGACAGTGACTTTGGAAGATGTGTTCCGTATTTTGAGACTCCCAATGATAGGAAAAACAGTGTATTAGCCCCCGCCTAGCGCATGCAAGGCAAGTGTGCAGCGATAACAACAAGATTTGGGTCACCGCACGAGATTTGACACAACGATGTTTATCGCTTACGTAGTGTACAATGTATGCAACACACCCTGAGGAAACAAGGTTGGCCGTGCTATTAATGATAGCGGTGGGGTATTATGCATTGCCGAGGGCGGAAGGTGGAAGATTTCCCAAAGCATTGATGAGTGTTATTTGGGAAATGATAGAAATGAGCGTGACATTCGCATGGGCACCCGCATATCTGGCAGAGTTATATAGGGGTTTATCGGCCTGCAAGTGAAAACACAGGATGACACTGGATTGTTCGTACTTATTACATTCTTGGGCCTATGAGCATATTGTTTGTGTGCGTCCAATAGGCGGACCCATTGAGTCGGGAGAGGCAGGAGTGCAAAGGTTGGGATTCAGATGATGGGTCCAGACAGAACAAGAAGCGAGATCCTAGGCTATGATAGATGACATCGAGTATTATAGATAGGTATGGGAGATGGTGACGATTGCAGATATTTGTTGGAGGCCGTACGGGAACTATATGGTGACAGAGCACATAGCTGAGGAGTTGAGGGGTGTAGAGCGATTGAGGTGGATCGCAGGGCACAGGCCGGGTGAGTACGAGAGGATTCCTCTAGATCGCGTGCGGCGACAATTTGGGTTCGTTCAGGATATACCTATGACATATAGACCATACATGAGGATCGACACCGAGGCAGCATTCTCACCTCCCCGGCCTACACCTCCAGAAGGGCCAGAAGAGATAGCAACCGATCGTAGGGTTATGGATGCGGGAACGACAGAGGCCTATAGAGTATGGTGGGTAGTAGAGCTGCGAGGTGCACGTGAGTGCCCTGACATAGCTGTGATTACAGCGGAGAGAGATCATCTACAGGATTTGGCTCACCAGCTTCAAACACAGGTGAATGAGACAATGGGATTGTTAGAGGCTTCACAGTTACGAGTGGAGAGACTAGAGGCAAGATTCCTCCATGTGAGAGGATGTATTCGTATGTTACAGGAGATGTTGGCGGATCAATGGGAGGAACCAATGGCAGTGGCACCTTTGAGAATAGAGAGGCCAGATGAGGGGCATCGACGATCACGATCACCACCTGATTCGGGAGGAGGTGCAAGGGTCTAAGTGAATTTTATAGGAATATAAGAATAAACAAGGATGCCGACCTGCGAGTCGATGATAGAGAAGATGTATTTGTTTAACATCTAAAATAAAACTAAATATGTATGTTCTTTTGAGTGATGATAATAATAAGAATGGTTGTGTTTTAAATATTGTTTTTGTTTGTTTTGAAAAAGGATAAAGATGAACGTTGGTGAATAGAAATACACGAAAAATATTTATATTGACAACACATGATAAGGTATGGTAGGGGATGGTCGAGCTAACCTTGGGAGACTCCATGTCTCCTAAGTGCTGCCTACATAGCCCATTGCACAAAGCAAGGAAGGGCCTCAGGCCAATGTAGTTCTCCCTTAGGATCGGGGAGAGGTGAATTCAGGCAATTTGGTTGTGGTTAGGCAATTTGTTGGTTGGTAAAAATTTGATGGTGGTAGGGTAATGTTGTTGGTGTTGGTAGGGTAAAGCGAAAGTTAGCATACCCAAGTAGTGGGGAATCGTGTCCTGATTAAGGTCAACACACAATCCTAGAGCCGAGCAAAAGAGGCAAGAGTGTCCCATAGTTGAGGAGAGCTAAACAAACCACATATTAATGTAGGATGAGCTTGAATCCCTAGGTACCTTGCATAGGCGAGAAGTCGATAGGTGAAAAGAGTGGTATAATCACAATATATCGGATATACGTCACGTCCCTTGAGTTTTGTTGCTTTGACAAATGGTGAGGTGAGGTGGTTGATGTGGGCGAGGGTGCAGAGAACTTATTATAAGATGATTATTCTGATAAAAGAGAACCAAACCTAAATAGACAAGTCCATGACTCAAAAGTGTTTTGAAATACTGCTTTTATTTTTATTTTATTTTGCTGGATATAGACTGATCGATGTGGGAAGTCTACATGGGATATGTATTTTGTTGTTCTTGAGGTCTTCACAAAGCTGATCAATGCGAGAAGCTTCTGATAAAGGCTGACTGTGTATAGTTGTCCTTCAAGGGAGCAGTCTATTTATAGTAGCAGATGCAGTGTTTATGTATAGCTGTCCTTCGGGGGAGCAGTCTATATATAATAGTAGCAATAGTTTGGCATATAGCTGTCCTTCAAGGGAGCAGTCTATTGTATAATTTAGAGGTCTAGATGTCCGTTGGGCATAAAGCATCTAGTTTTGTAGGAAGTTTGACTCAAGAAAATCCCATAAGTGTTTTAATTAAGAATGTGTCATTTTGATACTTTGAAGTCATGGACTAGACTAAAAAGGGGAAGGCATCTTTTAAGGGGAGGTGATAATCAAACCATGTGAGCTGGATTTGATTCTGAGATGGAAGAAACAAAGTGTATGCGGTGGTAAATGAGCTCAAGGGATGAGCGTAAGGTAGATAAGAAGTGATATAACACTAATTTCAACAGTAGAATGGTCAAAGATGCAAGGCATTAAGGGGCTCAGGCTCAGGTTTACCATTAAGTGAAGCTAAACGATAAGTGCCTGATCCATAAGTGTGAGTGATAATGTAAGGCCCAATCCAATTAGGAGCAAATTTTCCACGTTTGCTCTTTTCTAGTTTGGTTACATGTTGATTCTCTTTGAGGACAAGATCACCAACCTTAAAAGTACGATCATGAAGTCGTTTATCATAAGAACGCTTGATGCGTTTTTGGTAGATTTGAAGGTGATCAAGAGCCGTAAGACGACGCTCGTCAAGAAGCTCTAATTGGGCTAACCACTCTTGGCGGAAATCATCGTTGGTGAGAATATCCTGGAGAGATATTCTAAGGGAGGGTATTTGTATTTCGAGAGGCAAGACAACCTCGGTACCATATACCAAAGAAAATGGTGTGGCATTAGTGGAGGTACGAATGCTAGTACGATAAGCCCAAAGGGCAAAGGGAATGTGATCGTGCCAATTTCTTCCAGACTCATTGACAACTTTCATGAGGATTTTGGTTAGGGTTTTATTAGAAGATTCAGCTTGACCATTGGCCTATGGATAGTAAGGTGATGAGAAACTAAGTTTGATACCAAAGTTGTCACAAAGGTCTTGTAACAACTTATTTTTGAAAGATTTACCATTATCTGTTATTAGGCGATGAGGAATACCAAAACGACAGATAATGTGATGGTTAACGAATTCGACAATTTTTTTCTTTTTTGATTGAAATGAGTGGAATGGCCTCCACCCATTTTGTGTAATATTCAGTTGCTGTGATTATCCAATGGTGACGTTGCGAAGAGGGTGGGTGGATCTCACCAATAAGGTCTAAACCCCATTGTGAGAAAGGCCAAAGATCTCGTGCGACCTGTAGCGGATGGCTAGGAGTATGTTGAAGGTTGGCATGTTGTTGACACATAACACAATGCTTAACATATTCGTAGCAGTCGTTATTAAGAGTAGGCCAATAATAACCTAGGCGAAGGATTCGTTTGGCCACGCAAGGCCACTAAAATGTCCACCACAAATGCCGTCATGGACTTGTTGGATGGTATAGGTGACCTCCGTGCCGGTTAGACATCGAAGGAGGATGCCATCAAAGCCACGTTTATAGAGGAGTCCCCCCATGACGACATAATGAGAAACACTTTTAAGAAAAGCATGTTTGCCGTTACTAGTAAGGTCAGGTGGGAGAACATAGGTTGTAAGGTAGTCATGAAATTGGTGGTACCAGGTATCCTGCGAATTAGCAGACACATTATTTATCATACAAACAACCGGGAAATTTGAGTAGGATGGGGCAAAAGTTGTTGGACCAAGACGAATATGTCGTGGTCAACAGTGAGGCAGAATTTGCGAGGCTAAGAAAGCCATAGTATCCGCAAATTTGTTAGTGGAGCGGGAATGGTCTGGATAGAATAACGAGTAAATGAGGTCAAAAGTGAATCCACGTAATGTTTGTACTTTTGAAGTTCCTCATTCTTACATTGGTACATGCCCATAACTTGATTGACTACCAATTGAGAGTTGCCAAAAATATTAATAGATTTGACACCTAAGTGTAACACAACCTGGAGACCCAAAACAAGGGCCTCGTATTCCGCTGTATTATTAGTGCAGGGGAAATCAAGCCGGAATGAAAGAGGCATAGGTTCAGCGTCAAGAGGGATGAGAACAACGCCGGCTCCTCCGCCGCGCTGGCATTTGGATCCATCGAAGAAGAGGGTCATTTGATATGACTCTTCCCTGAGTGAAAGAGTGGCGATGAGTTCGTCGGGGAAATTAAAATTGGTGAATTGTTCCCCAGGTAAAGGGGCCTCCGCAAGTTGGTCCGCAATAGTTTGTCCTTTGATTGACTTCTGTTGTACAAACTCAAGGTCGAGGTCAGCGAGGAGCATAAGCCATCGGGCGATGCGTTGGTTTAGATGTGGTTTGGCATACATATAATGAATGGGGTCCGTGTTGGTGATGACAAAAGTTTTGTGATTCAGGAGGTAATGTCGGAGTTTGGTGGCTACGAATGATAGGGCTAGGCACAATTTTTCTACATGTGTATACCTAGTCTCGTAATCCACGAGAGTACGACTTATATAATAAACGGCTTGTTCTCGACATGCCGAGTCCCGATGTGCGAGCATGGCTCCTATAGCATGGTCAGTGGCAGAAAGGTAAAGGTAGAAAGGGCGATCATCCTGAGGTGGAATAAGCACGGGTGGCTGCAAGAGATAGGCTTTGAGAGCTTCAAAGGCTTGGTGACACTCGTCACTCCATTGAAAGGCAATGTCCTTTTTAAGAAGGTGATGGAAAGGTTGACATCGATCCGAGAGTTGGGAGATGAAACGCCGGATGGATTGAAGTTTACCCTGCAAACTACGCAATTGTTTGAGGTTTTTGGGTGGGGGCATTTCTAGGATAGCTTTTACTTTAGATGGATCGACCTCAATGCCATGCAAAGAGACGATAAAGCCAAGAAGTTTTCCTGAAAGAACACCAAAGACACATTTCTTTGGTTGAAGCCAGACTGAATATTGTAACAGGTGATCGAAAATAATGGTTAAAACATCGAGATGTTCACTGCGATGTTTAGATTTGCCAAGAAGATCATCGACATAATCCTCAAGGATAGTGTGCATAATGTCATGAAAAATGTAAGTCATAGCTTGTTGATAGGTTGCACCAGCATTCTTAAGGCCAAATGGCATGACACGATAATAGAAGGTTCCCCAAGGAGTTATGAAGGTAGTTTTATGTTGATCGGCCGGGGCTACCAAAATTTGATTGTATCCCGAAAAACCATCCATGAGAGAAAGCATTTCATGGCCCGCAGTGAGATCAACAAGTTGATCAATACTTGGGAGGGGGAAGTCATCCTTGGGGCAAGCGAGGTTAAGGTCTCAGAAATCCGTGCATATCCGAAGTCCTCCCATCGCTTTAGTGACAGGTACGATGTTAGAAATCCATTGAGGATAGTCAATAGGAAAGATGAAGGAAATAGAAAGGAGTCGTTGAAGCTCTTCTTTGACCAAGAGGGCAATGCGTGGATGCATTTTTCTCAGTTTTTGTTTGACTGGTTTGGAATCGGGGTTTAGGGTGATGTTATGGACGGCAATGGTAGGATTAATTCCTGGCATGTCAGCGTAGGACCAAGCGAAAGCTTGGTTGCGGGTACGGAGAAAGGTAGTAAAGGCGGCTTGTTCTGATGTGTTAAGGGATTGTCTGATCTTCACAATGTGAGGATCCTCCTCCGTGTGGATGTTGATTTCTATAGTCGACTCATTCAACATGGTTTGAGTTTCAGATGGTAAGGCGCGTTGAATATAGGAGTCGTCCGCCCCAAGGTAAGTGAGGATGGAGTCGTCATCCTGGCACTTAACAACATTAATCGAAGGCGAATCCTCTTCGATCATGTCCTGATACGAAGGAAGAAAAGATGGGTCCTCATTATCGCGTTGATAAGTGAGAGGACCTATGAAGATAGCATTTATGAAAAAAAAAAGTTAGGAGGGATAGATTCAGGGTCTATCGACTCTGTGGGTGATGATGGCAAAGTGGGTGATGATGGTTTGGTAGGGGTGATGTCATCATCTTCCAGGATACAACTGACACGAGGTTTCTCCGGTGTAGGTGTTTCAGGAAAACCGAGACCACTGCGATCATTGTGTTTGCATGTAGTCACGGGAATGAGTGTATGTCGGCCTTGTTCATAAAGACCAAAACCAAAGCCTTTCCAAGCACAGCGAGTCAAGAAGGTGAGGGCGAAACGACGATTTGTCAAGTATTGAAAATCGGATTGGAAGGGAACCACACCAAGAGGAGGTTCAGGGGTAACGGAGGATGCGTCAACACCCCCATACGTTAGGTTGGTGCGGCAATGGGGTGGTCCGTAAGAGATTACCTCCCCCACGCGACGGTCGTAGGTGGGATGTGCATGTAATTGTCCGTACTCCTGCGGGGTATGGAAAGAGCTAACGTTATATAGGTGGTACTCCCCCAGCGTAAGGCGTTGAAAAACATCTACTAAGGGGTCGGAGGTTGGGATGTTATCTGCGGGAAAGGAAGTAATATTTGTAATGGCGGTTTCATTGGTTGAAGGTGTAGGTGCGTTGGAAGTGGATGGCTGGGTTGGATGAATGGGTGTCTTGACTGGTACAAGCACATCATTAGGGTGATACAACATATTGCAAGTTTTGAAGGGGGGAGGATCAGCTTTTACGGTGTAGGACTTCCCCTCATACTCAAATTTTATGCATCTATGTAAAGTGGAGGGAACGCATCCCATAGCCCGGATCCAAGGGCGGCCTAACAACATATTGTATTGGAACTCTCCCTCAAGGATGTAGAAGAGTTCGGGTAGAGTACGTGGTCCTACATGAATGTTAAGGATCACGGTGCCTAAAGTAGAAGTAATAGCATCATTGAATGATCGCAACATGATGGGGTTGGCACACATGCAACTAGAAGGGATATTCATTTGTTGGAAGGCTTTTGAAGAGATGATGTTTAGGCTAGCGCCCGTCAATCATAACATGACGTACCCGAATATCCCGAATGTACGCTGAGATGAAAAGAGAAGGGTCAGGATCTTCGGCACCAAAGTCGATAATTTCATCTTCGGAGAAACTGACAGCAGCGGCTTGCTGTACAGAGACAGAAGTGGTTGGGGAGATAGATTGTTTGGTGAGCGAAGCAACGTGATTGGGTGTTAGAATAGAGGTAACAGGCAAGGTTTTATTAGGTAAAACCTCTATCCCTTGAAGGATTTCAACGAGAGCTTGTCGATGAGATTCAGAAGTCTGAATGAGATCATACAATGTCATTTTTATAGGCGATTGGTGAAGCTGTTTGATCATAGTTCGGTGGGCAATGCCATTAGAGACGGGATAGGCGGGTCCGCGAATAACCACTTTAGGTGGTGGTGCAATCGGGATGGTGGACGGAGAAAGAGATGCCGTAGGTGTGTTTTCTTTCACTTTCCCATTGTTTTTCTCGCCCTCTAGTAAAGAACACTAATCATATTGATCTCGTGAATATGAGAGGAGGAAGATGGCAAGGATAGGTCATGGTCTTCGAGAGGTGGGGCTGTAATAATGATAGATCTTGGTGAGGCGGGGACAGGTGGTATAGGAGAGGGAATTGAAGCTAAAGGTCTCTCTCTTCGTAAGTTATCTTTCTTAACTTTTCTATCTGAGAGAGGTGACTGACGAAGTATGGCTTTCAACGCTTTGCATCCCTCTACGTCATGTCCTGGTGTGCAGTGGTAAGCACAGATTTTAGACTCATCGTAACCTATTGGTCGAGGTTTAGATGGATCATAAGGTCTAAGTGGGGGTAGGGAAATGGTCGCATTCTCTACCAACATAGCAAGGATTTTGGCGTAAGACCCTTTGAGTGGGTCAAATTCAGAGGAAAATGAGGCTATTGACTGGGTCGATTCTGGTGATGACGTGGTGTGGTTGGTTTGTATGGGGGTGGTTTAGCCAAGGATTTTTGATAATGGGTTTTAACTAACCATGGTTTCTTTGACGTAGAAGCTATGTTTAGCTGGTTGGATGATGAGGCCACAGATGATGTGGTATCAAAAAACAAACACGGAGAAATAGGAGTGATAGAAAACAAATATTTTGATGATGGAATTTGTTTATGGTTGATAGGTGGACGGGATAAGCGGGGTGACGGTGACGGTGTTATACCCTTGGATTTCGTATGGGTGCGTAAGGCGTAGGTGCTTAAAAGAAAATGCAGGAGGTATGATATATTGATGTAAGGTAGAGGGATGGGGTCCCAATATGGAAGGTAGGTGTGACGACGAGGGTTTTAGTTGTGTTAGCGGCATAGATTGAGGAGATTGAGTCTGTCTCCTAATGGGATGGATGGCTTTATTTTTAGATAAATCAAGCCGCTTAGGTGGGTGTGTTAGACTAGGTATGGGTGAGGTCCCAAGCGTAGGGGAAGATTTGGTTAGGTTAATAGAAGTGGATGAGGTATTTGGTAGAGATGAGGGGGGTGAAGATGAGGACATAGGCATTTTAAGCTTCTGTAAACACTTCGGGTATATGGTAGAGGCATCAGGATCGGTCATTTGCATTTGAGTAGAATATGGCGTACTCAAACGTTCCCATAGGACCTGTCTATCTTCTGGGGAATGACAGTCCTCACGTGTGAATAGGAACTTTTGTATGGAAGAAAGGTGGGTTGTGATTCCGGTCCACTGTGGGTGTGATACAAGGGGTATATGAGGCACTGTATCAATGGGCGTTAAGAGGTCAACCGGTTGCTGAAAAGATTTAGGTGATGAAGGACTAATAGGTAGGAGGGCATGTTTGAGAGGATCCGTCATGTTTAAAGAATGTGGTGATGTCGGTTCAAGAGGTTTCTCGTCTAAGGATGACAAAAGAAGTGGTGAGCCTTCCTCTTGTACAACAAGAATGGTAGAAGGAGACGTTTGGGAAATAGATAAATTAGATAACATCCGCTCACAGTCTTGCAAGGATGTGGTGTAAGAAGGCTCATTTGTGAGAAGGGAACTCTGGGAAGTTAATTCCTTGATGGGTAAAGGAACGGAAAGGATTTCAGTTTGTCTCGATGGCGAGGAAGGGGGTTCAATTTCCTGCGTTAGTGAAGAGGTTTGATTCATAATTTGTTAGATTGAGGTCTTTTTGGTGGGAATCTAAGACTGCATGGATCTCATGAACACTCTCCTCGGCTAAGATATATTGGTTTAGATTACTATTAGAAGAATGATTTGGGAATGGTTTGTTGAATATTTTCAAATTTCGGTTAGCAGGGGCGTTAGGATTATCGAGGGCTATATCCCCCGCATCAACCATTTCCTGCACTATGTTTTTCAACATCTTGCAGTTTTCATGACTGTGTCCCTTCACGTGGTGGAAGTTACAGAAGTCATTTTCTTTGTACCAAGAAGGTATGGCGCGAGTGGAATCAAACCCGGAATGAGGTTTAATAGGAGGTAAGGTAATGGCTCCTACTTTGAGCAATTTTTCCAATATCACACCATATGTTTCTCCCAAGGGAGTGTAGTTGATGGGCTCTGCTTTATACTTATAGGTGGTTTTTGGTGGGGTATTAGACGGTGGTTGGGATTTGACCATCACCGCGTGCACGGCCCCTTTTGATTTCGAAGCAGTCGATGGGTGAGGATTGGTGGTGTTAGGTTTGTTGGTGGAATCTTGGGTTCAGAAAGTGGGGTTTTTGTTGCGCAACCGCAATTTCTCTTCCTCTAAGGCTCGAATCTCTAGTTTTCGAGCCATAGTAAAGGCCTCGTCAAATGTACGGAAAGTTTGAATTTGGAGGGTAGGAGAGATGTGCTTAGCGCAGGCCCGCGTAAACAGTTCGATAAGTTCGGTCTGAGGCAAGGCATACGTAAGTTGGTTGATAAGGCCCCGCCATCGTCCAACGAAATCTGCGATAGATTCGTCTTCAAATTGTCGGATGGCATAGAGGTCGGTGATAGATACTTTCTTGGCAATGTTAATGGAGAAATGATCCAAGAAAGATTGGGCTAGCTGGTTAAAAGAGAAGATTGAGTGCTGGGTTAAAGCACTGTACCACTCCAAGGTGGGTCCTGATAAGGACATGGGAAAGGTGCGGAGTAGTAAAGCATCGTCGTGAGCAATCAGATAGCAGGCATGTCTAAATGATCGCAAGTGTTGTTGAGGGTCCTCCTTACTGTTAAAACGGGTAAACTTTGGTAATTCCCATTGAGGAGGATATGAATGAAGGGGGACTGAAGGGTGGATAGGCTCCCGACAAACTTGCTCGTATGTCAAGGCGCTACGACTTCCTGAAACAGAAGCCTCCAGATTTTGCATTTTGTCCATCATTTGTTTAATTAAATCAGTAGTTGGATGAGATGATGGTGTGGTTGTGGTAAACGGAGGCAAATTGGGCCAAGGGCCACTGCTAGACAATGGTGGGGTTAAATGTTGATAAGGTATGGAGGACGAATGTGTTGAGGCAACCGAATAGGGATGTCCTATATAAGCTATTGAGGTTACCAGATATGTGTGTGGAAATGAAAAGGTGGGCGGAGCTTGAGAAGGAAAGCTCGTGTGGATAGGTGGTAGAGAGCAAGTCATGAATGGAATAGTCTGCAAGAGAGACGAGGTAGGAGCAGTTGGCGGTAATGACATGTTGGGCCCAAGATTAACCAAAGGAAATCCAATCTATGCCGTATGGACCCCTGAAGCTGCTGAGGTAGGCGACGGGACTAAGGATGCGGAAGGCAAAGCGGAGTTATCAGGCAGAGAAGGGGCTAAATGAGCAGCTATACTGATAGGCATGCCAACAAGGAGTTGACCGTTGGGTGTACGGTCAAGGGCATGAGACAAATAGTATTGTACAACGCTAGGATTAGCATCCAGAAATTTGGTAAATTCTTTATCTCCCACAGGAATTTTAGGAACCTCGCTGGTGTCCGTAGGATTCCCACGAGAATGTGAAGGGGTGATTCAGGCAAAGGCACAGAGCAAGCATGTGAAACCATGGCGGCGGCTTGCTTTCGAGTGATAACAACCATGGACAGGAGTACACAGTAGGGTTTCAATCTATCAGGAACAGAAACAGACTCAGAATGGTGAAATTGGTAGGTTGTTGGTTTGTCAGAACGCAGAAAGATGGCAAGAATCGATATCGGCCTCGATAACCGATGTCGGTTAGACTATAGCCGACGTCGGTCAGTTAACCGATGTCGGTGTAAGAAGACTGGTATAAGAAAATATAAGAAGCTGCTGATTTGATTGTTAACAACGCTCAGTACATTTATCAAATTGTTCTAAGGTGATCACAGAAGACAGTGTATAACAGAGAAAACAGAACTGAAAACAAGCAAGATGCACATGCAAATCCAGAGACTAACCCTAGGGTTAATTTTAATTATTGTGGGCTTATGCCTTTAGACACGGAATGCTGTCAATCCTAAACAAAAGACTTAGGGGAAATGTCAAGTTTGTTTTGGCTTATAAGGTTACCTCAATCGGGCGGAGGAATACCACGGAAAAGGGGGGATGTTTTGAGCTGTTGTGTTAATTATGAAGTGATTCGGTATGTGTTGTGCAGTGAAAGTAAGATTAATTTCCTGTCAATACCGTGGAAATCACCCCCACGTGTACGACCTGTTACTTAGTCTACGTTCACTAGAATTGAAAACAGCAAGCAAGAATGCAATGTACGTGTTTTAAACCCAAATCGAAAATGATATTCGATGAAGCAAATAAGATGACTTTCACTAATGCGAAACTAGGAAAACAAGACAAATTCTTTACTAAATATAACAAAAACAGCAACAACAAGTATGCTTCCTAAAACGAAAGCAAGCAAGAGAAACAGAAACCCGAAATGGGTCCCACCGGGCGTGCCAAAATGTTTCGCACGGAATGTTTCGGCTCTGCAGAATAGACTTGCTTCTATCCTATCATTCCTTTGAGAAATAGATAAGGGTTAGGGCTAGGAGGAATACCTGTTGAATGTTGAGATGGTGTGCGCGTACCGTAGAGAAAGATCAGATCGACTGCGAAGAACTCCTTTTTGTCTTGGAAGGACTACCTGCAAGTAAGAATACAGGACCACCAGATTTTAATTAGACAATAAATGAGGGAGCTGCCTTAGGCCCAGGAAATATAAAACTTCCTTTCGAAGGTGGTCAGTTCCCCTTTTAATATGAATTAACACAAATGATAACAAAGAAAGCTATTGCAAAATCACGATTTAGGTATCTCGTTACAAAGCAATAGAAGCTAAATTATCAATAATAAAGCGTCACGTTGTTTGTTCGGTTACTGGTCATTGATACGTTCAGGTTGAGTTATAGGGATAAACCAGACTGGATCTGAGGTTGTTAGGTGGAAAATAGGCGAGAAAAAGGTTTTGGGGTATAAGTCACAGTGACCGACGCCGGTCACTGGGTAACCGACCGCGGTTAGAGAACCGCTGCCGGTAGGGGATAAACGATACCGGTAGGGTCAGCAATCTAAGTGCTTCTGGATAGAGGTTGGTTGCAAGGTGATTGTGGGGTTATTAAGATTGGTGGATGGCTGAGGGGAATAATGGGAGGATAGGGAAGACTCAGAGTGTGGTAAAATGGCCTTCTAGGCAATATCAGGATGTATGGGTGAAGGTTAAGTGCAGTATGTTGCTGGTAGTAGATCTAGGAATAAACTTATGATTACTATTAATCAACAGGCTCAAGAAAATGGTGCTTAGAAACATATAAAACACTACTTACTCGTCCCTGATGCAGATGCAGGTTTCAGGACTGTGATGATGAAGACAGGACCCAAGTTGGATGATCTGACAATCCAAGATGAGTTATCTCCTCTTTTGATGCTCGGATGAGTGTTATTGGCTCTGGTTATTCAGTTGCAGTCTTGGGCTTGATGTCCTTCTCTGCAAACTCTTCCTGTTTCTTCACTTGTCTCTCGCTCGGCCAAGCAAAATCTGGATCCTTTCAATGATTTCTCCTCCTTTTCGATCAAATGAAAATCTGATCCTTTGTTTTTGGTTGGAAGTGGTCATTTACAGGGAACCGATGGCGGTTACGCAACCGACGGCGGTCGAGTAGGAACCGGTATCGGTCAGTCAAAGCAAAGCTATTTTGGTAAAAAGCCGCTTTCCCTCCTTTTCTTCCAAGGGATTGGTTGCGGGCTTGGTCAAGTCATTATGAAGTTGGTTTTAGGTGTGGATGAGGAGTAATTAGTCATAGGTGTGGAATTGGACCAAGTTATAGGTCTTAATTAGGTTAGTTTAGGGTTAAGACTAGGTCATGATGAGGTGGCGACATGAGGTGGCAGGTATGGCGATGTGGATTTATTAATTATAAGGTAATTAATAAATAATTGTGTAAGGTTTAGGTGATGAGGTTAGGTTGCGAAATGGGATGCGGGGTACAGGGTGTCGTAATGACACAAATTTGGTGTCTACACCCTAACACCTTACATATAATGAAAGACTCTTCATCTTTCATAAATGTTCATAAACCACAAAGGTTTGATAACATGACTTAAATTTTTAAGACTTCATTTAGTATGAAGTCTACTTTATTTTAGATATATTCTAGTTCCGAACTTTGTAAAAAGTTATAGTAATTTTTACATAAGACGTATTATAACATTGTACAGTTACACTTAATTGATAGATTAACTATGAATTTGATCCTTAAAAGAAGCAATGAATATAACAAAGTTCTTAATGGGCTAAATGAATCAATTTAGAAAAGAACTTAAGGAGTGTTGGATTAGGGTTAGGAAAAGTTGCTGAAATCTATTTGAAGAATCCAAATTAAATTAAATTATTAATAAATTCCTTAGGGGTATGTACATCTCGATGAGGCTATTACAGCAGGATGCTAACACACACGCGACTACGAGGAGGTTGTACCTTTGAGAAGATTAGGATCTTCTCAAGGATACAACGATGTAGTGACATGTGGCAACACCCTTCTGCATTGATCATCTAGATCTACACACATTGGACTTGATCCTAGTTTCTCTCTGGATCTGGTTAGTAGCATAGTTAAGATATGGAGTAGCCCTCTAAAACTCGGGGTACCTTGGCACACGGGGTTGACTTAGGTTAACCCAGTATGCCAACTTACCCTAAGTTTTCGGGAGCCTCTCCCTATCATAACATATGTTGTTAACTCGAACTAGGGTAAAAATTTGGGCAAGTGGACTGGCGGAAGTCAGTAAAGGACATTCTAAATAACAATTGAGTGGGGTGAAGGACGTATTCCAGATTGACGAGTATGCCATCAAGGAATAGTAATATGAATAGTATGTTAGAAATCTTTGGCCAAAGTATCGCAAGTTGCTGGTTGCGTTGTCCTATGTCACCTAGTCTAAGGTTCGTGATGCAGATGAATATTGGTAACAAATATTCAGATAGGTTCCTTAGACAGATCATTCAATACCCTAAACGGGAAAGAGAACCAAGTATACGTAGTATATGAGATAAGTGTTCATTACTTAATGCTAAACATGAATAGATCGGTAGTACACTTCGAGTCATTACAGCTGTATATGGTTATATGTTACATGAATGGTTGATAAAGAATGTGTGTTCTAAATTATGAATCTAGAATAGAGAACATTATTAAAAAAAAAAAAATTCCCTTATTTCTAAAGTCTTAAAATGGGAATGTTACAATTTGCGTCATCCGGTGATTTGAGGCTGCCCTCTTGTAACTTGAATCTCCTCAATGATTCTTCAAGGTCCATACCTCTCTAGGAAGGCATGTCTGGACCTATCAAGATGGGAATATCATCTTCTTCTTCAATCGTTATGAAAATATTCATTCTCCTACTATCTTGATACAAGATGTTGGTTCTGGACTTCTGGAATTTCACACTGTGTACCTCATCTTCTTCTTTGGAAGTAATTTCTCCATGTCCCCCTTTATTGGTATGGTTGCGGAAGACCAATTCATCTAAATTTTACCCCCTAACTACTGATAGAAACCCCTACTTAGAAACATTCCAAATGAAGCCAAAATTTCTGCTACCAAAATCATCACTGAAACTTTCTTGTCTGGAAATTTGGTGAGATCCACCTATGCATCTTTGATCTTCCCTACAAGTGGGACCTCTTTTGACTCTAAGGAGTAACAAGATCCACCAGGTGGAGTCATGGTGAGTTTGAGATCCTTGGCGACCTTTATAGGCATTACAATCTCGAAGGCACAGAATCTATTATGTAGTTGTTCAATATATAATCTCTAACAAGAAGATAGACATAGAAAGGCTCAACCTTAGCAGTCTTGGATGCACTCAATGAAAACATGTTATATGATGGAGGTGTAGGTGGGTTTGGTAGTATTCCTTTAGAACTAGGAGTTACAACATTGGGTGTTAAACTACCACTCTTGATGTATTGAACAAACCTCTCGAATTGTTCGGGGTGAATCTTCATATATTAAGTTTGAGTAATCTACACCTTGGCTCTATTTAAATATTCTACGAAGTCAAAGGGAGCATATGCGGATAAGGGAAATGAAGGGAATGATTTTGGAGTTGGGGTAGGTTTGATGCTTGGGGAATGGAGGGTATTTTGAATGGCACACTAGGAACTTTTGAAATGCTAGTTTTTACAGGAGAAGATTTAGATTTAGAATTAGAAGAGGCATTAAAAGACTTACTTGGAATTGTGGGAGCCTTCTTTCTTGCTACAAGATTAGGTTTCAACAATGTGGAATCCATGGAGGGTAGGAGTGGGGTCATCAACTGATTTTTTTTTGTAGAGTCACCACATGAGGATCTTCAGTCTTATTTTTCTTTGCAACAATGGAGGGAGATGCTCCTTTCTCAGACTAAGAATGAGTGAATACTGCATATGAGAAAATGGGTGCATCCTCATCACCTCTAGAATACTCACAAAGTCTTATTTTTGTATCATTATGAATTTCATAAATTTCTATAAAATCACCACTTTCACTTTCTTGTTCAAGCTCATCTTCATTTTCTGATCCTAGAACTTGCATTTACATGGGGGCCTCCAAGGCAAGCCTTTGGGGTATTTCTACAATTTTATTTGTGTTATTTCTTTGAGAAGATACTCATTCAAAGAATTCCCTCTTCAAAGATGCCATCTCAAATGTCAATTTTTCAGCAATGGATTGGTTCTCTAGTCTCCAAGACGTTGGTCCTTGCCATTTGATGGATTATTTATCTTCCTTGATAGGATGATATCATCATTAACTTTGATGGCCATCCTTTGTGCTTCTACAATATTCCTTGGTTGAACTCTTTGTAGGAAAAATCCTACCTCTAGTGATTAAGCATTGATGAATAATCTCTTGATATTGTTTTCAGAGGGTGAATCTTCTTTTGGTATCCTGTGAAGCAACCATTCAAAATGAGCCACAAATTCTCTCATAGTTTCACTTTCTCCTTTCTTTATTTGAGCTAACTACACCAAGTGGTCCCGATGCAGGTCTTCAATTGATTTCAATCTTTCCTCGAAATTCCTTTTGACATCATTCTAGCAAGTGATGGATCGAGAAGTCATGAGGTAGAACCATTCCACTGCTTTTTCTTAGAGGGACTCCACGAACAGTCTCACTACAACATCTTCATGTTCAACACCAAGGATTCCACATGATGTCATGAAAGAAGTGATGTGCTATTCAGAATTTGTGTGTCATCGCATTTGAACTTCAGAAATTTCTTACAAAACCCCATTGGTAGATCGTGAAGAGGGGGTTCAAGAGCAAGCAGGCTTGTATTTCTTCCCCATGGAAAAATGGGTTAGCGTCTTTATGCTTCATTTTCCATTGTTGTTTCTTCTTCTTCTTCACTCTTATTTCTACAAATTCCTCTTCCGAGAACTCAATGCTCAATAGTGATTGAAAAAAGGGAGAATTTGAAGGGGGTATCAACAATATTTTGGATAGGATTTCTAGGTGAAATTCTTAAAGTTCCAGATGGAGAGGAGGCTTGAGACAAGAAATGTGGATTATCTCTAATTCGTTCTTATTGATTTTACAAATCCTCAAAATTTGAATCAACAACACCTCTCAACCTGCTCAACCTAGTGTATCTTCCTTTAACCAGCTTTTGGAAATTCTTACAGTGGGAATATGAAAAGACACTATGGAATATGAAAGGTCACGTGTAGGAATTGACAAAGTGTATCTTTTAGTAATAGCTTTTCATGAACTATTTTTTTATGTTTTTCAATATTTATTTTTTTGAATTTTTGGACCTTCTGATCATATTTTGGGTACATATGTTGCTAAATTTGCCCCACGGTGGGTGCCAAAAATTGTTGGCAAGAAAATTTGTTGGGTGGAAAAACTTGTGGATTTATTGACAATACTATGGGAATCTAAGTCCCTCTACTTGATCGGTGCAGTTTTCGTATATGCATGCACGAGTAAAGGTGGATTTTATTGGTGGCCTTGTATTAAGGATTCAACAGGGCACAACATTGACCCTGTGGAAAAGATATAAATTTCTTACTAGAGAGTAATTTGTCTATAAAGTGGGAAAGGGAGTGAGAAATGATGTAGGAGAACTAATGTTGTAGGTAGAAAATCAAATTCCTGCACACACTAGCTAGAAATTTCAACACATGCATTTATGAGAAGAAATAACTCTGTAAATAACAACAAAACCAATTAGAATTTATGAGCAAAAAGTATCAATAAATCCCTCAGTCAAAAAGGCTAGAAAATCCTTCTTCTTGTATTGATTTCTTAAACAAAAGTTGTACATAGTGTAGGAATGGAGGAAAACTTGTGAGGGGGGAAATGGAAGAAAATGGCTATCTCCTTTATTCTCTCAAAGTACAATACACTCTTGACTTTAAAAATCAATCACCAACCCTTTGAAATGGGAATGGCTTTACAATTTATAGAATGAGAGGTGACTCATCATCTACCCCCAATGCCTTTTCATATGTCCTCACACAACTTAAAACTTTTCAACTTCCTAGGAAACTTTTAAGTCCCTTTTTATAACATAAATGTGACTTATTACATTAGGAACATTAAGACATATGAAAAATTGTAACCCCAATGCAAAATTAGAACATTGAGAAGAGAGAGAAAGTTGGGGGTATGAAGAGAAGAGAGAGAGAAGAAGAAGAGAAGATGTTGCCCCGATGAATTCCGATGATCCTCGTTGATGGAAAGATCCAATGCGATGAAACTATGAATCTTCAAACTCATGTGAAACTCCTTCAAATTGGCTCACAGATGCTTTGGAATGAGTGTTTAAAAACACTGTTGAATGGTTCTATTGATGACCACAACTTCCACCCCGCACAAGATACTCCTGTAACTCGAGCCATGAAGTGAGTGTCGAGAGACACTGTTGAATTATCTAAGATGAGTCTCAAATTCCCTATGAGAAATTCCCATGGATGATCCCGAAATATGGTGTTGACCTGAATGATCATCCCTTTATGTCCCATTGTTCCAAAACTATCCCTTGAGTATGACATACCATTAATAGAGAGTACCCACATGGGAGACTTATTATTTATAATAAGAGGTGATTCTTGTTTCTTCTTGACCATCTTGATTTCATGAAATTACTCATTCAATCTTGTGCACACTACCTTAGCCTTGGCCGTATCTTAGGGACTTACTATTTTTAGTAAGCACCCATATAGAGAGCTTACTATTTTTAGTAAGTGGTCATTTTCACTATTTTATGCTTTGAACACCCATTCTGACTTCCTGGTGACCTTTGGTGCACATTTCTTTCACCATATCTACCGCAATTAATTTTGATGAAGACTTATCGAAGATAGCAAGCCTGTATAGGAAATCTTATTATTTTGGAAAGTGGACTTCCATTGCTTGGTTTGTGATAGAACGTATTTATTTGGACTCATCTCATCATCGCGATCATGTCCTCCAAATTTCACATAACTTTTCCCACTAGAAAGCATGGAAATAAATTTTAAAAATTTCACTGGCAAAGTGGCTTCAAGCATGAAGCTACCATGGCAGCCATTCATAGAGCTTGAAATTTGAAGGTTTGGTTTTTGTCTCCTTCGCAATGAAAACAACTCCATTGTGACAGTTTTTCATTTGGAGTCGTGGGCAAGATTTTAGCTCATTTCCATTGTCGATTGATGGGAAATCTAACAAATGTGAGTCGGTGAATGAAATGGGGATTTTGTTGTAAAAATGTTTCATGAAACCATTTGAACTCCCATTCATTACATCTTCATTGTCTTGAAAAATTTGGAACTCTAAAAATATGGCTCCTTAATCGACTTGTATTTTACAAGATATGAATATTTTTCGATTAGGTGACTTCGTGGTTATCTGGTGAAAAAATCTTCATTTTCTTCATTTCTCTATCATTCTTCATTTTTTTGACCCATTTTTTCTCTTACACCTATGAATTTTCATAGATTGGAGGATTTTTTGGCAATGGAAGATCTGGTTTGGAGCAACAATGGTGGATTGGGTGTCTAGACAAGCATGAACAGAGCTATGGCAAGGTATGAAGTTGTGAAGAAGAAATGGGGGAAAATGGCTAAGTGCCAGATTTAAATTATTCAAAAATGTACAGCAAGGGTGGGGCACATTTTTTCATGTTTTATGTCCCTCACCTCAAAGGGACATGAGGGACATCAAATTCCATGGTGAGAAAGGTAACGACACGTGGTAGATATCGACGGTGAAGAATGAAGGCTTGGTAAGCACATGGGGGCTACAAATTAGCTCTTGAAGAGGTCACATGAGTGACAAGGAGTCTCCTTAGGGGATGGATGAATTTTTTCCACATATGATGTCCCTCACCTCAAAGGCACATGAGGTACATCAAATTCCACAATGCTCCAAGTGATGACATGTGGCAGAGATCCGACTGTGAAGGCTTTAAGCTCCCGTAAGCACCTAGGGGCTAAAGCGGCGATCCGGGAGGTCGCATGAGGGTGCAGAGGTCTTATGGGGGCTAGGCACATTTTTCCATGTCTTATTTCCCTAACCTTGAGGGACGTGAGGGACATAAAATCCCTCCAAGCTCGGAGGTGACGCATGTCCTTCTAAAATTTGACTTACTCCCGAACTCGCTCTAAGAGGGCAACTTGAAACAATGATAACTTGAGCTCCTGATGGAATTTTGATGAAATTTTATATGATGTTTACTATAAATTTCCTTATGAATAAAATTTGGGGGTATCAAGTCTTTATTCCTCCATTCAATCCCTGAAATAGTGGATTTTTATTTGGTACTCCACCTATGCATGAGAAAAACTACTTGTAGACCCATTGCACCAAAGTGTTGTGAAAAAAATAATTTCACCATATTTTAGGGCTTGGAATTCCATTTATTATGATGTTTAGGTTTTCTCCTAACTCCATCTAGAGCTCCCAAAATCAGCTTGAAGCTTAGCAATTGTTTTGGCTTGTGCATTGCCTAGGCCTGTGAACCATGTTTTTGATCAAACTACTTCAAAATATCCAAATATTCCTTGAATCTTCCAAAATAACTTCCATGATATCCCAAGGCCTTTAAATGGCCTTCATTTCTGATTTGGATTTTTGTCTCACTCCATGGGGTTGCTCTAGTCCTAGGAAGGACGGTGATTACCTTTCCCTGCCTGAAGCTCGCAATTTTCAATGGACTCCTAAAATCACCTAGGTGGTTTGATTTGAATTTCCTAAATCCCCAAGGGTAATGAATTAAAACCAATTGGGAGATTACTGGACTGACTAGGAGGACCCCAGGTGTCGTGGATGGGTAAAACTTGAAAAAATTAACACGGTGGTATAATTTTCATGCTTAGAAATTATCAATTTCCTTGTTGCATATTTGCATAACAACAAAGCTGGTTATGAAGATACGCCGGTGGAAAAGGATATATAATTCCATGGAGGTATTTTTACCGTGAAGAAATGAGAGAAGTAGACGAGGAAGTAGAGGTGTTGCTTAGGGGAGGTGTGGAACCTATAGAAGGGTTTGTGAAGATGTAAATTGTTGGGCAAGATGTGTTTTGTGATGAAATCATATGAAGGTCGTAAATAGGAACTGAGGAGACATCAGATGTCTTAGGTTGACTAGTAGAATATTTCTCACTTGATGTTTCAAATGGGTTAATAGGGATGGAAGATATTTTGGGTTGATTGACATTTGATGTTTTGGATTGACCTATTGAAGTGTATGAGTATAATTGTTGGATGATATGCTCTTGATTTTGATTGATAAGACGTGTAATGGTAGATGAAGGATCATAGGTGTATGGAATTAGTTGGGGTGTGAATGGTTGTAGTTGAACACCCCTAGCTACTAGATAAGTGTTAAGAGCAATGGGGTTTGAATCTAACATTTCTTCAAAAATAGGGTCTCCCCTATTATAAAAAGGAGGTTCGAGACGCCTCTGGTTGAGAACTAGGAGAAAAGGGTTGTTCTATTTCTTCTAGTCCAAATGTATGAAGGATTTGACTATGATATTGACATGTGGAATTCAATTTTTTTGTCTCATTTCTTCATTATTCCAAGTTTTTTGGGCATCATAAAGGGGAGTGGATTTAAGCTGTCTGATAAAATGGTATTTTTTGTGCCATTGGAGTAGGAAATGTTGTAGAGGATAGTGTAAGTGATGCAGTATAAAGTGGAACATGTTTCTAAAATGATATAGGTAGTGGGGTGGACATGTTTTCAAAATTTTGGTTACAATCTTGTTGTCTGGTAAGTACCATGGTAAACAAACACACAAACACCTAGAAAATGAAAAATAACTAATTGGGTTGATTTAAAAATAGCAGGAAAAAGCAAGCAAAATATTGTTTTATATTTATCTTAATTAATTATGAAAGAGTGAAATGTGTAAGATGGTTAACGAAGGTCCTAGGAAATGGTAGTCTATGGCTAGTTTCAGGAATATTTAAGGACAATTTCCTAGATATACCCAAAGTTACGTGAGGCCCAACTCTATATAGTTGCTGATACAAGTGTGCTATTGGGGCCTACCCCCTCACTTCATGGTCCCACAGTGATAAGGGTGTCGGGTGCTTTTCCAATATACCGACAGATAGGTGATTATACTTGGCCAGAACACCAAGTCAACTTCTCCTCTTGGGGATCAAATCCAAGTAGGTATCCACCTAGGTAGGAATTGTTTAAATGCATTTTGATATTGAAGTGATTTGGTTGTGTGTGGGGGAAGAAATAAGTGAATGCAACAAATTTCCTTCCTAATTAGACTATGTGAAGCAAGAAGAATGTAATTTGTTTATTTTTAAAAACCCAAAATGAAATTTTTCTTTCGATGAGGAAAAACAAACAAGGATGCAATACAGAAAGCAAAAAGGAAAGCTTTAGGACTCACCTTGAAATCACTCCTATTTTTTTGTTTTACCAAATTTTTAAGCTCAAAGCAATCCAACAAATCAAGAGCCTAAAAACGATGAATCAGTAACCGGGTTAGGTAGAAAAATAGAGACAAAAACCAAAAATAGAGATTAAAAAGGCCAACTATAGAGTAATCAAATGCACTCATAAAATCGCCCAACAATTGTAAGAAACCCTGGCAATTTCCCTAATCACAGGAGATTACTTAACAGAGAACCAGAAAAATAAAAAAAAAGAGATGAAACTATTAATGAATTAACAGGGACAAGGGTCCCACCGGGCATGCCAAAATGTTTAAGATAAATCTTACCTCTTCAACCTAACTAAATAAGTAAGAAAATAAGACTCACCAAACCTTGATATGGCGGGGTTTTTGTGATACCGCGGATGTGATGGAAGATGAATGGATTGTTGCACTCTGTGGAAGAAATGAAACCAGATCCTCTATCGCGATAAGACCTACATATCACCAACACTAAAATGAGGATGATTAGTAATATAGGTAGGTGGGTTTCTTGAAAAAGGCTAGTTCCCAGAAGTCAAAGGACTTCCTTGTATGGATGTCAACCCGCTTTGAGACACTCAAGTTTATTTATGTAAATGAAATACAACATATGATATATGAAATACGTGAGAAAATGTTTATGATTTATTTAGATCATTACAACATGATGATGATAACATAG
This sequence comes from Taxus wallichiana var. yunnanensis, assembly GCA_018340775.1. Lineage (NCBI taxonomy): Eukaryota > Viridiplantae > Streptophyta > Pinopsida > Cupressales > Taxaceae > Taxus > Taxus wallichiana. Next base: position 578,706,517 of record CM031244.1, on the reverse strand, counting down.
AAAGAAATATGACTAAGGCTCAAATTCAGAATCAAGATCGGTGTCCAAATTCTCAAAGAGATTACAAAGTAGTTTTGGCCATCCTCCTTAGAGAAATATAAATCAGGTTCCTTGATATAATTGTGCTTGAAGAAGTCTGAGTATTCTTTTTCGATGTCATATTTTTGTGTAAAGTCTAAATCGAAATCCTCAAAACTAGGCTCACTTTCAAATTCTACTTGATTCAAGTGTTGAATCCTTCGAGAATGTCTAATATAGCCTCATAATAATGCTCAAACCAAGTGAGATCAACTCATATTTGTTGTACCTCATAGTAAGCCTCCCAAAATTCATCAGTAGCTTCACAAATCTTCTGGGTGAATTCAAAAATGCTCCCTAATTTGTCAAAGGGGGCTGAATGAATAGCGCACAACTTGAGGTCATGCAAAATATCATATTTCTCCTAATGAAGTGGATGATGGATGATTGGTAAAGAGTTGATGCTCGTGATTAGATGATTGGGTCCACCTATGGCCATCTAACATAATCCATTCTTGAAAAAATGTTAGCAAACACAAGAGATAAAAGTAATTGATAGGAATTATTGAATGAAATCTGACTATAGGAAAAATAGAATGCACAGGAATCGCAAGTGATTCTAGGAATCGTAGGCAATTCTACAAGATTTTTAATAGACTGATAAAATGAAATATTTGACTAATTAATATGGAATTATGATCTATCAGAGGCTATTGTAAGACAATAAATGGTCAGATAAGAATATTGGCATGCAGAGACAAAATGAGAAGAAAAAACATGTCCTTGATTGATAATGAGAGATGAGAGGTTGACAAGATTTGTAGCTAGATGATGAACAAGATTCAAAACAAATCCAGGATGCTTGACGATCATGAAGGAGAGTGTGGGATGATAACACGTTCACGTTGATGTAGAGTGACACTAATGAATCTTGATAAAAACTCAAAATGTAAGCATGCTCATGGATTATCATGGATGGTCCCTAAGAGAGGCAGATAAGCTGGTTTATATAGATTATTGCAATCGAAGAAATCGTCCATGATTTTAGTCGGTTCAAGTTTAAGGGTGATTATCTTGCTAATTTGAATTTGATTTGATAGGGGATTTCAAGGGATAAAAATTAGTAACTAGACTAATGTCGAGATTAGTTTAGTTATATGGGTTTAAGTTAGGAATGATTTTGTTAGGATGACCATGGGGTGATTTTGGAAGGTTTCCTTATTAATTTTAAACTAGACTTAACTAATGTGAAAGAGGTATTTTACACGGGGTGAAATAGGAATATAGGAATATGATTAATTAATTAATTGAGTAAAATAGGGTGGATTATGACATAGGATAGGTGGGCATAATTGATTAAATTAATTAATTGAAGGGTACTAAGTGGATTACCTAGATTAAGGGATAGTGGTGTGTTTTAATTGTCCATGTTTGTGAATGAGTGGATAATTGAATGAGGACATGTGGGTGTAGATTTTTGGTTTCTACACTCTTGTGAAGCCATTAAAAATGATGTTGAAGAAGAACCTGACATTCAAGTGGACAACGAAGGGAAAAGAGAGTTTTGAGGCTATCAAACATGCAATATCTCAAGCTCCAACTCTCATCAACCCAAATTTCTCTAAGTACTTCATTCTTTATGCCTTTGGTGGTTCAGACACAATCTCTACCATCTTTATGCAGCTAAATAAGGAAGGATTTGAGCAACCCATTGATTTCTTCAGTTAGATCTTGGAGTATTATGAGGTGAGGTACTCTTTCATTGAGAAACATGTCCTTGTTGTGATAAGAAGTTTAAATAAATTCATGCATATAGTGTCAAATAACAAAATTCATCTACTAGTTGCACATGCTAGTGTAAAATATTTTCTTTTAAACAAGGACCTTAATGAAAAAAGAGCTGGTTGGATAACCAAGGTCATGGAATATGAAATTGATATTAAGGTAACTAATTTGGTTAGGGGTAAGGGTCTTTGTGAGTAGTTGTCTTCAAATCAGCATGCAGAGTCAAAATATGGAGAAGGAACATGTTTAGTGCTCCGAATGATAAAAACAACAAGTAGCAGATGGTATGCCCACTCATTGTTGGACTCAAAATATATCACACTTCCTTCAAACAGAAAATTCCCTCAAGGTTTGAGCAAAGCTAAGAGAAAGTATTTCAGGATACAAACTATACCATATGTGTTTGTAGATAATTTTTGTTTAAAAGGAAATGAATGGTGTCCTTATAAGATGCATGAAAATAGATTAGATAGATAGGGTATTACATGATTTCCATGATGGAGAAACAGGTGGTCATTTTACCTCAAAAGTAATGTAAACTCTTAGAATCATGAAAGCTCATTATTACTAACCTAATATTTTCAATTATTTCCACTCATAGATCAAGAAATGCAAGAAGTGTGCCTTTTGTTATCTCATTTTAGTGATTCCACCTAAAAATGAGATAACCATATGAAAATTTTAGGAAAATCGCTTTGAATGAGATTTTTAAGTTTTGGGTTTTCATGACATGAAAGCATGTTTCTAGATGTTACATGTCCGATGTTCCTCGAAACCGAAACCCAAATAAAGCCTTTGTGTCAAGATTTTGGGACTTAGAAACATCTAAACAAGGCATGCATCATGTCTGATGTTTCCCAAAACCCAAAACCCGAATTGAGTTTTTATCCTTTGTATCGGGTTTTCGGAAGCTCCGAGCATGATGACATGTCATTAATGTCCAGTTGTCTAGTAGTTGGAACACGCATCAAATGAGGTGTAATTAATGTTAGGGTATTATAAATAGTTGGTTTTCCACGTCATTTGTTACCTGGTACATTTTTACTTCATTGGAGTTTGGTGTGTGCTTCTTCTACCTGCAAACCCGATTGAGCTTCCTGGTCGATTTTGCCATCCGTCTTTGATCATTTTTCAAACTTGTTGAAGGTATTCTTCTCTTCTTTATATTTTAGAGCTTTTTGGGTTATTTATGAGGTGTTTTGTTTGGGTTTCCTTTTCATTTCCTCTTCCATTACTAGTTTAGGGTTTTGGGTCTTTTTCCTTAGTTCTTGTCTTTTTCCTAGTAGGGTTCTTGTTTGAGATTCACTCCTTGGTTATTTACTTATTTTTACATAAGTTGTAGATTTCAAAAGAATCTAAAAATCAATAAGTGAAAAAGGCAAGAAATTCTCATATTCTGACATGTCAGAAACCTAATATATTGATTTCAAGTTTTATAGGGTGTTGTACATCTCATTTCTTCTTCCTTGTGTTGGGTTTTGCAGGGTGCTCGACACATATCAAGTTCTTCGCGTGTTGGGAACTTCCACCTGCTCGACATCCTCCAAACTCTGCAAGTGTTTCAAGTTTTTCAAGGTGCTCAACATCCTCCAAATTTTTCCATTGTTTCTGGTTTCCATTGGTGTTTTGCAAGTTTCAAAACCCAAACAGTGTGGCGGGTCTGTGCACTTTTCCAACAAGCTTTCACACCCGATTTCTCTTCTAGAAGTCATAAAGGAATTTTCTAGACTCCTCATGTCGACACGGCTAATCTAAGGATAAGTCGATAAGTCAGGAAAGATGAAGTATAAGTATCAGAAGATGGAGTATTCTTCTTATGTAAGTTGCAATTATGACATCTGGGACATAGAGCTCGGAAATATAGATATGGAAAACTTATGGAAAAGAATTGAATTATACTCAGAATTCATGGATGAAGTCAATAGCCGGCAGCGGTCTCCCTCTTGCAGTAGGATTTCGATGATCGATTAATGCCTTGAGTTCATCTTGGCTTGCATTTCCAACTATGACTCAACCTCCCGCTCAGTAAGAAATCAAGCAGGGAGTCTATAGTGAAATTGGACGGAGATTACTTTGATCAACTCCTAAAGTTTCCCAACTTTATGGAATATGTTGATTTAGACCTTAAATCAGCACAAAAGGCCTGGGACAAAGATCAGGAAGACTGCATCAAGCATGTAAATAAGAAGTTCTTGATCAAGGCTAAGCCAGCTTGTTTCTAGGTTTCCTAAGTCGGTCCCTAGAAGTGATTTTATTCTTGAAGTCAGTGATATCATCACCCTGTTGAGCCGGTTATTTGGACTCCCAGATTCAAAATAATTCCAAGGGTGGATGTACCAGTTCATGGTCATCATAAAGAAGAATGACCAAGGGATTGATTGGGGTAGCCTAATAAGTGATGAGATAGACTCCCAAATGAAAATGGTCTTGTCTACCGGAAAGTTCTATATGATGTCATATGTCACCTATGCGGTAGCAGGCATGAGAAACTATCCAGGCTAGATGCAAAGGGAAACTAAGCAACAAAACACATATATCGGTACTTCCCATAGCTGACAATAAAAGGGTCTGAAGACCAATATAGAAGAGTGAATGATGCCTTCTTCTATGAAAACATTTGTAGATTGGATCCTGATCTAAGGAAGAGAAGGGTTTCGATGAAGCATGGGCCGAAGTGTCAAAATGGGGTTGCATTTTCTTGCAATTCAAGAAGTTTACTTATCTTCAGGGGGTAAGGTTCCATGGTAATCCTTTCCATTTGCCTAGGTTCCCAGGTGACAAATTGATCCTTATGGAGTTGGTCAGACAATTTTTGGATTTTCACAAATTCCAACAAAGCAAGCACATTGCCGCCATCTCCTTCCCCGTTTCCATTGGAAGGTATACATGTTCTACCATGGTTAAGGCCAAGAATGTGGTGCATAAGCTTTAGGAAAATTGAAGAAACATATGAAGATGAGGGAGGGATTTGATATCCAAGGAATTGTGAAGTCATATGGAACCTTGTATCTTCATGTGCCCCATGTGGAAGATATTTGGGTTGATCTTCGGGATGAAGTTGCCATCCGAAGAAAAGACAATAGCAGATTGACACTTGAAGAAATTCAGACGTTAGATCTGGTTGATATCCTTGAAGGCACCATAGACAATGAAAGTGTTCTGGACACTAGGTACGAATAGTTAGATGGAGACCAACTCAGATTCCTAGCCATTGATTGGTCTGTCGCTGAAAAATCTTCCATCGCTAAAAGATCTACTCAGACTCTTGTCCGTACCAAGGCATGGCTCATTTCTTGGGGAATGATTTATAAGGAAAATATCTTTTCAAAAATAGCTACTTTAGAAGTGGGACCCTCCAAGGGAGAGAAGGAAAAGGATAAAAGCCCTACCAAGAGGCAAATAAAATTTAAGTTTGTCAGAAAAGGAGAAAATTAAGGGGCTGAATCATCGATACTCCTACACAAACAGTTGATATATTGGATTCACCTCCTCCACAGAACAAGGAGAAATTATTTCAAAAATCAAGGTTAGTCAACCTCTTGTTTCTCCTTTTGTTGATTTCTCGTCGAAAGTAAGTCTTTCTCTTGCTTCTCAAGCTTTGGCTTTAGAGTCTTTACCTCCTCTCTCCCAACCTTCCTCATCTCATATTTCAATGCCACTCTCATCAGTCATGACCAGCATCTTCTCTCGACCTTTCACCTCTCTCTGTTGGACCTAAGATGGCCATAGAAATGCCTCCTCCTTCCACACCTTCATTCCCTAAGTCTATTCCCACAGTCACCACACTTGCAGTCATCACGACTCCATAAGTAAATCTTCCTCCACCTATAGATACAACCATAACACCTCCAATAGGAGAAAATTCTTCCACTGTACCTCAATGGTTAATTGATCAGACCCCAAGGAAGAGGAAGGTGGTAGTTCCCCTACCAACCTTCGACTTTAGTTCACTCAAGGCTTCTCTTGCCAAATCTGCCAAGAAACCCAAAATAATTTCAAGGGTTTCAGTGGATGCCTCAAGGCATAAGTTTGCAGATATTGCTACTCCCACGGCCAACAAAACTAAGGAGGATATAGTGGTGACTGATTATCATATTACAAGGGTTGATCTAGGAAAAGTAACAATAGAAGGAGCACAACAGGATGCACAGGATGTCATAAACGTGCTTTGCCAAAAGATGAAGGAAACAAAGGTAAGAAGGGATGAGCTAAAGGATAAAGTTGAATAGTTAACGGAAGTATTGCTCAAAATCTCAAATCCCACTCAGTCAACACCATCATCTTCTACCCCTACTCCTATCAGGTTCGATTTCTCGTCGGTACCTATGATTGAAAAGATCAACAAGAAGGTGAGAACATTTGAAGAATGGATAAAGAGGATACTCCTACAAGGAAGAGAGGTCATTGATGACACAATGGAGGTTTATAAATCCTTGGAGGAAATAAAGAAAGATGGTGACAAAATGGATGATGAATTTTCACAGGAAGTCGGGAACCTTGAATTAACTTTAGAGGCTCTCAATGCACTAAAACAGGTTCCATCTCGGATCTTAATGGAAGAAGGAATCATTCCACATGGGGATAAGCATTTCCAGCTAGCCAAAGCCATTAGATTTAGGATAAAGATTCTCAGTGAAGCTTGCAGCAAGTTGAGGGAATCTAGAGATTAGTTGGTTGATGCCACCAATGACATAGAAGAGGAGCTGTCCAGGATCTTCACCAAGGTGTTGGATGAAAGCTCAAATATTCTACCTACTGACAATCTCTATAAACAAATTCAAGAATTAATTCAGCATGAACCAGCTTCCATCTTTGATCTGAAAACCATCGATAAGTTCATAAGGATCGAGAATGTTTTGGAATCACTAAGGAAACTCAACAAGAAATTGAAGAAACTTCCTGGTAACACAAGTGACACTTAGGAAACTTGTGAGGTCCTAAGTGATTATTCTAGTGTGCAGATGAAGATGAGATGCAAGGCATAATTTGGAAGTTCCAAGAATTTTGAGACAAGTAGGATTTGCTGGAAGAAGACAAGGATGACGAAGGAATAAACATAATGTTTCATGTCATTTCTATCAAGAAATTGTCATGTCTTTTTCATTTTTGTTTTGTCACATAGGAAGCAATTTTGACTTGTTCTCCTGTGTGAGAGTCAAGAAAAATAGGACTCTTGTTAAAAGACTATTTTCTAGTATTTATCATATTTTCTCTCTGCTCTCTCTATTATAAATAAGGGATGCTTGTGCATTCCAAAAGGCATTCCAAAAGGAGAGGTTTTTAGAATATTAAGAGCTATTGTGAAGAAGAAGAAAAAATTTGTGTTTTCTTTTTAATCATTGAAGAATAGAAACAAGTGTTATTTTGCAAACTTTGTGTTCGGGATTCATCTATCTTGAGAAATTTTTCTTACGTCCAAGATCTTGAGCTATTATTTGTTTAGTGTTCTTGATTATTTTAATCATTTCAAATATTACACCCATTATATAAAACTCGTATAAGTATTTCTTGATCTTTGTTTTCTTGAAAGAAAATGTGTTCCTCTCATTCCCTTCCCACTTTGTTTTTGTCGTAATAGTTTCCTTTCTAATCCATTCCATTTATAAAGCTGTAACATCTCCATCTCGTGTTGATATGGATTTCGGGATTGTATCCCAACCCCAATGGTCAAAATAGTGTGGATACTATATAAATTATTTCTGTTGTGTTTTAGATTAGTAATAAAGCAGGTAGTCACACTTTTGTCTTTGAGGAGGGATTTGATCTCGTACCGTGGTTGAACCTCATATTTTGGCCGATAAAATATCTAACCAACACCTTCTTCACAGGAAAAGAGAGACTAGCATCCCTCCCATTACACCCCATCTTTGTAAATGAACCATTCATGCAATGGGGTTTGGACTTTATTGGGGTGATCAACCCAAATTCTAGCCTAGGTCACAAATGGATCCTTATAGCCACTAGACTACTTCACCAAGTGGAAAGAGGCAATTACACTCAAAGAAGCAAATGAAACCAACATTCTAGATTTTTATGAAGGTATTGTGACAAGGTTTGGTGTCCCTTCCACTATAATATCAGATAATGCCTTGGATTTTCTTGGGACAAAGATATCTGATTGGGTTGTTAGGAATAACATCTATTTGAGCACATCTTCTAATTATTACCCTCAGGGTAATGGCTAAGATGAGTCCACCAACAAGAAATTTTTAAATATTATAAGGAGAACTCTAGATGAGAACCATAGGACTTGGCATACCAAACTGAAATCAGCCTTGTGGGCTGATAGAATCACTCTTAAGAATTCAACTAGTTATTCTCTTTTGAGATTGGTCTATGGTAGGTAAGAAAGACTACCAATATCCCTAGAACTACCAAAGTGTTGGAGCTTATCAGACAGGTTGAATTTTGTTGATTTTAAATCCATGGAAGCCAAAGAATGTAGACCTCATAAAGATAGAAGAGCTAAGAAACTAGGCTATGGAAGTAATAGATAAATACTAGATGAGATTTGACAAGAAGGCCAAAAATAGAACCTTCTAAGAAGGAGACTTGGTCCTGAAATGGGATGTAGATAGAGCCAAACCAGGAAGAAACTCCAAGTTTGATGCAATATGGAGTGGCCCTTACATGATTTCAAGATGCAAGGAAAACAATGATTTCCAATTGTCAAAGTTGGATGAATAAGAATTACAGATTCCATTCAATGGAATATATCTCAATAATTGTTACTAAAGTAAAGTATTTTCCTTGTACATATTAGATTAGATTTATAATTCCTCCAAGTGCTTGTAGGACATTGCTCTATTGTAGTATAGGGTTGCTTTTTTAATAAGTGCTTTTGAACTCTTTGCATGTTCCATTTGGGATGTGTATGACTTTTTTATTTGTATATAGTTGTGTCTTGTTGTTTTTGCACTTTCCAGTTTGAGGAAGGGTCTTGCGATGGAATAATCAACTTCCAACCTAAATTTTTAAGCAATGAAAGGCCCCAACAAAGTGTTTTAGAGGTTTGGGGATTATTCTCAGTGTGTACGATCAGTTTTAGAAATAAGAATGACCCCATGCCCAATGAATCCTACAGGTCAATTGGTCTTTCAAATCTAACAAGCAGATCATCTCGTGAGTCATTAATTGTTATCCATTTTTGCACCCTTGCAAGATGGACAACTTAACAGGTTTGAGAATTGGCGGTTGATGGGTGCAATGTCTTACAATTCACGAGGTAACTCATGGGTTATCTTATATGATTTGGTGAAGGGCCAAGTTGATTTTAATGGGTTGGGTCATTTTGGAGAGCTTGATGAGTTATGCAGACATACAGTTTTAATAATACTGCGGTAGCAGGATGGAAACATGGCAAGGTTTTGGAAAAGGAAATGGTGATGAAAAATTACATGTAGCATCATATGATGCTACCGGATTGTATCATTTCATATACTACTCGGCCGATAGCAAGGCGTGACGGTAGAACAACGGTGAGCCATAAGGAGGAATTGGTCATCGGTAGCATTTTTAGTGTTATCAATTGGTAACACAAAGGTGAAAACAAAGCACAACTAGTGACAATGTATTTTGAACTACCGGCCAAGAGCGTAAAAGGGAGTGTTCATGCCATGATGGTAGCAAGGTGTTGATAATAGGAAAACATGTTACCAACCTGTTGCATTTATGTTACCGATCGACAATGGGGTGAACAATGGAAGTAATGTTACCATCGGTAGGAAAACTTATATTCCTTGATGACACTAGAAATAACTATGCAACTAGCCATAATGCATCTCCAAACCTCGCCACCTCATTTCACCACCTCATCATGACCTAGCCCTAACCCTAAACTAACCTAATTAAGACCTATAACTTGGTCTACATCCACACCCATGACTAATTACTCCTCACCCGCACCAAAACCAACCTAATAATGACTTGACCAAGCCCACAACTAATCCCTCAGAGAAAAGGAGGGAAAGTTGGCTATTTTACTAAAAATAGCCCACTTTGACTTAACCGACATCGGTTCCTACTCGACCGCCGTCGGTTACGTAACCGCCATCGGTTCCCTGTAAATGACCTCCCCAACCAAAAACAAGGATCTGGAATTCATTTGAAGGATCCAAATTCACTTGGCAGAGCAGAGACAAGTGAAGAAAAGAGAAGAGTTTGCAGAGAAGGACATCGAGCCCAAGACTGCAACTGAGTAACCAGAGCCCAGTGACACTCATCCAAGCATTGGGAGAGAAGATAGCTCACTTTTGATTGTCGGATCATCCCACCTGAGCCCTGCCTTCATCATCAGCCCTGACTCGTATCTTCATCAGAACTAGTAAGTAGTGTCTTGTACATTTTTAAATAACATTTCTTGAACTTTCAATCACAAGAATTACAAGTTCACTCATAGATCTACTACCCGGTAGCCCTACATCTAACCTGTCATTCCTCTACCCTTACATTGCCCCAAGAACAGCCCCCACACTCTCTGAGTCTTATCCATCACCCCATTGCCTATCCCTAATCATTTTCCAACCTTATAAACACCATAGCCGCCTTATAGCCAACCTTTATTAAAAGCCCCTAAATCATCGCCCCCTACCGATATCGGTTATCAAAGAACGATATCGGCGGTTATACAAAGCTGACCGCATCATCACCGTGACTCAAACCAAAACCAGCCTTTCCTCTAGTGCTTTTTAACGAGGTAACTAAATTGTAATTTTGCAATAATTTCTTTGTTAGAATTTGTGTTAATTCGTATTAAGAGGGGAACTGACCACCTTCGAAAGGAAGTCCAATATTTCCTAGGCCCAAGGCAGTTCCCTCATTTATTGTCTAACTAAAATCCGTGGTCTTGTATTCTTACTTGCAGGTAGTCCTTCCTAGACAAAAAGGAGTTCTTCGCAATCGATCTGATCTCTCTCTACGGTACGCGCACCCTCTCAACATTCAACAGGTATTCCTCCTAGCCCTAACCCTTATCTGTTTCTCAAGAGAATGAAAGGATAGAAGCAACTCTATTCTAGGAATGGAAACATTCTGTGTGAAACATTTTGGCATGCCCGGTGGGACCCATTTCGGGTTTCTTTCTTTCTTGCTTGCTTTCATATAGGGAGCATACTTGTTGTTTGTTTCTGCTAAATATTCACAAAATATTTTGTCATTTTGGTAAAAGAATTTGTCTTGCTTTCACATCTTTGCATTAGTGAAAGTCATCTCCTTTGCTTCATCGAATATCATTTTCGATTTGGGTTTAAAACACGTGCATCACATTCTTGCTTGTTGTTTTCAATTCTAGTGAACATAGGTTAAGTAACAGGTCGTACACATGGGGGTGATATCCACGGTATTGACAAGAAATTAATCTTACTTTCACTGCACAACACATACCGAATCACATCATAATCAACACAACAGCTCAAACATCCCCCTTTTTTCCGTGGTATTCCTCCGCCCGATTGAGGTAACCTTATAAGCCAAAACAAACTTGACATCTCCCTTAGGTATTTTGTTTAGGATTGACATCATCATGTCTAAGGCATAAGCCCACAATAATTAAAACTAATCCTAGGGTTAGTCTCTTGATTTTCCTGTGCATCTTGCTTGTTTTTAGTTCTGTTTCTCTGTCATACACTATTTCAGTAATCACTTCAGAACAGTTTGGTAGGTATACTAAGCATCGTTAACCCCAAATCAGCAACTTCTTACAGCTTCTTACACCGGTCCTATTCTACCGACATCGGTTAACTTACGACGCCTATAGCTCGATACCGACATCGACATCGCTATTCGACCGATATCGGTTACTGTCTTTCACAGTTCCCGACAAACCAGCAACCTACCAATTCCAACATTTTGTGGTTGTTTCTTTATCCCTGATAGATTGAATCCCTGCTGTGTACTCTTGTCCATGGTTGTTATCACTCGGAAACAAGCCGCAGCCATGGTTTCACATGCCTGTTCCGTGCCTTTTCCTGAATCACCCCCTTCACATCCTATGGGGAATCCTACGGACACCAGTGAGGTTCCCAAAATCCCTGTAGGAGATAAGGAATTTGTGAAATTTTTGGATGCTAATCCTAGCACTGTACAGTACTATTTGTCTCATACCCCTGACCGTACACCCGATGGTCAACTCCTTGTTGGTATGCCTATTAGTATATAGCTGGCTCACTTAGCTCCTTCCCCACCTAATAACTCCGCCTTACCCTCTTCATCCTTAGCTCCGCCTCCCGACTCAGTGACTTCGGAGGTTCATACGGCACAGATTGGCTTTCCTTTGTTAACTGGGCCCCACATATCATTACCGCCGGCTCCTCCTACCTCGATCTCTCTCGCAGACTGCCCCTTTCATAACTTGCTCTCTGCCACCTATCCACACGAGCTTTCCTTCTCAAGCTCCGCCCACCTTTTCATTTCCACACACTTATCCGGTGGCTTCAACATCTTATATAGGACATCCTTATTCAGTCACCTCAACATATTCATCCTCAATACCTTATCAACATTTAACCCCACCATTGTCTAGTGGTGGCCCTTGGCCCAATCCTCCTCCATTTACGACAACCGCACCATCATCTCATCCAACCACTGATTTAATCAAACAAATGATGGACAAGATGCAAAAACTGAGGCTTTGTTTCAGAAGCCGTAGCACTCGACATACGAGCAAGTTTGTCAGAGCCTATTCATCCTTTCGTCCCCTTCATTCATATCCTCCTCAATGGGAATTACCAAAATTTACTCATTTTAATAGTAAGGAGGATCCTCAACAACACTTGTGATCATTTAGACATGCCTGCTATCTGATTGCTCATGACGATGCCTTACTACTCCGCACCTTTCCCATGTCCTTATCAGACCCACCTGAGTGGTACAAAGTTGCTTTTAACCCAAAGACTCAATCTTCTCTTTTAACCAATTAGCCCAATCTTTCTTGGATCATTTCTCCATTAACATTGCCAAGAAAGTATCTATCATCACCGACCTCTATGCCATCCGACAATTTGAAGACGAATCTATCGCATTTTCGTTGGACGATGGCATGGGGCCTTATCAACCAACTTACTTATGCCTTGCCTCAGCCAAACTTATCGAACTCTTTACGCTGGGCCTCGCGCTAAGCACATTTCTCCTACCCTCCAAATTCAAACTTTCCGCACCTTTGATGAGGCCTTTACTATGGCTCTCGAAACTAGAGATTCGAGCCTTAGAGGAAGAGAAATTGTGGTGCGCAACAAAACCCTAATTTTCGAACCCAAGACTCCACCAACAAACCCAACACCACCAATTCTCACGCATCGATCGCTTCAAATCAAAAGGAGTGTACACACGGTGATGGTCAAATCCCAAGCACCATCTAATACCCCGCCAAAACCACCTATAAGTATAAAGCCGAGCCCATCAATTACACTCCTGGGAGAAACTTATGGTGTCATTTTGGAAAATTGCTCAAAGCAGAGCTATCACCTTACCTTACCTCCCGTTAAACCTCACTCCGGGTTTGATTCCACCCGCTATACCTTTGGTACAAAGAAAATGACTGTCAGAATTCCACCGCGTGAAGGGACACAATCACGAAAACTCGCAAGATGTTGAAAAACATAGTGCAGAAATGGTTGATGCAGGGATATAACCCTCGATAATCCTAATGCCCCTGCTAACCGAAATTTGAAAATCTTCAACAAACCATTCCCAAACCACTCATCTAACAGTAACATAAACCAAGATATCTTAGCCGAGGAGAGTGTTCATGAAATCCATGTGGTCTTCGACTCCCAACCAAAAGCTCCTATCGAGGAAATTCTGAATCGAGCCTCTTCACTAACGCAGGGATCCGAACCCCCTCCACCCCCATCAAGACAAAATGATAACCTTACCATTCCTTTACCCATAAAGGAATTAACCACCCAGAGTTCTCTTCTCACAGATGAGCCTTCTTACACCACATCCCTGCAAGACTGTGAGCGGATGTTATCTAACTTATCTATTTCCCAAACATCTCCTTCTACCACTCTTGCTGTACAAGAGGAAGGCTCGTCACTTTTTCTGTCATCCTTAGAAGAGACACCTCTCGAACCAACATCACCAAATTCTTTAATCATGACGGATCCTCTCAAACATGCCCTCCTACCTATTAGTTCTTCATCGCCTAAATCTTTTCAGCGACCGGTTGACCTCTTAACGCCCATTAATATAAAGGCCTCATTTACCCTCGTATCACACCCACAAAGGGACCGGAATCACAACCCACCTCTCTTCCATACAAAAGTTCCTATTCACACGTGAAGATTGTCATCCCTCAGAAGATAGATGAGTCCTATGGGAGCGTTTGAGTACACCATGCTCTACTCAAATGCAGATGACCGATCCAGACACCTCTACCATATACCCAAAGTGTTTACAAAAGCTCAAAATGCCTATGTCCTCATCCTCACCCCCCTCATCTCTACCGGATACCTCATCCACCTCTATTAACCTAACCAAACCTCCCCCTATGCTTGGGACTTCACCAATACCCAGCTTAACACACCCACCTAAACGCTTAGATTTATCCAAAAATAAAGCCGTCCATCCACCTAGGAGACAAACCCAATCTCCTCAAGTCCAATCTATGCCTCTGTCACAACTAAAACCCTCGCCATCACACCTACCTTCTATATTGGGACCTCACCCTCCACCTTGCCTCAATACATCATACCTCCTACGTTTTCTTTAAAACGACCTGCACCTTCTACACCCATACAGAGATCCATGGGTGTATCAACACCATCACCCCAAGTATCCTGTCCACCTATCAACCCTAAACAAACTCCATCATCAAAGGATTTGTTTTACTGTCACTCCTCTTTCTCCATGGTTGTTTTCTCGCTACCACGTCATCTCATCATCGACTAAACAACTAAACATAACTTCTACGCCGAAGAAGCCATGTTTAGTTAAATCCAATTATCAAAACCCCTTGTCTAAGCCACCACCCATACGAACCAACCATACCCAAACATTACCAAAACCCACCCAATCAATAGCCTCATCTTCCTCTGACTTTGACCCGCTCAAAGGATCTTACGCCAAGATCCTTGATATGTTGGTGGAGAATGCGACCATTTCCCTACCCCCACTTAGACCCTATGATCCATCTAAACCTCGACCTATAGGTTATGATGAGTCTAAAATCTGCACTTACCACCGCACACCAGGACATGATGTAGAGGGATGCAAAGCTTTGAAAGCCATCCTTCGTCAGTCACCTCTCTCGGATAGAAAGGTTAAGAAAGACAACTTACGAAGGGAGAAACCTTTAGCTTCAATCCCCTCTCCTATACCACCTGTCCTCACCTCACCAAGAAATATCATTATTGCAACCCCACCTCTCGAAGACAATGACTGGTCCCTACCATCTTCCTCCTCTCGTGTTCACGAGATCAACATGATTAGCATTGCTACTCGAGGGCATAAAACCAATGGGAAAGCTAAAGAAAGCACACCTGCGGCCTCTCTTTCTCCGTCCGCCATCCCGATCGCACCACCACCTAAAGTGGTTATTCGTGGACCTGCCTACCCCATCTCTGATGGAGTGGCCCACCGTACCATGATCAAACAACTTCACCAATCACCCGTAAAATGACATGTATGATCTCATTCAAACCTCTGAATCTCATCGACAAGCTCTCATTGAAATCCTTCAAGGGATAGAGGTCCTACCTAACGAAACCTTTCCATTGCCTCCATTTTAACACCCAATCACGTTGCTTCTCTCACCAAACAACCTATCTCCCCAACCACTGTCTCTCGATAAGCTAAAGAAAGCCACTGCGGGTATTTTCCAAGATGAAATTGTTGACTTTGGTGCGTAAGATCCCGACCCGCACTTTTCATCTCAGCTTTACATCCGGGACATCCGAGTACGTCGTGTTATGATTGACGGGGGCGCTAGCCTAAATATCATCTCTTCCAAAGCCTTCCAACAAATGAATATCCCTTCTAGCTGCATGTGTGCCAACCCCACCATGTTGCATTCATTCAACGATGCTATTACTTCTACCTTAGGCACCGTGATCCTTAACATTGTGTAGGGCCACGTACTTACCCGAACTCTTCTATGTCCTTGAGGGAGAATTCCAATACAACATGTTGTTAGGCCCCCTCGATCCAAGCTATGGGATGTGTTCCTCCACCTTACATAGATGCATAAAATTTGAGTATGAGGGGAAGTCCTACACCGTAAAAGCTGACGCTCCCCCCTTCAAAACCTGCAATATGTTATATCACCCTAATGATGTGCTTGTACCAGTCAAGACACCCATTCATCCAACCCAACCATCCACTTCAACCACACCTCAACCATCCATCTCAACCGCACCTACACCTTCAACCAATGAAACCGCCGCAAATACCACTTCCTTTCCCGCGGACAACATCCCCACCTCAGATCCCTTAGTAGATGTTTTTCAATGCCTTACGCTGGGGGAGTATCACCTATATAATGTTAGCACTTTCCATACCCCACAGGAGTACGGATAGTTACATGCGCATCCTACCTACGACCGTCGTGTGGGGGAAGTAATCTCCTACGGACCACCTAATTGCCGCACCAACCTAACATATGGGGGTGTCGATACATCCTCTGTCACCCCTGAACCTCCCCTTGGTGTGGTTCCCTTCCAATCTGATTTTCAATATCTAACTAATCATCGCTTCGCCCTCACCTTTCGACGCGCTGTGCTTGGAAGGGCTTTTGGTTTTGGTCTTTATGAACAAGGCCGACATACGATCATTCCCAGAACTACACGCAAACACAAAGATCATCGTGGTCTTGGATTCTCTGAACCACCTACACCAAAGACACCGCATATCCGTTGTATCCAAGAAGATGACGAAGTCACTCCTTCCGAACCATCATCACCCATTTTTCCATCGTCACCCACAGAGTCGATAGACCCTGAATCCATCCCTCCTAACTTTTTTTTTTTTTTCATAAACGCTATCTTCCTGGGTCCTCTCACTTATCAACGTGATAATGAAGACCCATCTTCTCTTCCCCTTCTGTATCTAGACATGATCGAAGAGGACTCACCTTCAATTAATGTTGTTGAGTGCCAGGATGACGACTCCATTCTCACTTACCTTGGTGCGGATGACTCTTATATTCAACGCGCCTTACCATCTGAAACTCAAACCATGTTGAATGAGTCGACTATAGAAATCAACATCCACACAGAGGATGATCCTCACATTGTGAAGATCGGACAATCTCTTAACGCATCAGAACAAACTGCCTTCACTACCTTCCTCCGTGCCCGCAACCAAGCTTTCGCTTGGTCCTACGCTGACATGCCAGGAATTGATCCTGACATTGTTGTCCATAACATTACCCTGAAACCCGATTCCAAACTAGTTAAACAGAAACTGAGAAAAATGCATCCACGCATTGCCCTCTTGGTCAAAGAAGAGCTTCAACGACTCCTTTCTGTTTCCTTCATCTTACCTATTGACTATCCTCAATGGATTTCTAACATCGTACCTGTTACTAAAGCAACGGGGGACTTGATATGTATGGATTTCGGGACCTTAACCTCGCTTGCCCAAAGGATGACTTCCCCTACCAAGTATTGATCAACTTGTTGATCTCACTGTGGGCCATGAGATGCTTTCTCTCATGGATGGCTTCTCGGGATACAATCAAATTTTGGTAGCCCCGGCCGATCAACATAAAACCACCTTCATAACTCCTTGGGGAACCTTTTGCTATCGTGTCATGCCGTTTGGCCTTAAGAATGCTGGTGCAACCTATCAGCAGGCTATGACTTACATTTTTCATGACATTATGCACACTATCCTTGAGGATTATGTCGATGATCTTCTTGGCAAATCTAAACATCGCAGTGAACATCTCGATGTTTTAACCATTATTTTCGATCACCTGTTACAATACTGTGTTCATCTTCAACCAAAGAAATGTGTCTTTGGTGTCCTTTTGGGAAAACTCCTTGGTTTTATTGTCTCTTTGCGTGGCATCGAGGTCGATCCAGCTAAAGTCAAAGCTATCCTAGAAATGCCCCCACCCACTAACCTCAAACAATTGCGTAGTTTGCAGGGAAAACTCCAATCTATCCGGCATTTCATCTCACAACTCTCAGATCGATGTCAACCTTTCCATCATCTCCTTAAAAAGGACATTGTCTTTCAATGGAGCGAAGAGTGCCACCAAGCCTTTGAGGCTCTTAAAGCCTATCTCTTGCAGCCACCCGTGCTTATCCCACCTCAGACGATCACCCTTTCTACCTTTACCTTTCCGCCACCGACCATGTCTGTAGGAGCCATGCTCGCACATCGTGACTCCGAGCATCGAGAACAAGCCATTTATTACATAAGTCATACTCTGGTGGATTACGAGACTAGGTATACACATGTAGAAAAGTTGTGCCTAGCCCTATCATTCGTGGCCACCAAACTCCGACACTACCTCCTGAATCACAAAACTTTTGTCATCACCAACGGACCCCATTCATTATATGTACGCCAAACCTCATCTAAACCAACGCATCGCCCGATGGCTTATGCTCCTCGCCGATCTCGACCTTGAGTTTGTACACCAGAAATCAATCAAAGGACAAACTATCGCAGACCAACTCGCGGAAGCCCCTTTACCTGGGGAGCAGTTTACTAATTTTACTTTCCCTGACGAACTCATTGCCACTCTTTCACTCAGTGAGGAGTCGTATCCAATGACCCTCTTCTTCGATGGATCCAAATGCCAGCGGCGGGAGGGGCGGGTTGTTCTCATTCCTCTGGACGCTGAACCTATGCCTCTTTCATTCCGGCTCGATTTCCCCTGCACTAATAATACAGTGGAATACGAGGCCCTTGTTTTGGGTCTCTAGGTTGCGTTACACTTAGGTGTAAAATCTATTAACATTTTCAGCAACTCTCAACTAGTTGTCAATCAAGTTATGGGCATCTACCAATGTAAAAATGAGGAACTTCAAAAGTACAAACATTACGTGGATTCACTTTTGACCTTATTTACTCATTATTCTATCCAAACCATTCCCGCTCTACTAATAAATTTACGGATACTATGGCTTGCTTAGCCTCGCAAATTCCTGCCTCACCAACCGACTCTGACATATTTGTCTTGGTCCAACAACTCTTTGCCCCATCTTACTCAGCCCCGGATGTTTGTATGATAAATAATGTGTCTGCTAATTCGCAGGATACCTGGTATCACCAATTTCACGACTACCTTACAACCTCGTTCTCCCACCTGACCTTACTAGTAATGGAAAACGTGCTTTTCTTAAAAGTGTTTCTCGTTATGTCATCATGGGGGACTCCTCTATAAACGTGGCTTTGATGGCATCCTCCTTCGATGTCTAACCGGCGCGGAGGTTACCTATACCATCCAACAAGTCCATGATGGTATTTGTGGTGGACATTTTAGTGGCCTTGCCGTGGCCAAACGGATCCTTCGCCTAGGCTATTATTGGCCTACTCTTAATAACGACTGCTACGAATATGTTAAGCATTGTGTTATGTGTCAACAACATGCCAACCTTCAACATACTCCTAGCCATCCGCTACAGGTCGCACGAGATCTTTGGCCTTTCTCACAATGGGGTTTAGACCTTATTGGTGAGATTCACCCCCCTCTTCGCAACGTCACCGCTGGATAATCACAAAGAACCGAATATTACACTAAATGGGTGGAGGCCATTCCACTCATTTCAACCAAAAAAGAAAAAATTGTAGAATTCATTAACCATCACATTATCTGTCGTTTTGGTGTTCCTCATCGCCTGATAACAGATAATGGAAAATATTTCAAAAATAAGTTGTTACAAGACCTTTGTGACAACTTTGGTATCAAACTTAGCTTCTCATCACCTTACTATCCACAAGCAAATGGTCAAGCCAAATCTTCTAACAAAACCCTGACCAAAATTCTCATGAAAGTCGTTAACGATTCTGGAAAAAATTGGCCTGATCACATCCCCTTTGCCCTTTGGGCTTATCGTACTAGCATTCGTACCTCCACTAATGCCACCCCATTTTCTTTGGTATATGGTACCGAGGCTGTCTTGCCTCTCAAAATACAAATACCCTCCCTAAGAATATCTCTTCAGGATATTCTCACCAATGATGATTTCCGCCAAGAGTGGTTAGCCCAATTGGAGCTTCTTGACGAGCATCATCTTACAGCTCTTGACCACCTTCAAATCTATCAAAAGCGCATCAAGCGTGCTTATGATAAGTGACTTCATGAGCGTACCTTTAAGGTTGGTGATCTTGTCCTCAAAGAGAATCAACATGTAACCAAACTAGAAAAGAGCAAACGTGGAAAATTTGCTCCAAATTGGATTGGGCCTTACATTATCACTCACACTTACGGATCAGGCACTTATCGTTTAGCTTCGCTTAATGGTAAACCTGAGCCTGAACCCCTTAATGCCTTGCATCTTCGGCCATTCTACTGTTGAATTTAGTGTTATATCACTTCTTATCTACCTTGCGCTCGTCCCTTGAGCTCATTTACCACCTCATACACTTTGTTTCATGCATCTCAAAATAGAATCAAGCTCACGTGGTTTGGTCATCACCTCTTCTTACAGATGCCTTCCCCTTTTTAGTCTGGTCCATGACTTAAAAGTATCAAAATAACATGTTCTCAATTATACACTTATGGGATATTCTTGAGTCAAACTTCCTACAAAACTAGATGCTTCATGCCAAATGGACATCTAAGACCTCTAAGTTATACATAGACTGCTCCCTTGAAGGACAACTATGTGCAAAGCCACTTCTGCTATTATAAATAGACTGCTCCCCCGAAGGACAGCTATACACAAAAGCCGCATCTGCTACTATAAATAGATCGCTCCTCAAGGACAAGCTATACAAAGTCAGCCTTTATCGAAGCTTCTCGCATTGATCCTTCTTCGTGAAGACCTCAAGAACAACAAAATACATATCCCATGTAGACTTCCCGCATCGATCGCCTATATCCGTAAAAATAAAAGCAGATTCAAAAGCACTTTTGAGTCATGGACTTGTCTATTTAGGTTTGGTTCTCTTTTGTCAGCATAATCACCTTATAACAAATTCTCTGCGCCCCAGCTCTACCAGCCACCTCACCTCACCATTCGTCAAAGCAACAAAACTCAAGGGACGTGACGTATATCCGATATATTGTGATTATACAACTCTTTTCACCTATCGACTTCTCGCATATGCAAGGTACCTAGGGATTCAAGCTCATCCTACGTTAATATGTGGTTTGTTTAGCTCTTCTCAACTACGGGACACTTTTGCCTCTTTTTACTCGAATCTAGGATTATGTGTTGACCTTAATTAGGACACGGTTCCCTACTACTTGGGTAAGCAAAACTTTCACTTCACCTATACCTACACCAACAACGTCAATCCCTTACCAACACCAACAACATTACCCTACCAATATCAATATTTTTACCAACCAACAAATTGCCTAACCACAACCAAATTGCCTGAATTCACCTCTCCCTGGTCCTAAGGGAGAACTACATCGGTCTGAGGCCCCTCCTTGCTTTGTGCAATGGGCTATGTAGGCAGCACTTAGGAGACATGGGGTCTCCCAAGGTTAGCTCGACCATCCCCTACCATAACCTATCATGTGTTGTAAATATAAATATTTTTGTGTATTTCTATTTGATCACATTCATCTTTATCCTTTTTCAAAACAAAACATTCAAAACACAACCATTCTTATTATTATCATAACTCAAATCAACATACATATTCAGTTTTATTTAGATGTTAAACAAATACATCTTCTCTATCATCGACGCAGGTCAGCATCCTTATTTATTCTTCTACCCCTATGAAATTCACTTAGACCCTTGCGCCTCATCCAAACTAGATGTCGACGCCGCTCGCCTGGCCTCTCCATCCTCAAAGGTGCCACTGCTATTGGTTCCTCCCACTGATCTGCCAATCTCTCCTGTAACATATGAATACGCCCTCTCGCGTGGAGGAATCTCGCCTCTAGTCTCTCCACTCGTGACTGCGCAACCGCTAACAATCCCGTTGTCTCATTCACCCGCGTTTGAAGCTGGTAAACTAAACCCTGCAGGTGATCTCTCTCTGCTGTAATCACAGCTATGTCCTGGATGATTGGCCCTCTCACGTAAACCGCAGCTCTGCTACCCACCATAATCTATAAGCCTTTGTCGCTCCTGCATCCATTACCCTGCGATCGGCTGCTATCTCTTCTGGTCCTTCTGGAGGTGTCGGCCGGGAGGTGAGAATGATGCCTCAGCGTCGATCCTCATGTATGGTCTACAAGCCATGGGTATATCCTGAACAAATCCAAATTGTCACCGCACGTGATCTAGAGGAATCCTCTCGTACTCACCTGGCCTGTGCCCCGCGATCCACCTCAATCGCTCTACACCCCTCAAATCCTCAGCTATGTTTTCTGTCACCATATAGTTTCCGTAAGGCCTCCAATGGATATCCGCAATCGTCACCATCTCCCACACCTGCCTATAATACTTGATGTCATCTGTCACGGCCTGGGATCTCGCTCTTGTTCGGTCTGGACCCATCGTCTGAATCCCAACCTCTGCACTCCTGTCTCTCTTTCCTGGATTGGTCGGCCTATTGGTCACACACACACAATGTGCTCATAGGCCCAACAATGTAATAAGTATGCACAATCTAGTGTCGTCCTGTGATTTCACCTGCAGGCCCATAAACCCCTGTATAGCTCCGCCAGATATGCGGGTGCCCATGCGAAAGTCACGCTCTTTTCTATCATTTCCCAAATAATACACATCAATGCTTTTGGAAATCTTCCCCCATCCGCCCTCGGTAATGCATAATACCCCACCGCTATCATTAATACCACTGCCAACCTTGTTGCCTCGTGTGCTGCATACATTATACCATAAGTGAATGTCAAACCTCGCTGTGTCAAATCTCGTGCAGCTAAACCAAATACTGTTGTTATCGCTCCCCACGCCGCACTAGGCCCCGACCTGATACACTGGTCTTCCTGTAATTGGGAGCCTCAAAATTCTAAACACATCTTCCAACGTCACTGTCATCTCCCCTGTTGGTAGATAGAAGGTATTCTTTTTTGGATTCCATCTCTCAATCAACGCCTGCAACATAGCATGATTGCGTGTGATTCGTGAATAATAGCGGATTCCACTTAACCCCACATGGTTTATCAATGCCCATTCAGCTGGTGTTACATCCGCTCAGACTCGTGACAACAAAGCTGGCACACTATCATTCATCCTCAGCCCTGCCTCTGCCTGCATACATCAAAACAACACACAACCATTCAATAAATCAAATCCCCAAGTGTTTTTTCTCACATTCTGGAATTTCATACAGTAACCGATATCGGTTATAGATAACCGATACCGGTTACCTAACCGATATCGGTTATCTCTAAATGATATCGGTCACTGTCAATCCTATACAACCTGCTTGCAAACACAACTTATGATAATTATTTACTCATTTACCCCTCTCTGTACCTACAAACATACCCGAAATCCCTACTTACTTACCCCATAACACTCACCCCATCCCAAACCCTTGCCTATCACCTTTTCTTTTTTATCTCTACCCACTTACCTTCTCTCATCCTATCCATAAAACATGCAAGAATTGAATTACAACCAAAAATTTTACCTCTTGGGATGCAGCAGCTTGAGGTGGAACCTGTCTTCCCTCTCGTCTCTGCCCACTGGATGCTTCTCCTTGTTCAGCCATGTTCACCACCCTCTTCAATATAACTTGCCTTTCTACCTTCTTAATCTCAGCCCACAATCACTTTACCTGTCTCTTTCCTCCTTATCACTCAATTCTCCCATGCAATTACCTGTATCAGTCATCAAACAACGTCGCATTCTCGTATTTAACTTGTTGCATGCCTCTAAAAATAAGAACTTAAGTTGCCACCCAAGCTTTTCTATTTTTAGAAAAGCTCATTTTAGCATAACCGATATCGGTTACCTAACCGTATCGGTCATATATCTACCGACATCGGTTAGCTAACCGATATCGGTCATATGTCTCCTTTTGCTTAAACCTAGGATTTTCTTTATTTTTTGCAAATTTTTGGTGGCGCCCACCTCTTTTCCCGCATAACGACATCATCATCAATATTTGTCATCAGAATCCCATCAACACATATACATATCATCAAAATTTCATCAACATCATCTATATACATTAAATTTCAAAAACCATTGACAAAACACATGAGACATTTTGAATATATACATCAAACCAATCATTATACACACCATGTGGATCAAACTCATCATCTATATACATTAAATTTCAAAACCATTGACAAAACACATGAGACATTTTAATATATACATCAACCCAATCATTATACACACCATGTGGATCAAAATCATCATCTATATATATCAATGTCAAAATATACAATTTTCCCTGCATGGGGCCTCTGTGATCTAAAAAATACAAAACCGGCACGCAGGCCGCTGTCTCTGTCAAAATCTCGACTCGGCTCGCAGGCCGGTCTCTCATATCAAAATATACTGCTCGCAGGCCCGTATCAACTATACAAAATGTACTCGGCTTGCAGCCAGTATATACAACAAAAATGAATAAATAAATCATATGTGGGCACGCAGGCCTCTATATACATACCCGGTTCACAGACCGGTGTCTATATCCAATATCAAAAACCCATCTCCGCTCCTAGGATGTCTCAGCTCTCTCCACCACCCTCGGCCCCTCCCCCTGCTGGTCTCTGCGCTGGCTCTCACCTCCTCCCTGTCACCGACCCACCGGCTGTGGCTGCGCCCCCGGGATCTCTGGCCCGGATGTCTCGGCTCTGTGTGCCGCATATGGCTGATAGTCAGCCCCGGTACCATCGAGCACATCCTGATAGTACCGGGCCTCTGCTCTCACCTCCATATAGCGGGCCCGTGCCACCATGGCTGCTGGGGCCGGTCCCCCGACTCCTAATAGCAGTGGCCCCTGCCCTACCGGTACACCTTGTGCTCGTGGCGGTACTGTACTCGTGCTCGTGCTCGCGGTGCTGCTGTGCTCGTGGCGGTGCTCGTGGTGTGGCTCGGTGCTCGGCCTATGCTCGAGCTCGTGCTCAAGGCTAAGCACCGCCTCGTAGCACCCAATTCGTGCTCGTGCAGCAGCAAGAAGCTGCCCCTGTAATAACTGCACCTGTCCTAAGAGTCGGTCCTCTCACTATCACAGCCGCCAAATCTAGCTATGCATGGTGGGTGTCTCATAGCTGCTCTCGACGACTCGCCCACCAAACCAAAAAGGCACCTGTCACTCCGGCATCATCCACTGTATCATCATCCGGTCTCTCTGCTACCCAATCTGGGTCAACGGGCTACGGTGCAGCGAAGTGGGGCCTCTACATCATCCCTCCGGTACTGTGGGAAGGGAGGTGGCTCATCCTGTCGCAAGCCCAACTGCCATCGTACCCTCTCTAGGGGTATCCTCTCATACTCCCTGGGCCTCCGTCCAGCTATCCAGAAACTATACTGGATCCAGTGCATCTGTGCTCGGGCTCCTCCTGGGGCTGATGGCCTCTGTAGGGCCTCCATATAATGTCCAGTGTGGTCAAGCCCTCTAACATATGACGGTAGTAGGCCACATCTTGTCCTATGAGCACCGCTCGTGGCTAGCCCACGACCCCCAACCACCTCTGAAATCCATATCTATATACTATCTCGTGGCCCCTGGCCGCTGGGCAGCCCTACTTGTCGTACATGATGATATGCTCGTACGCCCAGCAGTGTAACAAAAATGTCGAGCAAATACCAAATCACCTCATACGGCGATAACCCCACAGCTCTCTGTATAGCTGCACCAGATACACTGGTGCCCAGGCATAGCATGTATGCTCCTCTACCATCTCATGCAAAACTCCCATCAAAGCCCATGGGAAGCGGCCTCTCCTCTCGAGTCGGGAGGGGGCGAAAGGTGTGATACCAATCATCATCAACATGGCAAGCCGTGTCTCCTGTCGGTGTGCGCGATACATGTCGCCATAGGTAATGCTCGCACTGTGATAGGTAATCAATGGGGCTGCATCCCCAAATACATGCAGGATGTTGTCCATCACTGTCTCCACATCCACCTGGAACACTGCCTCACCTACGATCGGCAGTCTCAGGATGCGATACACATCCTCTAATGTAATCGTCATCTCTCCAGTAGGGAGATGGAAGACATTGGTTGCCGGATCCCATCTCTCGATGAGGGAAACCATCAGGCTGTGGTCCCTATCCACAGCCCTATACCACTGGACTCCGCCGAGTCCAACCTCTCGCATGATGGCCCACTGCGCTGCGGACACATGTGGCCACATCCGCCTCAATAGAGGGGGCATCCGATCCCGCATCGTGAGCTGCTGGCGTGCCTGCAAAAACAACCCACTTCATCAGGCCTACCCTTTACAATAACAACTACCTTAACTCTCTATACCCACTTACCCACCCAACCACAACCCGACTCTACAACACACATCTACACCCACCTATCTTACCCTATACATCTACGATATCCCCTTTACTTATCTCACACCCTACCAACCACCCCGATCTACTCTAGCCATCTAACTATACCCCCGCCAATTTAACACCTCCTACTTCATACCCAACACCTAATCTATCCTACCCGAACCAACCCCCATCAACCCCATTTCCCCCCACCCCAATCACCCTTCCTATCACCTCTACCCTCCCCTTCACCCCCAAACAAACAAACAAAACAACACGACAAAATTCTAACAACAAACAAAAACCACAACTCCTACCCATGCTGACCAGTACCGGTCACCCTCGACCGCCATCGGTCCCCCAAGTAAATTATATGTGCCGACACGGTCGACCTATGACCGATGCCGGTCTATAACCAAACAATGTATACAAACTATTTTCTGTGACCGATGTCGGTCACCTAGTGACCGACATCGGTCACTGTCCAATTGCGGGGCCGAACCCAAAACGGCCCGCAAAACACCTTTTTACCTATTTCTCCCTATTTACCCACAAGAAAACCCTAAAAACCTACCCACCCTACCATTTTGACCTAACTAGCCTACCTACCCACTCCATTTTACAAATTACTTCCATTCATTCATTATTTTATTAAAATTAAGATTCCTACCCAAAACCCACATCTAAGTTAAACTCATTAAATTCACATAGGTAGGAGTTCAGAGCCTACCGGTACATGACTACACGTCATCGTGGTGGGATAGGTGGTGGTGGTCCAGCTGGTCCAGCACCTCCTGCTCCTCCTGGCTATGCCATGGCTCCAAATCTCCTCAGCTGGGTCCTCAACCAATCAAACTCTGCCTCCTGCTCACTGGGGTCTACCAATCACTCACTCCTCCACTTAACTGGTGCCAACTCAGCCCACAAACTCAACAAACTCACTTCACACCTCAGACAACTAAAATTGGGCGCTCAAATTCACAAAGTGACAATGACATGCCGTATTTTTCTTTTTATAGGTTTTGACCTATAACCGATACCAGTTATTTCGCACCTAGAATACCAGTATCGGTCTTCTAACCGATATCGGTACCACACTTCCTTAACCTAATATCCACCCTTATCCACCAACTTCCCTTCCCCTAACTCCCACCCTTATCCACCAATCTCCACTTTTTCCCGCATCACCTACCCCTGGCTTTGCTGACTAGCCTTATTTTGACTTCAATCGGCCCGACCCAAGGCCGCAACCAACCATTTGGCCCGACCCAAGGCCGCAACCAACCATTTGGCCCGACCCAAGGCCGCAACCAACCATTTGGCCCGACCCAAGGCCGCAACCAACCATTTGGCCCGACCCAAGGCCGCACAACCAACCATTTGGCCCGACCCAAGGCCGCAACCAACCATTTGCCCGACCAAGGCCGCAACAACCAAGGCCGCGACCAAGGCCGCAACAACCATGGCCCGACCCACGGCCGCAACCAACCTAATTGGCCCGACCCAAGGCCGCAACCAACCATTCAAAGGCCGACCCAAGGCCACAACCAATCCGACCCAAGGCCACCACCAATAAGGCCCACCCAAGGCTCCAATCAAACCCACCCAAGGCCGCACCAATTAAGTACCTCACCCAAAACCCACAAATTACAATTTTATCCACCCATCATGTAACTTTTTGTTCAATCAGCTCACTGTTCGTGTTTTAGCATGATTAGGATACTTGACTTGATCAGTCGACCAACTTTGCCTAGACCGAGACCGTGACATTTATCTCAACCAAACCAACCATTTGGTACTGCCGAACATGCCTAAACGTTCTGTACCTTACCCGTTATATCCCCTGGAGCTACTTCCTATGCCTTGGATACCAGGATTATATCACCCTTGTTTGGATAAACTATCGACCTTTGCCTATGAATTGCTTGTTTGCTCTTCAAATCATGTACCCTGGTCGCACTACTGCATTTCAACGTGTGTCTGCTTCCTTGAACTTACCCCACCATCTTACCATCATCTCAACACCATTCACCCTTTATCAACCCTATCCCTGATTTCACGTCACCTCAATCTGTGATAGATTTGAGGGGGATTACCTATACCCTTAACGGGAGTAACCACTTCTTATTATTGTCAGTGCAGCTTTACAAGACAAGCTACACGACAACAAGGGGCTAATGTAGACACCAAATTTGTGTCTTACGACACCCTGTGCCCCGCATCTCATTTCGCAACCTAACCTCACCACCTAAACCTTGCACAATTATTTATTAATTACCTTATAATTAATAAATCCACATCTCCAAACCTGCCACCTCATTTCGCCACCTCATCATGACCTAGCCCTAACCCTAAACTAACCTAATTAAGACCTATAACTTGGTCTACATCCACACCCATGACTAATTACTCCTCACCCGCACCAAAACCAACCTAATAATGACTTGACCAAGCCCACAACTAATCCCTCGAGAGAAAAGGAGGGAAAGTTGGCTATTTTACTAAAAATAGCCCACTTTGACTTAACCGACATCGGTTCCTACTCAACCATCGTCGGTTACGTAACCACCATCGATTCCCTATAAATGACCTTCCCCAACCAAAAACAAAGGATCTCGGAATTCATTTGAAGGATCCGAAATTCACTTGGCAGAGCAGAGACAAGTGAAGAAAAGAGAAGAGTTTGCAGAGAAGGACATCGAGCCCAAGACTGCAACTGAGTAACCAGAGCCCAGTGACACTCATCCAAGCATTGGGAGAGAAGATAGCTCACTTTTGATTGTTGGATCATCCCACCTGAGCCCTGCCTTCGTCATCACAAATTCTCGACCGTATCTTCATCAGGAACTAGTAAGTAGTGTCTTGTATGTTTTTAAATAACATTTCTTGAACTTCTGAATCACAGTAATTACAAGTTCACTCATAGATCTACTACCCGGTAGCCCCTGCATCTAACTATCATTCCTCTACCCTTACATTGCCCCAAGAATAGCCCCCACACTCTCTGAGTCTTATCCATCACCCCATTGCCTATCCCTAATCATTTGCCAGCCTTATAAACACCATAGCCACCTTATAGCCAACCTTTATTAAAAGCCCCTAAATCACTGCCCCTACCGATATCGGTTATCAGCAACCGGTACCGGTTATACAGTGACCGGCATCGGTCACTGTGACTCAAACCAAAACCAAGCCTTTCCTCTAGTGCTTTTTAACGAGGTAACTAAATTGTAATTTTGCAATAATTTCTTTGTTAGAATTTGTGTTAATTCGTATTAAGAGGGGAACTGACCACCTTTGAAAGGAAGTCCAATATTTCCTGGGCCCAAGGTAGTTCCCTCATTTATTGTCTAACTAAAATCCGGTGGTCTTGTATTCTTACTTGCAGGTAGTCCTTCCTAGACAAAAAGGAGTTCTTCGCAATCGATCTGATCTCTCTCTACGGTACACTCACACCCTCTCAACATTCAATGTATTCCTCCACATTTTGTGCGAAACAGGGGGCCTCAAATTTTGGCATTTGCAAAGGATTCTTTCCTTATATCAAATTTGTAATGGATTTTACATCTTTACGTGCAATGAAATTTGTGTTTTTGGTTTTTTTACCCTAACTTGGGTTATATTGTGTTCCTTTCCTCCTATTGCAACTACGGGTATATTGTGCATGATTTATTTTTCTTGTATGGTTAAAATTCATTCTGCTCCATGAAAAATGGAGATTTGGATGTGGTTTTTGAATGTGGAACTTCTATCTACCCTCTCCTACTGTGTCTTATTCCTATTTTAACTCACTTGGAATTTATCCATCTCTTATTCTTGGTGCTATCGTATCCCTTAGTTTAGGATTTACATTTTATGCATCTCCCTCTTCCCTGGTCCCTTGGAATTGATAGTTTAGGAGTAGTTTAGCATTAGGAATAAGTAGAGGAACCAACCTTCTCTAGAGGTTTGTCTCAATTACAAGGGTCCCACATCTGGAAACAATCCCATGTTAGTCAAAAGTAGGGATCTGTAATGTGAAAATCCTAGGGTGATATATTTTGACATAACATGAATTATCACCTTACCGCTGCAAGTTGGGCCTAAAAAATTTCCTATTGTATTATTTGTTATCGATGCCACATTCTAGTTCAATTTCTTACTTGGAAGACCATGGATTCATGCAATGCATGTTTTTCATCTACAGTTCATAGGTGTGTTAAATTCCTACATGATGGCTATGAACATACCATTTTTGTGGACCCTAACCCATTCAAGTTTTTCCACATCGACCCCATCACCGCCATACCCATTCCTACATCGCATCTTATCCATATCGCAATACTAATACATACGATGTTGGTAAATCTAGTGCTATTACTCCCTCTATTACTTTTGCAGGCATTCCATCCATTCCTACTCATACTACTGATATCCTATCACCCACTATGTCCACCCCTATGGCTACTACTACTCCACCTATCATGGCTCCTCTCAATTCTACATTTGGTTCCATCCCTACCAATATCCTTGATAATGGTATACAATAAGATAATGCTAACACCAATGATTCTAATGATGAGGTTGATGTCATAGATATTAATGATGACACATTGCACAATATTTAATTTACTCCTATCAAAAATTGATGAGTTCTACTTCCAGGATACTTTTGTTGTTATTAGCCCTAGTGAATATCAATTCAAGAAGCCTCCTCCTTCCACTAATGTCATGATACCTTTTCAAGGGACTGTACATACATTGGACATTCTACCACCTATTTCATCTCCCCAAGTTCATTCTACTCCATTCCTAGATCCCTTCACATGCACTCTCTTCATCCATAATTCTTATTGTCCTCATATTTCATTCGACCCTAATTTCTCACGAAATTATTTGCACACATGATGGTTTGGCTCGGCTATGATTCACAATTATTGATATCCTCCCTCCACCTCACTCTCCTCATCTTTATCATGGATGTGTACTCATTACCATTGACTATGGATTCAATGTCTTACATTTATCATTATTCCTTTCCCACACTCACCTTTCCTCTCCACTCACACTTGGACAGTCTTGGCTTGATTACATTTGTGGCACACTGGATCCTAATCATATTGATATCACATTTCCCATGCCTTTTAGCCACATCTATTTGCAATGACTCATTCTTAGGCTATACTCAAAATCTAACTCATTGGTATGTGCACGATTGTCCTCAACCTCCTTTTATTGATGAATAATATGCAATGGGTATGTACAATTTATGTTGTAAAGGCTCTTTATATGATCAACCTCACACTATTTCTTACCAAGTCTCTAATCTAGATCCTATCGGTTATGACCCTGACATTGATGATCTTCTAGATGATTTTACTTGATCCTTCTCTACATCACACACTTAGGGGAATCACACTTTCTTCCCCCATAACATCATAATTTATCTCTATTATCTACTATCATGCTTTGTGCTTAATATTTCTTAGTGCTCTTACATATCTTTATACATGCCTTGTATCGTCATTACACTATAACGCCCTATAGTTCCATGGTTCATAATCGACTACCAAGGGTCTAAATCTGAAATGAACCTCACATCACTCATTCACTTTTCACACTCTATGCTTCATGGTCTATCTTTCTCGGCACACATTCTCAAACCATTTTTCCGATGATGTAATCTTGTTCTATGGTTCATTCTTGATTTTTGAGAGGTATTTTATAAATGAACCTCATCTCATACACATCCGCTTGGGGCATGCCACTCCTTCCATCTTCACATATTGCATACCATTCCATCACACTCATACACTGCATTTGCATATCTTAGTTGCACTTACTCTTGCTTTCTTATACTACTTACATGATGCACTTTACTTATTATGCTAGTCAAATACTCAAAGTATGTCATTATATTTCTATATACACACATGCACATTCACTTGGTATTTTGGAGTGAATGTATATATCTTACATATTTTCACATGTTGCAATGATGTTTGGCATTGTACCTTTTACCAGATCCCATTTGAGTCTCCAGGCACATCTACCTTTACTACTCTCACACATTACAAGTGTTATTGTTTCATCATTTACTACTTCTACTTTCTAGCACATTACTTTCCATTGATACATACATGTCTTGACATACTTTTATCTTACTAACATGTTAACTTGGTACTTAATGTTAGATCGAGGGGTTAATTATATTAACCATATTAATAAATATATTGCACCAAACATTAATAAAATAAACCATTGAATATGCAATGTGTTGGTTGGATATTTTTCAAAAACAAAATATGAGGTTCAACCATAGTACACGAGACTATGTCTCCTCAGATAAAGGGGAGGCACCCTGTTTATTACTAATCTAAAACACACCAGAAGATATATACAATATTCACACTATTCTAATCATCGGGGTTGGGATCTCATCCCAGTAGTCGTATTCTTATTGGAAAGAAATAGGAATGGGAAGAAAGAGAATAGAAAGAAAGAAGTGATTTATCAGAATGTGGAAATAATAGAATGGGTAGGAACATGTTTTTTCTTAAGAAAACACAGATCAAAAGATAATCACACACGATTTAAATTGTAATAACTTGTGGAAGATCTAATAAACTAGATATTTAAAGAAAAGAATGATTTAAAGCATTTGAACATAAGAACAATACCTCAAACCACAAATATATTCTCCACAACACAAATTTTGCAATAGATTATCTTTTATATTCTTCAATGATTAAAAGAAAACACACAATATTTCTCTTTCTCAAATCTAAACTCTATGTCATATAAAAAACTTCCAACCCTTTGGAATGCTACTGACATATCATATATATAGAGAAGGGAAGGAGAGAAAATAGGAAATAATTGCAACAACATACTAAAAATAGTAAATATGAGTAATTAGTTCACTTGATTGATTCTCACATAGAGACCTAGTCAATCCTTACAAGTTCATAGGATGTCAAAAAATATTGAAAAAGACATGTCTTTTCACTGAGGATTCTAGAGTGTTTCTTTGAATCTTGACGAAACAAATAAGGGTAAATGGGCTAGGAGGAGTACATCTTAAAGCTAGTTGAAGGTTGTTGCGCGCGTATGACTTCTTGATCCACAACTGATCATGAGAGCTTCCTTTTGGCTAGGAGGAACTACCTGAAATAGAAAACAAGACCACCAAATAGAAGTTAAATAGTATATGTAATGGACTACCTAGTGTATGCTAGATCCAGGAAGTGTGATACTCCCTAGACGGTTGTCAATCCATTGTTTAAAACAACTCAATGTTAACAATAAATGAAATCCTACTATAGTTAAAATGATTTAGGTATCTCATTTGACTACAATAAGCAAATTCATTCACAACATGCTAAGCTATGACTAAATTTGAAGGTCAAGGTCTCTGCAGCAGTCTTGTTAGTGGTTAGGGTGTGGTTCGGGTTGTTTTGGGTATTTAGAGGAGATTTTAAGATTTTTCTTAGTCGAGGGTAAAAACACGAGGCGGCATCGGTTTGGTATGACCAATGTCGGTTTAGGTTAACCGGTGATGGTTTTGGGTAACCGGCATTGGTATGGTTGAGGTAGAGGAAAATTAATAAAATATTGGTGTGGTGACAGATCTGGGGCTAAATGGAAATGGAGAGGGCAATGGCAAGGTCTGTGTAGGTCTTAGGTATACTCAAGGATCTTTAAAATCGGGTATGGGTAGTTCAATGGTGTGGGTGAAGGAATGGTCAAGCTTGCATGGAGGTAAATGGTGGGAGAATGGGAATGGGAGTAGAAACTGATAATAGGTATAACATAACCTACTAAAATAGAAATGGATGAATGTTAGTTAATAAAACACTTACTTGTTGTATGGGCTTGATGGCTGAGTGGCAATGGCAGTTGATCAGATGGATGGAGCTTGATGTGGTGATGGTGCTTCCCTATGTGCTTCCGTGAATGCAAATGGCTCTGTGATTGCTTCTGATGTTGGTTGTGGATGCTCTTATGTGTGTACGAATGCTGGTTCTATTTGCATACAACTCTGCTTTCGTCTCTTGCTCTTAGAAAATGTGTCAACCTCGAAATAAGGTTGTTTTGGGGCATAAATGGTAACTGACGATGGTTCTAGTCTAACCGGTGGTAGTTTAGGGTAACCGGCGTCGATTAGGGCATAATTTGCTAGGTTTACTAAAATGGGGAGATATCCTTGATTTTATTGGATCCCACTTGTCTTTCTCTGTGGATTAGAATAGAAGCTTCCATTCTAACAAGTGGGAATGTGGTTAGAGAGGAATGTAGGATTTGATTTTTAGGGTTTAGGTAGGTCTTAGTTAAATATGTCAACATACTAAGAATAGGTCTTAGGGTGAGGTGGAAGGTGTGGTCATTATCCAATTAGGATATTTAAATAAATATATATTATGAGATCATGAATTAATTTAATTAAATTAATTAAATTAATATTATAGTGGGGTGAGAGGGGGCATGGTTAGGTAAGTGTATTTGTGTTGGTTATTTGTCGAGGAACTAAGGGAGTGTGACCCAATTTTGGTGTCTACATTTTGCCCCTTTTTGTTGTGTAGCTTGTATTGGTAGCGATTGACAAAAATAAGATGTGGTTGCCCCATGTGTGGGTGTAGGTGATCCCCTCAAACTAAGAACTAATGAGGTAGAAGGAAAAATCGGTGAGTGGTTTGAAATAAGGTGAATGTGATGAAGAGGTAGGTGAGAAACGGGGTAAAAAGGGAAAAGGTCTACTTGGGTAATCCAAGTAATGGGTCAAGGTAAAAGGTAGTAATAGTCAAATGCACGCACACGTATAAAGCGTAGCATGGTACCAAGTTCAAGAGCAAGAAAACTTGACATTGTCTAAGGTCGATAGGTTTATCCAAACAAGGTTGAGGTGATTCGATACCCAAGGTATAGGATATGGTCAAGAAAAATGATGCGGAGTTAGGTGCAAGAATGTTTAGGTATGTTCCAGGTACACCAAAGGTTGGAGTCGGGATAAACAGGTTATAGAAAAGGCAAGGCAAGGTTAGTATGGCAATCAACATGGGTAATAAAGGTGATGCAAGGTATAAGCGAGCACATGAGGTCATAGGTCACTAGCAATGTTCTAGGTCCAAGTAATTAGGTCACAACATGGGTAGAGCTGAGGTATGGGTAAAATAACAAGTCCCCAAATGAGGACGAGGTGAGGTAATAAATGATGAGGTCAGGGGGATAAAGTGGAGTGTCCAAGTCAGGTGTGGGTGAGGTAAAAGGATGCAGGACAACAAAGGAGGGGTAGGGGGTAGGAAAAATATTAAGCAAGATAATTGATGCGGTCGAGATTGTGACCACATGTAAGCTAGGGCACAGAACTGATGTCGGTCAAGGTAAAACTGTCGCCAGTCAAGTCGGGTAGGTTATAAAAAGAAAATTTCTACTTTTTACGGAATCATTTGTCACTTTCCAAATAGGAGAAAACGACAAGTGAGAGAGAGAAAGGTGGAAAGTATCCATGTGGAATGGAGAGCTGAGTTGGCGAGTGGTGTAGTGGGTGATTAGTAGTTGATAGGTGGGTCCACGAGATCAGATTGATCGATTTGGTTGGTTGGAGGTGAGTAGGTTGATTGGGTGATGGTAGAGGTAGGAGAGGATCGGGTGGACCACCGGTGCAGTGGCTCGATGTGCCACCATGGTGATGATAGCGTGATGAGGTAAGAGTCAATCTCTTTCTTTGTTTTGTGAGTTAGATTGGTGTAGAGGTTGGGGTTTGGGAAAACGAGGTTTGGGGGAAATGAATTTTGAATTTATGGGAGGCAAAATTGGGTAAAATAGGAATGGGGAGGGAGGTGGTTGGGTGAATGAGGGTAGGAAAGGGTAGAGGGTGATTTGGGTAGGATTGGGTGGGTAGAAGGGAGAGAAAGGAAGTTTTTAGGAAGAGGGGGGTTTTAGGCATCGTGGTTTTTATGGCGATAGTGACCGGCGTCGGTTGAGGATTAGCCAATGTTAGTGGTAGCGAACTAGTATCGGTCACAAAAAGGTGACTAATGGTGGCTTATGGGGGACGGGGTTGGTTAGAAATAACTAACTCGTGCTGGTCATGATTTGGGGAAAAAGGGGCCAAAAGTGACCTATGTTGGGTGGGTGAGATAGGTAGTGGTAAGTAGGAGAAAGATAGTGGGTTAGGGTTGGGGTGGGTAGATAGAAGATGGGATACGAAGGTAAAGAGGTCTAGGGAAAGAGATGTAGGGTGGTAAGTATAGGTGAGGTGTTGAGAATGATTGTGGGTATGATTAAGGTGTAGTAAATTGACGTTTTGCTAGATGTAGGTGAGAGATCAGCTAAGGATGTGATACTGAGGTGCCACCCCCTGCTCATGACAGATTCATGGGGTTGCGGCAGTCAAAGAGTGGAGGCATGTCACGAGGCAGTCCGAGTGGGGTCGACTTATTTACCAAAGATGTATTCGGCAGTAGCGAGCTTGATGGTTTCTCTCATCAATAGATGGGATTCAGTGACCAACACATTCCACCTATTGATCGGGGAGATGAAAGTCACCCTGGAGGATGTGTCTGAGGATCCTACGGTTACATATATTAGGGACATAGGTATACTCGATCTCCTCTAGAGGCATTTGAGGAGTTGATGCTAACAGTATTTGGTGAGGGACCTGGCAAAGATGACATTCGAAGTGCCAGCCTAAGTTATGGAGATATGTACCTAGCTCGTCCAGAGGAGACGAGGCTAGTAGTGTTATTGATGGAGGCAATCTGTTGTTTTGCACTACCAGATGTAGAGGGTGGGAGATTCCCACAATCACGATTGGGGTGCTACATGATATGGTGATGGACAGGACCTATTTTGCATGAATGAAAACATTCTTGGTGTAGTTATATAGAGAGTTATGGGTGTATGGGCGGCTCCACAAGTTCAGCCTATGTTGCACATTTGTTCTTCACTATTGGGCCTACGAGCACATTGTGTGTGTTCATCTGATTGGTATGCCCTAGGAGGATGCATTCGAGCTAGGTTTGGTGTGGGTAGGTTACAAGTGATGGGTGCCTATGATTGGAGAGTGTTGATCAGACAGGCTACTCATGATGTAGCATATTATAGGTGGCTACTAGAGGGATTGTCTAGTGTGGACATTATTTGGAGACTGTATGTGGGTTATCCCTCATACAGATAGATGGCCGATGAGTTAGATGGCCTACAACTACTTAGATGGATTGAGGGGTGCCATGTAGGGGAGCATGAGATGATCCTAGTAGACAGGGTCAAACAACAGTTTGGGTTACCATAGGACATACCCCCACCCTTCCCACAGTACCAAAGAGATGATGTGGAGAGACCACTTGTCGCTACCACAGCCGATAGTACCTATAGGGTAGGAGGATAAGGTGATAGACCTGACATATAGATGATCTTGAGGTGGACCGAAAGGTATAGACATTGGTGGGTGGTGCATTTACAAGTAGTACCACCTAGGTAGGGGCATATAGATTTAGCCACCATCACTGTGCAAAGAGATGCCCTACAGGGGCAAGTGACGACCCTGATTACATAGTTGGGGATGGTATAGGGACAGTTGGTAGGTTCTAGAGGTAGAGGTGGCCACGTTGCATGCACAGGTGACTAGTCTAAAGGCACAGATAGCCCAGGTGGAGATGGAGATGGTGATGATGAGTAGGTGGCCTCCTACAAGTATAGGTTACAGGTTTACAGGGCTAGT
This sequence comes from Taxus wallichiana var. yunnanensis, assembly GCA_018340775.1. Classification (NCBI taxonomy): domain Eukaryota; kingdom Viridiplantae; phylum Streptophyta; class Pinopsida; order Cupressales; family Taxaceae; genus Taxus; species Taxus wallichiana. The sequence goes on along the minus strand of CM031244.1, from coordinate 578,668,522 downwards.
TGGCCACTACACATGCGTATATTGAGGCATTACAGGCCTAGATACAAGCATAGGGTGTGAGGTAGATGGCACCACCATAGCACCGGGATAGGGTCCCAGTTCACAGGTAGGGGTGGGATAGGGTCCCTTAGGATAGGCACAGTGGCAGAGGGTGATGGGGCCACCACAGACATTACCCGTATCTAGGTTATTGGATGCTCTAGGTGAGGCCAGGTATTACCAGGATCATTTGATGGTGGCGGGGACAAATTTTCTATCCTACGAAGAGTACAAGGCACAGCAGGCCTCGAGTGAGAGGACCAGATCATGTACCCACAACGTGGAGAGAACAGGGGCCATCGAGCTCCGAGATAGGATCCAAGTGAGGCCACTAGTTCACGGAGCTGGTCCTGTGTGATGTATCAAAGCATGGACCCGGCCCACAACCCATGACGGGTGGTGACATGTTATCGAGCCACCGAACAAGATCGAGGAGGAGACAGGAGAGACGGATATGGAGGATATCTGACAAGATGATGCCATGATGTATGTCCCTCCATTTTGATGTATTTATTCATTTTTTATATATTTGATCAACGTTAGAAGAGAGTGAGGATGTATATGAGAGTTTTGTTTATTTTTGATCATATACCGGCCTGCATGCTAAAGATGGTGAGGCTATATATGAGAGTTTTTGAGAGATGCATATTATTTGGTATCAGTGTATATTGTATGGATATACAGATTTATATGATGAGATGGATGATTTGGTGATTATGTATCTATGTTGATAGAATTTTATTATTATGCATAGATGGATTCATGATAGGTGTGTTAGGCATGGTGGAGTCAAGTTATAGGCATGGTTGAGTCAGGTTGTGGTTTAGGCATGGATTGAGTCGGTTTTTGGTTTAGGCATAGATGTATTCGGGTTTTGTTTAGGCATGGATGGAGTCGGGTTGGTTTATAAAAAGGTTGAGTTGAAATGGGTTGAGTGTGTAATTCATTAATTTGTGCAATTAATGATGATATGGGTCATGTTGAGATGTTTTATAGTAACATGCATGATAATGGTAAAGAAATGGTAGACATAATGAATGAATGTTTGATGATGATAAAGGTGTGAAGCAATTTGTTGTTTTTTTGGTTTAATTTCCAAGTATTTATATAAAAGGAAACTAACTAGGGTAGAATGTGATTTAGGAAAAGGAAAGGGGAATTGGTTAGGGTAGAGAGTGGCCGAGCTAACCTCCAAGGGCCCCATGCCCTCGGAGTGCTACCTACATAGTCCCTGACGAAAAGAGACCTCGAGCCGATGTAGTTCTCCCTAAGCTAAGGAAAAATGTGAAGGGGTATGAGAATGGGTTGAGAGGTTATGGTTGAATTGTGGGCACATGGGTATGGGTGATTTTGAGTTGAATTTTAGATAAGTGTCAAGGATCTAGTCTTGTATAAGATGATCAATACGTAATGAAGAACTTAAAATATAAGAGGAGGCAAGAAAATCCACCTAATTAGCGAGGATCATAATGGTTAGATCATGTTTAGATGGGATAGTGAACGTAAAACCCTAAAGACATTACATGATTGATTATTCTAAAGGTGAAGATTCATCACATGGTCACCAAATGTCATGGTTCAGTGAGGTCCCTTGAGGCGATAGGAAATGAAGGTGCAAGTGGTATGAAGGTGAAAAATGGTTAGGTTATATGGTATGAGGTAGCATGCCTTTTTGGCAAGAGGTCCAAGATCACAATGAGCAAGTCCATGATAAAATAATTTTTCTTTTTTGACTTGTATGTGAGATAGACTGATCGATGCAAGAAGTCTATATGGGATGAGGAAATTAACTCCTTGAGGTCTTTGCGAAGATGATCGATGCGGGAAGCTTCAAATTCTCTCTTTTTTTTTGCTTGACATAGTTGTCCTTCGAGGGAGCAGTATATTTACAACAACTATGTAGAGAGAAAGATTTCCTTTTTGAGGAGTCATCTTTTTATTGAAATTTTGACTCAAGGAGTTGAATCTCGTGTGAGTGATTTTAAGTCATGGACAAGACTAAGGTAAAGAATCAAATTCTTGTTCAAAAAGTAAGGTAGAATGACCATGGGTTCTCATCTAAAAGTAGACGAAAAGTATCCATGAGAATCATGCCATGTGCGATGTCGTGGTACACATATTTAAGAGAAGATAAAAGAGCTGGTGGTTACGCACATGATTCTTGTTTAATCATTGGATATGGCATAGTGAAATGAGGGTAGTGAATGGCACTCAAGGGACGAGCATGAAAAGAGGCAAAAGGTGAGGTAGGACTGAAATTCAACAAGTATAATGGCGGAGTTCGGGTTTACCGTCTAGTGAAGATAAACGATAAGCACCGATCCATAAGTATGAGTCACGATGTATGGTCAAGCCAATTAGGAGAAAATTTTCCCCATTTACTTTTTCCCACTTTGGTTATATGCTGATTTTATTTCAAGACAAGGTAACGACTTGGAAGGTTCGTTCATGGACACATTTATCATAGGCACGTTTGATACATTTTTGGTAAACTTGAAGATGGTCAAGAACATTAAGAGGGCGTTCGTCTAATAAATCAAGTTGTGCTAAACGGTCTTGGCGAAAGTCATCATCATTGAGCATGTCATGAAGAGAAATATGAAGTGATGGAATCTAGACTTCGAGAGGCGGAACAACCTTGTATGCTTGTAGACCGAGAGAAAAAGGTGTGGCGTAGTAAAAGTGTAAATACTAGTATGGTTCACCCACGGGGTGAAAATAATGTGCGTATGCCGAGTCCTTCCTAGTATCATTAACCACTTTCATGATAAATTTTTTTAAGGTTTTATTAGTGGATTTGGCTTGGCTATTGCTTTGTGGGTAATAAGGTGGCAAGAAACTTAGTTAAATACCGAAGGCGTTTGCAAAGTTTCCACAAGGTTTTATTCTTGAATTGTTTTTCTTATCGGTGATGAGGCGATGTGGAACACCAAAGCAATAGATAATGTGATGATTGATGAACTCACATATTTTCGGCTTTTGTGGAGATGAGAGGTATGGCTTCAACCCATTTGATGTAATATTCGAGAGCGGTGATGATCCATTGGTGTTCTTTGGGAAGAATGGGGATTGGTCTCTCGACAAGATCCAAACCCCATTGAGAGAAGGGCCAAAGGTCATGGGCAACCCTGTAAGGCATGATGGGTGTATGATGAATATTGGCATGTTGTTGGAATTTTACACAATGCTTAAAGTAATCACAACAATCATGGTTAAGGTTCAGCTAGTAATAGCCTAGGAAAAGAATGCGCTTAGCAATAGCAAGGCCACTGAAGTGACCTACGCATATGCCATCATGAACTTCCTTAATGGTATAAGGAATTTTAGAACTTGTAAGGCATTGTAAGAGAATACCATCAAATCCACGCTTGTAGAGGAGGCTACCCATGATGACGTAATGAGAGACATTGTTTCGCACGGAATGTTTCGGCTCTGCAGAATAGACTTGCTTCTATCCTATCATTCCTTTGAGAAACAGATAAGGGTTAGGGCTAGGAGGAATACCTATTGAATGTTGAGATGGTGTGCGTGTACCGTAGAGAAAGATCAGATCGACTGCGAAGAACTCCTTTTTGTCTTGGAAGGACTACCTGCAAGTAAGAATACAAGACCACCAGATTTTAATTAGACAACAAATGAGGGATCTGCCTTAGGCCCAGGAAATATAAAAACTTCCTTTCGAAGGTGGTCAGTTCCCCTTTTAATACGATTTAACACAAATGATAATATAGAAAGCTATTGCAAAATCATGATTTAGGTATCTCATTACAAAGCAATAGAAACTAAACTATCAATAATAAAGCGTCACGTTGTTTGTTGATTACTGGTCGTTGATACGTTCAAGTTGAGTTATAGGGATAAACCAGACTGGATTTGGGGTTATTAGGTGGCAAATAGGCAAGCAAAAGGTTTTGGGGTATAAGTCACAGTGACCGACGATGGTCTTCGGGTAACCGATCATGGTTAAATAACATTGCCGGTAGAGGATAAACGATACCGGTAGGGTCGGCCAATCTAAGTGCTTTTGGATAGAAGTTGGTTGCAAGGTGATTGTGGGGTTATTAGGATTGGTGGATGGCTGAGGGGAATGATGGGAGGATAGGGAAGACTCAGAGTGTGGTAAAATGGCCTTCTGGGTAATATCGGGGTGTATGGGTGAAGGTTAAGTGTAGTAGTGGGTGGTAGTAGATCTAGGAATAAACTTATGATTACTATTAATCAACAGGCTCAAGAAAATGGTGCTTAGAAACATATAAAATACTACTTACTTGTCCCTGATGCAGATGCAAGTTTCAGGACTGTGATGATGAAGATAGGACCCAATTTGGATGCGTTATCTCCTCTTCTAATGCTCGGATGAGTGTTACTGGGCTCTGGTTATTCAGTTGCAGTCTTGGGCTTGATGTCCTTCTCTGCAAACTCTTCTTGTTTCTTCACTTGTCTCTGCTTGGCCAAGCAAAATCTGGATTCTCTCGATGATTTCTCTTTCTCCGATCAAATGAAAATCTGATCCTTGTTTTTGGTTGGAAGTGGTCATTTACGGGGAACCGATGGCGGTTACGCAACCGACGGCGGTCGAGTAGGAACCGGTATCGGTCCGGTCAAAGCGGGCTATTTTTGGTAAAATAGCCAGTTTTCCCTCCTTTTCTTCCGAGGGATTTGTTGCGGGCTTGGTCAAATCATTATGAAGTTGGTTTTAGGTGCGGATGAGGAGTAATTAGTCATAGGTGTGGAATTGGACCAAGTTATAGGTCTTAATTAGGTTAGTTTAGGGTTAAGACTAGGTCATGATGAGGTGGCGACATGAGGTGGCAGGTATGGTGATGTGGATTTATTAATTATAAGGTAATTAATAAATAATTGTGTAAGGTTTAGGTGATGAGGTTAGGTTGTGAAATGAGATGCGGGGCACAGGGGGTCGTAAGACACAAATTTGGTGTCTACATTAGCCCCTTATTGTCGTGTAGTTTGTTTTGTAAAGCTACACGGACAATAATAAGAAGTGGTTACCCCTGTTAAGGGTATAGGTAATCCCCCTCAAATCTATCACAGATTGAGGTAGCGTGAAATCAGGGATAGGGTTGATAAAGGGTAAATGGTGTGGAGATAATGGTGAGGTGGTGAGGTAGGTCCAAAGAAGCAGACGCACGTTGACATGCAGTAGTGCGACCAGGGTACATGATTTGAAGAGCAAACAAGCAATGCAGAGGCAAAGGTCGATAGTTTATCCAAACAAGGGTGATATAATCCTGGTATCCAAGGCATAGGAAGTAGCTCCAGGGGATATAACGGGTAAGGTACAGGAACGTTTAGGCATGTTCGGTAGTACCAAATGGTTGGTTTGGTTGAGATAAACGTCACGGTCTAAGTCTAGGCAAAGTTGGTCGACAGATCAAGTCAAGGACCCTAATCATGCTAAAACACGAACAGGTGAGCTCGATTGAACAAAAAGGTACATGATGGATGGATAAAATAAAACGTTGATTGTGGGTATGGTATTTTATTGGTGCGGCCTTAGGTCGGGCCAAATGGTAGGTTACGGCCTTGGGTCGGGCCAAATGGGTTGGTTACGGCCTTGGGTCGGGCCAAATAGGTTGGTTGCGGCCTTGGGTCGGGCCAAATAGGTTGGTTACGGCCTTGGGTCGGGCCAAATGGGTTGGTTGCGGCCATGGGTCGGGCAAATAGGTTGGTCTACGCCGTGGGTCGGGCCAAATAGGTTGGTTGCGGTCGTGGGTCGGGCCGAATAGGTTGGTTTACGGCCATGGTCGTGGCCAAATGGTAGGTTACGGCCTTGGGTCGGGCAAATGGGTTGGTTACGGCCATGGATCGGGCCAAATAGGTTGGTTGTGGCCGTGGGTCGGGCCAAATAGGTTGGTGCGGCCGTGGGTCGGGCCGAATAGGTTGGTTACTGGCCGCTGGTCGGGCAAATGGTAGGTTACGGCTGAGGTCGGCCAAATGGGTTGGTTACGACCGTGGGTTAGGCCAAATAGGTTGGTTACGGCGCTGGTCGGGCTAAATGGTAGGTTACGGCCTTGGGTCGAGCCAAATGGTAGGTGACGGCCTTGGTCGGCCAATGAAATTAACAAAGGGTTGTCAACAAAGGTGGAAATAGGCGATGTTGGTAGAAAGGGCTATTAGGAAATAAGGGCCGAAATTGGGGTAGAGGTGAGATAAAACCGATGTCGATTATCTATGACCGATATCGGTTAGGGGACCGATACCGGTTCCTTAGGGCGCGATATAACCGATATCGGTTACAGGTCAAAAACCTATAAAAAGAAAAATACGGCCTGTCATTGTCACATTTGCAATTTGAAAACCGATTTGGGTTGTCTGAGGTGGATTATTGAGATTGGAGCATTTGTTGGTTGAGGTGGCGCTATTTGAGTGGAGGAGTGAGTGATTAGTGGGCCCGAGTGAGTAGGAGGCAGCAGTTGATTGGTGGAGGACCCAGCAGAGGAGAGGTGGAGCTATGGCACAGCCAGGAGGAGCAGGAGGGCTGGACCAGCTGGACCACCACCACCCATCCCACCACGACGACGTGTCATCGTACCGGTAGGTTCGAAACCCCTCATTGTGTGAATTTGATGTTGTTAGGCTATTTTTGGGGGTTTGGGTAGGAATCCATGTTTTGGTAAAATAATGAATAAATTGAAGTTATTTGAAAAATGAAGAGGATAGATGGGTAAAATAGGGCAAGGCGGCAGGGTGGGTAGATTTTTAGGGTGTTTGGGTGGGTAAATAGGTATAAATAGGCAAAAAAGGAGTTTGGGGGGCCGCGTCGGGTTTTGGGCAATTTTGGTGGACCGATGCCGGTCACTAAGCGACCGGAGATCGGTCAGGAAGTTTCGGGGCAGGGTGGGGTTGTGGTTGACCGGTGTCGGTCGTATAGCGACCGGCGTCGGTGAAGAGAGGACCGGTGTCGGTCATAAGTGACCGGTACCGGTCCTTAGGTATTTTTATTTTTGTTGGGTTGGGTTTAGGTTGTGGTGGGGGTATTTGGGTATTGTTGGAGTGTTTTGGTTTGTTTAGGTGTTTTGGTTTGTTTGGGTGTGTTGATATGGTTTGGGTTGTGGTGGGGGTGTTTTGGTATTGTTTGAGTGTTTTGGTATTGTTTGAGTGTTTTGGTATGGTTTAGGTTGTTGTTTGGGTGTGAAGAGGGAGGGGGATATCGTAGAGGTTGTTAGGGTAAGATAGGTGGGTGTAGGTGTGTGTTATAGAGTCGGGTTGTGGTCGGGTGGGTAGAAAGAGGGTATAGAAGGTTAAAGTAGTAGTTGTTTGAAAGGTTAAGTCTAATGCGGTGGTGATTTTGTGCGAGCACGTCGGTGAAATGACGATGCGGGATAGGATGCCTCGCATTGTTGAGATGGATGCGGCCACACGTGTCCGCAGCGCAGTGGGGTATCATGCGCGAGGTGGGACTTGGCGGAGTCCAGTGATACAGAGCGATAGAGAGAGATCACAGTTTGATGGTCGCCCTCATTGAGAGATGGGATCAGCGACAATGTGTTCCATCTCCCGGCCCGGAGAGATGACCATCACATTGGAGGATGTGTATCGCATCCTTCGATTACCGATTGATGGAGAGGCAGTCTTTCAGGTTGACGCTGAGACAGCCATGGACAACATCCTACACGTATTCGGGGATGCAGCTGCGCTACTGACATATCACAGTGCGAGTATCGCGTATGGGGATATGTACCGAGCCCACCGCCATGAGACACGGCTTGCCGTGCTGATGATGATCGGGATCACCTGCTTCGCCCTCCCAGACTCAGAGGGAGGCCGCTTTCCACGGGCGCTTATGGGGGTGCTACATGAGATGGTGGAGGAGCACACATGTTATGCTTGGGCACCAGTATACCTGGTGCAGTTATACCGAGAGCTGTGGGGCTATCGCCGGATGAGGCGATTCGGGATTTGCTCGACGTTTTTACTACACTGTTGGGCATATGAGCATATCGTATGCATTAGACCAGTAGGGCTGCCCCAGCAGCCAGGGCCACAGGTCATCTATAGATACGGCTTTCAGAGGTGGTTGGGGGTCGTGGGCCAGCCACGAGCAGTGCTTGCAGGGTGGGACGTCACTTATTACAGACATATGTTAGAGGGCTTGACAGCGTTAGATATTGTATGGAGACCGTATAGAGGTCATCACCCGCACGGAGGAGCCCAGAAACACGGTTGCAGCGGATCCAAAGATATACATTCGGATAGCGGGACAGAGGTCTGGGAGTATGAGAGGATACCCCTAGAGAGGGTACGCAGGCAGATGGGGCTACGACAGGATGAGCCACCTCGCTTCCCTCAGTACCGGAGGGATGATGTAGAGGCTCCACTGCCTGCACCACAGCCCGTGGACCCAGATTGGGTTGCTGAGAGGCCGGCAGATGATACCATAGATGATGCCGGCTGCACAGGAGCATTTTTGGTTTGGTGGGTGGAGAGAGAGCTGCGAGGATAGCACGGCTGCACGGCCAGACTTAGCTGTTGTATTAGAGCAGAGAGAGGACCAGCTGAGGGTAAAGGTACACGGTTATTACAAGGGCAACTTACTGCTGCACAGGCACAGATAGGTGTCTTACAGGGGCAGCTAGCCGAGCTCAAGTGCAGTGCGAGCTGTGCAATGCAGTACAGCACCAAAGCAAAGCAACACCACCTACCGGTACCGCAAGGCACGCAATGTGCAGTACCACCACGTACCATGTGTGCACCACCGGCGGCACCAAGACAGTATAGGGGCACTGGTAGTAGGAGTCAGGGGACCAGCCCCAGCACCTACGGTGGCTCGAGATCATTATATGGAGGCTAGGCGGAGGCCCAGTACTATCAGGATATTCTTGATGGTACCGGGGCTGATTATCAGCCATATGCGGCACATAGAGCAGAGACCTCTCGGAGCCAGAGATCTCAGGGAGGTGCAGCCACAGCCGGTGGGTCTGTGACAGGCAGGAGGCGAGAGGCAGCACAGGGACCAGCAGGCAGACAGGCAGAGGGCGGTGGAGAGAGCTGAGGGGTCCCTGCATAGTTTTGTATTGGTTCATTGGATATGGGCACCGGTCTGCGAACCGGCTATGTTTGTAGAGGCCTGCATGCCTAGATATTAGGGATTCATTTATTCATTCATTCATTTATTGTATATACCGGCCTGCGAGCTGAGTATGGGTTGTACAGTGGATACCGGCCTGCGAGCCGAGTATGTTTTTGATATGAGAGACCGGCCTGTGAGCCGAGTCGAGATTATTGACAGTTATTGCGGCCTGCGTGCCGGCTTTGTTGTATTATGAGATTACGGAGGCCCCGATGCAGGGCACATTGTATATTTGAAACTTTGTATATATATAGATATGATGATTTGACCCACATGTTGTGCGAAAAAATGTGTTAAGTGTTTTGAAAATGGTTTGTGATATTTAATGTATGATGAGTTTAATTTACATGGTGTTATATTGATGGTGTTGATGTCTTTTGTTGATGGAATGTATGTATGTATATAGATGATGAGTTTATTTGACATGTTGTGCGAAAAAATGTGTTAAGTGTTTTGAAAATGGTTTGTGAATATTGAATGGTTGTAGCTGTTGATTTGGATCCAAATGGTGTATAGATTAATGGTTTTGATATCGGTTATTGATGGCTTGTTTGTTGTGTAATATAGAGAAATGATGTGAATGAAATTGTAATGAGATGTGGATTTAATGAAAAATATGGATAATGGTTTTGTTCATGCGGGAAAAAGGGACGAGCGCCACAAAAATTTACAAAAATGAAGAGACGACTTAGGTTTAAGCAACAAGGGTAACTTGACCGATATCGGTTATGTAGCGATGTCGGTAGCTATATGACCGGTATCGGTTATGTAACCGATATCGGTTATGCAAGTATTGTTTTCTAAAAAAAAGAACTACCTGGGTTGTGCAACTTAAGTTCTTATTTTAGCATTCTTATTTTTAGAGTCATGAAACACGTTAAATATGGGAATGCGATTTGTTTGACAAGCTGCTATAGGTAATTGCATGAAATAATTTGAGTGATAAGGAGGAAAGAGACAGTGAAGTGAGCGTGGGGTAATGAGATTCGGAAGGCGAGAAAGACAAGTTATATTTGAAGAGGGTGGTGAACATGGCTGAACGAGGAGAAGCATCCAACAGGCAGGGACGAGAGGGAAGACATGTTCCGCCCCAAGCTGCTGCATCCGGAGAGGTAAATTATTTGGTTGTAATTTGATTCTTGCATGTGTTTGTAAATAGTATGAAAGAAGTGTAAGTGGGTAAAGATTAGAAAAAGGTGATAGGCAAGGGTTGGGGATGGTCGAGCTAACCTTGGGAGACCCCATGTCTCCTAAGTGCTACCTACATAGCCCATTGCACAAAGCAAGGAAGGGCCTCAGACCGATGTAGTTCTCCCTTAGGATCAGGGAGAGGTGAATTCAGGCAATTTGGTTGTGGTTAGGCAATTTTGTTGGTTGGTAAAAATTTGATGTTGGTAGGGTAAAGCGAAAGTTAGCATACCCAAATAGTAGGAATCATGTCCTGATTAAGGTCAACACACAATCCTAGAGCCGAGCAAAAGAGGCAAGAGTGTCCCATAATTGAGAAGAGCTAAACAAACCACATATTAATGTAGGATGAGCTTGAATCCCTAGGTACCTTGCATAGGCGAGAAGTCGATAGGTGAAAAGAGTGGTATAATCACAATATATCGGATATACATCACATCCCTTGAGTTTTGGTGCTTTGACAAATGGTGAGGTGAGGTGGTTGATGTGGGCGAGGGTGCAGAGAACTTATTATAAGATGATGATTCTGACAAAAGAAAACCAAACCTAAATAGACAAGTCCATGACTCAAAAGTGCTTTGAAGTACTACTTTTATTTTTATTTTATTTTGCTGGATATAGACTAATCGATGGGAAGTCTACATGGGATATGTATTTTTTTTTCTTGAGGTCTTCACGAAGCTGATCAATGCGAGAAGCTTCGATAAAGGTGACTTGTGTATAGTTGTCCTTGAAGGGAGATCTATTTATAGTAGCTTAGAATGCGGTGTTTATGTATAAAGCTGTCCTTCGGGAGCGATCTATATATAATAGTAGCAATAGTTTGGCATATAGTTGTCCTTCAAGGGAGTAGTCTATTGTATAATTTAGAGGTCTAGATGTCCGTTGGGCATGAAGCATCTAGTTTTTGTAGGAAGTTTGACTCAAGAAAATCCCATAAGTGTTTTAATTAAGAATGTGTCATTTTGATACTTTGAAGTCATGGACTAGACTAAAAAGGGGAAGGCATCTTTTAAGGGGAGGTGATAATCAAACCATGTGAGCTTGATTTGATTTTGAGATGTAAGAAACAAAGTGTATGCGGTGGTAAATGAGCTCAAGGGACGAGCGTAAGGTAGATAAGAAGTGATATAACACTAATTTCAATAGTAGAATGGTCGAAGATGCAAGGCATTAAGGGGCTCAAGCTCAGGTTTACCATGAAGCGAAGCTAAACGATAAGTGTCGATTCGTAAGTGTGAGTGATAATGTAAGGCCCAATCCAATTAGGAGAAAATTTTCCACGTTTACTCTTTTCTAGTTTGGTTACATGTTGATTCTCTTTGAGGACAAGATCACCAACCTTAAAAGTACACTCATGAAGTCGTTTATCATAAGCACACTTGATGTGTTTTTGGTAGATTTGAAGGTGATCAAGAGCCGTAAGGCGGCGTTCGTCAAGAAGCTCTAATTGGGCTAATCGCTCTTGGCGGAAATCATCATTGGTAAGAATATCCGAAGAGATATTCGAGGGAGGGTATTTGTATTTCGAGAGGCAAGACAGCCTCGGTACCATATACCAAAGAAAATGGTGTGGCATTAGTGGAGGTCCGAATGCTATACGATAAGCCCAAAGGGCAAAGGGAATGTGATCGTGCAATTTCTTCCGGACTCATTGACAACTTTCATGAGGATTTTGGTTAGGGTTTTATTAGAAGATTCACGACCATTGGCTGCGGATAGTAAGGTGATGAGAAACTAAGTTTGATACCAAAGTTGTAACAAAGGTCTTGTAACAACTTATTTTTAAAATATTTACCATTATCTGTTATTAGGCGATGAGGAATACCAAAACGACAGATAATGTGATGATTAATGAATTCGACAATTTTTTCTTTTTTGATTGAAATGAGTGGAATGGCCTCCACCCATTTTGTGTAATATTCGGTTGCTGTGATTATCCAACGGTGACATTGTGAAGAAGGCGGGTGAATCTCACCAATAAGGTCTAAACCCCATTGTGAGAAAGGCCAAAGATCTCGTGCGACCTGTAGCGGATGGCTAGGAGTATGTTGAAGGTTGGCATGTTGTTAACACATAACACAACGCTTAACATATTTGTAGCAATCGTTATTAAGAGTAGGCCAATAATAACCTAGGCGAAGGATTCGTTTAGCCACAGCAAGGCCACTAAAATGTCCACCACAAATGCCGTCATGGACTTGTTGGATGGTATAGGTGACCTCCGCACCGGTTAGACATCGAAGGAGGATGCCATCAAAGCCACGTTTATAGAGGAGTCCCCCCATGATGACATAATGAGAAACACTTTTAAGAAAAGCACGTTTGCCGTTACTAGTAAGGTCAGGTGGGAGAACAGAGGTTGTAAGGTAGTCGTGAAATTGGTGGTACCAGGTATCCTGCGAATTAGCAGACACATTATTTATCATACAAACAACCGGGGCTGAGTAGGATGGGGCAAAAAGTTGTTGGACCAAGATGAATATGTCAGAGTCAGTTGGTGAGGTAGGAATTTGCGAGGCTAAGCAAGCCATAGTATCCACAAATTTGTTAGTGGAGCGGGGAATGGTCTGGATAGAATAACGAGTAAATGAGGTCAAAAGTGAATCCACGTAATGTTTGTACTTTTGAAGTTCCTCATTCTTACATTGGTAGATGCCCATAACTTGATTGACTACCAATTGAGAGTCGCCAAAAATATTAATAGATTTGACACCTAAGTGTAACGCAACCTGGAGACCCAAAACAAGGGCCTCGTATTCCGCTGTATTATTAGTGCAGGGGAAATCGAGCCGGAATGAAAGAGGCATAGGTTCAGCGTCAAGAGGAATGAGAACAACGCCGGCTCCTCCGCCGTCGCTGGCATTTAGATCCATCGAAGAAGAGGGTCATTTGATATGACTCTTCCCTGAGTGAAAGAGTGGCGATGAGTTCGTCGGGGAAATTAAAATTGGTGAATTGTTCCCCAGGTAAAGGGGCCTCCGCAAGTTGGTCCGCAATAGTTTGTCCTTTGATTGACTTCTATTGTACAAACTCAAGGTCGAGGTCAGCGAGGAGCATAAGCCATCGGGTGATGTGTTGGTTTAGATGTGGTTTGGCATACATATAATGAATGGGGTCCGTGTTGGTGATGACAAAAATTTTGTGATTCAGGAGGTAATGTCGAAGTTTGGTGGCTACGAATGATAGGGCTAGGCACAATTTTTCTACATGTGTATACCTAGTCTCGTAATCCACGAGAGTACGACTTATATAATAAACGGCTTGTTCTCGACGTGCCGAGTCCCGATGTGCGAGCATGGCTCCTATAGCATGGTCAGTGGCAGAAAGGTAAAGGTAGAAAGGGCGATCATCCTGAGGTGGAATAAGCACAGGTGGCTGCAAGAGATAGGATTTGAGAGCTTCAAAGGCTTGGTGACACTCTTCACTCCATTGAAAGGCAATGTCCTTTTTAAGAAGGTGATGGAAAGGTTGACATCGATCCGAGAGTTGGGAGATGAAACGCCGGATGGATTGAAGTTTACCCTACAAACTACGCAATTGTTTGAGGTTTTTGGGTGGGGGCATTTCTAGGATAGCTTTTACTTTAGATGGATCGACCTCAATGCCACGCAAAGAGACAATAAAGCCAAGAAGTTTTCCGAAAGAACACCAAAGACACATTTCTTTGGTTGAAGCCGGACTGAATATTGTAATAGGCGATCGAAAATAATGGTTAAAACATCAAGATGTTCACTGCGATGTTTAGATTTTCCAAGAAGATCATCGACATAATCCTCAAGGATAGTGTGCATAATGTCATGAAAAATGTAAGTCATAGCCCGCTGATAGGTCATACCAGCATTCTTAAGGCCAAATGGCATGACACGATAACAGAAGGTTCCCCAAGGAGTTATGAAGGTAGTTTTATGTTGATCGGTCGGGGCTACCAAAATTTGATTGTATCCCGAAAAGCCATCCATGAGAGAAAGCATTTCATGGCCTGCAGTGAGATCAACAAGTTGATCAATACTTGGGAGGGGGAAGTCATCCTTGGGGCAAGCGAGGTTAAGGTCTCGAGAAATCCGTGCATATCCGAAGTCCCCCCATCGCTTTAGTGATAGGTACGATGTTAGAAATCCATTGAGGATAGTCAATAGGCAAGATGAAGGAAACAAAAAGAAGTCATTAAAGCTCTTCTTTGACCAAGAGGGCAATGCGTGGATGCATTTTTCTCAGTTTTTGTTTGACTGGTTTGGAATCGGGGTTTAGGGTGATGTTATGGACGGCGATGGTAGGATCAATTCTGGCATGTCGGCGTAGGACCAAGCGTAAAGCTTGGTTGCGGGTATGGAGAAAGGTAGTAAAGGCGGCTTGTTCTGATGTGTTAAGGGATTGTCCGATCTTCACAATGTGAGGATCCTCCTCTTTGTGGATGTTGATTTCTATAGTCGACTCATTCAACATGGTTTGAGTTTCAGACGGTAAGGCGCGTTGAATATAGGAGATGGCCGCCCTGAAGGTAAGTGAGGATGAAGTCGTCATCCTGGCACTCAAAAACATTAATCGAAGGCGAATCCTCTTCGATCATGTCTGGATACAGAAGGGGAAGAGAAGATGGGCCCTCATTATCACGTTGATAAGTGAGAGGACCTATGAAGATAGCATTTATGAAAAAAAAAAGTTAGGAGGGATAGATTCAAGGTCTATCGACTCTGTGGGTGATGATGGCAAAGTGGGTGATGATGGTTTGGTAGGGGTGTAGTCACGGGAATGAGTGTATGTCGGCCCTGTTCATAAAGACCAAAACCAAATCCTTTCCAAGCACAGTGAGTCAAGAAGGCGAGGGTGAAACGATGATTTATCAAGTATTGAAAATTGGATTGGAAGGGAACCACACCAAGAGGAGATTCAGGGGTAATGGACGATGCGTTAACACCCCCATACATTAGGTTGTTGCAGCAATGGGGTGGTCTGTAAGAGATTACCTCCCCCACATGATGGTCGTAGGTGGGATGTGTATGTAACTGTCCGTACTCTGTGGGGTATGGAAAGAACTAACGTTATATAGGCGGTACTCCCCCAGCGTAAGGCGTTGAAAAACATCTACTAAGGGTCGGAGGTTGGGATGTTATCTGCGCAGGAAAGGAAGTAATATTTGTAACGGCGGTTTCATTGGTTGAAGGTGTAGGTGCGTCGGAAGTAGATGGCTGGGTTGGATGAACGGGTGTCTTGACTGGTACAAGTACATCATTAGGGTGATACAACATATTGAAAGTTTTGAAGGGGGGAGGATCAGCTTTTACGGTGTAGGACTTCCCCTCGTACTCAAATTTTATGCATCTATGTAAGGTGGAGGGAACGCATCCCATAGCCCGGATCCAAGGGCGGCCTAACAACATATTGTATTGGAACTCTCCCTCAAGGACATAGAAGAGTTCGGGTAAAGTACGTGGTCCTACACGAATGTTAAGGATCACGGTGCCTAAAGTAGAAGTAATAGCATCATTGAATGATCGCAACATGATGGGGTTGGCACACATGCAACTAGAAGGGATATTCATTTGTTGGAAGGCTTTTGAAGAGATGATGTTTAGGCTAGCGCCCGTCAATCATAACACGACGTACCCGAATATCCCGAATGTACGCTGAGATGAAAAGAGCAGGGTCAGGATCTTCGGCACCAAAGTCGATAATTTCATCTTCGGAGAAACTGACAGCAGCGGCTTGCTGTACAGAGACAGAAGTGGTTGGGGAGATAGATTGTTTGGTGAGCAAAGCAACGTGATTGGGTGTTAGAATAGAGGTAACAGGCAAGGTTTCATTAGGTAAAACCTCTATCCCTTGAAGGATTTCAACGAGAGCTTGTCAATGAGATTCGAAGTCCGAATGAGATCATACAATGTCATTTTTACAGGCAATTGGTGAAGTTGTTTGATCATAGTTCGGTGGGCAATGCCATTAGAGACGGGATAGGCGGGTCCGTGAATAACCACTTTAGGTGGTGGTGCAATCGGGATGGTTGACGGAGAAGGAGATGCCGCAGGTGTGTTTTCTTTCACTTTCCCATTATTTTTACGCCTCGAGTAGTAACACCGATCATATTGATCTCGTGAATACGAGAGGAGGAAGATGGTAGGGATAGGTCATGGTTTTCGAGAGGTGGGGCTGTAATAATGATAGATCTTGGTGATGCGCGGGGACAGTGGTATAGGAGAGGGAATTGAAGCTAAAGGTCTCTCTCTTCGTAAGTTGTCTTTCTTAACTTTTCTATCTGAGAGAGGTGACGGACGAAGTATGGCTTTCAACGCTTTGCATCCCTCTACGTCATGTCCTGGTGTGCGGTGGTAAGCGCAGATTTTAGACTCATCGTAACCTATAGGTTGAGGTTTAGATGGATCATAAGGTCTAAGTGGCGGTAGGGAAATGGTCGCATTCTCTACCAACATAGCAAGGATTTTGGCGTAAGACCCTTTGAGTGGGTCAAAGTCAGAGGAAAATGAGGCTATTGACTGGGTCGATTCTGGTGATGATGTGGTGTGGTTGGTTTGTATGGGGGGTGGTTTAGCCAAGGAGTTTTGATAATGGGTTTTAACTGACCGTGGTTTCTTTGACGTAGAAGCTATGTTGGATGATGAGGCCACAGATGATGTGGTATCAGAAAACAACCACGGAGAAATAGGAGTGACCGAAAACAAATCTTTTGATGATGGAATTTGTTTAGGGTTGATAGGTGGACAGGATACGCGGGGTGACAGTGTTGCTATACCCTTGGATTTCTGTATGGGTGCAGAAGGCGTAGGTCGCTTTAAAGAAAACGCAGGAGGTATGATATATTGATGTAAGGTAGAGGGATGGGGTCCCAATATGGAAGGTAGGTGTGACGACGAGGGTTTTAGTTGTGTTAGCGGCATAGATTGAGGAGATTGAGTCTGTCTCCTAATGGGATGGACGGCTTTATTTTTAGATAAATCAAGCCACTTAGGTGGGTGTGTTAGACTAGGTATGGGTAAGGTCCCAAGCGTAGGGGAAGATTTGGTTAGGTTAATAGAAGTGGATGAGGTATTTGGTAGAGAGGAGGGGGGTGAAGATGAGGACATAGGCATTTTAAGCTTCTGTAAACACTTCGGGTATATGGTAGAGGCATCAGGATCGGTCATTTGCATTTGAGTAGAATATGGCGTACTCAAACGTTCCCCATTGGACTGTCATCTTACGGGGAATGACAGTCCTCACGTGTGAATATGAAATTTTGTATGGAAGAAAGGTGGGTTGTGATTCCGGTCCAATGTGGGGGTGATATGTGGGGTATATGAGGCATTGTATCAATGGGCATTAAGAGGTCAACCGGTTGCTGAAAAGATTTAGGTGATGAAGGACTAATAGGTAGGAGGGCGTGTTTGAGAGGATCTGTCATGTTTAAAGAATGTGGTGATGTCGGTTCAAGAGGTTTCTTGTCTAAGGATGACAAAAGAAGTGGCGAGCCTTCCTCTTGTACAGCAAGAATGGTAGAAGGAGACGTTTGGGAAATAGATAAATTAGATAACATCCGCTCACAGTCTTGTAAGGATGTGGTGTAAGAAGGCTCATTTGTGAGAAGGGAACTCTGGGCAGTTAATTCCTTGATGGGTAAAGGAACAGCAAGGATTTCAGTTTGTCTTGATGGTGAGGAAGGGGGTTTGGTTTCCTGCGTTAGTGAAGAGGTTTGATTCAAAATTTGTTCGATAGAGGTCTTTGGCTGGGAATCGAAGACTGCATGGATCTCATGAACACTCTCCTCGGCTAAGATATCTTGGTTTAGTTTACTGTTAGAAGAATGATTCGGGAATGGTTTGTTGAATATTTTCAAATTTCGGTTAGCAGGGGCGTTAGGATT
The DNA here is from genome assembly GCA_018340775.1 of Taxus wallichiana var. yunnanensis. Classification (NCBI taxonomy): domain Eukaryota; kingdom Viridiplantae; phylum Streptophyta; class Pinopsida; order Cupressales; family Taxaceae; genus Taxus; species Taxus wallichiana. The sequence goes on along the minus strand of CM031244.1, from coordinate 578,650,349 downwards.
ATCGAGGGCTATATCCCCCGCATCAACCATTTCCTGCACTATGTTTTTCAACATCTTGCAGTTCTCATGACTGTGTCCCTTCACGCGGTGGAAGTTACAGAAGTCATTTTCTTTGTACCAGGAAGGTATGGCGCGAGTGGAATCAAACCCGGAATGAGGTTTAACAGGAGGTAAGGTAATGGCTCCTGCTTTGAGCAATTTTTCCAATATCACACCATATGTTTCTCCCAAGGGAGTGTAGTTGATGGGCTCTGCTTTATACTTATAGGTGGTTTTTGGCGGGGTATTAGATGGTGGTTGGGATTTGACCATCACCGCGTGCACGGCCCCTTTTGATTTCGAAGCAGTCGATGGGTGAGGATTGGTGGTGTTGGGTTTGTTGGTGGAATCTTGGGTTCGGAAAGTGGGGTTTTTATTGCACAACCGTAATTTCTCTTCCTCTAAGGCTCGAATCTCTAGTTTTGAGCCATAGTAAAGGCCTCGTAAAATGTACGGAAAGTTTGAATTTGGAGGATAGGAGAGAGATGTGCTTAGCGCAGCCCACGTAAACATTCGATAAGTTCGGTCCGAGGCAAGGCATACGTAAGTTGGTTGATAAGGCCTCACCATCGTCCAATGAAATCTGCGATAGATTCATCTTCAAATTGTCGGATGGCATAGAGGTCGGTGATAGATACTTTCTTGGCAATGTTAATGGAGAAATGATCCAAGAAAGATTGGGCTAGCTGGTTAAAAGAGAAGATTGAGTGCTAGGTTAAAGCACTGTACCACTCCAAGGCGGGTCCTGATAAGGACATGGGAAAGGTGCGGAGTAGTAAAGCGTCATTGTGAGCAATCAGATAGCAGGCATGTCTAAATGATCGCAAGTGTTGTTGAGGGTCCTCCTTACTGTTAAAACGGGTAAATTTTGGTAATTCCCATTGAGGAGGATATGAATGAAGGGGGACTGAAGGGTGGATAGGCTCCCGACAAACTTGCTCGTATGTCAAGGCGCTACGACTTCCTGAAACAAAAGCCTCCAGGTTTTGCATTTTGTCCATCATTTGTTTAATTAAATCAGTAGTTGGATGAGATGATGGTGTGGTTGTGGTAAACGGAGGCAAATTGGGCCAAGGGCCACCGCTAGACAATGGTGGGGTTAAATGTTGATAAGGTATGGAGGATGACTGTGTTGAGGCAACCGAATAGGGATGTCCTATATAAGTTGTTGAGGTTATCGGATATGTGTGTGGAAATGAAAAGGTGGGCAGAGCTTGAGAAGGAAAGCTCGTGTGGATAGGTGGCAGAGAGCAAGTCATGAACGGAACAGTCTGCAAGAGAGACGAGGTAGGAGCAGTCAGCGGTAATGACATGTTGGGCCCAAGATTAACCAAAGGAAAGCCAATCTGTGCCGTATGGACCCCTGAAGCTGCTGAGGTAGTAACGGGACTAAGGATGCGGAAGGCAAAGCGGAGTTATCAGGAGGAGAAGGGGCTAAATGAGCAGCTATACTGATAGGCATGCCAACAAGGAGTTGACCGTCGGGTGTACGGTCAAGGGCATGAGAAAAATAGTACTGTACAACGCTAGGATTAGCATCCAGAAAATTTGGCAAATTCTTTATCTCCCACAGAATTTTAGGAACCTCGCTGGTGTCCGTAGGATTCCCCACAGAATGTGAAGGGGGTGATTCAGAAAAGGTACAGAGCAAGCATGTGAAACCATGGCAGCGGCTTGCTTTGAGTGATAACAACCATGGACAGGAGTACATGAGGGTTTCAATCTATCAGGAACAGAAACAGACTCAGAATGGTGAAATTGGTAAGTTGCTGGTTTGTCAGGAACTGTAAAAGACAGTAACCGATATCGGTTTGATAACCGATGTCGGTTAGACTATAGCCGACGTCGGTCAGTTAACCGATGTCGGTGTAAGAAGACTGGTATAAGAAAATATAAGAAGCTGCTGATTTGATTGTTAACAACGCTCAGTACATTTATCAAATTGTTCTAAGGTAATCACAGAAGACAGTGTATAATAGAGAAAACAGAACTGAAAACAAACAAGATGCACACGTAAATCCAGAGACTAACCCTAGGGTTAATTTTAATTATTGTGGGCTTATGCCTTTAGATGCGGAATGATGTCAATCCTAAACAAAATACTTAGGGGAAATGTCAAGTTTGTTTTGGCTTATAAGGTTACCTCAATCAAGTGAGGAATACCGCGGAAAGGGGGATGTTTTGAGTGTTGTGTTAATTGTGAAGTGATTCAGTATGTGTTGTGCAGTGAAAGTAAGATTAATTTCCTGTCAATACCGTGGAAATCACCCCCACGTGTACGACCTGTTACTTAGTCTATGTTCACTAGAATTGAAAACAGCAAGCAAGAATGTAATGCACGTGTTTTAAACCCAAATCGAAAATGATATTCGATGAAGCAAATAAGATGACTTTCACTAATGTGAAACTAGGAAAGCAAGACAAATTCTTTACTAAATATAACAAAAACAACAACAGCAAGTATGCTTCCTAAAATGAAAACAAGCAAGAGAAACAGAAACCCGAAATGGGTCCCACTGGGCGTGCCAAAATGTTTCGCACGGAATATTTCGGCTCTGCAGAATAGACTTGCTTCTATCCTATCATTCCTTTGAGAAACAGATAAGGGTTAGGGCTAGGAGGAATACCTATTGAATGTTGAGATGGTGTGCGCATACCGTAGAGAAAGATCAGATCGACTGCGAAGAACTCCTTTTTGTCTTGGAAGGACTACTGCAAGTAAGAATACAAGACCACCGATTTTAATTAGACAACAAATGAGGGATCTGCCTTAGGCCCAGGAAATATAAAAACTTCCTTTCGAAGGTGGTCAGTTCCCCTTTTAATACGATTTAACACAAATGATAATATAGAAAGCTATTGCAAAATCACGATTTAGGTATCTCGTTACAAAGCAATAGAAACTAAACTATCAATAATAAAGCGTCACGTTTTTGTTGTTCTTAACATCGGTCGTTGATACGTTCAAAGTTGAGTTATAGGATAAACCAGACTGGATTTGGGGTTATTAGGTGGCAAATAGGCAAGCAAAAGGTTTTGGGGTATAAGTCACAGTGACCGACTTGGCGGTCACTGGGTAACCGGCCATCATGTTAGATAACCGCCTGAGAGAGGATAAACGATACCGGTAGGGTCAAGCAATCTAAGTGCTTACGGATAGAAGTTGGTTGCAAGGTGATTGTGGGGTTATTAGGATTGGTGGATGGCTAAGGGGAATGATGGGAGGATAGGGAAGACTCAGAGTGTGGTAAAATGGCCTTCTGGGTAATATCAGGGTGTATGGGTGAAGGTTAAGTGCAGTAGTGGCTGGTAGTAGATCTAGGAATAAACTTATGATTACTATTAATCAACAAAGCTCAAGAAAATGGTGCTTAGAAACATATAAAATACTACTTACTTGTCCCCGATGCGAGATGCAAGTTTCAGATCTGTGTGATGATGAAGACAGGACCCAATTTGGATGCGGTCTCCTCTTCTAATGCTTGGATGAGTGTTACTGGGCTCTGGTTATTCAGTTGCAGTCTTGGGCTTGATGTCCTTCTCTACAAACTCTTCTTGTTTCTTCACTTGTCTCTCGCTCGCCAAGCAAAATCTGGATTCTCTCGATGATTTCTCTTTCTCCCAATCAAATGAAAATCCGATCCTTGTTTTTGGTTGGAAGTGGTCATTTACGGGAACCGATGGCGTTACGCAAATCGGCCGGCAATGTCGAGTAGAACCAGTATCGGTCAAAGTCAAAGCGAGCTATTTTTGGTAAAATAGCCAGCTTTCCCTCCTTTTCTTCCGAGGGATTTGTTGCGGGCTTGGTCAAATCATTATGATGTTGGTTTTAGGTGCGGATGAGGAGTAATTAGTCATAGGTGTGGAATTGGACCAAGTTATAGGTCTTAATTAGGTTAGTTTAGGGTTAAGACTAGGTCATGATGAGGTGGCGACATGAGGTGGCAGGTATGGTGATGTGGATTTATTAATTATAAGGTAATTAATAAATAATTGTGTAAGGTTTAGGTGATGAGGTTAGGTTGTGAAATGAGATGTGGGTACAGTGGGGTCGTAAGACACAAATTTGGTGTCTACAGACATTTTTAAGAAAGGTGCATTGTCCATTACAAGTGAGGTTGGGAGGTAAGATGGAGAGGGAAAGTAATCTGAGTATTGTTTATACCAAAGGTCACTTAGGTAGGGAGTGACAGTTCTGATAGAGTAAACTTCATGAGGTAAATAAGAGGGTGACTAGATTCTTTATACAATGAAAAATATTTTAGAGTCACCTGGTGAAGCGAGTATTTGAGAAGCCAAGCAGTCCATGGTATTTACAAATTTGTTGGTAGAACGGGGGATGATTTGAAGGGCGTAATGGTCGAAGGTGGTCAAAAGTATGTCCACATGATGCTTATACTTTTGAAGTATCTCATTTCAAAACTGGTATATACCATTGACTTGGATTATGACCAATTGAGAATCTCCAAAGATGTTGATTGACTTAACATCTAAGGCATAGGTAGCCTAAAGACCCAATACGAGTGCTTTGTATTCAGCAATATTGTTTGTATAGTTAAAATCGAGTTTGAAAGACAAAGGCATGGATTCACCATCAAGAAAAATGAGGATAACACCGGCCCCACCCCCATGTTGACACTTGGACCCATCGAAGAAGATTATCAAATGGTAATCGGGTTCGTCTAGGGAAAGGGTAGCAATTGACTCATCTAGAAATTCAAAGTTAGAGGGTTGATCCCCAAAAATAGGTGTTTCACCAATTTTTGGTGATAGCTTAGCGCTTGATGGAATTTTGATGGATAAATTTGAGGTCGAGGTCGGCTAGAAGTATAAGCCAGTGTGTAGCTCATTGATTTTGGTAAGGTTTGGCATACATAAAGTGTAAGGGGTTAGTGTTGGTCACAACATAGGTTTTGTGATTAAGTAGGTAATGGCGGAGTTTGGTGGCAATGAAAAATAAGGCTAAGAAAAGTTGTCCGGCATGGGTGTATCAAGTTTCATAGTCCAAAAGAGTACATCTTATGTAATAAACCACATACTCCTGTGTTGTTCATTGCGATGAGCGGGCATGGCCCCTAAGGAGTGATTGGTAGTAGAGATGTATAGGTATAAGGGTTGATCATCCTTAGGTGGAATTAGTATGGGTGGTTAGAGAAGGTATTGTTTTAAGGCCTCAAAATATTTGTGGTAGTCATCATCCCATTTAAAGGAGACATCCTTCTTGAGAAGATGATGAAAGGGTTGACACCGATCAGACAATTGTGAAATGAAATGGTGAATAGACTGTAACTTACCTTGCAGGCTATGGAGTTGCCTAAGATTAGTGGGTGGAGGCATTTCAAGAATGGCCTTGACTTTAGCAGGGTCAACCTCTATACCACGTAAGGAGATGATAAATCCCAAGAGTTTTCCGAGAGAACCACGAAGACACACTTCTTGGGCTGAAGGCGAACACAATACTTAATGAGGCGGTCAAAGATGTTTTTAGGATGAAGAGATGCTCGGAGCGACATTTAGATTTGGAAAGGAGATCATCCACGTAATCTTCCAATATATGATGCATGATGTCATGGAATATGTAATTCATAGCTGTTGATATGTGGCACCAGCGTTTTTAAGGCCAAAAGGCATGACTCGATAGCAGAAGGTTCCCCAAGGGTGATGAATGTGGTTTTGTGTTGATCCTCTAGGGAAAGCAAGATTTGGTTATAACCCAAGAAGCCATCCATGAGTGATAGCATCTCGTGACTAGTGATAAGGTCAACCAGTTGGTCAATACCGGTAGGGGAAAGTCATTTTTGGGCAAGCTAAGTTGAGGTCACAGAAATTTGTGTAAATGTGAAGTCCCCCTATGGCCTTAATGACAGGGACAATGTTAGAAATCCATCGAGGATAATCAATGGGTAAGATGAAGGAAACATAAAGAAGGCATTGAAGTTCTTCTTTGACTAGAAGAGCAATGTGAGGGTACATGTTCCTCAGCTTTTGTTTTATGGTTTTGGCATTGGGAATGATTACGATATTGTGGACCACTATGGTGGGTTCAATACTTGGCATGTCTGTGTAAGACCAAGTGAAAGTGTGGTTATGGTTTTTAAGAAAAGAAGTGATGGATTCCTGTTTAGCATTATCTAAATATTGGACAATCTTTAGAATGTGCAGGTCATCCTAAGTATGGATGTTGATTTCGATAGTCAATTCATTCAATATGGTTTACATCTCAGATGGTAACAACTGATGGATGTATGAGTCTTCTACACCAAGGTAGGTGAGTATAGATTCATCATCCTAACATTGAACGACATTGATGGACAATGTATCGTCATCGATCATTTTAGGATACAGGAAGGGAAGAGAAGAGGGAGCCTCACCCTCATGTTGATAGGTTAGAGGCCCTAAGGAGATGGTTTTTATGAAAAAAATTTAGGAGGAATGGATTATAGATCCATTAACTCTCGCGCGAAGGTGGTGAAGGAGGTGGAATGGGTGGAGAAGGTGGAGAAGGGCTGATGTCCTCAATGAGTTCAATGTGGTCCTTCTTGGTAGGTGGTTCAGCAAATCCAATACCACTATGGTCATTATGTTTGTGGGTAGTGCATGGAATAACAGTACGATGACCTTTCTCGTAAAATTCAAAACCAAAACCCTTTCATGCACATCGGTGTAGGAAGGTGTGGGTAAAGTGGCGATTAGTGAGCGGACCGGAGGTCGGTAGAAAAGGGAGGGTTTGTGATGGTGGTATAGGTGTATAAGTGGTAGTATCAAGTTCCCCATAGGTGAGATTGGTATGCAGTGGGGGGGAGGACCATAAAGGAGGTGCTCTCCATGTGGTGATCGTAATGAGGATGTTGGTGAAGGCTTCCATACACTTGAGGGTAAGGAATGTGTTGACACTATATAGGCGGTACTCCCAAAGTGAGGCATTGAAAACACCTTCCAAGGATCGGTGGTCGATATGTGAGTGGTTGGGATAGACGATGTGTCGAGGTGATCCAAAACGTGTGTTTTATTTTTTAACACTTTTAAAGTTTCCAAAGATCGTGATTTTCTTAACCAATTTTAAGTATTCTAAACTCCAAAAATTGATTAAATTCTGATTATTATGCATCCATATAAGTGCAGAAAACTTGTGTAGCAAATAAATAATCAGAAAACTGAAACATTCAGATAACAAAAGAGATTGTTTACGGGGTTCGGAAATTCCTACGTCCCCGGGTTCAGATTGAACCGATCCATTAATAATATTGAAATTCAAGTACAATAACTCTTACAAACAACCAATAATGAATCACAACCTGAAAATGAGCTGATCAATGTCCCAAGAACTCTGAAAAATAACAGAAATTGTCCCAAGAATGATCCGTGGCTCCTACAGTGTTTTCACAATGTGATCTCCCTGCAACTGTGTTAGAAAAACACCTAAAAATGGAGATTTAAAAACATTCTATGAAAAAAATCATATATCTGAGATCAGATCTGAATTTTGAACACTTTTCATGTTTACACCAAGTCACAATTCGGACCAGAAGTGCATTGAAATTCGTGTTTTCCAACTAGCTGTCTTGAAGATCCCTGTTAAAATATGCATTCAAAGCTTCCAAAAATAGGTTAAAAATCAACAAAAACATCAAATATTATATGGTTGGAATCGTCTCAGAATTCTCTACATTTCATCTTTTTACTCCGAGGTCCCAATCTGAGTGCAAGGCCTTCAAAAATGGCGTTCTCTGAGACTGCCTCCTCTTCTGGCTTTTACACAGACCTGCACCAATGCTATTCAAATACAATATACCTCCTTTTATATTGTTTCCAAACAGCTGGCGCATTGGTTAGGCACCTATACTTTTGGATGGGAGGTCAGCTGTTCCAATCCCCTCCACTTCTCCTCCTTCTCCTTAGGCGCATTTTTAGTGTTTTATCCATATTTTAAATGCATTTAAAAAGGTTTGCATGTATTTTTAAATGGAATAAAAATCCCATAGGCCGCTTAGCATGTGAGATGGGATAAATTCCCATATTTGGTGGCATTGTTTAGTGGGTAAATCCCACATTTTGTGGGTGAAAGTTTGTTTAAGGCTTTAAATAGCCTTCCTCCACGCCAACATAGTGGTCAAAGGACCACTTTGGAGCATAACCGCCCCCACCTTAATCTTCACGTGGAAACATAGCAATAGCATGGTTAATTTGGTGGTTAGGAGAACTAAGTGGGTTTTGACACTAATGTATAAACATTAATATATAATGGTTTGGCATATATGTGTGGCATTTGGAAAATGGACTTACGAAGTAAATATAATTTCGACCCATGTAATGTGGTATGGAAATAATTGACTCGGTCATTAGCATATAATCCACTTTTCGTCTCGATAGACAAATCGAGCGAATTCGACGAGTGGTGGTAAGCCACGTGGTGGCTTGTGGACCCACCACATTGGCGATAATACCATAGTCCACACGGCGGTCGGGCTCCCCTCCGTAATAAAAGTTGAGCCTCTTGTGTTCCCGTGCACCATTTTTTACGCTCGTCAAAGACCAGTGATTGAAAACCATTAAACAACTCCCTTTTGCCTTTTTCCACGTGTCGCTAGTGCGATTGGTCCATTATTGACCAGTTGACTAGAGTTGACTTTCCTGTTGACCGAACTTTGACCTGGACATAACTAGAGCTCCCGATGTCCGTTTGTCACATTCTTATAGTCGTTGGAAATCTCTCGAGATGATCTTCTGCACTAACACCATTTAGGGATGTTTAGGGAATGTTTTCAAAAATGATCCCCTGATCAAGAGGTCAAATTAGAGGTAGAGCTAAGCGATTGGGAAGCTAATGGGTCACCCGTGGAGGTCATGGCATTGGTAGGAATGGAGGTTTTAGGTGCGGTTGAGAAAGCGGTGGTATTGGTGGGTGGAGGTGTAGGTGAAGAGGTAGTGGTCATGGAGGTAGACACTTTAATGGGTATAAGCACGTCATTGGGTCGGTAAAGCATGTTGCAGGTTTTGAAGGGTGATGGGTCAGCCGAAATGGTATAGGTGTGTCCTTCATGCTCAAACTTTACACAATGATGCAAAGTGGAAGGAACACAACCCATGACATGAATCTAGGGTCTACCAAGCAACAAGTTATATTGAAATTCCCCCTCCAAGATGTAAAATAACTCTGGAATAGTGCGGGGCCCACGCGAACATGGAGGATGACAATGCCAAGTGTAGAGGTGATAGCGTCATTAAATGAACGCAACATGATGGGATGTTTATGCATGTAATTTTTGGGTATGTGCATTTGGTCAAATGCATGGGAGGAGATGATATTAATGCTAGCACCCCCATCGATCATAACATGTCATACACGGATATCATCGATGTGGATGGAGATGAAGAGAGTTGGATCTGGGTCATTGGTTTGGTGCGGTGTGATCTCTTCATCTAAGAAGCTAAGGGTGGCTACTTGGTGAGTAGGTGGAGGTGTAGGAGAAGATGGTAATTTGGTAAGAGAGGCTACATGATGAGGTGTGATGATGGAGGCTACAGGTGTAGGGTCAAGGTAAGAAAATACGCGAAGAACCTCCATGAGGTCTTGCAATGGAACTCGAGAGGTTTGGATGAGGTCATAAGGGACATCTTAAGGGGGAATAAAATTTTCACCATGGGTTTTTCATGGCTCCATGTGACGAAATGCGTAATAACATTAGAAACAAGATATTTGGGGCATGGATAGTGACGTGTGGGTGCGAGATGGTATGTTGGGTATCGAGGTTGGTAGGTGGGTCGATGCAGGTTCATTTTAAGACACCCCTATAAATCTGAAGGTGGAAAATAGCAAATATCCCCGTAATGACGCGCAAAGAAAAGGCGAATTTGTGATTCAAAAATTAAATTTTCTGGTTTTTCATGGCTCCATCACGTGGCGTGCGACAACAATAGATCGCAATGACGCGCGTGTCACGCCGTGCGACACTAGTTTGTAATGTCGCGCGACATTGGCATGACACTAGTTTGTAATGATGTGTGACATCGGCGCGACACTAGTTCCCGATTGACGCGTTAAATTGTCATTTGCTTCCGCCGACGCGCGCCATCGCATTCCACATCGACGCGCTACGCCTCCACATCACGCGCACTAGCCCCCGATGACGACGTCATTTGCTGCCGCTCCTCGACGCGCTTCACATCAGCTTTCTACCGCGCGCCGAATCGCTTGATGACGCGCCATCAAACCGCTGACGCGCCGAGGTAATAATGACGACGCGCGACAATAGGAGGAAGTGACGCGCGTCAGTAGGGGACAGTGTCGCGCGTCACTAGGTGCCAGTGTCGCGCGTCAAATGTCCTAGATGACGCGCGACAAAAGTTAGAGCTGACGCGCGTCAATAGGAAACAGTGACGCGCGTCAGTAGGAGCAAATGACGCGCGTCATCAGGGGCCAGTGACGCCCTATTTAGCTTATAAATACCCTTGTGCCGCTCATTTTCTCGTTTTCGTTTTCCCGTTCTTGAATTTTTGCAGGTCTAAATCATCGTCAAAGACGCAATTACAGCTATAATGTCGACTTCACATGCTTCCCAATTGCAAGTTCAGCAAGAAGATCAAGAGAATCCAACTCAATCGATTTCGAAGATCAACTACAGGAATCACTTATGCCCTCACATCCATACGGCTTTAAAGATGTCTTCAGAATATCAAGCTTTGATGGAAGAGTGTGGATTTACAGGGCTCGTGAATATGCCCCATTTCGAAACAGATCCGGATATTTTGAATTACCTTCTGTCATGCTACAATTCAGAGGACGGTATTTTTTATGTGACTCTGAACGATGGCCAAATGTTCTAATTCACTATTGAAGCAAATGACATACATCGGTTTACGGGCCTTCCTTTCAGAAATTTACCAATTGTTACAACCAAGGCAACACTACTCGAAGAAGACAAGAAATTTCTCGAATCAACGTACGGTTTTCATGTTGATTGTAAGTATAATTCGTTTTAATTCATATTTTTTATTATTTTTTATTCTGATACAATTTGTTATAAATTTATAGTAATTATCGCTGTTTCAAATTTGCAGCCCATGTCAATAAATCCAGGCGTAGTGTAGATACACAATCAATTGCACACCACTTTCACGCACTTATTTCGCTTTTTTCAAGCTAGAATTGTTTTGCAGGTCACCAAACAGATATACCAAATTGGGCCATCGCATACATTTGTGCCACTATCTCAAAACAACAATTTGATTAGTGCACATATCTATCCAAAAAAATAAGAACTGACATAATAAATTCAAAACTCTCAGATAAACCTTTCATTTTTTCAACAAACTATCTCCTCGGCTTCTACTATGAGGCGCTTTTAAATTTAAAAGATAAAGAAATTCCTACTTGCTCGATGAGGCTTTCAAGAAATTCTCAATTCCATTTCAAGAACAACAGTATAAACTATTTAGTTTGTAATTGTATTTCAATTTTCGACATTACAGTGCAGTTATTAAAACTTAAATTTAAATGTTTTGCAGAGAAGATATCTTGAAGCCCTTCCCCGAAAAAAGAAATTATCGAGAGGAAGAGGCCAACAACACGCGGAGGCTTCGGGGGACTCCCAATCTGAAATGGAAGCTCACTCCTCTCCAAACCCTCAACAGTTTGAACTCGTTAAACGCCAGAGAAGTAATACATTCTCATATATTATTTACAAATTCCAAAGTTGCATATTTATTTTTCAATTTAAATTTAAACCAAAAGAATTGACATTATTTAATATTGATGAATTGCAGGGACTTTGGAACCTTCTTCCCCAACTCACTCCATACAGTCGCATGCATTCATATCTTCTGAACAACCACTGAGTACAACTCCTACAAGGCCACCCGTAGCACCGAGAAAAACAACCCCTCGACAACAAGGTACAACTTTTCTATAGTACGTTTAATTTCGTAGTTTTGACTTTATGAATTGTTTTAATATTTTTCATTTTTTTCTTGTACTTTTCAGCACATGTCAGTCATGATCAAACCATGGCACCGACACCCACTCAACCATTAATTTTTAAAATGCCAACCAGAGGAACAGTGAAAAAGAACATTGGTAAACGCATGCCTTTTGCTCCGGCCCCTAGTGGGACACTAAACCTTGCCTCCTCGTTTCGAATTCCAACTCTATCACTTGGTGGCTTGCCTAGTGCAACGGGCATATCTGTTTTGAACAATATAAATTTAGATGAAGATTATTTGGGCATTGATAGCAATGACCCAACTGGTTTTTTCGATACCTGCGAGATGATTCAAGGCCAGCAGGTATACTTCAAATTTCAATTTTAATATGCTTTACAATTTTGAATTACATTCTGATTTAAATTTATTTATCTAAATCTTGATTAATTTTTTCAAAAACAGGATCAGCCCACCCAAAGGCAGAAACAAGGAGCAGTTGATCTTGGTGAAAGCCCCCATTCTTCTCCAGCAAGATCGTCTGCATCAGATTCAGATAGTGAACAGTTGCCACATTTTCCTTTGGAGAACTTAATTGGTAATGATTGTCAATCCCATATCAGTGAGTTTATTATTCCTCATATCCAACAGCTTATAGAATGGGAGAAAAGGGCTAAAGTTCTTATCAATGAAATTATTAGTCGTTATGAAAATTATTGGCAACGGGATAGTTTATACGCCGCGATCCGTAATCAATCAACCGCGAAGATGGATTCCTTACTTACCCAAGTAAGAAGTGGGACTGTCACGTTTAACAACAACTATAAAGACGACATTTTAGATAAGGCACTAAACAAATTGGAAAATATTAGTGCCGAGGCCCAGGCATATTTTAACAAATGGTCCAAGGACAAGGATTTGGTATCAATCGCAAATGCCGAAAGAGATAGAGCTGTTGTAAGTACTATTACATTTAAACAATCATTTTTGTTATTTTGAAATTTTGAATTTACATTAATATTTTATATTGACATTACTCTTTTTGTGCAGTTGAAATATGAAAATTTGAAGAGTCAAAGCAAAGGTTTTCCAAGTTCACTTGGAAACAACAAAGAACAGCTTATCCGCAGCAAAAAATTTGAAGCAAAATATTGTTTTGGTTAACAAACAAAACAATACACTAAAGCGGATAATTAAAGAGCATGGTCTCGACCCTGACATATTATTCAAAGAAAAAGTAGCTTCTGATCCAAATTTGCTGTCGCATGGAGATGCAACAAATCAAGAAGAAAGAATTATAAAAAATCTGGACAGTGCTGCAGAAGATCTTAGAAGTTCAGGGGTTATTTCTGGTGTTGGGGAAAGAGGTACATCCACAGTGGAAGCCGTTGGGGAAGAGAGCAGAGTTGAATTGTATAAAGAAAAAGAGGGTTTTGAAAATTAGAAACTTTTATTATTGAGGAAACTTTATATATTGAATTTGAAAACTTCTACTATTGAGTATCTACTATGGTATTTGAATTTAATAATATGGATTTATATAGTCTTTAATTTTAATTGCATTAGATGGTGATTATCATGAATTATATGTATGTTTCTTGTTTACTTGCATTGTCATGAATTGTATGTGGACGTAGATGATGAATGATGATAACTCGATAATTAATGATATGATGATGAAAAGACGATGATCAATTTAATGTGTATAATGTAAAATGTAGTGCCTTAATATATTGTGGGACTTAATTATCTTGAAAATTATGTTTTTGGGAAAAAATAAAGAACTAAGATTTGAAGCAGATCTTTAGGATTTCTCCTTAATAGACTTATGGTGTAGGAAAATTCTATTTTAAAGAGATTTACCTCTATATAAGTGCATAATCTCTCATTAGAGAGGTTGTTTGACATCCAAAATAGTCAAGACCATTTGTCAGAAAATAACGTTTTGCTGCAAACAATCAAGACCATGGTTTAAAAGATATGGTTTTGTTATCATGGATATTGTTTTGTGTAGAGTAGATTGACAAGTTGCTCTAAATAGTCAAGGTTATGGAATCTAGATTAACAAAAGTTGGAATAACCATGTGATTAACAGATAGGTCAAGCTCGATATAGAACTTTGAAGTTTAATGTAAAACATATAAGGTTGAAGAATCCTATCATTTTTTAATATTTGATAAGGGTGAAGAATAATTGTGGATTAGAACTGGGAGGCTATAAGTTGGAATAATTTTGAGTGTGTAAGAAAATATCAAGGTTGTAAACTAGATCATAAAGAAACTATGTGTGTAGATTTTTATTAGATAAAGACTGTCAAGTTGATTTAAATAGTTGTTATTAGTGTAGATTTCGGTGGGTGACTATAGGATATGGAAGATAGCATTAGAATTGAGTTTGAATAACTTCTTGTTAGAGGATGATCATTATAAGTCTAAAAATAGATCTATTTCTTCATGGAGAAATCTGAAGAAGTGATGGATCTATGACAAAGCAGGGAATTTTAGGAAGAGTGTCAGGACTTATATTTATAATAGTATAATGTATTGTTTAATAGTTTATCCCGCAGTTAAAAAAATATATCAAAGGATTTTCCACATATAAAAAATAAATTAAATATAATTCTAAGAAATCAAGAAAGAATCATCACTGGTAAGAAATTAAACATAATTACAAATATCATAGGGTTTAGCTTACCTCTTGCGTATTAGATTGCTATGAAATCATCAAGGGTAACGTGCTAGATCTTTGTTTTTCCCGACATCAGAGATAGAATGTTGAGTTGCCCGACATTGTCAATCCCCGTGAAGTGGCAGAACATCTTTAAATATATAGACCAACAATATCTTTAAATAAATGATAACTAGAGCTGAAAAAATGTAAAGTAACAAACAATAAGATGATGTTGAAGAAGATACCTATTTAAAATTGAAATCATCCCCTGTAATGTGCTAGATCTTTGTCTTAATAAAATTCAACACAAAAAATGGATTAGTAGATAGATGGGTGAGTTGCTCGACATCATTGTCGGTCCGGGTCCTGAGAAGTAATAAACTTCCTGACGGATGTCAACCCACGTTTTCAAAAAGTAAAAATATTGTATTTAACTAAATGTAAATACATAGACATCTTTAATGATAAAAAGAGGAGAAAAAAATGAATAGTAACAAACAATAAGATTAAGGGGAAAAAGATTCCTCCTTAAAGTTGAAATCATCACTGCCACTGGTAATGAGCTATATCTGTGTTTCAAAAAAACCCAACACGAGAAATGGATTAGTAGATAGATGCGTGAATTGCCTGACGTTTTTAGTATATACACCTGTCACATCTTTAATGATAACCAGAGCTGAATAAATGAATAGTAACAAACAATAAGATTAAGGGGAAAAAGATACCTGCTTAAAGTTGAAATCATCATTGCCACTGGTAATGAGCTAGATCTGTGTTTTAAAAAAACCCAACACGAGTAATGGATTAGTAGATAGATGGGTGAATTGCCTGACATTTTTAGTATATAGACCTGTAACATCTTTAGGAAAACCCATGGTTAACCAAAACATGAAATGTGTATAGGAGTGTCTTTTAGTGCTTCATGCCAAATTTAATTAGATTTTGAAATGAGTATTTAAACTTATTCAAGTTTTTATAAAACTTGATCGCTTAGAAATGCAGACTACCACCAGTATAGGATTCACATCTTGAGATTCTCTCTTCAGATCGCTTCTTGGAGTGGTTGAATTAAAATATCTTTTTTTTTTTTCAAAATTTTAAGGTGGTGCATATTATCATTGTTAAGGTGATGAAATACATGTTAGTTACAAGAATGAGGTTTGAAAGATACAATAGGGTAAAGTGATCAAAATTGTTGTAACGGAAAATTGTTTTACTTTCTTCTAATTATCATGTTGAAATGAAATACTTGTTTGCAAGGAGTATCAAAGTATAAAATTCCCGCTACCACCTTGTTTTGTTTTCCTTTCAATAAGATACAATGTTGAAGTGTATGTTTGAAGAATTTTTTTTTGCAAGCTCCCCATTTCTATGCCTTGAATTGATTAATCATGATCTTCTTGAAGTACAATTGATAAAATCAAGTGTCTCAAATATTGAAAAAAAATTTACAGCTCAACATAAAGTTCTCTGTGCAAGGTTGGATCATCTTAAAAAGGTAACATTGTGTAAATTTTGTCAACAGTGCCCTTACTGGTACCTCATCTCAAACTCAGTCTTAGCATATATCATGAAGTTTCTTTTTGAACTTATCAAACAAGACCCTATATCATCATCAAGTACACACCAAACACTGTTGATAAATTTGAAGGCTTCATCTCAATTGGCTGCATTGCAAACATGAAGGGAATTTCCTCTAGAGCAAAAGAGGTGAAAACTTCGAATTCCATTAAATTTTGGATAAGAAATCAATTATTTGGTAGTCTCAGGCTTCCTCAATGGAACGTCAATGGTCTTGACCGACGCGCGTCAATGGAACGTCAATGGTCTTGACCGACGCGCGACACTCCCCGCTAATGACGCGCGTCACTTGCACCTAATGACGCCACTGGCACCTAATGACGCGGCATCTGGCCTAATGATGCGTCATCGGCATATAATGACG
Source organism: Taxus wallichiana var. yunnanensis (assembly GCA_018340775.1). NCBI lineage: Eukaryota > Viridiplantae > Streptophyta > Pinopsida > Cupressales > Taxaceae > Taxus > Taxus wallichiana. Next base: position 578,633,779 of record CM031244.1, on the reverse strand, counting down.
CGCATCACTTGCACCTAATGACGCGCGCGTCACTGGTTTCTAGTGACGCGCACGCACATCGATCTTAGTGACGCGTCCATCGATTCTAATGACACGTGTCGCTTGCTCCTATTGTCACGCGTCATTTAGACTATTGTCACGCGTCAGCTAGAACCTTTGACGCGCGTCAAGTGAAGCCATTGACGCCCAATTTAGCCTATAAATACCCTTGAACCGGTCATTTTCTCGTTTTCACCTTCCAGCTCTAGATTTTTTGCAGGTCTCGATGCTTCCCAACTCCAAGTTCAGTAACAAAAATCAAGAGAATCCAATTCAATCGATTTCCAAGATCAACTACAGGAATCCCTTATGCCCTCACATCCATACTATTAATATGCCCCATTTCGAAACAGATCCGGATATTTTGAATTACTTTCTGTCATCCTACAATTCAGAGGACGGCATTTTTTATGTGACTCTGAACGATGGCCAAATTTTTCAATTCAGTATCGAAGCAAATGACATCCATCGGTTTACGGGCCTTTCGTTCAAAAATTTACCAATTGTTACAACCAAGGCAACACTCGTGGAAGAAAAGAATTTTCTCGAATCAACGTTCGGTTTCCATGTTGATTGTAAGTATAATTCCTTTTAATTCATATTTTTTATTCTGATACAATTTGTTGTTATAAATTTATAGTAATTTTCACTGTTTCGCATTTGCAGCCCATGTCAATAAATAAAAGGCGTGGTGTCTAATATGTAACATTTCTGAGTACATGTAATTTTTGCAATGCTAGTGTCTAAGATGAGCTTTGTAACTTTGATTGACCTGATGAGTGCAGTGGAAAAGTTTAAACAAAAAAAAGATCTTAAGAAAACTCGATGGAACCAAAGATGAAGGGGAAGAATTTTGATCAATGTACTTTAATATTAATGGAGGGTGACTCAGCCAAGGCTCTTGCTGTAAGTGTTTGTGCCTTGAATCAGGGAAATGTGAATACTGAATTTAGTAGTATTGTGACATGTTTCGACATCACTTTCCAATTTAATTTTTTGTTATTTTAGTTATCTTTATTCTATCAGGTGAATATCTATTGTTGGTCAATATTATTATGGCGTGTTTCCTCTCAGAGGTAAGCTGCTCAATGTCAGGGAAGCTACCACTCACCAACAAATGGAGAATAAAGAGATAGTAAATATAAAAAAAATCCTTGGTCTACAGGAAGATAAAATATATGACAACATTAAATCTTTAAGATATGGCCATCTGATGATAATGACAGACCAGGTACATGATCTTTGTATAGCGTTGTTTAGTTTCTGCTTAATTCTGACACATCCTTTCTAGTGAGATCCTTTTTGACTTGTCCTTTGTCTCTTAAAGGACCATGATGGTTCCCACATCAAAGGATTGCTGATCAATTTCATACACCATACCTGGCCATCACTGCTTAAAATTCCTTCATTTGTTGTGGAATTTATCACTCCTATTGTCAGGGTAAATGTTACCCCTGTATATTTTGTTGAGTGTATTGAGACTCTTTATATTTGTTTTTAAGCCTCCAGATGTTATTTATCTCCATGTCTAATTTTGGCACATGTTGATGTAGGCAACTCACAAAAATGGAAATGTGTTATCTTTTTACACAATTCCTGAGTATGAAGCTTGGAGAGAATCATTGAGTGGATCGATAACTGGCTGGACCATATAGTACTACAAAGTAATGCTAGTTTGTTTTCTCTTTATATGTTTTCAAGTTCTGGTTTTGTTCACTTGCTGATTAGGTATCACTTGTTGCTTGGACCATACAGGGTTTTGGCACAAGTACTTCTAAAGAGGGCAAGGAGTATTTCATACAACTAGACAAGCACAAAAAAGATAGATTCAACTTATAGAATGGGAGAGAAGGGCTAAGGTTCTTATCAATGAGATTATTAGTCGTTATGAAAATTATTGGCAACGGGATAGTTTGAACGCTGCAGCTGATCCAAATTTGCTGTCGCATGGAGATTTCTTGTTTTGGGGAAGGAGGTACAGCCACAGTGGAAGAAGCCGTTGGGGAAGAGTGCAGAGTAGAATTGGATAAAGAAAGAGAGGGTTTTGAAAACTAGAAACTTTTATTATTGAGGAAACTTTAAATATTGAATTTGAAAACTTCTACAATTGAGTATGTACTATGGTTTTTGAATTTAATTATATGGATTTATATACAATCTTTAATTTTAATTGCATTAGATGGTGATTATCATGAATTATATGTATGTTTCTTGTTTACTTGAGTTGTCATGAATTGTATGTGGACGTAGATGATGAATGATGATAATTGATAATTAATGATAGATGATGATGAAAGACGATGATCAATTTAATGTGGACGTAGATTTATCATCAACTTGTTTTAAGATAAATTCTTATCCTCTAGACTTTTGAACTTGTTTTAAGATAATTATTCTCTACACTTGTTTTAATAAATTTAAATTAGATAAATAAACGATATGATTAGAATGGATAGAATTGTAATGATATAATTATGAATTATTTTTAAAAATGAAGTATTAATCGATAAAATTATGTTGAAGAAGATACCTATTTAAAGTTGAAATCATCACCGGTAATGTGCTAGATCTTTGTCTTAAAAAAAATTCAACACAAAAAATGGATTAGTAGATAGATGGGTGAGTTGCCTGACATTGTAAGTCCCGAGAAGTAACAGCTTCCTGACGGATGTCAACCCATATTTTAAAAAGTAAAAATGTTGTATTTAACTAAATGTAAATGCATACACTGTCACATCTTTAATGATAAAAAGAGCTGAAAAAATGAATAAAGTAACAAACAATAAAATTATGTTGAAGAAGATACCTATTTAAAATTGAAATCATCACCGGTAATGTGCTAGATCTTTGTCTTAAAAAAAATTCAACACAAAAAATGGATTAGTAGATAAGTGGGTGAGTTGCCTGACATTGTCAGTCCCGAGAAGTAACAGCTTCCTCGGACGGATGTCAACCCACATTTTCAAAAAGTAAAAATATTGTATTTAACTAAATGTAAATACATACACCTGTAACATCTTTAATGATAACCAGAGCTGAAAAAATGAATAGTAACAAACAATAAGATTAAGGGGAAAAAGATACCTCCTTAAAGTTGAAATCATCATTGCCACTGGTAATGAGCTAGATCTGTGTTTTAAAAAAACCCAACACGAGAAATGTATTAGTAGATAGATGGGTGAATTGCCTGACATTTTTAGTATATAGACCTGTAACATCTTTAATGATAAAGATAAAAGATAGATAAAGAAGATACCTATTTAAAGTTGAAACAATCCATTATCAATAGCTTCATCAAAGTCGATGTTGTCTTCTGTAGAATGTGACGAAGAGCCAATTACACTCTCAAGGTTGGGAATATTTGTACTTGTAGCTGTATTATTCACACCTCTTCTTTCGCAAAGGGAATTCCAGTGCGCAATTGCTCTGTCGAACGGAAAGGTTTCGATGGAGTATCGAGAAACATAACACCTCATGTAACTTTCCAGATTTTTATCCAACCTGTTTCTCAGTTTTGATTTTATAAATGACAATGCACTGAAAACCCTTTCATCCTCCAGACTCCCAAAATCATTTTTTGGCATAACTCATATAATCAAAATATTCACCGATATCTTCTTGTAAAATAGAACTTTGATAGATTCCTCGCACACCTTAGTAATAGCTCCACTTTCGAGAAGGTTGATCTAAATTCTTATATTGGTTCCTCATTGTTGTTGCAAAATTTGTTGATCGAGACTTTAATAAATCGGCATTCAACATACCTTTGATTTCCACACCCTTGAGCTCGACGTCTTTGTAAATTGTTCCATTATTGTACCCATTAATTTATGGAAATGCTTTCGACAAAGTCTCCACGGCCACCTTCAAAGTATTCCAAAAATTAGGATTCATCACACCCATGGCTTCCGTAATTTTATCTTTACGTAAACGTTCCCTAATTTTCGATGACAAGGTTTTGAAAAAATTTTTTAAGCTTTATTCTTATTTCAACTATAATAGACTCAAACAAATTACGTGTCACGGGAACATCTTCTCGCTCCGATCCCGTAATAGCTTGACATTTTTGCAAAATGTGCACGCGGTATTTCCCTCCCATTAACAAATGATGATGCAGAGGTGATCATGGATATTAAATCTCAAAAAGGTGTTAGGATTTTTAAGATCTAATAAATCTCTCCAATTTTCAAAAACAGGTGCATCAAAACTATCATTGGAACAGTACAATATATCAAGACTTTGACATACCATTTTCCTCATCCATATAAAATCCACAATATAGATTAATCTGCCCTGTGCATGCTTCATCAGTGTATTGATCTCCTTTAACATTGGAAGAATACCAACCAATGTAAGCAATGTCTCCAAATCAGTTAAACGGAACAACAAGTCCCTCGCCTCGCCCTATCAACTTCATGACGGTATTTGTGCATGAAACCAACCAATGAAGGATACTCCTCACAAACTCTGCATGCAGGTTCATACAAAGAGATCCATCTAGTCTCCACATCCTTCAGAAGTTTTTTGCCATCTGTAATTCCAATTGCAAATTTTTGGAACTCGAGAAAACGCTTTGGGCTGCTTGACATATAGGCATGAAGTTCTCTTATAAGGTCTTCTAATTTAGCAACATTTTCGTGGTTGCTTACCATTTTATACGCTAAATTCATTCTGTGAGCCATACAGTGAATTGGTAGCATATATGGGGCCACTGTTGTTTGTAATCTAACACAGAGCCCTGTTCGGTGACCCTGCATGATAGATGCACCATCTGCTCCAACGCATACCAACTTCGTAGCAATTTCATAATCAGTCATACCAGCAACATCTTTCAAATGAGAAACAACTATTTTATATAGGTTTTCGGCATTGTAGTTTTCAACCATTTTCATAACACCCAACAGATGAGGTGTCCTTATATGATTTTCTAAAGTATAGATGTGGATACATACCCATGCGGTGTTGTCGACTGCTGTCACTTCATCAATTGAAAGAGAGATAAAGTTTGCTTTTTTTACATTCTCTTTCAAATCTTCCTTCTCTATCATCGAGAGGCATTTTGCCATTTCCCATCCACTACTCTCAGACTAATGAGACTGAGGTACATTCAGCATTCCGTTAAATTGATACAAAACTTTGAAATCGAGGAAATCTGAAATCGCTCTTCCTTTTTTAAGTATTTGAAAAAGAGTAGAGAATTGTATGAATTTTGCATGTAGATTTGTTTCTTTCATCTTACCAATATGCGATGTGATCGTTCCTCCCTTTTCCAACAAATGTCTATGTTTTTTCTGCTCTGCCTCATATTCCGCTACGTATCTAACATGCATGCATTATTTTTCAGTTTTCCACCTATGTGTTTTGATTTTTTGGCCATCCGCCCCTGTTACAGTTAAATATTGTTTTCCACAATGTTTTTCTATAGTGTCCAGCTTCAGTTGCATTTTTTGTTGCTTTCCCAATTTCCACGTACATATTTTACATGTACATTCAGATGGGATTTCTTCAGAATTAGATGATTGTACAGGTTCAATAAACGGAAATTTAGCTGCCCAATCAAACTTGTATGTCCTGCCAATGGTCCACATATTCTTGTTCATTTTTAATGCTTTACTTTTTTGAGTAGAATTTTGAGCAATATCACAATCACCTGGTTTCCTCTTTCTTGGACCGGAGTTTGATTTTGATTTCTATCTTCCATTTTGCTGAGTGTTTGTATCTGTGATATCTAGCTGCACTTCTGGTTGCACCCCAACAGGAACAATATCTTCAAGATCTGGCATATTATCGTAGGTTTCATTTGTTTGACTTTGATACTGTGCAGAATGCATGTCCACCTCAATAATTCCTTCCACACAGTCAGTATTCTGATTCTTTGTGGTGGCATCTATATGATTGGTATTTACAATATCTTTATCCACAGAGTTTCCAAAATACTTGAAGAGTGATTTCTGAGATTTCTTACTTACTTTTAGGTTATTCGTATTCTTTGAGCTGGCACCTTCCATTATTCTGAAAAGAGTCCTACGTCAAAAAAAGAACCAAGTAGTGACTGTCTAGGGTCGAGGTCTTGTCGCACGCGTCCCTATCCGAGGTCTTTGTCCACGTGTCGAGGCGTGCATCAACAACCCAAGTCGCGTCAATACTTCCATCGCCGCGTCACTTCTTTGCCCAAGTCACGCGTCACACTTCCCTTGGTCGCGCATCGAACACCTTTTTTCCCAAGACAGCTCTTGTCACACTTCTCACTCGTGTCGTCGCGTGACACTCTCCTCGCGTCACAAGATGCCTTGCGCGCGTCAGATGCACTCTCCTTGTCACAGTCAAGTATAGCTTCGCACGCATCAACAATCACAAAGCTAATATGTAATATGAATCTCTGGTGCTCAAGGGTATGCGAGTTCAAATTTCACAGTATTGGTAATTTGGTAAGCTACTTGAGGTATACTATGCGGTGAATCACCTAGGTTTTTATAGGAGATGTTTTCAAATGAAGGTGAAGCCGACCCCAAAAAAAAAAAATATACTATATATTTTAGGTGAACAGACACCGACCCACTCCGAATAATTCACCTTTTCAAATTTTCCTATCTTTCGTAGGTGAAATGAAATTTTCACCATATTACATGAATATTCACGACAAGAAGGGTAGAAGCTAAAATTATAAGCTTGAGCACATCGATATTTGGGTGGAGCATTGGTGAGTTCTCTGATGCAAACCATGTTAATTTTGAATCTTGGGGGTGGCTCTAAGAGTTGTGGAGGTGGAGGTCTTGGTCACTAAGTAGGCAATGAGGGAAGAACTGTGGAAATGGGTGCTAGCAAAATGGGGTCCTCATCAAGAAGGTCATCATCATCAAAGTTTTCTTCTAGAGGACACAACTAGACAAAGAACATTTTCAAAGGCCTTACACTTTTCAACAACGTGCCTGGCACATGATGGTATGTGTAAATTTTGGTGTCGTCAAACCCCTTTGGTTTGGGTTTGAGTGGGTCATAAGGTCTGAGAGGTGGTAATGTGATGATAGAATTTTCAAGGAGGTTGGTTAAGATTTTGGCATAGGATCCTACTAGTGGATCACAATGGGAGGTAAAGGTGGGTTTGGGTGTAGGTGCGATTGATTTGTATAGGGAGGATCTTTACAAGAGGAGTGGGTTGAGCTATATTTTTAGGTTGTTAGTGTGGTCTTAGGTGTTGGTCATGTCCTCTTGGGTAAGGGGGAATGGCAAATGAACTGGGCAATAGAGTGTGTGGTTGGTTTGACTACCTTATTGGAGGGTAGCGGATTTTTGTCTTTAGGTTGCACCTTCTTGGGTAAAGGTGATATGGGCACATGAGATCTAGAGGGAAAAGTGGATGGTGGAAGAGGGTGAGTTACCCATGGGGATAACTAAGGTGTTGTGAAGGTAGATGGCGTGGGTCATGTAGGAGGTGTGAGGGAAAGAGACTGAAGTGTCATGGGTAGTGAAGAAGTTATCGATGGTATTGGAGGTATGGGTGGTAAAAATTTCACAGTGTGGGCGGAGGTTATGTCGGGTGTTTGGATAGGTTAGAGATCTATAAGGGAGGAAGGGGATGATACGTGTTTTGAGTTTACTAGTGAAGGTGGAGGTTTCTTAACCAGGCTAGAAGGGTGAGGTCCTAAGACGGACGAAGGGGTGAAGGTGACAAAGATGTGATGGCAATGAGGTTGGAGTATGAGATCTAGGGGTTGGTTCTTCTGTTTAGGGGCCAAATTAAGTTTTGTGTTAGTTTTGGAGGATGTCACTAAATCTAATTTGATGGGTGGATGAGTAAGGCTAGCTGTTGGGATGAACCCCTAAGGTAGTAATAGGTTTAGGCAATGAAGATGATGTAGGTGTAGGTTTGGATGTAGAATAATTTTGAGTTATGGGTAGAGGTGTGAGTTGAGGCATGAGTGGTATTGTGGGAGAATTTGTGATAGATGTGATTGTGTTTGGTTTGATCGGCTGAAATATTTTTGGGTAGATAGTGGAAGTGTCAGTGAGTGACATTTGCATTTGTGTTGAGATAGAAGTAAAGATGCCCCTAGAGTAGGGCTCTATCTACATAATATAGGTGGTTGGCTAAGTATGTGAATGAACTGTAGTGGGTGAGGTTGATGTGGATCCAATGGTGATTCATGTAAAATGTGTCTTAGAAATGGGGAATTTTTATCTTCAGCCTATGTGGGTAAAAGAGCCTAAAGTAAGTCAACAAGATCTTGGGTGGCTGATGGAGAATGGTCACCTAGAGGCAACGACATTTCTACTGGATCTTTGATAGGTGGAGGAGATGATGGGTGATCCTCTGTGGGTGGAGGAGATCAACAAGTTTCTCCCATGGTCGAGAGAGTACTATGGGTAGTGATGGCTCTCTAGGTGGAGAAGCCAAAGGTGAAGCAATCTCGATGTTAACAGAAGGCTCCTTCACAGGTGAGGGAGGATATGAAGGGTGTTCCTCTGTGGGTGGAGGAATAGATGAAGTGGGTTCATGTGTAGGTGGAGGACTTTGGGCCAATATTTCCTCTATGGAAGGAATATGAGGTAATTGGGAAGCAACTGGTGCATCACTAAAAATAGCATGGACCTCATGGGTATGGCTATCATTATTTGAGGTCTCTCTAGTTTGATTAGAAGAAGGGGCATGATTAGGAAATGGTTTCTTGAAGATGTGCAAGTTTTGATTAGTAGGTGCATTGAGATTATCCAAGACTAACTTGCCATTCTCAAGCATTTCCTAGACAATGTTCTTGAAAGTGATGTAATTTCATCACTATGACGTTTTACCCAATGATAGTTATAGAAGTTGCGCTCTTTATACCATGCGGGTGTGGGGTGAGCAAGATCAAAACCAGTGTGTGGTTTTACAGGAGGAAGGGTGATGGCCCCAACTTTAATGAGATTTTCTAAGATAGAAGAATAAGGCTCCTCAATTGGGGTGTATTTCCATTGTTCTCGTCTGAATTTAAAAGTCTGGATGGGGAAAGATTAGATGAGGGCTTAGCCTGATTTGATGGATGAGCTAGGCCTACCTTGAGTACTACTACGTTAGTGGTTCCCTTGGATTTTGAATAATTATTTTGTGGTTTCAAAGAAGAAGAGTTATCATTTGACTTAAATGACATGTTCTTATTGCGTAGTTGGATTTTCTTTTCTTCGATGGCCGAATCTCTAGTTTTCGTGCCATGGTGAATGCCTCATCGAATGTTCGAAAAGTCCACACTTGCAGGTTTGGTGAGATATGTCTAGCACAAGCCCGAGTGAAGAGTTCTATGAGTTCGGTTTGTGGTAATTGGAATGTGATTTGATTGATCAAGCTACGCCAATGAGTGACAAAATTTGTGATAGACTCATCGTCATATTGACGTGTAGAGTAGAGGTCATTCATGGTAACCTTCTTAACAACATTAATAGAGAAGTGATCCAAGAAGGCTTGGGCTACCTGATTAAATGAGAAGATAGAATGTCTAGGTAACCCACTATACCAATCTAATGCGGGCCCGGTCAGAGACATGGGAAAGGTCCTCAGGAGCAAAGCATCATCATGGGAAATAAGATAACACCCATGTTTGAAAGACCACAAATGTCTGTTACGGGTCCTCTTTATTGTTGAAGCGGTTAAATTTAGGCATTTCCCAATGTACGGGATATGGATGAATAGGAATGGATGGGTGGATGGGCTCATTACAAATCTCATCATAGGTGAGAGAGTTGTGTGCCAGAAACCAATGCCTCCAATGTTTACATCTTGTCCATCATTAACTTGATTAGGTCATTGGTAGGTTATGATGGATGGGTACCTCCTATAGCATAAGGAGGTTGGTGTTGGACATATGATGGAGGTGGCATTCCAGTATATGGTGATGCCATATAGGTAGATTGAGAAGGAGGGAGTGAAATAGGGAGTGCACGTACCCAGGAATGAATGATAGAAAAGCGGGAGACTATTGATAGTACGTATATGAGGTGGAAGGATCATGGTGACCCTAGTAGTAATGGGGGCTAAGTATTGTGGAATAGAAATGACAATGTTTTGAAAAGGGGTAGGGGTCACCAACACTGGGGCTGGTTATATAGCTATGGGTATATAGACAATAGGTGCGGATGTGGTTATGTTTTGGTTGGTTGGTGAAGTTATAGTGTATGTGGGTAGGTGCAATAGATGTGGCGATCATGCGATAGTCATAGCAGAGTATAGGGCCTAAGCTGTGAAATGAGCGATTGGGGTAAGGCATGTGCGGGTAGCATGGAGCTAGAGGGGGTTGATGTAGAAGTAGGAATGAGAGTCGGGGGATAGATACGGGCATGTCGTATATCAACTGACCGAGGAATCTTGAGTGGATGAGTGGGAAAGATAAAGCGTAAGGTGACAAGATTCTCGTCAAGGAGTCATGTGACCATCTCATCACCTGTGGCGATAGTGATAGGTTGGGTAGGATCCATGGGTGATAAAATAGAAGGTGGTGAAGGACAAGGTGGGAGTGGTTGACAACTAGCATGGAATATGAGGGCATTTTCCTAGATACACGTTAGAAACATGTAGACAAGTACTAACATGGTAGGACTGCTTTTTGTAAATGACACAGAAATAAAGTGAAGATAGGAAAATAGGTGGTGGTAGGTGGATTTGGTATAAAATGTCAGCTAGAAATTTGAACAGGATAACAGATGCCGGTTAGGGTAAACCGACGCCTGATCACAAGTAACCATGGTCATCAATGTGGGAAATATACATTTCTTGTCCTAAAATAAGGCAAAAGGCTAATAATTTTCCAAGTAGATGAGATCTTTGATGAAATTGTCACAACAAAGAATATGATGAGAGTGAAAGAGACTCTGAATAGTAAAGAAGGTGAAGTAGGTGCCCTTTTGGGTAGGTTAACCAAAAGAACAATAAACCGATGTCAGTTTGGTAAAACTAATGATGGTCAGAGGGTAATCAACAACGGTCACTGGACCGACACACTTCACTATGAAATTGAAACATAAATGAAGAAAAGGTGGTTGTGAGTTAAAATAAGATGTGGAATCAGACCTAGAATTCTAAGAATGATTAAAATAGTGTCCAGGAACACTCAGATGAAGCTGGAATACACCAACTATGATGAGGAGCATGCAAGGGGAAATAATAAGATGAATAATGTGTCCTCTCACCTCAAAATGCAAGCCATGTAGAAACACTAAGAAAAATATGATCCTAAGAGTTCTTTTTCTATTATGTTTGTTCAAACTTATGCTATTAGAGGACTGACTTGTGAACTTTAGAACAAATTTTGTGGTGAGGAAGGATTCCTACGAAGAAGGAGATCTACAAGGAGAGGTTTCGGGTATGTTATGGTGGGGACGAGCCATACTCTAATATAGTATGACTCGGCGATAAATGTAACGTGGGTGCTAATCTTTCATGATCAATGTGATCACCTTGACATGCTTCTTCCCGGGTAAGATGTTCTTTAAGAATGTGTATATTTTCAATTTTGTGATATTTGGATAATACTCGAGAGAGAGAGAGAAAGAAGTTCTTTCTACGATTGTTTGTCAACCATCGGTGGGCATGACTTCCAACATATAGGTTGCCCTCATTTAATGTGAGCTAATGTAGAACAATAGAATGAAATGAAATGTGTTAACTAAAACCTAAATCGAAATGTGGAATTTGATGACACAAAAATATGAAGAGGACAGTGGATGCTCTTTCACTAATTTGATACTAAAGAAAGGAAAGAAATGTTCTTTTTATAGCACCAAAACACGATTGCTTTGAGACAAATAGAAATAAGAAAAGATTCCAGGGGAGAAATTTTAGTGTGAAAACCTTTTAGAAAGGAAACAAACATGCAAATTTTCACCTACGAATGAAGAAATACAAGGAACCCCTAATGGGTCCCACCGGGCGTGCCAAAATGTTTCACCTAATTCTAGATCATTTCTTTGAATATTGACGAACCAAATAAGGGTAAATGGGCTAGGAGGAATACCTGTTAAAGCTAGTTGAAGGTTGTTGTGTGCATATGACTTCTTGATCCACATCTGATCATGAGAGCTTCCTTTTGGTTAGGAGGAACTACCTGAAATAGAAAACAAGACCACCAAATAGAATTTAAACAATATATGTAGTGGACTGCCTAGCGTATGCTAGATCCGAGAAGTGTGATACTCCCTAGATGGCTGTCAATCCACTATTTAAAACAACTCAATGTTAACAATAAATGAAATCCTATTATAGTTAAAATGATTTAGGTATCTCATTTGACTACAATAAGAAAATTCATGCACAATAGGATAAGCTATGACTGAATCAAGGTCAAGGTCTCTCAGTCGAGTACTAGTGCTAGTTAGGTCTGGTTCTGGGCTGTTTTGAGTATTTGGTGGAGATTTTAAGCTCTTTTCTTAGTCTGAGGGTAAAAAAAAAAATACCGATGCATCGATCCGGTATGACCAGTGTCGGTTTAGGTTAACGGTGATGATTGTGGGTAACCAAAGATCGATAGTATGGTTGGGGTAGAGGAAACTTAATAAAATTTTGGTGTGTGACAGATCCGGGGCTAAATGGAAATGGGGGGGCAATGACGAGGTCTCTGTAGTTCTTAGGTATACTCGGGGATCTTGAAAAACTAGGTATAGGAAGTTCAATGGTGTGGGTGAAGAAAGGGTCAAGCTTACATGGAGGTAAATGGTGGGAGAATGGGAATGGGAGTAGAAACTTATAATAGGTATAACATAACCTACTAAAATAGAAATGGATGAATGTTGGTTAATAAAACACTTACTTTTGTATGGGCTTGATGTTTGAGTGGTAATGGAAGTGATCGGATGGATGGAGCTGATGTGGTGATGGTGCTTACCAGGTGCTTCCGAATGTGAATTCAAATGGCTCTGTGATTACTTCTGATGTTGGTGTGGATGCTCTGATGCATGTATGAATGTTGGTTCTACTTGCATGTAGCTCTAGTTTTGTCTCTTACTCTTAGAAAATGTGCTAACCTCAAAATAAGGTTGTTTTGGGGCATAAATGGTAACCAACAATGGTTCCGGTATGACCGGTGGTAGTTTAGGGTAATCGGCGTTGGTTAGGGTGGGATTTCCTAGGTTTACTAAAATGGGGAGATCTCCTTGATTTTCTTGGATCTCGTTCGTTTTCTTTCTTCGTGGATTAGAATGAAGCTTCCCTTCTAACAAGTTGGAATGTGGTTAGAGGGAATGTAGGCTTTGACTTTTAGGGTTTAGGTAGGTCTTAGTTAGTTATGGCAACATACTAAGAATAGGTCTTAGGGTGAGGTGGCTTAATGAGGTGTATAGGTGAGGTGGAAGGTGTGGGCATTATCCAATTAGGATATTTAAATAAATAGATATTGTGAGATCATGAATTAATTTAATTTAATTAGTTAAATTAATATTAGAGTGGGGTGAAAGGGGCCATGGTTAGGTGAGTGTTTTCAAGTTGGTTATTTGTCGAGGGACCAAGGGGAGTGTGACCCAATTTTGGTGTCTACATGTCAAATGGAAAAAAAAAATGAGATTACAATTTCATCACTCAAATTTGTCTTTTTCTTCATCCAATTCCGCTTGCCTATCACGAAACTCCTGAAACTTTCAGATCGTCCCTTAAACTTCTTCTTCATCTGGTCTACAGGAGTAGTGATTCAGTACCTCGCAAGTTTCTTGTGTGTTGCTAACAATCCCTAGAATCATGTGGAAATTTTTTTATACTTGACCAAGGTGCTTTGAGAACACTTTCGCATAGGATTATCTTGTCAATAGTTACCATATAAAATTTTTCACCTACTACAGATTCCTTCTCTACCAATTCCTGAAATACATTATATAGATCATCTGCAGGTAGAATATTCAGGTTATCATCCATAACTCTTGTGAAAATATTTGATAATTCTTCATCAAATTCACTGGTAACATCCAACACTTGATCCTTTGATTCTCTTAGTTTGTTACAAGATTCATTAAGGATTTTGACTCGAATTCAATTGCTTTGCAAAAATCAAAATGTTTATCAACATCGGAACTACTCCCTCCTTAACCAAGGTTTCGAATGAATCTTTTTAAGCCCACTGAGAGCTTCCAAAGTTAACTCTAAATTACCAATTTCTTCAAGGAGTTCATCATTTAACCTATCAACATCTTTCCTTTCCTCTTCCAGAGAGTTGAAAACATTCACCGAATCACTAAGAGTCTTTTTTCCTTGAACAAGAAGATGTTGAATCCATTCATCAATAGCTCTACCCTTCTCATTAAATTTTTCCATTTTGGGTACTGATGAGAAATCAAAATGAATGGGGGTAGGTGTAGGAGTTTTTATCTGCATCTGGGAAGGCTTGGAGAGTTTGAGTAACACTTCCATCAACTATTCAAATTTTTCTTCAATTCATCCCTTGAGACCTTAGTCTCTTTGATATTCTTGAAAAGAACATCTATAGCACTCTGAGCATCCTGTTGGGAACCTTCAGAAGAAACCTTGCCAAGATAGACCCTTGTGATCTGATAATCTGTAGTTGTTATGTCTTCCTTGGTTTTTTCTACAGTGGGTATGGTGATCTCTGCAAATTTTTTTGGATGCATCAAATGAGATTCAAGAAATGGTCTTGGGTTTCTTGGTTGATCGGGTAGGTGTTGGATTTAATGAGCTGAAATCGAAATCCTTGGGTGGAACAACCACTTTCCTCTTCTTTGGAGTTTGGCCAACTAACCATGAGGGAGCTAAAGTAGAAGATTCCTCTAAGAGAGGAACTGAGATTGTTCCAGAGGAAGTTGGAGGAGTGGGAAAAGTGGTGATCAGGGATGGAGGAGTGGAGAGAATGGTGGTAACAATGGTGGTTGACATAGGAGGAGAAAGGGGAATGGAGACTGGGATCCCAGAAGACATTGGTAACTCCAAATTCAATCCTACTCCACTCAAAAGAGGGGATAAGGATGAGAAAACACTTTCCATGGTGGATGTAAGTGGTGATGATGAAAATGGAGAAGAATGAGGAGGAGAGGAAAGAAAGAGATAAGGAGAAGAAATGGAAGGAAGCACTAGAGATGATTGAGTGGATTCAATCACAAAGGAGTGTCAAGAGTAGAAGAAGTGACAAGAAGATCAGCCACAATGCTTACTAGAACTTCCTCTAAGACTGATGGAGGGGGAGAATCAAGAACCACAACTGATGTAGAAGGTGCAGTAGATGGAAAAGGCTAAGACTTTCCTCCACTTCGAACAAACTTAAATTTCAACTTTTTAGGTGGGCTTTCACCTTTATCCTTTTCCACATGTGAGGGGCCCACCTTTGATGTCGATGTGACAGGTAGCTTTGGGAAATTGGATTCCTTGACATGCATACCCCATGAATATAACCATGCCTTTGTACAAACAAGGGTTTGGGTCTCTCTCTCCTATATAGATACTTTTTCCTTGACCGACCATTGGATTTTTGGGAAACGACATTGTTACCATCCATTTGTTTGTACATAGTTTCTACAATGCTCTCATTGTCAATTGCATCTTCGAGATCCTCAGCAAGATTCAACATCCTTATCTCATCCAATGTCAACTGTTATTATCTTTCCTTCGATGCGACCTCATCTCTAAGATCAATCCAAATGTCCTTGATGTCTAGAATGTGAAGCTGCATTATTCCATGAGCCTTGAGCACACCTCAAAAATCAAAGCTTGACCTTGACTTCATAATTTTCTTAAGCTTCTCTTGTAGCTCATAGACCACACTCTTGGCTTTGATTACTAAGGAGCATGTATATCTCCCAATTAATATAGGAAATTAAATGGAAGCCTTATGCTTATTCTGTTGAAACTTGTGAAAATCTAAGAGCTTTCGAACCAATTCCATGAGAATTAATTTATCACTCAAATATCTTGGAAGATGCATTGGTGTTTTTGAAAATATGGCAACCTACAAATATGTAAACTTTCTTAATTACAAAAATATGCATCCCCACTTTGATACTTCATTCCACACAACATCCAAGACTCTTCACTTTGCAAGATCAGGATCTAATCTATAAATAACCTCATAGAAGAAGGCGTCATTAACTCTTCTGAAATATTTGAAGATTACTTTAAAAAACAATTAGGGATAGAAATTTTATATGTGATCAGTGGATCTGCTACCCTTTGAATCAAACCAAGGATAATTCCTCATTCTGGTGGTAGTGTAGGTGACATAGGACATCATGTAAAAATTTTTGTGGAAAGGGTTGTTTTCATTTAAGCATTAATGGTATCGCTAATGAAGGTTCCCCAGTCAAGATATTGCTCATTATTTTTAATGATGGTGATGAACTGATACATCCACCCATGAAATTCCCTAGCTTCCGGTATCCCAAACACCCTATTAAGGAGCATAATAATATCACAAATTTCTAAACTAAAGTCACTCTTGGGGACCATTTTTGGAAATCTAGGTATAACAGGATTAGGTTTGATCATGAAAATTCTTATTCACACGCTTAACATAAATCTCCATGTCACTATCCCGTCCTGTTGAGCCAATGGAATATTTATACCAACATATTCCTCAAAATTTGGAAGCTTAAGGAGTGCATCAAAATAATCTGCATCCAATTTGATTATTACTTCTCCCTTCTGATTCCACACTGACCTTGAGTTCAAGTCATAATTACTAGCGCATGTAAGAATAAATCTGGGACACTAAGAAGAAATAAGAAAAGCTACTGCCAATGGTAATCCACTTTCAGAAAGAGATTGTATCCATGAATTTTGTGAGGAATTCTGTACTCTGGCCCAAAATTTGTCCATGTCTACATGTCCCAACTCGTGTCCCTAATATCAAAATTTGAATCAATGTTTAAGGAGCCAAAACACCCTGATATATTTACTTTATTTCTTTTGCTCCTTCCTTCTTACCCTTTCCCTTTCTTGAATCAAACATGAGGAACTTGTCACAAAGCCGCTTAGAAGTCCTTAGAGAGAATCGTGTATCGATCCTCGATCAAAAGCTCGAAATTCGATGAATTAAGTCGGGAAAATAGCATTGTTGAACAATTGAGAAAACCCAATACATTGGTTATATTTTGGATATTTCTTTTGTGATGCCCACTTCAAACTACAACCGGAGACCAAGAAACAACTAGGGTTAGCTAGGAAAATCATGGAATAATTTTTTTTTTTAAGGGTGTTTACAAAGAAGGTTACAAGATCATAGTTATCACAACCTAGGTTTAGGTTAATAGTCAATATGGACTTGTAGAAATGATCCTACAACATCTCAAAACAAGTTCAAGGTCAATACAAGGGATTAAATTCATCACTTAGGTTAGGAGAGTAAATTCTCACTCCTCCCTACCCTAACAGGATTACAGGATTCAACCTGATTTTTCACACACTTAGAGTCATCAAAAATTTCCTAAATCATTCCCATTGGATAGGAAATTTCTTCACCTTTCCAACCATATAAAGAAGTCCTCCTAACTCCTTATAAAACTCAAGTTATGGGCCGGTGGAGTTTCAGGGAGAAATTTTCCCTAGGGCGGGTTGGTGGAGCGGGGAGGAAAATTGAGAATTTTCCTTTCTTTGGTGCAAATGTGAAAACACCCCACGTGCCCTGGCTGTGGATGATGAAGGGGACACATGGTGCTTTTCGATTGGCACGGGGAGACGCAGACCGGTGGGGCACAATAGAATTTAGAAATTTTTAGGCAAAAAGCCCAACGGCGAAAAATGACGCGTGCCTCCACCAAGGAAAACCCATGCCACATGTCAAGCACCTATTATTCCAAAGGAAATTTTTCCTCCAAACCTCCGCCCATGCTAAAAAGTGCCACGTGGCGTCCTGTGATTGGGACGCAGTCGGCGGAGAGGCGGAGAAAAGATGAAATTTTTTTCAAAAGGCTAAAAGTTCAAGTTTCAAATTTTATTTTGCATGCCCACTAAGCCACATGTCAGCATGTGATTGGGTGCGGGGCCACGGGTTGTGGAGAAAATTGGGAAAATTTTCCCAAAGACAAATTTTTCAAAAAGTTAAGTTTCAATAAGATTTTTCCCTCCAAAGTGCCACATGGCGACACCTGATTGGCTGAGAGTGTTACGGGGCCGCGGAATTTTTGGGGAAAAATTTCCAAAGTTCAAATTTTGATTTATTATAGCTAGATTTATTTTTGGATGGCCATTTTGAAGTAAAAACTTCAAATGGCCATAACTTTTGATAGGAAACTCCATTTTGGGCAAACAAGGACTTTCTGGAAAGCTCTCGGAGTCCTATTTGCACAAAAATAATTAATTTAGGATTTTTATGAAGTTTTGAAGGTCAATTTTGAGAAATATATCTATAGGGTTTAAAATTTAAAACTGGCAATTTCCAACAGTAGACAGAAAACGACCCAGGAATGGATTTGATTCAATTTTGATTTTTTTCTTCTTCTTCTCAACATGTAAACTGAACATGGAGAAATGATCTTGGGTAATTTTAGGATTGTTTTCAAGGTTCAATTTGTGGATTGAGTTGCAATTTATATATTTTGCAACTTTTGATAGAAAACGGTTGAGCAAGTTTTAAAATCGATTTTTATGAAGTTCTAAAATGTCTTGCTTAAATGTTGAGTGCCAATTTGGTTCATTAGGAATTATTACATATAAATTGTATTGTCTCCTTTCTTAATTTAAGTTGTAATTCAGAACTGTACATTTATTAGATAAAATTCAAATGCCAGATTTATAAAAAAGAAACAGAGTTCATTCATTAACAGTTTTAATTAGCAATTTGCAACTCTTAAACATGGAAATCATATCCAATCTGATCTAAGGCATTCTATTGATTCAACCATGCATTTTTTTTTTCAATGTGCAAAGCTGATTTTAAATTTAAAACTCATTTTCGAAGATCAAACAGACTGCCATTTCTTTCTTGCATGTTCTTCTTCCTAGACAGAAATTACAAAATACAACAACAATTAAATTTCAATCCAACAATGCAATTGAGGAAGGAAATGTATTTATTTCATTGACTGCAATCAGAGAACATCTTTACAACCTATCTCTTTTTCTTGATTTGGTTTCAAAATACAATTCACAGATACATCATACAATGCATGTAATATCATTTACATTTCTTTTCCAAAACAGAGAGAAATACAACTCTTTACATTTCTCAATTTAACCTCAATCTATTTTTCTTTGCAATACAAGATGTCTTTTAATTACAATATTAATACATTTCATCCACTACAAGGTGGGAATAGATACAATGACTTTCTCAAAGGAAGGGACTGTCAAAACTGGTTTTCTCCAAGCTCCAAAATAGCAGCATGCTGATTTCTTCATCTTTTCAATGATCACAACAAGGAAGGGGGAAAGGCAATGCTCTCCACCCAACCAAGACATCCAATGGGAAAAGGAGAAGCCTTCCATCCCCATTGGCCCCCGAGCCCCAACCATATTGAAATGGAGCATGAATATCAACCCATAGCAACAAAAGCTTCTTTCACATACAAGCACATTTCACATTCACATAAAAACATAAATCAAGCAAGATGTAGTTCACAACTACATCAACAGTTACAATCAAAACAAAGGCTTCTTCAAGCAAGCCAAACAAGAGCAAGAGCTATGGGGAGCTCCTTATACCTCCCAAGTTGGAATTGGGCATCCACCAAATGCATACTGCCATTAAACATACCAAATCCCATAAACCTTATATCTCCCAACCCCTCCTTATGCCCCCAAAGTTTCTCCTTATGCCCCCCAAGAGTAAGAAATGCAAGCAATTTCTTTTCCTAGGTGGATCCCAAACCAACACTCCCTCCACAAGAATAAGTGCCATTGGCAATCCCTTATGCCCCCCCATATGAAACCCCATAGTCTTCTCCTACACCTTGCCCTAAGCATTCTACCCAACCAGCCAAGAATGCAAACACAAACACAGTTCAAAAATGCATGCAAGAAAAGGGAAAACAACATTTTACAAAGGCAAGACCCTACCTCTCCATAGTGGAGATTGTTTTCCCAAACAGTAGTTCCTTCAGTGCTCAAAATGTAGTCCAACACAACAAGGTATAAGCATGCAAAATAATTTCCAACTCCTTCCACAAAGCAAGCTCCAACAGCAATAAAAATTCGACCCAAGGATGAGAGAGCAAAGTTTCAACAACCCAAAAAGAGGAAAAAATTCAAATTTTAAAGGAGAGGGAGGGAGAGGATGATGTGGATTCCAAGTGGGATGCCACATCATTCTTACTCAACCCCAAAAGGAGAAATTCAACTTCACAATAAATGGAGATGACAAGCAACTTACACACTCAAAATTAACCCATACATTAACAAGGACTGAATTAAAAATTTGTAAGAAAAGTGTAATAAAAACTTACACATAGTCATTTCATATTACAATAAAAAGATTATTTTTGACTCCAAAACCATGGGTATGGTTGGTGGATGATTTTAAGAGGTGTGGGACAAGTTTAACTTGTCCCACAAGCCTAAAAAAGTAGCCCTCAAGGACAAATTCGAATTCCATTGAGGATGAAGTGTTCTACACTCCAAAATCTGACTTACACAAACTTTCACATCACTTACACATCTCTTACATCCTCTTACACATTCTTACAACATGAATTAATATCTATGACTTCATTTATTACATACTTTTGACATAATGATTTATTTATTTAACATATGGTTATACATGACATAAATCCAATTTAATTAATAACCAAGACAACACTTTATTACTTACATTCCACATCCCAATTAAATTTAAATAAAGTTTAACTATATGACTATCTCATTAAAACTATCACATTTAAATTAAATAATAAAAAGAACACATTACAAATAAAAATACATACAACAATAATAAAAAGGAACACATAAATAAAACACATATATCCCATGGTCACATATAATGGAAATCCCCCATGGGAAATCCTAACATAACACAACACACAAACAATTATAGTTGCCATGGTGACCCCGTTGAGTTCATCCAAAATTTCAATATGGTTAGTCTCCAGACCCCCGACATTGTTGTGATATTTTAACCTGCAAAATAGCAACACCTCCTTTGGCCTCGTGGCCATATTAGAACATCCAAAATGATATATGCAACATGTAAATATCAAATCCAAATCACAACAATATCAATAATTCAATATTATCATTCTAAATTCAATTTTGCCACTATATCATCATCCAATGAATCTCTATACTAGAGCTACTCATAATATCAAATGTCACATGTCTAAAATCAACATCAATAACATATCCATATAAAGCAGTATATCATCATCCATAATGTCTCCAATAATCATCATGCATGCTAACTGAATCAAGGTCCATAGTAATCCATGATCTAACATATACACATCATACTAAGTCAAAACATAATAATGTCCCAAAATGAGATTAACAAGTAGCAAGATCAGTATCTAAACAAAGGTCAAAGGGAAGTGGGCACTATAGCTTTTCGGATGAGGAAAACAAACACACTGCTTTGTGGAAGTTGAGTCTTGTTTCGTAAGAGAAAATTCTAATACATTGTGTAAGTCTGGGCCTGTTGAGCAGCTACAAAAGTATGAATCACTTGATTGGAAAATCAACCTATTTAGGTATGTGCAAAACTTGATTATACACTTTAGGCACAAAACCTTGATCTTTGTTTCCAAATCTTCAAAATTTGAAGTCCATGAAAGTGAAAAATAATTCACCCTTCTGATTGATATTCAAAAATAACTAACTGGGGTGAAAACATGAAGAGGAAAATGGGGAGGACTTATTTCACCCAAATGCAACCAAGGGCATGACCTAAAAAAGGACCAAAAGATGACCCAAATGAAAATTTACTTACCTTAAGGTGAAAAACACTTCAATATTTTGAGAAAAAAATGGAAAGCACCAAGAAAAACGTAGGTCATATTTTGGAGGCATGCAAGCAGGTGAAAATACAAATGGTGTTTAAAATGCAAGGTACAAATGATGTGGAAAGACCCCTATTTATAAAAAAACCTAGCATTAAATACACATAATCTAACATGTGTTCTCACCTACTTGATAGCTAGACATTAAATGCACTGATTTCATAATCGGAAAATTGATCACATATGTCATCATGTAATCGGGTCCCAAAATCCCAACATGAAGGAAACTTTATAATGCAAGGTTTCAGGTTCGAAGATCATGGATCATTACGCATGTGTCTAGGAGGTGAGATGTTATGATGCAATTGGATCTTGAAACCTAATTACATGTGATTTATGTTAGACTTTGGAACTAGAATGCAAGTGATCATTTTGCATGTATTTTGGTGGGAAAATATTCCTATGCAATGAGATCTTGAAACCCACCATCATATAGCTCAAATTGGACTTTAGGTTCGGGAAGCATGTAACACCTTACATGCGTATTTGAGTTTCCCAAACCCAATAACATGGTGTAATTTAGAAATCAGATTCAGGAAGCAAGGAACAGAACGCATGTTAAATGTTAAGAGGATCCTAAAACCTCGACATGAAGGATTTTTAGACATTTTCAAAAACAAATTTTGATTGGTTATCTCAAAAAGGATTCATCGAGAAATTTTTGATTGGTTATCTCCAATTTCTTGATAAAATAAAAATAAGGATAACATCTGGATCCAAATGGGGACTTTCTTTGATGAAGAAAAGGAAGAGAAATTAGATTTCCAAAGCATGAACCATTGGGCTATGGAGTCAAAAAAGAGAGAAAGAGACTGGCAGAAACAAACGCACCAACACCAAAATGAAAAAAAAACGCACTAATGAGAATGTAAACACACAATGATAAAAGTAAATTATGGTACAATGCAAGAAGAACTTGCATTACTGGTGAAAAAAAATTAGGTATTGTCCCTTTGTGAGGTAGTGGGAGTTGAGTTCCATCAAGATATGAAGTATAAAAGCTATTTTCTCCACACATCTTATAGATCTTGAAAGAACCCCTCTATATGGATTCAAATTTCTAGTGCAAAGAAAAACTAAATCTCTGACCTAAAATTATCACTATTTAGATTTCTTTTCAAACATCTTCTTGACCTTACCTTGATGTTTCAAGATCCGATCTTGCTACCTTAGATCTGGATTTTTCCAAAAAAATTAGGTGCATAGTTCTTTTCTCAACAAAATCTTGGAAAGTGTCATCCTCAATTATCTTAGCTAGCCTTAAAGCTGGCAATTCCAAAGAGATGGGAATTTTTGCATCCACTCCATATAACACCTGAAATGGTGACATTCCTTGATATGATTGGCCCACAATGCATCATATAATGTTTTGTGTCATTTTCGTTGGTTCTCATCAACCAACTTTCTTATTATCATCACCCTATTTTATTTCTTGATTCAATCCACTCATTTCCATGGGCATAGTAATCTGATGAGTGAGCTAAAATGATCTCGTAGCCATAACAAAACTCAGTGAGCTCATAAGATGAAAAATTAGAAGCATTATCAACAACGATATTATGAGGGACACCAAACCTGACTATTATGTTCTCTTTAATGAAGTTACAAACAATTTCAGAAGTGGCATGTTTTACTGGAATGGATTCTACCCACTTTGTGAAATAATATGTTACAGCCAATACATAACTGTGTCCAATGCTAGATGTAGGTTTTAATGCTCTAATGAAATCTATTCACCATTGTTGAAAAGGATCTTCAATCACTAGGATCGGGGATTTCTACCAATTTAGGATGACCGACAAACTGTTGATAAGCTTCACACTTAGCTACCCATTCAAATGCATATTGAAAGAGAGTGGGCCAATAATACCTTATTTGCAGGATCTTGTGAGCCATCATGGATGATGAAAAATGTACACCACATGCCAAGTTATGAAATGCTTCCAAAATCTTACCTTGTTGAACCTTATCTACATAGCGAAGGAACACTCCATCAATCCCTCTCTTGTATAAACCATTATCCCAGTATATACTTAGCTGACCTCAACTTGACCATCTATTTTTATTTTGAATTCAGATGTGTAAGACATTAGACATAGGTTAAAAAGAAAGCAATGTTAGAATACCATTTGTCTGTCTTACTCATGAATAGAACCATGGGTAATTCCTCATGAACTCCTTCATTTGTCTGAACTTATTTTTCAAGACTATTCTCAACAATTAATTGGCATAAACCTCTTCCACGTACAAGCTTTGTTGGTTTGATTTTAAGATCATATTCTTGAACCTTGGAAATCCAATTGCCTCTTTGACTACCCATTTATTTTTGAGTAAGGATAAATTTTACCGTCGTATCAAGAACAAGAACCAATGTATGAGAACTCAAAACATAATACCTAAAAATTTTGACTCTAACTACGACATATGCATGTTTTTCGATCTAGGACATTTTTAGTTCATGTTCCTTCAAAGGAAAACACATAGAATCAATGGGAAATTTAATGCCTTCATCATTATTTTTCATCAGGATGGTGGACACTGTGTGAGCAGAGGCATAACTATACATAATAAAATCCTTTTGGAAATCTAGACATACCAAAATAGGGGCATGAGCTATAGCTTCCTTGATTTCATCAAAAGTGAGCTTTCCTTCGGCACTCCATCGAAATGGGACTTTTCCTTTCATCATGTCCACAATGTGTTGGGTTTTATCAGTGAAGTCTGGAACAAATTGTCTCAATAAATTAACCTTCCCAAAGAAGGAATGTATGTCTATCTTACTTATAGGTAGGGTGAGACTTTGTATTTCCTTAACCCACTTTGGATCAATTTTGGTTCCCTCTTTTGTTAAAATATGTCCCAATAATTTTCCTTCTGTCACCCCAAACATAGACTTCTTAGGATTAAAATAAATCCCATGTTGTCAACACCTCATCAAGACATGTTCCAAGTGATCGCAGTGGTCATGCCTATTTTTTGAAAAGACCGTAAGGTCGTCGTATACCACTATAATTTTTCCCATTAAATCCCTAAATGCTAAGTCCATAGCCCTTTGAAAATTAGCTCCGGAGTTAATCAACCCAAATGGAATTCTCCAATAAGTAAAATCCCCATGGAGTGGTGAATTTTGTCTTATGTTGATCTTCTACAACCACCTCAACTTGGTTATATCCTGAAAATCCATCTAACATAGATAACATTTTAGACCCCATGACTATTTGTAACACTTGATCCATGATAGGCCGGGGGTAATTACCCTTCAACGAAGATGTTTTAAAATTTTAGAAGTTAATAGAGATATATATCTCTCCATTCGTCTTATGCACAAGAACGATATTAGCCACCCATGTAAAATGGTGAATGGGGAAAATAATCCCCAAATATGGCCTCTTTTGAATCTCAAAGAAGAATAGTATTGGAGATTTTGGGATTGTAATGTCGTTGTTTTTTCCGATATGGTTGAGCATATGATTTCAGTGGGATACTATGTTGCACATCTTTGGGTTTGAATGATTTCAAATCTGCATAGGACCATGCCAACACATCCATATATTTTTTCAAGAGTGCAACAAACTTCCTCTTTTCTTCAAGAGAGAAACACTTACCAATATTCAAAATCTGTGGTTGTTCAGGGAGAATATATTAACATGTTCAACTTCGGTAGATGAATTTCATTCAAATTTTTTATTTTGCTTAATATAACAATCATTTTTATCAAATAATCCTTCAAGTGACACCAAGCCTTTGGGAATATTATTTCCCTTTAGCTAAATAAACTCACCACTAATCTCTTATTGAGAATCAAAAATAGATTCATGAAAATCCGATTCTGAACCCTCAAAATAAAGCTTGTTGAAATTGTCATATTTCTCTAGAAAATCCAAGACTTGTTGATCATCATTGAATACTTTACAATGTGAAGAATTATCCGGGACACTTGGTGATAAACTATCTCAATAGTATACTTATCTTCTTTGAACTCGGGGTGAGGTAGAAGTAGTGAAGCGGATACTGCAAGGGAATCCACTTTGTCGTTATGATCTCTTGGTACTACCTTAATTGAAAAGGTGTCAAAGTCTTCTATACAATCCTAGATCCTGTTGATGTAATGTTTTAAATGATCATTCTTCACCTGATAAAAATTCCTGATTTGATTGACAATCAACTCTACATCCCCTTGTACTTTCATATTCTTAATGCCTTTCTCCTTCGCCACTACTAATCCTAATAAAAATGTTTCATATTTGGCAATATTATTAGTGTTATCAAATTGTAACTTAAAGGAAAAATGAAAGATCTCAAACTCAGGAGAAATGAGTACTACTCTAGGCCGGATCCATAGGTAGAGAAACTACCATCGAAATCTAAATTCCAAATAGCATTAGAATCCTCTTTTGTGACCGCAATTGAAGACAAGTCCTGATATGAGGTCATGAAATAATTTCCCAAGATAGCATCCTCAAAATGAATTTGAGATTCAGGATTGTCATACTTAGTGACGAGATATTTGCCCGAGCTTCATACTTGAGGAAACGATGTGTTCTATTGACCGGGACTTTAGCTTTGGTCCAATCCATATAAATATCTCTACCCACATCTCTACAAAAACCTCTCCCAAGTAGAATACCATATCTTTGTCAGGATATCTTCTACTAAAATAGTCATCATGACCCTCTTTTTTGGGAATGCAACTGTACATCCATGATTTGGCCAATCAAATTAACTTGTTTGGTTTCCATAGAGTAGCAGCATCCAAATGGCTTTGTAAGGGTGAGTCCCAGAGCATGGGCTACCTTTGTAGGAATAACATTATCTGAGGCCCCTGAATCAATTATACAATTATTGAGTTTAAAGACATTTATGAGAAAGGATAGATAAAATGGCTCGATATTCCCTGAGGGAGAAGTCATCACCATGTTATTTTGGGATAGAGGACGAGAAGGATTTGGTAGGATTCCTTTAGAGGTTGTGGCATTAGGTGGAATAACAATGTGATTTTAAAAAAGTTGGGAAGCTTTTCAAATTGTTTCGGGTTAGACTACAAATACTCGCCTCGAGAAATTTGGATCTTGGTTCTCTTAACATGATCAATAATGTAAAAATCGGTATAGGAAGGAACAATTACAGGCCCAGATCTTTCAACATCTACTTGTGGGTTTGGGGAATTGGTCTTGGGAACAACAAGAAGAAGAAGGATTAGATGAAGTAGTGACTTTCTTGGCAGCTGATTTCTCCTTTGGTTGCATAGGAAGAGGAGTCCCTCTTTTTGCAACAACTATCAGAATATCTTTATCTTTAGGTTTATTGATCTCTTTCCTTGGATTTTGGGACCGAGTAAAAAAATGAGATATTGGCCACTAGTTTCGTAATCATCTTCTTCATATTCCAAATACCCAATATTGGAGTCACCAAATAAATCATCATATGACTCATTAGCATAACTAGAAGCTTCAAAAGCATCATTAGCCTCTTCAATTTTCTTCTTCTTCATCACCCTCAACTATCTCGACAACTACATTAACAGGAGGTGCCTTGATATCCCGAGCATTTGTTTCCTCCTCTAGGTGCTAATGTCATGGGGGCACATACTGGTCATCTTATCATATCAACACATTTTACTGAGTAATTATTCAAAGTAGTGTTATAATTACTAACACAATCCTTCAATTACAACATTCATGCAATCTCCTACAATCTACTTCAATTGGAACTAATTTAGGACATTATGAACAAATCGGGGACGTACCATCCGTAGTGGTGCTTATTAGGTAGATTCATAGATGGATAGTAATACTATACCTTTCTCCCTTATTATTGTGAGTCATTTTCCACTCCACGTGGCAGGTCATCTCACTTAGTAGAGGCCATAGGTCTAGGTGTCTGAGATGTTTTTAGGGGTCATCATTAGATACCTTAAGCATCATTACGTGTCGATTACATCATATGTGTCATATGGGAATTACTTCCCATTCGGGAATGTAACACATCTTATCCACTTGAGAGGTCATGATTGCAGGCTATGGGGCTTACACAACACCCCTTATTTGTACCCCTTATCCTTTTCAGATCTATGAGGATGGACTTATGAGATTTTCCCTTTTTAAATATTTGCATGTGCTACATGGTTGATGTTCACTCCCATGTAACCTCATCACGTTGTCGAAGTGCGACTCGGTCGATGTTCACGTAATCCCACATGATCCTTATGCTTTGCATTTTTGCATTCTTTGTCATGGTATCGAGCACATGTTTTGGGATCCATGTTACTCAAAATTTTAGTTTCCCTACGACTCTCGGACTTTTGTTCTGGTTTTTAGGTTTCATGTGCGTTCATCATAATGGCTATTCCATTTTTTTCTACTTACATTCATTCTAGGTTTTCAATCTTGTTTAGGTTTGTTCATGGTGTGTTTTCATGTTTTCTAGGGTTTTAACCTTTGAATGTAATTTTGGAGGTGGTTTTGTTGTTTCTGATTATAGTGAGGTTTTGAAAGTGTTGGTTTTGAAGTTTTATTTGGGTTGTAGAGTTGTTGGTGGCCTAGCTCGGCCCGGATCATCGACACGGAAATCGATATGGCTCCAACTCACCCCTTTGGCTTGAATCTCTACCTCGTGTAATGTTCTAACGATTGTGATTGCATCAGCTCATGTTTGCATCGAGTTTAGTTTGGTTTATCTTTGACTGATTTGTTTTACCGCTTCATTTGCACTATCTAGTTCTTTGCATCTTGCTAAACCCTCCATTTCTCTTCATCATTAGACCCCTATCCAACCACTCGTGCATGAACCCATATATTGTATTTTCATCCATGTTTTGTGTGAATCTCAAGCCCTTGCTCGGCTTTGTGTGCACGAGCTCCTACGAGACTCCCTCATTTATCATGCTCGAACTCTGCCTTTGTTGCTTCATTAGGCCTTGTGTCTCATCGGCTCGTGCATCATCATTTCATGCTCACCTAGTTTGTTTTTGTCTTGGGTTCTACTTCGTCAGTCATGTTATGTTCCAACCTTTAAAACTTGGTTCTCATGCTATGTTTTTGGATCTACATTATTTCCTTGACTATCCGGTGTGAATCTGTCGAGTCATCTCGTGCATAGTGTCCGAAATGGCCACTTACCCCTCGATAGGATTTGACTTGTTTTCATCCCCTTAGCGCCTAATGGTTACCTAATCGTAACTAGTGACCCACTTTGCTCTCTACGTAGACTTAGGTTCCCTTGACACTTAAACCATTCCAATGGTCAACCACACACCAACTCGGTAGTCTTCTCCATGAGCCACCCAAGATCCTCCAACTCACTAGCCAAGTCGGCGTCTAGTTCGGTGCGATGAGTCCTTGGAGCACATCGAGTATCTCCTCGGCTCACCCACCAAGCTCTACAACCATCTCGTCGTATAACTCACTAAGCTATTAGCCATGTTTCCGCCTCTACTCTCCCTTAATGCTCGAACACCTTTTTCTCCCCTCATGTGAATTTTTCCATTTTTTCCAACTTTCCAAACTAGTTTAAATTTAGTTAAGGGGGAATAAATTAAAATTCAACATTGTAATAGGGATTACCTTTTTTCAGGTTCCTTATATAGGGTTATTAGGATTTTCAGGCCATTGTTTTGGCTTGTTGTAGTGCTCCTCTTTGCTTGCAGCTAGTGAATGTGTCTGCCACAACCTTACACAAAGAGAGCCTTCTTTTTACGATGTGAGATGCCTTCTCTCACATTGAGCAGTGTTTGTACCCTTGTGTTTCTTTTTCCCTTTTTTTCTTGATTGAGTTTCATTCCTCTTCTTCTAACTAGGACTTATTGTGGCCTCCACTCTCGTGTGACTTGTTGTCTCTCCGAGGTGAGTGGTCAACTGTTCAACGTCACATGAACGCACCCTATTGTAATCATGCATTACTTATTGAGTGCCACAAACATAGGGGTATCAATGTCTCTCGGTGTGTTGTATTGCATGCGAGACACATTCTTGGTTGATTTCGATGTCTTGCCACCTTGTTTGTATCCACACACCCTATTTTTGTGCACTTTTCACTTCTTACTTTCCGCATCATGGAGGATGATCTTTCCATAATTGATCATCGCAAGATCATTTTACATCATCTGCCACTTCTTCTTAGGAGATAAAACTACACATCATTGTAATCTTCTATGGAATGTTACTTTTCCTACGAGTGTCTTATACACTTTCTTCTTGGGCTAGTTCTACACCCACTTTGATCATCTTCATGTTGAGGACTATCTCGACACATGTGACCATGTCGTTGGTCACTTGATGTTGCATGTCACTAGACCTCTCTACTTTCACGTGGCAGACTCAGATCCCCCCACACCATCTGGTTCATATTTGAGTCTTTATTAGGAGACACTTCATATATTGACGTTGTTGTTGTTGTTGATATAGTTGTCTCCTTTCTACTTCATGTGATGATAGTTCCACTGACACAAACTTGTTTGATCTTACTTTTGATGATGAGGATTGTGCTTCCAGTTCTGATGACAAGATTACTATTGAGGACTTTTCTCCTCCTTCTCTTGGCCCTATTCCAGAGAATGTTGAAACCCCTCTTATCTCATCAAACATCATACATTCTTGTTCCCAACCTTATACAGTCATTGCACCAGCCTCCTTTCCACTTCCAATGTATGAGGCCCCTTCCACTCCTCTACCTTCATGTGATGATTCATACCATTCGACATTGTTCATCTGTTTTCAAGCCCCCTCATTTGGATGAATATCTTCCAGACCTTTTTCATTTATTCACAATTCCTACTTGTGATGCAGTACAGAGTTCCTCATCCTTCTATAGGTGTTTCGGAGGAGTCCATCTCCTTTATTGGGAGTTTCCCTTATGGGACTTATCACTTCCACTTTCCAAAAATCATCATTGATCCACCCTTGCTTGTGGATCCTCTTTCTATTATGGGGGTTATTGCATTGCCTTCACTTCATTTGGGAATCCTTTTGGTAGATGATCCTCTCTTACACTCGATAGTTATCTCGCTCATGTCATTACCTTCAGTCCCTTGGCACTCATTTTCCATACCTATGTCACATTACCATAGACTAGATTTAGAGTTCTTCATACTTCTTCCTTTGGCTTCCTTCACAGAGTGGGTGGACTTCCACTACTCCATTTTTGTCCTTCCTAAGGGCAGGCACATAGTTCGGTGTGGGTGGCTCTTCTTCAGTCCAGAGGTAGAGGACCACGTCATTGACACTCTTCTTGGATACTTCCTAGAGTTATAGAGTTCAAATCCATCCATGGCATCTTTTGTGTTCCTCTCATCTCCTTCTTCTCCTCTCTTCTTCTTCTTTCTAAGATATTTCCCTTTTGTACATGGGTACCTTATCAGGCTCCTCAGTTGTCGGGACCCATTTTTGGCATCTTTCTTAGATTAGAGAGTGTTTTTCATGGGTGCCTCATCAAAATTTGCTATCGGGACACATTTCTCATTTCTAACTTGCCTCCTCATCCTAAGTTATGATAAAGGGGGGTGTTTGTGTGAGTCATTTTCCACACTATGTGGCAGGTCATCTCACTTAGGTGAGGTCATAGGTCTAGGTGTCACAGGGGTTTCATAGGGGTCATCATTAGATTCCTTACGCGTCATTATGCGTTAGTGCATCATATGTGTCATATGGGAGTTACTTCCCATTTCGGGAATGTAACTCCCCTTCTCCACTTGAGAAGTCATGATTGCAATCACTGGGGGTTACACAACACCCCTTATTTGTACCCCTTATCCTTTTCAAATCTATGAGGATGGACTTATGATATTTTCCCTTTTTGAATCTTTGCATGCACTTCATGGTTGATGCTCGCTCCCATGCAACCTCCTCACGCTATTGGAGTGTAACTTAGTCGATGTTTGCGTAATCTGCATGATTCTCATGCTTCACATTTGCATTCTTTGTCATCCCCAACACTTTCTCTTTGGCACGATATCACCCAAAAACTCACACTTGGTGTGAGATCACCCAAAAATCACTTTTGGCATGAGATCTCCCAAAAACTCACTCTACACAACATTTCAGGACAATTTCTATCCTTTTACACTCTTATACATCAAGTGCACACTTTCCTTTACACACTTTTACATACTTATGCACATTTTTCTTTAATTTATCATATACAAGACTTTGACTACATTCTTTCTCTTCTTTTTCAAGTCCATCCTTACAAGAAGCAACAAATACAAGCACAACAATAGGTATAATGCAACACATATACTTCACCCCTAGGGTCACTTTCCTTTCCTAGTCTCCACACTTCACTTTGCATCATTCCATGCTTCACTTTTCCACTTGAAACACTATTCACCGCATGCTCTATAGAATCATCAGGTAGGCATCTTCTATCTACGTTATGTTATTGAGTATTCACTCAACAACATAAAGTGGGGAAAATGTAGACACAAAATCACACACTTTGGTACATTTCTAGGTCTTAAAAGTATACTAGCATTTACATGATTCCTAAGAAAGAAAACTAGTGATTGAAAACTATCTTTGGCCTCTTTTCTTTGTTTCTTGTTTTCTATTTGGTCTTACACACCATACACCCATTCGAGATTTTACTGATTTATCTTTTATGGCTTTAGACATCAGCACCAAAGCCGAGAAGTAACGCCAAGCGCTCTTGTCCCCTATAGGTACCACTAACCCTTTCTACCTTACTCGCTCTTTTTGGGTATCTTTTATCTTTTATGAAGCTTTTTCACTTATGGGTCAGCCTTCTAGTTTTCAATTATGAAATTCAAACAAGGGAATCATATAGTCACATAAGTATGTGTTCAAAATAAAGGACCAAACACTAAGAATTACTATCATCATCTAAGATTGCATCCAAAAGGTACCTAAAGCACTCAAAAACATCCATCTAGCATCCATTCAAGGGACAAGGGCTGCATCAAATCTGCATACAAAACATAGGAAGGGGAATTTCATTCTATTCCATCCACACATTCTACTATATTGCTACATTCTAGTTATAACCCACTATCAAGTGCAACTTACATAAGGGCATCCTAGTGCACAATTTCTACACATACTCATAAGAAACTACATGGAGTCTGAGATGTAGTGCAACATTCAATCATAATTTCACTCTCGGGGTGACTATTGGGGTTAGTCCGACTCCCCATTCTACATTTTCCTTTTTGGGTTTGATGTGGTTTTTGGGCTTGTGCAAGTGAACATTTCTTTTGCATGTTATAGGTACCTTCAGCGATCATAGCACAAACAACATGAAGAGTAATTGTAACACCCTTACAACACAACAAAACTTATATTTAGAGCTTCTGCGAAGTCATGGGTACCCAGATTCAGTCACCAATGCCCAAGTGCCCTTTTTCTGCTATGGGAACCTCTGTCAGGCCTTGTTCATGAGTTATAAAATTTATAGATATTAATTACGATGTTGCTTGCATCCTATTTATCACTTCTCCCTGCCCATATCAATTCCAAACTGCATGGAAATTAGGTAAGTTCTTGTATCTCCCTCTCTTGCTTGGGGTTTCCTATTTTAAATCTTAGTTTTCTTATATCATTTCTATAGTTCATAATTTATTTCAGTAGTGACTCTATGCAATATTAGATTTAATTCAAATTAAATTAAATCACATGCACCTTTTCTACTTCTTCCGAAATCTCAAATTGTCCAGTTCTAGATTCACAACTTTTTAAACCTGTTAGACCAAATTATTTTCATTAGAAACACATCCTTATAGGATATTGCAATATCATCCCTATGGTGTTTACCTAGTTTTCACATGATTTCAAAGCAGAAATTCTATATGTTTTATTTGGAAAGAGAGGAATTTAGTTGTTGATTACAATATTTCGGTTTATAAAAAAGACATGATTGCTTCCAACATATTTTGTAGATCCAAGTGCAATCACGGAAGGTGGATTTGGAGGTAGTTCATCTCTCTAACCTTATTTATCATTGTGTCAACACTCCTTATATCATTGCACAAGTTATGTTTCCATTTACTTCTTGTGGATCATCACCAAGAGGTAGGGGACACCATTGCAACAAGCCACATCACTATTCACATAGCTACTCGAGGTAGTCCTCTCCACCTCACCACATATCTCCTTTATAGCCTCAATGCGGGGGATGGGGCTCACCACTAGCACGACACAATAGTTGGGCTCTGCCTTCTTCAGCAAACAAGGTCTCATGGTTAGCCTTGACCATTTCTCTAGCCTAGGACCAAGAACAAAGAAATGAAGACACCACTTTGAAACTACCAAAAACATAGCCACTTCTTTGGGAGCACATTCCCAAGGAGCCCAACCTTCAAGTTGGTGGTTGGGACAAGCTTGATGATAGAGATCCTCTTCCTTTTCTCTCTTCATTATTCTTGCAAAAATAATTGTCTTTTTGAAGTTTTTATTAATATTTTTGTAAGTTCTTTGCTACACCTAAGGGTTGATGTGACATTTTGTGATGTGCTTCCATGCTACCAACTAGCAAGTGCACGTGAAATGTATGATGGAAATATTGTTTGTTTTATGTACTCAGTGGTATTATCTCAATGTTGTTTACTTTTTGTAAACTTTTTAAAGACCCCTTCTCAATCATATGAGAGAAATGATTTGTTGGTCATACTTTGTATTTTTCATTTTATTTTTCCGACTTCAAGGTTATCAACTGGACGACATTTAATTTGGTAGATAAAACCAATATATGAATGGAAATTTAGGCATTAAATGATGGATATTACATACTTGCATGCCCCATACCTATTCCATAGAACAAATTGTTCCAATGCAAAGAATATGTGCTATATGCATTCTACTTTATAGTGTGGCTCTCATTCACACTAATCACATGAATGCAATTGCCAAGTAGATTTTATCTTCCAATCAAGCTTCAGTATCTTTTTATTTCATGACATCAATGTTTTCGATTGGGTATTTTAATTTGATAGATAAGACATATAAATGAATGGAATGTTGGAAATAAAAAGGTGTGAATTAAATACCTACATGTCTCACACCCATTCCATGGATCATATTGTTCTTACCCAAATAATATCTTCCATTTGTGCTCTATTTAAGCATTTCAATGTCACAAAGAGGGGGAAAATGGGGAAACTCAAAAAGGTTCAGAGTTTAAAATGCAATCCGAATGCTTGTGTCTTGTAACAATTTGTAGCCTCTATATCAAGTTACAAGCTCAAGTAATTGTAGGAAAATAGGTTGTGCGTGAACAACCATCGATAATTGAGGCCTTCAAGTGATTGGATATATTAGTGAAAGGTATATTTTATTCGTCAATCAAGCTTGTTATTTTTTTGTTTCATAGCACTAAGGATTACGATTTGAAAGCATTTAATTTGATAGGTAAGACATATACATGAATGGAATGTTGGAAATTAAAAGGTGGGAATCAAATACTCACATATCTCGCACCTATTTGAAAAAGTAGATTGTTCCTACACAAATAATATTTATTACATGTGCTTCACCTAGTGGTCTTAACCTCATGTGCACTGCGATGTGAGATTAAAGGGGTCAACAAAAATGGTGAGAATTCAACCGGGGCCAAGTATGAAACCCAACCACATTATTTTCTTCTTGTAGAACTTTGTAAACACACTTTTCAGTTTTAAGCTCGAGTAATTGTAATTGTAAACACACATTTTCTCATCAATTAACGTTTTGTATTTTTTATTTTATTATCTTATGGTGTCAATTTTTTGGTTGCATAACATTTAATTTGCTAGATAAGGCAAAGACAGACGGAAAGTCAGAAATAAAAATGTGGTAATTAAAACCCTAAATGTCATGCACCTATTCCACATATCAAACTCTTCGTAGCCAAAGGACTTCTACATTTTATCCATTGTATTGTCTTAATATTGCTCACATTACTCACATGAGTGCAAGTTTATACTTAAACTTGCCAAAATAAAAATGCCTAAAAAGCAATATATGTTTATCGAGATATTTGGGAGCGTAAGCAACTGGTACAAAAAGTTGTTGTACATGAAAATTTGTTTGTAGTTTCAGCCCTTGCATTTATTGGGTAGCTAGAATACAGATAAATGTAAGGGGAATTCAAATGCACATATAAAGGGACACATCTGAGACAAGAAGACGAGGAGTGGATGTAGCATCCCAAGGTGTCAATTCCATGTACAATCTCCCTCATCAACAATCATGATGGCGTCATCATTCAACAATCACCAAAAAGGGACATGTGTGGGTCGTTGAGGATTTTGATTGGACAATGGAAATTAACCACCTATATGGCCCACACCTATTCCACGGTGGAGATTATTCCTCCCCAAGAAATATTTGGTATATGTGCTAATCGTTATAGTAGTGATCTCCGCTACATTCGTGCTCACTAAGTTGGGGAAAAAATCTATTACAGAGGCCCAAGACAATGCTTTCATTTGTGCTCAAGGTCCTGACCTCTTGATTTGACCATGGATCATATCAGACTAAGTGACGGAGCCCTCACAAAGGTGGGTAATATGGCGTTCTTCTTTCACTTGTTTTTGTGCTCCACTTTATCATAACAAACTCACTTGCATTATTCACATGAATGAAATTGGTTATATGAGTGAAAAGTAGAAAATATATATGACAGTTGAAATCAAAAAGTCAAGATTTTTTATTATAAGACATTAATTTTTTTGAGATATGTGACGAGGAGATGAATGGAAATTCGGACAAAGTAAAAAAATCTTCCAACCACGAACGTTTTGGGGAAGAATTTATATGTTTATACCTCTAAATGCCTTTAAGCCTAGAAGTTCATCTTCAAATTTGCTTAATACAACACCAATTTTCTTACACTGAAGAAAACACAGTTTCAATCGCATGAGGCCAATTCTCGTGGAAAGGAGCTTGTTATTTGTCTCATCATGACATGGCTTCTCACTTACACTTGACATCTTCAAAGCACTTGGCACCTTCATTTTCTACCATATACCATCTCTTTTTCCACGCTAATCCACTTCGCATGGCCCTTAAATATATGCATACAATCATTCAACTCATCTCATTTGGTTTCAGCAAAGCTTGATTATTAGCTCTTTTTACATGTGAAATTACACAAGTATGGCCTTATTGAAAGGGTGAATGTTTGGTAAGTAGTGAGTTCTTTTATACTCTGCCAACATGAAGGTTAATTTTCGTTTACTTAAATCAATGATGCATTGTATTTTTCTTTTCTTTTCAATGTTGAATTCTATATATTTGCTAGTTTTTGTTTTGTGTGGGAATGGATGATTGCGCCAGGTGCCTTTTTTTCTAGGTTCATGAGACTCGAGCAAGGTGCACAACTCCCATGGCGGGATGGTAAGCTAACCCATAATAAAAACATGTCGAGGCAAAAGGAAAATCATCTGTTATAAAGCTCTCATTTTGACAGAGGCTGAGAAGATGTTGTTAAAGGTTGTGGACTGGTTTCACACTTGTTGATTGCACTTGCATGAAAGTTTCCAAAGTCTTTTCAACTAACCCATTTTTACATATCCCATAATATCGTGATCCAAGTGACATGAAATATCTTTCGGGCATTTTGTCTCGAAGCAGTTAGTATGCTTCCACATATAGAGCAAGTCCCTTGTTCATAATGCTTTGACGGATGGTCCAAGCCCTATTTTGAAGCTCCATTTTTAGCACTGGCACCTATTGGCTTCATTTGGTGAAACAACATCAATGATTTGTGATATGGAAGCAAAAAATCGACATAAAATCAAGAAATTGTTCACCATATTAATTTGTTTGTGCACAAGTATGGTAAAGGATCATGGCATGCCGAGTTTTGTGGGAGAAACGAATTTAGGAATCGCAACACGAAGTTTCCACCTATATAGATGCTGACGAGATGGTGGGAGAGTTGGAGCATGTGGATAGATAGTACGGACGACACGCTAGAATTCGGTGAGGCAGACCACAAAACTAACCACCAATATGTTGAAATTTGAGGATTCACCTATGTCGTCCGATCATTGACGCAAATGAATAGTCTACCATTAGATTTATGACGATAGGAATAGTATGGAGTTGTAGAACCAACCGATTGTGCTCCCTTATATATAATTTGGAGAACGCCTATAACTATTTTTGTGAATAGTTGTACCATTTTATTTTTAGTAATATAACTACTATTTCATCTTTAAAAAAATCTCCCCATTAAAAAATAATATATAGTAATTATACATTACTACTCATTATATCTAAGGCGGCTCCCCAAAAAAGATGAAATATAACTAAAAAAACTTACACTAATCTAAAAGACATTTAAAAAATTAAAAAACAAACAAAAAGCTATTAATCTAATTAAACATTATTAGAAATAAAGTAGTAACAATGAAATACTAAACCAATGCATTTGTTGTCTTAATGGCATTGAATTTTTCAATCTTGATAAAAATCACAATCCAAGATTACAAAATCTATTGTAACTTGGGGATAGGTTACCCCACAACAATTTTTAACTTTTTCCTATTTGTTATATCCGGGCTTCCCACAAAAAAGACGGAATATAACTAAAGAAACCTTAGAGTAATCTAAAATACATTTAAAAAATTAAATAAACAAAACAAAACAACAAGAATTAAACAATGCATTTGTTGTCCAATGACATTGATTTTTTCAACCTTAATAAAAATGGTAATGGAAAAAAATCCTCCCTACCTTCAAATCACAAGCCAAGATTACAAAATCTATTGTAACTTGGGGACAAATCACCCCGCATTAATTTTTAACTGTTTTTTTTTCTTATATTAATTATACATTACTACTTATTATACTCGCAGGGCTCCCCACAAAAAATACTGGAATATAACTAAAAAAACCTTACACTAATCTAAAAGACATTTAAAAAATAGGAAAAACTAAAAAGTTATTAATCTAATTAAACATTTTTAGAAATAAAGTAGTAATAAGATATTCAACCAATGCGTTTGTTGTCCCAATGGCATTGATTTTTTCAACCTTGATAAAAATGGTAGTGAAAAAGAATCCTGGCTACCTTAAAATCACAAGCCAAGATTACAAAATCTATTGTAACTTGGAAACAGATCACCCCACATCAATTTTTAACTGTTTTTTTCCTGTTATGTTTTATGAAGTAGACTTCCTCGGATGACAAGGCTGGCTTCTTACCATAATAGCAATATGAACGTATTCCTCTAAAGCCGAAGAAGTTTCCTATAACATTTAATTTTATGTTATCATCTCCTATATTTGTTACTGAAATATCCCCCACACTTATCCTCTTCAATCAGTAATTCAAGCATTACAGCAGCCATGGGAAAGGGGATTCACCAGGAAAGAGCAGACCGGTATGAGGGAAAACTTACAGTCTATGTGGCTGTGGCATGCATGGTTGCTGCTGTAGGAGGTGTTATATTTGGCTATGAAATCAGTATATCTGGTATGATTTCTACCATGAATTTTTATAGGAGATGGTAGAAAGAACCACATACCTAAGAGATTAAAATGATGCTTTTGTTTTATGAAGAATCCATATTCTAAATTTTAGAGATCTAATATTTTCACAGACCATATGATAAAAAGAGCTTCTGGAAAAAAATCAGAAGTGAATAACGAGATCCAATAGATCCATGCTAACCTATGTGATAGATAGGATCTTCCATCCAATCTTAGTTTTATGAGTCATTTGAGATTCTTTTCTTTCTTTACATCTAGTGAATACCAAATTTATCAACTTGAGTAGCTGTCTCAGTCTTTTGGATTCTGATCATTTAAAAAAAAAATTAACATATTTACGAGAAAAGCTCTTCCTTCTTTTAAGGTGTTCGGGACTGAATAGATTAATTAAATTTTGTCCTATGAACCTAACAATGGCATCCAGAAGTGCATTAGTGCAGTAGCTAATGATATAACTACAACATCAGTTCATAAGAGTGTATAATGATGGTGGGAGCTTAACATTCATACCATATAGGTTAGTGTGGTTAAAATGTTGACTAATCAAGGGGTTATTTAACATTTTTGGATAGTATTTTTTTATTGGTTGGTCAATAATTCAACTCATTAACATATATACAATTTAGATAAAACTAGATGTTTTTGTGAAATGTTTTTATGATACATACAATGCAAAAAAATCTTCTTATAACTAATTTTCATTAAATTCTAAAAACCTCAACCCCTAACTAGTTATTAGAACCCCTTGATTATTTTGGTAAATTACCAAAAAAATTTGAAAGCAATCCTGCACACTATAAAACCAATAGATCCAGAGACATAACATCGACATGTTTGCCTCGTTATCATTACACAATAAATCTTAGAACTACAATTACAATGGTTTCATATAATTTGCCTCTTCGAAGGTTCTTGTTTCTGTATTGTATATAATTCTGGTGGGAGCTTGCCTCATATAACAGTAGGCTTGTTTTGGTATATGCTTTAGATTTAGATAGCATCTTTGGCCTTAAGGATAGTGTTGTATCAGAAATTGACATCAGAGGTAGCTCATAGCCTTCAGGTTTCATTAAAAACCCTATATTCTAAGAAACCTCAAATGAGTAATGGTTATCAGAGCCCAACTGAATATTTTAGTAGTCCAGAAACTTTGAACTCAATCCAGCTCTCTAAAGCCAGTAGACCCAGAGACATGTTGTTCTTTGAGTTAAGATTGAATCACATTTTAAAGATTTGTAAATTTGATGATGATAAAATGTATCTTATAATCATTAAACTTACACAATAAATCTTGGAACTACAATTGCAAATTTTATATTTATAGTCTGGGTTTGTGAATGACAATTCCCAGCATGTTGCATTGTGGGTGTCTTCTGGAATCAAATGCATGCATTTACAGAAGACAGTAGTGATTTTCTGTCTATTGTTATTAGAAAATAACTCCTTTCAAAATGGCATTTAACCTTGAGGGAAAGAAGCTATTTTCCATTTCAAGAATATTGATTTTGAGATTCTGTTGTTTTTGTTTGGATCTCACAGCAGGAGTGGCGTCCATGGATCCCTTTGCAATGAAGTTCTTCCCCAAGGTGTACAAGAGGTTGTACTCCAAATCAGAGTTACTTGAAAGCGGTGTCTGCGAATATGATAACCAATGTCTCGGCGTGTTCAGTTCATCATTGTTTGTTGCAGGCCTTTTTCTGCACTATGTGCTTCTCATGTGACAAGAAGATACGGAAGAAGATATAGTATTATCATTGGAGGTATCAGTAGTCTAGTAGGTGCAGTTCTCAGTGCAGGAGCCATGAACCGAATAATGCTTTTTGCGGGATGCGTTATGCATGGTGTGGGAATTGGCTTTGGAAATCAGGTAATTAATCTCCTTTTTTAAGGTCAATATTAGTATCAGAGATATTGGGGAAATCTGTGTAATTTTTAAGCGTCAAAAGAAGTTGAGCTTCTCAACCACTGATAATAGGAAGAAGGGCATAAATGCCTTAATAGGGCATTAGTTAGGTCCCTCAAACTGCAGGTCAGATTTAATGTTGGGGTGGTTTTCAACCTTCTAGCGAAGTGCCTAAAGGTCCTAAAGTCAGTTGAGTTGAGAAGTTGAACTTCTCAACCATTGATAATAGGAAGAAGGGCATAAATGAACCATTGGTTAGGTCCCTTACACTGCAGGTCAGACCTAATGTTGGGGTGGTTCTCAACCTGTGGGGGAAGTGCCTAAAAGTCCTAAAGTCAGTTGAGTTGAGAAGTTACAACCACAGACCTTAAAACCCTTATAATTTACAAACAGGTATTGCATAAATATCAAATGTCAATCTTTTTCCTAATTCCATTGTCTTTTCAATTTTGAACATAGTGGAGTTTCTAATTCATTTTAGACAGTGGCTTTGAAAGGTATCCATTCAAAAAATTTCTATAGTTGAAGTTTAGGCAAACATTTCTATTTCAATGTGTGAATTAGGCAATTCCACTTTACATTTCAGAGTTGGCCCCTGCAAATCTCCGTGGTGGACTGAGTGCGATGTTCCAAGTAGCAACAACCGTTGGGATGTTCACTGCAAACATGATAAACTATGGCACCCACAAAATAAGCCCTTGGGGATGGCGTCTCTCTTTGGGTTTAGCTGCAGTTCCTGCTCTTTTATTGACTGTTGGAGGGATATTCTTTCTTCCTGAGACCCCCAATTGTCTGATAGAGCATGGCCGTGTGGAGAAAGGCAGGGCTGTTTTGGAAAAGCTAAGGGGGACCAAGAATGTCCAAGCTGAATTTGAGGACATGATGGATGCAGTAGAATTGTCTAAAGCAGTAAAGAATCCCTACAGGAACATCTTAAACAGGACAAATCGTCCACAGCTAGTGATAACAATCTGCATGCCGGCATTTCAAATATTGACTGGTATCAGGCCACTACTTTTCTTCGCTCCTATACTTTTCCAGAGATTGGGATTCGGTGAGAATGCTTCTCTGTATTCTTCTCTCATGACTGGGATTGTGCCCCTGTTGGGAGGGCTTTTGACTATTGCCACTGTAGACAGATGGGGGCGCAGAGCCCTGCTAATTGGGGGAGGCATTCAGATGATAATATGCCAGGTATGGGGATAGGATCTCTATTATTGTAATCAGATAGACTTTTGGTTTGTTCTAAAACATTTTTCTACTGTGATTTTTTTTAGATATAGTTTTAATTTCAGCGTCCTGGACCCATCATCAGGGTCTTCTTCTCCCTAATGATGGATCTAGTAGAGGACTTGAACTCATCATCAGGGGCTTCTTAGTAGAGTACTTAGAAGTTAGACTCATTATCAGGGGTTTCGTCTCCTTGTTGATGGGATCTAGTACGGGACAAAATCAATACAAAGTGATATCCTGAACAATCGATCTTCGACCATGATTTTTAACTGCTAAAGGAACATCAAATCTCTAACTTTCTATTATGTTTATAGGTATTGTATTCATTAGAGAGTCGTTTAGTAATCTTCTGCTTTGGTTTGTTCTCAGGTGGCTCTGGGTATAATGTTGGGCTTGAAGAATACAAAACATGGGCAGGCCTCAAATAACTTGTTAGAGCTTATGGCAGTCATTGTCTGTTTATTTATTGTTGCATTTGGGTGGTCATGGGGACCTCTTGGATGGACCGTCCCAAGTGAAATATCTTCATTAGAAACACGTTCTGCTGGACAGGCCCTTACAGCGTCTCTGAACCTTCTGTTTATGTTCGCATTTACTGAATCCTTTCTGGCCCTTTTATATAACTTCAAGTATGGGCTTTTATTATTCTTTGCAACTTGGATCTGCATTATGACTGTCTTTGTGTACCTCTTCTTGCCAGAAACCAAAGGTGTGCCAATTGAAGAAATGGTATTTCAGTGGAGAAAACACTGGTTTTGGAAGAAAATAGTGCCACCTGTTGCAACTGAGGAAAAAGATGAGAAAATCGAAGATCCCCGAGATTGGATTCATAACATAATTTGGGAGATTTCTTCCCGCTACCCTACTCACTAGAAATCCAATGGTGTTTCTTCTATGCCCACCTTAATGCTCCTGGTTCTGTCAATCTTTTTCAAAAATATAATTTCTTCCCATCAACTCAATTGTAAGGCATGATGTATGTCAAGTCACTGCCCATCTTATGAGCTGTAACTCCTGAGATGAACATATTTTTTCTGACTCCATAGCTCACAAGTAATTGATCAGCACCACCACTCAACTAGTAGTTTCATTAGTCAAAGGTAAATATAATCTAATTCTCACATTATGATCTAAACGTTAAAAATATAATCTCAACCTTTCTTCTTCAACTTAATTGTAAAGTATACAATTTTGTCAACTAAAATGCATGGCAATAATTTATATTCAAAATACACAACACATTACAAAGTATTAATAGATCAAAGACAGATGAAAATAGACACCCCACGAAAAATGGTCTATAAATAAAACAAACTTCAGTAATTGAGCAATAATATCAAACTAATAGCCTCAATAACATATCAAATTTTACTCGAGGTGTACTGAGTATTTGAGCTGCACTAAAGCCAAAGTTTACCATTTCCAATTTTCTTCCTCGAAGTACATATCCAACAAACAGTTCCCTGAAAGTGCACTCAAATTTGGAAAGTACTTTTCCTTGTTTATTTGATCCATGTATATTGATCTTTGTATATACCTTAATTTGATGTTTGCTAATCATTTCTCTTGTATAGGGGATGGTGATACATTTTTCTTACGGCGGTGCCTCAAGGGGCCTATCGAGATTGGGGTGTGATCAAACATAGTCATGTGGGCTAGACCACAATATTTGAGAGATATCGTGATTATGTCATAGTTCCCTTACCTTTGTCTTGTTTCTTCCTTTTGTTCACAAAGACCCATTATGTTACTTATCTCATTATGTCCACTTGTTTACACTCATGCATGTTATTACCCTTGCTTTCGGTCATCCCCTACTTTTTGACATGTTGGACCTTCGTCATTATCCCCATTTATCTTCTAGCTTCCATTCCTCATTATTTTACACCTCATAACCTTACAGTTCCCCAAAGGCCAATACTATCGCCCATTGGCGATGATGTTGGGTTTGGTTTTTCCATAGTTGATGTCATCAACCATGACGATGACATTGGGTACACATACCCCTCCACTTCTACCATCAGCAATCGACACGTTCACTTTTCCAAAACACTTTGTTTGCTTGCACATCAGACATTCCCACATATTTTCGCATCTACTTCATAGAATTGAGGTTTTGGAGCTTGTCGTTTTGCATTTCGATGACCATGATGAGCTAGTATTAGAGGTCTTCTTCGGAGCTTTCTCCTTCTCCACACATAGCAACTCGGTGTTGTTGTCTCAGGGGAGTCATATCACACCCCACATTTGTGTCGAGTTAAATTGCTAAAATAAATTGTGATTTATTAAATGATCGCGAAGGTCAGTCAATCAATGTTGTTATG
Source organism: Taxus wallichiana var. yunnanensis (assembly GCA_018340775.1). Classification (NCBI taxonomy): domain Eukaryota; kingdom Viridiplantae; phylum Streptophyta; class Pinopsida; order Cupressales; family Taxaceae; genus Taxus; species Taxus wallichiana. The sequence goes on along the minus strand of CM031244.1, from coordinate 578,588,972 downwards.
AGGTTGAGTTTACATATATACATATGTATATATTACAAAAAATGGATACATACATGTGCATAGACATACATTCAACATCATATTGTACTTGTTACCTCACATTCGTTAATTTTCTAATAATCCCAACCTCTTACTTTGTTGTAGTGACTTGGGTGATTGGACACCACCTTGCTTGTTGTATTTGATGATTTCATTAATTTTTGATAAATCTGATTTTTTGGTGCACTTGCATGATTTCAATGGTTTGAAATGAAGTAACAATTGTTATCATCTTGGACTTTCATGCGAAGGAAATTGTCTATTTCTAAAATTGGTTGATCGCCACAAGCCCATCCGCATGAGTAATAATAATGTGATGTTATCATTATTGTTTTACGATGTTTACATTATATGCTAAAATGTAGGAAACAATGATGTATGATAATTAATCCTACTTGTTGGCTTTTTAATCGGTCATAGATTGCTTTGCTTGTCCTTGGTAAGTAATGAGTTTTTAATCGGTCTTGGTCTTAGATCGTGATGCAAGTTATTTTCGTTATGATGATCTTATACCATATTGCCGTTTAAACAACATAGTGGCATGGTGATGGTCATTGACCACATTGCATAAAGGTATTGTCATTAATGAGTAAAGTGGTAACCGACCATGTCATTGAGCATAGATATAATTAAATATGAATGTTATTGTTATTTTTGAACATATTCAACATGGTAAATATGAGGATAATAAAATTCACAACTCTCCACCACCGACGCTTGGCAAGTGATAAGGTAATATGTAATGTTTTATAACATGGTGGTTGGCCATACTATTGGGCATTGTAAAAAAGTTATTGTTTGTGTTAAGATTAGTCACCATGTGACTTGGCATGAAAGGTGGCCTTATTAAATAGTTTTGATTGTGTTTTATTTTTAAGCCATCGTGACTTTGCATGGGAATTGAATAAGTTTTGAATGACAATGATTATTTAATTTGAAGTTGGATAAAACAATGCATGGCTAGCGAAATGTGCATTGTTTATATATAGTTGGACATGCGATAGGGTAGAGCGAGAACTTGGAAGTACACTATTATCTTGTAAATGGTTAAGTTAATGCAATAAGAGAGAGAAGTTATTGACCTTGGTTTTTTCTTGAAAGGGTTTCTCGGGATAAATCATGTGTAATCTTGTGTATGCCATTTTGTTTTCTTTTTGTCTTGAATATATTGTTAAGGATAGCTTCTCATTTTTTTATTGGATCAAATTGTTTTCATTTAGTATCTCGAGCTATGTTTTAGCTTTTATGTGAAGAGTTAGGGTTTCTAAAACTTGTGAGAAATTTTTTATTCGAGTGGGAGATCCATGAGTGAATTTTTCAAATAGAATAAAATGATGGAAAATGCAATGATAGAGATTAAAAATTTAATGACCAACATTTTGAGTTACTAAGCTCAAGATGGAAGATCTTCTTGTGGATAGAGATTAGTGGATTGTTGTGTTTGAAGTCATGCCTACGAGTATGAAGGTAGAGGACTAGAAAAAGATCAATGGAAGGAAAGGAGTTCAATCATATTATTTCTGTCAGATTGAGTTTTGTTGAATGTGTAAAATGAGAAGTTGGGGACTCTGTATCGGAGAAAGTATCTACTGAACAAATGAATGACAGTGACTTTGTTGTAGAACATATGAACGTCTTTAATACTGTGGTAATTCAATTAATTTATGTTGATATTAATATTTAAGAAGATAATAAATGTATTACTTTTTTGTTTTCTTTACTACGAATCTTGGGATAATCTAGTTATGGCTATTACTAGTACTCCGAAAAAATTATTAGTTGAGGATGTAGTTGCGACCTTACTTATTAGAAGAAATGAGGTGGAAATTAATTTAGGATTATCAATCCAAGGATGTCTTATATGTGAGAGGCCATACACAAGATAAAATCAAGAAGAGGCAAGGACAATCAAAGACTATAGAAAGATATAAGAGGAAATGTTGGAACTATGGTAAAATAGGGAATTTCAAAAAAAGATTGTAGATCCAAGAAGGTAGAAAAGGGTAAGTCATCTAATGATGTTGGATATTCAGATAAAAACCCTCTAATGAAGATTCGGGAGATTTTTTCTTGGAAACTTCCATCTCGTATGCATGTGATGGTTCATGGTTGATTGACTTAGGTGCCTCTTTTCATATGACTCCACATAGGGATTGGTTCTATGAATATGAAAATTATAATGGAGGTGATGTATTTCTGGGAGACAAATCAACCTACAATATCATAGGTCACAGGAGAATCAAGTTGAGATTTAAAGATGGAATGGTTAAAACCCTCCCAAGTGTTCTACACGTTCTAGATTTGACCAGAAACCTAATAACTATAAGTAAGATGAATGATGCAAGTGTGTAGGTAGCATCCTAGTAAAGATAGTTGTAAGATGGTTCAGGGTGCAATGGTATTGGCAAGAGACATCCGTACATGAACACTATTCAATATTGAGGCAAGCATTTTTACTAATGAGTGCAATAGATTTATAGTTCTAGAGGATAAGAAAGCTTTAGATCTAATTCCTACATCTTCTGTAATGAAGACGATGTTGTGGCATCAAAGAATGGGACACATTGGAGAAAAGGGACTGCATACTTTAAAATAAAAAGGTATGGTTGAAGGAATTTCTAAGTGTCCTTTAGATTTTTTTATTTTTTTAAGCATAGTGTGTTTGGAAAGAAAACTAGAGTAAAGTTTCCAAGTAATGTTACAAGATCAGAAGGCATTCTACATTTGATACATAATGATGTGTTTAGACCTATAAAAGTTCCATCACTAGGAAAATCCATGTTTTATGTTAGTTTTATAGATGATTTCTCAAGAAAGGCATGGGTACATTTTATCCGTAATGTCTGAGGGTTTCAATAAATTTAAAGAGTTTAAGGCTCTTGTATAAAATCAGATGGAAAGAAAAATAATGTTTATGAGAAGTTAAAATGGCAAAGAATTTTACTCTAATGCCTTTGGGCAATTCTGTAAAGAGTGTGGAAGAGAAAGGAAGAAGATAGCTCCATAAATTCCACAACATAATGGAGTTGTAGAAAGGATGAACAAAACATTGATGGATAAGTGTAGGAGTATGCTCAGTTGCGCCATTTTGGACAGAAAAGTATGGGAAAACATAGTGGCAACTGAATTTTATTTAATTTATAGATCACCAACATCCACACTCGAAGACAAAAATCCACGGGAAATGTGGATTGTTAAGAGACCATCTGCTCAACATTTACGTGTATTTGATTGTATTGCTTATATTTATATTCTAAAAGAGAACAGAACCAAGTTAGATAATAAATTTTCCAAATGAATATTTATTGGATACTCTAATGGTGTAAAAGGATACAAGCTATGGAATCTAGAAACACAAAAGGTTATTTTTAGTCGTAATGTAATCTTTAGAGAGCTTAAGGAGATTCTATAGTAGGAAGCAAAACCAAAGGAATATCATGTTAAAATTGAGGGAGTTAAATGTGTGTCAAGAATTTGATGTGATTGCAAAAGATGAACCAAAAAGAGAGTTGTAAGAGGAAGATTTAGATGAAGTAGATGAGGAACCAAAATATGTTGAACCAAAAACTCATATCTTAAGAAGATTAGATCGGCTAAGAAGGGTACCTGATAGGTATAGTCCTCATGATTTCTGTTCCACTTTTGTTTTATCAATTTTCTATGTTGCGATGATGAAACCAACACTTTGTGAAGGAGGCTTTTGGATAAAAAGAAAGAAATTATTGGGAAAAGGATATGGAGGAAGAAATGGAGTCCTCATACAAAAATAATGCATGGGACATGGTGAAGTTACCTCCTGGAAGAAAACAGGTTGGTTGTAAATGGGTGGTTAAGAAGTATACTGCAAATTGGGAAATGGAGAAGTATAAAGCTTTCATTGTGGAAAAAGGATTCTCTCAGGTGGAGGGACTCAATTTTGGTGAGATTTTTATCATGTAGCTAAGTTACATTATATTATATTTCTTCTAGTTATTCTACTTCCTTCAATTTGGAAATAGAGAAGATGGATGTTAATACAATGTTTTTGCATGGTGAGCTTGAGGAGGAAATCTACATGACGTAGCTAGAAAGCTTTAAGATCAAAAGAAAGTAATATTTAGTGTGTAGACTGAAAAATTCATTGTATGGCTTGAAGCAATCACCAAGAATGTGGAAAAAAATTTGGTAGGTATGTGTTGAGACTTGAGAACAAAAAATTGACACGTATGTGTTGAGACTTAGGCTTGAAAGAAGAAAAGTTGATTCATGTGTTTATTTTAAGTGGGAAGGTGAAGATTATGTTATCATTGTAATGTATGTAGAATACATGTTGGTAATTGGTAAGCGTAAGAAAATAGTCGATCCACGTTGAATATCAACTCTCATCTCAATTTTATATGAAGGATCTCACTTTACATAGTTTATTTTGGGCATGGAAATAAAAGAGAGAATGTAAATAAGAAACTAGTGTTAAATCAAAGAAAGTATATTGAGATGATATTGAAAAGATTTCAAATGCAAGAAATTAAACATGTTAGTATTCTTTTTCCTATTGGTCAAAATTTGTTTTGAACAATGTCCTAAAAATATAAAAGGAAATAGAGGGCATTTCTCGGGTGCCATATACTAGCACAATTGGTTAGTAAATAAGGGATAAAATATGCGGAATAATCCCTCACGTAATTGCAAACAAGAGAAACTAATATGCAGAAATTATTATAGATCTCAAATAAAATTGCAGAATAAAATAACACAACACAAAGAGACAGTATTTAACGTGGTTCACCCAATTTGGGCTACGTCCACCAAGAATCACTTGCTCAGATTTTATTACAAGCCACCGCTCTCTCAATACAATACCCAGATCCATTTGGAGCTATGCTCAACAAACTCTACAGAATTCACAGCCGAATTCAAAACACATCTGCAATACATTTGCTTGTACATCTATCATATGCATAAGACCATATAAATAGACAACTGCTTAAGCAGTTTTACAAAACCGTGGGTATCAAAACCATGGGCAAAACCCGTCCCATAAACCTATGGGTCAAAAAACTCACCCATATGAGAAAAGCACGTTTCCCGATATTTCGGGTGCAATTTTTGAGGCCAAAAAATTTACGCCTAAATTTTTTTTTTTTCGGGGGCTACGCCCCGAACCCTGCAAGGATACATGAAAAGTGTACAGTACTCTTAGTGTACAATCTTCAACACTTTCACACATGAAAACAAGCTCCACAACCTAACAATCTCCCACTTGGAGACTAGTTTTCCTCTAAGCAAGCTTCTCAACCCTTCACTAGTTTCTGTGAAGACCAACCAAAGCTGAACACAACTTTAGTTTTTCCCTTGTGACCACCTTGGTCATCATGTCTGTAGGATTTTGACTGGTATGAATCTTCTCCAACTTCAACTTCTCTTCCTCTAAATTTTCTGATGAAATGATACCTTAACTGTATATGCTTTGTCCTAGAGTGGAAAGCAGAGTTCTTAGCTAGGTGTATAGCACTCTAACTATCACTATGCAGCTTACATTCCTCCTGCTTATGCCCCAACTCCTCAAGCAATTGTTGTAACCAAATCATCTCTTTGCTTGCCTCTGTGGCAGCAACATACTCAGCCTCTGTGGTTGACAAAGCCACTAGCCACGTAGTCATGAAATCTAGCTCACTTTGTTGTCCCACCTACAGTGTAAATATAACTCTTTGTCGTGCTCCTCCTGCTGTCTACATCTCTAGCCATGTCTGAATCTACATAACCACGTAAAGTGGTGTTTGATCCATTGTAGCACAAAATTGTCCCCATGGTCCCTCTCAAATCGAAGGATCCACTTTCTTGCTTGCCGATGCTCTTTACTGGATCACTCATAAATCTACTCACATGGCTCCCCTTTGCATGGGCAATATCGAGCCTAGTGCATACCATGGCATACATCAAACTGCCAACCGCGATGATGAGTAAGGTACCTTGGACATTTGGTTTCTCTCCTGCTCTGTCTTGGGACACTGCTCCTTTGATAACTTGAAATGGCCTGCCAAAGGAGTCCCAACCGGTTTAGCATCCTGCATATTAAACCTCTCCAAGACCTTCTTAATGTACTCTTCTTGAGATAAAGTCAGCTTCCATTCCTTCCTATCCGAGATATCCTCATACCAAGGATTTGTTTGGCTGCACCCAAATCCTTCATAGCAAATGATTCACTTAGGTTGCTTCTTGAGTACTTTTATTTCCTGCATGTTTTTACTGCAACCAACATGTCATCCACATACAAACACAGGATAATATAACTTCCATCCTCAAATTTCTTTGTATACACACAATGGTCAGAATGACATCTAATATAACCTTGCTCCATCATGAAGCTATCAAATTTCTTATACCATTGACGTGGAGCTTGTTTGAGCCATACAAGCTCTTCTTCGGTTTGTACACCATGTCCTCTTTACCTTTGACTTCATATCCTTCGGCTGCTTTGCATATATAGCTCCTCCTCCAAATCACCATGGAGAAATGCGGTCTTTACATCTAAGCGATCTAAGTGCAAGTCTTCTGCTGCCACTATTCCAAGAACAGTTCTGATAGAAGTCATTTTTACTACAGGAGAAAAAATCTCATCAAAATCTATACCTTTTTTCTGTGCAAACCCCTTGACCACCAACCGGGCCTTGTATCTTTTCTTGCCTCCTTCTTCCTCTTTGACTCTAAACACCCACTTATTCTGTAATGCTCTTTTTCCTTTGGGTAGCTTTACCAAATCCCATGTCTGGTTCTCCATGAGAGCTTGATGCTCCTCATCCATGGCTTGCTCCCACTTCTTCCTGGCATCTACCTGCATTGCTTCATCAAAGCTCTCTGGTTCTCCACTATCAGTGAGTAATAAATAATAAAGAGAAGGAGAAAAACATTCAGGTTCTCTTCTTACCCTAGAAGACCTCCTCAATATAGGAGTTTGGGTTTCTGTTGAGGAGGTTCCTAAACTAATTCATGTGTCACTTTCCCATCTGGAAGATCCTCTACCAGCTGCATATTCTTTCTTGGATTCTTCCTGTTTTTTTGCAACTGCTGCTTATACATGACTTTCTCATTAAATACCACATCCCTAGATTGAATGATTTTCTTGTCCTTAATACTCCAACATTTATATCCAAAGTCATCACCACCATAACCAATGAAAGTACATTTTTCTGATTTAGCCTCTAGCTTAGTCCTATCATCCTTATCTATGTGAACAAACACCTCACATCCAAAGACTCTAAGAAATGAATAATCAACTTTCTTACCATACCAAGCCTCCTCAGGTATGCCTCCATCCAAGGCACTTGAGGGTCCTCTGTTTATCAAGTACACAGTTGTGCTCACCGCTTCTGCCCAAAAAGAAAGAGGCAATCCTGCATGTAACCTCATGCTCCTAGCACGTTCCATTATTGTTTTGTTCATCCTTTCTAATACCCCATTCTGCTGCGGAGTTCCTGGAACCATCTTTTTCTATGATTCCATTCTTAGAACAATAATCATCAAATTCATTGCTGCAATACTCCCCTCCATTATCTGACCTGAGACATTTTAGCTTAAGACTGTTTCATTCTCTACCAAGGCTTTCCATTTAACAAAAGTGTCAAATACATCAAATTTGTTTCTAATACAATAAACCCAAACTTTCCTTGTTGCATCATCAATAAAAGTAACATAATAACTTGAACCCCAAGAGATGATACCTAAGCTGGCCCCCACACATCAGAATGCACCAACTCTAACTTACTCTCTTTCTTTGTAGGTCCAACCTTGAGAAACCTTACTCGCTTCTGTTTCCCATATATGCAGTTCTCACAGAAATGAAACTTGTTTACGTATATCTAGGAAAATTCTTCTTTATGATGTTCATGCCCTTATGGCTCATATGGTGAGCCTATAGTGCCATAATGTTGTATACGCATCGAAGCCACAAGATTACAATCATTAGTACTATCAGTGGTTAAATACAAGGTTCCAACCTTCTTACCTCTTGCCACCACAAGAGCACCCTTGGTAACCTTCAAAGGGCTGCTGTAAATATCACAGTACAACCATCACTTCCCAACTGCCCTGCCGATATCAAATTTCATCTTAATGTAGGCACATGTCTGACATCCTTCAATAGCCAAGTATTCCCATTTTGCATCTTAACCTGAACAGAACCTTTTCCAACTATGTTGCAAGGCTCATCATCACCAAGAAAAACATGCCCAAAATCTCCTTGAACATAATCAACAAAATAATGCCTATGTGGAGAAGCATGGAAAGAAGCCCCTGAATCTAAAACCCAAGATTCAGTAATATTGTGCAAAGAAAGAATCAAAGCATCCTGACATACATTACCCGTTGCCACATTTGCCTCCTTGTTTTCTTCTTGTTGTTTCTTCTTATCCTGAAGCTCCCAACAGTCCTTCTTTGCATGCCCAGGCTTTCCACAATTCCAGCATACAATCTTGTTCTTGGATTTTGACCTTGCCCGATCTTTTGATTTTCCACGGTTTCCTCTATTCTTCTGTCTCCCTCTAGTTTCCATTGTCAAAGCATTCCCTGAAGTAGAAGATTCCCCAGAGCTTTTTCTTCGCATTTCCTCGCTTAGAATCACCCCTACAACATCCTCAAACTTCAACTTGAGTTAGCTGGAACCGAGTTACTTACCGCCATTACCAGGCTATTCCAACTCTCAGGTAAAGAGCACAGAAATTAATAAAGCCCTAACTTCTTCATCAAATTCTATTGTAACCCTGAAGCTAGCATATTCACTACCATATTGAAATCATATAAATGATCTTCTACTGAACTATTCTCAGACATCTTCATATTAAACAAATTTTTCATTAAAAATATCTTATTAGAGGCAGAGGGTTTTTCATACAACTTCCCTAATGCATCCATTAGATCTTTTGTAGTCTTTTCCTTTGAAACATTAAATAATACCGAAGATGCAAGACTCAACCGGATCGTTCCAAGTGCCTTTCGATCCAACAAATCTCATTCCGCATCTGTCATACTCGAGGGTTTGTTCACCTTCTCAGACAACGGAGTATAAAGATCCTTCTAATAAAGGTAATCTTCCATCTGCATCTTCCAAAGACTGAAATTCTACCCGTTGAATTTATCAACCCTAGATCTTCCTTCATCTGCCATAGCTCCCACTCAAGCTAAAAACTTTCCCTGCGATTCAACACTTCAGCAAACCAAACCAGGCTCTGATACCAATTGTTAGGAAATAAGGGATAAAATATGCGGAATAATCCCTCACAGAATCGCAACAGTAGAAACTAATATGCAAAAATTATTACAGATCTCAAATAAAATTGCAGAATAAAATAACACAACACAAAGAGACAGTATTTAACATGGTTCACCCAATTTGGGCTACGTCCACCAAGAATCACTTGCTCAAATTTTATTACAAGCCACCGCTCTCTCAATACAATACCCAGATCCGTTTGGAGCTATGCTCAACAAACTCTACAGAATTCACACCCGAATTCAAAACACATCTGCAATACATTTGCTTGTACATCTATCATATGCATAAGACCATATAAATAGACAACTGCTTAAGCAGTTTTACAAAACCGTGGGTATCAAAACCATGGGCAAAACCCATCCCATAAACCTATGGGTCAAAAAACTCACCCATATGAGAAAAGCACATTTCCGATATTTTGGGTGCAATTTTTGAGGCCAAAAAAATTTACGCCTAAAAAAAAAAAAAAATTCGGGGGCTACGCCCCTGAAGCCCAGCAAGGATACATGAAAAATGTACAGTACTCTTAGTGTACAATCTTCAACACTTTCACACATGAAAACAGGCTCCACAACCTAACAATTGGTAGTTTGATGTATGAAATGGTTTGTACTAGACATGAAATTACATATGCGGTGGGAGTAGTGTGTCACACCCCACATTTACACCTACTTTGGTATTTGTACATCATAGTCAGTGTGTTGTACTTAACATGAAAGTTGTGCCTTTCTTGTTGTAGTTGATGAAGTCATAATTGTTCAATAGATTGATCTATTGCTGAACTTATTAGTATGATTTTACCTCGCTTGTTGTAGGTAATGATTTGCTAATGTTAATAAATCTATTACACGGTTGTAATTTCATTATTTCGATGTTCGGACATAATTATAAGCGTATGGAAATATGACTTGTAAGCTATGAAAAATCACAGTAATGAAAGACAAACAAATAATTTGCAAACCTTCCAGTAACCTTCAATGCAAACCTCAATAAGGGTCTCCTATGAAACCTTACAAATGAATGTCAAAGATGAATGTGGATGCTCTTGAGTACTCTCCAAAATTTGAATGCAAATGCTACCAACACAGTGAATTCAACAAAATTTTTTGTACTTCAGATTCAAGAGGATTTGTAAGGAAGGTAAGCCTACAATTTATAGAGGCAAAAGTAGTTGAAATTGGTTACATACGGGTAAATGCATATGATAAAAATAACATTGTGGGAAGTTACAATAGTGTCGGGGGCAGTAAATGAATTAATTACAAAAAGTTACATCCGGAAAGGTGGTTGTACGTGCAATTTAATTGCCCCCACCTTTCTAGGATTCTAGAAGTGTAGTTAACTAGGATAAGGATAAGGAGTCCAAGTGGAGTCTAAGTGGAGTCTAGGTGGAGTTTGATCAAGTGGTAGATGACTAGGATGTGCACACACTTAATTAATTAATTATTTAATTAATAAATAATAATTAATTTAGCTAAAGGGGTACTAAGGATACATGGGATTAATTTAATTAATCCAAATGGGTACAATGTGCATTAATTAATTAATTTAATCAATTAATCACAAATGGGTGAATAACAGGGTGTACTAGGATAACACTGGGAACAAGTGGAAATAGAAGTGTAATTTTGGGGTGTCTACATTTTCCCCTCTTTAAAGTGCTATTGCAAAGTAATAGTGCTTTAAAGATAGTAGATGCATGCAATTTAGTGAGCGAAAAAACTGTGAATCATTGGGATGCCCCTGCAAGCAATGAAGTATTAGGATACCCCAAAGAAGAAGAATGGTAGAGGAATGCCCCTCAAGTGGGTGGATGATGCAGCAAGGTGACGGAAAACCGCTTGATAGGAAGGAAAACAAGGGAGTAGAACAAGAATGGGAAAGGATTGTGCTCGTAGCATGAGCATCATTTGGAGAGTAATTTTTAGAGCAACCTGATTTTTGTTATTGCACAATAGAGTTTTCACCATGATTATGAAAGAATCAAGATGGTTAACCCAGATGTGCGTAAACAAACACACATAACAAAGAAAATAAAAAAGGAAAACAAACCCAACATACAAAATAGATGTCGGTCATCGGGGTTATAAAGGAACCAAGACATAATCACACTACTTATAAGTGGTCCAAAAAGAGTAAACATCAACAATGCAACACAAAGTCGAAAAATAAGACAATCAACTATGCCCCTAATACGTGTCACAATGATGATTAAGTAGATAAAAATGGTCCCAAGTGGGAATAGGATCAGGACCTGGAAGAGTGGAGTGAAAGCGCCTCCTTATGAAACTCTTGTTGAATTCGTTGTGCAAATGATCAAAGTTAAAATTGCCCCGGGTGAAGTTATATCATGAAGCAAAAACAATTGTGTGACTTGCCCCAAGCAGAGTTAGCATATCATGCAAAGGGAAGAAAGTGATAGTTGTAAGATTGGCATGATCACTAGGGTAATAGATAAAGGTATGACGTTTATCAAGATTGTATTGAGATGTTGAATGATTCACTTTAAGTGTTTTCCAATTGTAGGATTCTTGTGATAAGTGAATGTTTGTTCAAAAGTTTTGTGATGATTTTTCTTTTTTGAAATATATATATATATATATTTTGTGTATTTTGCAAGTTTTGAAATACAAATGTAAACAAAAATGAAGACATTCCATGGCTTAAATAAACCAAGAGGAAAACACAACACATGCAAATGACAAAAAGATATAAAATAAGCAATAGAAAGAAACCCAATATGAACAAGAAGGAACCACACCAAAGTTATATGTGAACTAGGATGCGAATAAATTTCTGAAATTGGTCTATAAGAGCATTCAGGATACATGTAGTCTTGGTTATTCTAACTATAAAACATGAGAAACTAAGATAAGAATATACAATACAAAATTCCATATCTACAAACTTTAAACAAACAAACAAGCTAGTGAACAAAAACACACCAATGTAAAAAAACTAATAAGTAAGCGAAAATATACAGATGTCAAGTTTCCCCCAAGAGAAAGCCAAAGCCAAGTGATGTCCCTAAGAAAAGTTACATTGCAAAGAGTGGCTTGATTGATTAGAAAAGATGATTGGGAACAATCAGATGAAAAAAATGGTGAAAAAACACACCAATGTAAAAATATAATAAGTAAGCAAAAATATACTGAGATGTCAAGTTTCCCCAAGAGAAAATCCAAAGCCAAGTGATGTCCCTAAGTAAAGTTACATTGCAGAGAGTGGCTTGATTGATTGGAAAAGATGATTGGGAACAATCAAATGAAAAAAATGGCGAATGAAATTACACAGATTCCAGTGTTTGCTTTTTTTTTTTTTGGAAAGTATTTTCAAAACATGTTGTATGTTTTACAATTTTATATTTTTTTGAAGTTTTGTGAAATGTCTTTTTGAATGTTTTTGGTCTTTTTGGAATTTTGAACCACACGCCAAAGAAGAGGGAAAGGAAATTCCCAAGTCAAAACCAACATACTACATATGAAGGAAGTGAATGAAATCATAATGGAAGGTGAACAATAGTGGTAGACAATGGGCATGACAACCTAATAAGGAAACATGCGACACACGACAAGGAAAAAATTTACAAGTGGGAAACAAAGTGAAATGATGAAATAGGTGAGTGCACTGATATGCCCTTAGTACAATGGTTATTCTTCAAAGACTCAGGAGTAGAACTTCTTCAGATGAATGAAATTCATAGGCTCCTTCAATTATTTTCCATCCTCGGTAGATAGTTTATATGCACCAGATACAAATTTAGCAGTTATAACATAAGAACCCAGCCAATTAGGCTTAAATTTTCCCTATTTTTCTCATGGTTTAGTTGTGTTCTTTTGATTTTCCTTTAGGACAAATCACCGATTTCAAACTATCAAGGTTTGATCTTGCGATTATAATTACGATGCAGTCTATTCTAATATACTTGCATATGGTCTAAGGCAGGAAGTTATCTCCCATTGAGTAATTCCAGCTCTGTAAGGTGTGCAACACGATAATCCTCTTCATGAATGAGATGTTGGAGGGAGACACAAAGTGAAGGCAATTCAACTTCGATAGGTAATATGGCTTCAGAGCCATATACTAGGGAAAAAGGAGTAGCTCATGTAGGTGTACGAAAGGAAGTGCAGTAGGCCCAGAGGGTGGGATATAACCGTGTATGCCAATTACGTCTGTGTTTATTGACTATCTTTTCCATAATGGACTTGATAGTCTTGTTTGATGCTTTGGATTGGTCGTTGCATTGTGGATAATAGGGTGTATCCCATTTTAGCAGATGATTTTAATATTTCATAGCTAGGGCTTTGAGATCCTTATTTTTAAAAGAACCACCATTGTTAGTGACAATAGCAGTGGGGATTCTAAAATGAAATATAATATGGTTGAGAATGAATTTAGAAATATTGCACCCAGTAATGTTGGTAAGAGGCATAGCCTCAACCCACTTGGTGAAATACTCAGTGGCAGTTATAATAAATGTGTGGCCATCAGAAGATGTGGACTTTATTTTTCAATTAAATCAAGTCCCCATTTTTAAAAAGGCCAAGGTGAAGTAATGGGTTGCAAGGCTTGGGATGGTGCATGAATGATCTTACCATGTTTTTGGCAAGCCTGGCATTTCTTCACAAATTTACATGCATCTTCCTCCATTGTGGGCCAGTAGTATCCAATGCGTAAAATCTTCTTTGCAAGGAATATTTCATTGGTATGAGAACCGCAAATACCCGAATGTACTTCAGCTAGCATCTGATTATCTTCTTCTGATTGAGACATCTTAAGAGAATCCCATCATAGCCTCTTTGATACAAAGAGTCAGCAAGAAGGGTGTAGTGTGAAGCATGTTGTGCTAAGGCTCTTTTATTATACGAATTAAATTTAGGAGGATATGTTTAGTTTGAATGAAAGTATATATATATCGTGGTACTAGGGATTATCAATACCAACAATCTCACAAACCATGGTGGACTCGGAAATTCATATGCGGGCACCAAAATATGTTCAACAAGGAACTCGTTGTGAGTTTGATTAGTGTCAAATGAAAGAAGGGAGGTGATAGTTGCCATGACATCCGCTACTTTATTTTGTACATGAGGAACTTTTTCAAAATTGATAATCCAGAAATACCCTCTAAGGATATCAACCATTCTTTTATAAGGTAAGAAATTTTTATCTTTTACTTGATATTCTCCATTAACTTGATTAATGACTAGAAGAGAATCTCCAAGAACTGTCAATTCTTGAAGATTCCATGAGATATCAAACCCTAAGCTCTTATCAGTGCTTCATACTCTGCTATGTTATTTGTGTAAGGGAAGCTAATATGATAAGATTTAGGTATGAGGTCTCCATCGGTGTACGTAAGACAATTCCTGCTCTAGAACCATGAATATTGCAAGATCCATCAAAGAATAATTTCCATAAGGTGTTGCTTCTATGTACAACAAGTATTCATTTGGAAATTCAAAATTTAGCGGTTGTGAATCTTGTAATGGTGTTGCGGCCAATTGATCTGTCAGTGCTTGACCTTTGATAGCCTTTTGATTGACAATTTCAATGTCAAATTCGTTGAGTAGTGCAATCCAGCTAGACATTCGTCATATTATGACTAGTCTTGAAAGTAGGTACTTAAGAGGATCAACCCGTGAAATTAGCTTGGTGGTATGATTTAAGAGATAATGTCGTAGTTTTACGAAAAGTATAAGAACCGCTAAACACGCATTTTGAACATACGAGTACTTGGTCTCATGTTCAAGGAGAGTTTTTCTCAAGTAATACACAGCTTGTTCCTAACCCTTATCATTGTGTTGTGCCAATAATGCCCCAATGGCATGTTCTATTGCAGATGTATACAACAACATAGGCTTATCCTATATAGGCGGCATGAGTACCGATGGAGATGCTTAGGTATTCTTTCAATTTTGCAAAGGCGTCTTGACAGTCTTGTGTCCATTTGAACTGGACATCCTTTTAAGCAATTGGTTGAAATGATGGCACTTATCTACCAATTGAGAGATGAAGTGACGAATAGACTATATTTTTCCTTATAGGCCCCTTAGTTGTCGAATGTTCTAAGGAGGTTGTATATCTATTATAGCTTTGACCTTGGTAGGGTCCACTTCAATTCCTCTTCATGAGACAATGAATCCTAGAATTTTCCCGAAGTGACACCAAAGACACATTTTTTGGATTAAGGAGAACCTTGTACTCCATTAACCGCTCAAATATACACCTAAGAATTGTTGGATGATCCACCCTATTCTTTGATTTAGCAAGAATATCATCGACATAATCTTCCATTGTGTCGTGAATAAGGTCGTGGAAAATAACAGTCATGGCACGTTCATAAGTTGCACTAGCATTTTTAATGCCAAAAGGCATGACCTTGTAACAAAATTTCCCCCATGGGATTGTAAAAATTGTTTTATGTTGGTCTTCTTCAACAACTTGAATTTGGTTATACCTGGAAAATCCATCCATAAGGGATAACATCTCATGACGCTTGATAGAATCGATAATCATGTCAATATTAGGCGAGGGGAATCATCTTTAGGACATGTTTTGTTAATGTCACAGAAGTTTGTACAAATACGGATTCTGGGGGTATTTTTTATAACTGGTAACATATTAGATATCCACTTCGAGTAGTCAATGCACCGTATGAAGCCTACATCCAATAATTTTTTTAGTTCATCCTTAACGAGCAATGCGACCTTGGGATGCATTTTGCGTAGTTTTTGCTTGATAGGTTTAGCATCTAGGTGCACCACAAGGTGATGAACCACAAGAGAAGGATCAAGGCCTGACATATCTTTGTAAGACCAAATTAATACATCCTAAAATTCGGTTAGAAGTGTTGTGAAGGATTTGATTTTGATTTCGATAAACTGACACCTAGTTGTAACAATTTTGGTTGGTCTTCAATTCCAATGTTAATGGTTGTCGTCTCTTCTACCAACAAATTAGAAGTGTCATTATCTTGAAATGATGTTGTAGGCTTGTGTAGATTGTCTGATATTTTGGATCTCGAATCTCCTCTCTCTAGTGCCTCTGAAATATTTTCACTAGGAGATGCATCATTTTATTTCTTTTTCTTTTTCATTTTTTTCTTCTCGTATAATGCCTCAGAAAGGTTTTCACTATGTGAGATATAATTTGTCATTTTTATGTGTTTAATTTATTTTTCTTTAGGACTGGAGATTATAAGTTCTTCGTTGAAGTAGGTAGTAGTCATCAAGGTTTATATCGAAACCCTTCTTGTGATTTGATAAGGGAAAAGGGTCCCGAGCCCTCAGGAAATCCTGGATGGCCTCATCATTTTGAAATAGGTCCATGGAAATATGACACGCAGTTGGTCCGATCAATGAGGGAAGGATAAACAATATCAAGGGTTTGAATAGATAAGTATTCGAGGAAAAGCATAGTTTCAGCTAGGTCTTCAAAGAGGCTATGTGTAGAACTGGTCTCGATTTCAGAATCTGAGTCCTCATCACTAGGTAACACATCAAAGACTATAGGCCTCTTCTCATATGTCTCATATCCTAGACCATATGTGTAAATATTAGACTTGATATTCATAGGTTCAAGAACACCATGCCCTTGTGGGAAGAGGCCTCTTCCTTTCCAGTTCATGTTTTGCATCATTTTATGGCCCTTGGTGTAATCAGTGGATTCGTAGCATTCTGTCATCCTGTTGTCGTATAGCCAAGAGTCTTTGGAGATTAAAATATGTTCATCTTCTAAATATCCATATTGTCTCCAAAGAGTGTTTCCAAGATAGTAAGCTGGACGTTCTTGTAAATGAGGAGCGTTAGGACACCCATATCGTGAAGCCATAATGGGAGTTTTCCAACGAGAAATGTATTGTCAAGTGTGTACTCACCTAAGACTTTATGAGAGAATGTAACTTCATGTGACACTTTAGATGTAGATGCCTCAGAGGAAGGTGTGGAGGTGTGAGGAATATCCTCAGGTGACGCTTTAGACATAGATTCTTTAGAAGAAGACGCGGAAGCATGAGGCGTAATATTACATCAGGATCAATACGGTTGGTAACAATAGGAGTTGTACTAGATCCAGTTATGATATCAATAGATGGACAATAATTTTCCTTTTTGTACTTTTTGCCAAAAAACTTACAGTATTCAAAGGGGTCAAAGTATCGCCACGCAAGGTGAACTCCTTTACCATTATGTGGAAAATTTATGCATTGATGGAAGGTGGAAGGTACTACGTGCATCACATGTATCCAAGGTCTACCCAAAAGAAGGTTATATGACGTTTCTACATCAACTACATGACATACAGTGTCAAGAAGTGTGGGCCTACTTATATGGGAAGAGTGATAGTACCATAGGACTGGTGCTCAGTATTATCATAACCATGAATGTTAATGATATTAGCATCTAAGTCATCTATTGTATGACCAAGGAAGTGGAGCATTTTTATAGAACATGCGTTAAGAGCTGCTCCATTTTCAATAAGAACTCTCTTGACTTTATGATCTGTAATGTAGGCTTCGATATACAAGAAGTTATTATTAATCATATTTGGGTTCAACACATCTTGAGGGCCAAAAGATAGGATCAAAGTTGCGGGCGTAAGGTTTGAGATCATATCCTAAAACTATTGAAAATTGAGAGTAAGAGGAACACACGATTCATTTAGAGCACGAGTGATAATATCCTGAAAGCTAGGTGACTCTTTCAGCAGTTCCATGAGAGAGATATGCATTGGTGTGGTTGTTAATGGTTTGATGAAGTCATACTGACCTGGAGTGGAATATTTAGCATTAGAATTTGACTTTTTATTTGAAGGATTTGTTGGTTTGGACGTTTGAGGTTCTGCAAAATATGTAGAAGGTTGGTTTGCCACACGAACCCAACTAACCTTCTTGTGTTGATTACATCAGTCGTAGAACACATAGCATTAAAAGGTTTTTGTCATGGTGATGGTAAGAGTTTTGGATCATTAAGGTATAATTGTCTTGGTTTAATTGTTCTCAGGCCATATCAATCTATAATGTTATAAGGTTTAATGATTTAGATTCTTTATGAGTCTAGGACCCTAGAGCATAAATATTATTGTTTAAATGTGGCAAGCTTGAGTATTAAACTAGATAGCTTGAAATGGTCATGGAACATGTATAGATGGCATTAAAACATTATTAGTTGGTGACCATGGTCTTTGACCATATCATTTGGCAAGGTAAATAAGTTTTGAGTTTAAAGGGTCTAAAACCCAAGACATATTTTAATGATTTAATGTTAATGGTCTTCGACCATATCTTGGGCATAAATAATGTTTTATTTAAACTAACTAGGTCAATGGTCGACCACCCCACACATTGTTAAGGAAATTGATTGTTTATTTAAGGATCTTCGACCAGAACATGGAGAAACACCATGCAAAAGTGGCAAGTTTGAAATTGTTTGTTAATTAATAAAGTGGGCATAGTCCACACCATGTAACTATTATGGGATTATTTTTTAAGTTACATAATGATATTCAACCACTCGTAACTCCACTTGGAAATTGGAGGGAAATTGGTCATTGGTGGTGATGAGTTTTTAGGCCACTACGTGGTGCTTGCAAGCATTGAATGACAATCAATATGCCCGGTTGTCTCTCAAAATCTAGAAGCTTCACGTCAAAGTTATTGCATGCAACGAATTTAATTTAATTTTTGTTTTGGTTCGATCTCTTCCTTTGGTGAGTTGTGCATGGTGGTGTAGAGGCAGTTAGTTGAGTTATTTTTGTAGTTTTAGTTTGCTAAAAATATGTGCTATTATTATTGGGATCCTATTGCATCAATAAGGTTAAATTTGGGGACGTCTTTACGGATTATTGTTACTTAGTTTTTTTGGAGACTTTGGAAAGAATAGAATAAATATTCACGATCAAAGGCATGGTTATCAAATCCCTTTCTTGTTGTTTTATTTCAAATCTGATGGATATGGATGAGTTAAGTTATTTCTTGATCTGCTTGATCTTTTCATTTGCAAATTGATGGGAAAACATAGAATAACTATGCAAAAATTGTTTTCTTCATATGGGTATTTTTGGAATTTGGAATATAAATCATCTCTTCATAAATGGGTATCTTTCAAATATGGGAAATATCGGCATTCAAAACCAAATATGGGTTGTATATTGTGTGTTATTTTTATTGATCGTGAAAAACAAAATTCTGCAAGTAGTGATGATAAGAAATGGGTTTGAGTTTATTTGGCACATTTATTCCTGGTAACAAGAAAATACACCATTCTTGTTTGCATGCTTAGATTAAGAGAATGAAAATAGATCTAGTTAAAGGATGTAACCCATGTAAAGTATTTACGATATATTGTTTTGTATGTAAAATAATACTATATCAAAAAAATGGGGAATGGTTGTTAGAGATTATCATTGATTATAACTTTGAGATGATGCTTTACTTTGTAGGAATCCAGGGCATTAAAAATTGTCTAGTAAATAGCTTTCTTAAAAACCCAAAATTGGTTTCTTGCACAAACGTTTCATCCAATTTTGAGGTTCATTAAAGTATACTAAAATACTATTGATATTTTCTCTCATTTGGGATAAATGGGTATGGTTGCTTGTGATATCAATATGATAAGTGTAGTGCCCATTTAAAAACCACTTGAGACCTAAGAAACAACCTAGGGTTAGCTAGAAAAATTATGGGATATTTTTTTTTTTATTTGAAGTGTCTACAATCAAAGTCAAGACATTAGTTTTCACTAACAGGTTCTAGAACAAGACCAATGTACCACAACATATGTTCCCTTCATTAACTAATAACAAGTTCACAAGGTTCAAATTTTAGGGTTACATGTTTTAGTTAGGTTCAGGGAGTAATTTACCCCATGCCTGCTCTCTAGCAACCTCATAGTTTCAATAGGATTTTTCTCATACTTAATGCCTCCAAAATTTCCCTAAACCATTCCCATTGGATAGGAAATTTTCTCACCTTTCCGGTGATATAAAGAAGTCCTCCTAACTCCTTATATTTCTCAAGATATGGCCGGGTGGAGTTTTTAGGTCAAACTTTCCCTTAGGGGGACATGTGTCAAGAGGAGAGGAAGGCCTTTTGGTGGGTTGGTGGGTTGCGGGGTGGCTCAAGGAAATTTTCCCATTACGCAAAAAATCCATGTTTCTCTTGCGCCTCCGTGGGTCCCAGTGGACACGTGTCATCACTTGATTCGACGCGGGAAAAAAGGCAGCGGGGAAAAGTTTGGATTTTTGCTTGAGTCAAAATCCCAAACTTCAAAAGGAAACATTTCTCTGCATTCCCTGGCAAGAAGCTGGGTGGCGCCACGTGTCAACCCATGATTGGGTACAGGCGATGGGGTGGTGGAGAAATCTAAGGGATTGAGCCAAAAGGTTTTAAGACCTAAAAAATCGTGCGGGCCCGCGCATCCATGAAAAGAGATTTTCTAAGCAAGGTGGGGTTGTGGGGCATGGAGTCAAAAGGAAAATTTTGCCAAAAGAAGAATTAAAAGTTAAGTTTTCAAGATTCTCCCACGCATCCGTCGAGCCACGTGTCAGTGTGGGATTGGTTGTGGGTTAGCGGGGATGTGGGAAAATTTGGAAAGTTTTCCTAAGGTCCAAAACTTAAAAGGTTAAGTTCAAAAGGGGTCCACCCCTCCACTGTGCCACGTGTCAGCACGTGATTGGCTGGGCCGGCAAGGATGCAGGGAAAAGTGGGAAAATTTTCCAAGGTAAAATTTTCAAAAAAGGTAAGTTTAAAATTTTGGTGCACCCTCCGATGTGCCACATGTCAAGCCTCGATTGGTCACGGGATGGTGGGGGCTATGGATTTTTTGTGGAATTTTTTCCAAAGTTAATAGTTAGATTTATTTTAATTTTTGAATGCCAAATTGAAGTAAAACTTCAAATGGCCATAACTTGAGCTAGAAAGCTCAGTTTTGGGAAAACAAGGACTTTTTAGAAAGCTCTTGATGCCCTCTTTGCACAAGAAACATAAAATTTACTTTTTGATGAAATTTAAAGGGTCAATTTTGGAAAAATGATCTGCAGGCTCTTAATTGTCAAACTGGCAATTTTCAACTTTTCAATTTGATTAAATTGGTTTCCTCCTTCACTCAACATGTCAAACAGACATGGAGTGTTGATCTAGGGAGGGTTTAAAGTGTTTTTGAGAAGTTAATTTATTCAATTGATTTAAAAATATTATTTTTCCATCAAATGACAGAAAAACGACTATTAAAGGAATTGTATTTGAATTAGCTATGGTGAAGTTGTTTTCTTGAGTTTTCTTTGTCAAATTGAATTCCTTAGTGTCTTAGCATGCTATTCCATAACATTTTTAAGTTGGTTATTAAGTGCAAGTCTGAATTGTGCATTTTGTTTAGATTTACCAGTTTTAGAATTTACAATGCCAGTGATCAAATTTTTAAAGGATCTATTTATCAATTCCATCATTTAAATGTAACAACTTATTTCTAATATAGTCTAATACATTCAGTTGATTCTAGCAATTCATTCCCAAGTCAAAATTACAAATTTTGATTTCAATTTTAATATAATTCCAAGGATGCAAAAACAATATACTTCCTATGCATTCTTCTTTTCAACAGAGATTTTAATTTACAATAGCAATTCAATTCCAATACAACCATGTAAGTTTGAGAAAGTGAAGCATTCCTTTATTTATTTCCAATAACAAATTTACAACTTATCACTTTTTCATTTGATTTCCAAATGCAAAATGCAATGCATGTAACATCCTTTCACACTTCCTTTCAAAAAGAGAGTAGAATATAACTTCTTTACATTTCACATTACAATTAAATCTTCCATTTTCAATACAAATATCTTCACATTACAAATGGCTATACAATTCATCCACTCCAAACTAGGAAGGATTACAATAACTTGTTCAAAAAAAAGGACTGTCAAACTGTATATTCCTCTTGCTCCAAAACAACAGCATGCTAGTTTCTTCATCTTTTCATCTTGATCACAACAAGGAAGGGGGAAAGGCAATGCTCTCCACCCAACCAAGACATCCAATGAGAAGGGAGAATCCATCCTTCCTCATTGGCCCCTAAGCCCCAACCATATTGAAATAAGAGATGTAATACAACACATGGCAACAAAGGCTTCCACAACAAACATGCAACATTTTCACATTCAAAACACATTTCAAGAAGAATGTAGTTCACAACTACATTAAACAAGTGCAAACAAAATTGAGGCTTCATCAAGCAAGCCAACAAGAGCAAGGATCTATGGGGGAAGCTACTTATGCCTCCCAATTGGGAATTGGGCATCCACCTATAATCATACCGCCAATATAACATATCATATCCCATAAACCTTATGCCTCCCAACCCCTCCTTATGCCCCCAAAGTTTCTCCCTTATGCCCCCAAGAGTAAGAAATGCAAGCTATTTATTTTCCATGGTGGATCCCAATCCCAAACTCCCTCCACAATAAAACTGATGCCATTGGCATTCCCTTATGCCCCCATTTGAAATCCCCATAGCCTTCTCCTACACCATGTCCTAAGCAGTCTACCCAACCAGCCAACACACACATAACATCAATCACCATTTTAAACATGCATAGAAAGAGAAGAAATTTTTTCAAAAGGTTCAAGTTCCTACCTCTCCATAATGGAGTTTGTTCCAAGATCAACAAGCTTCCCAATGCCAAAATAACAGTCCCAAATCAGCAACACACCAACATGCAATGGTCTCCAAACTCCTTTCACAAGCAAGGCTCCAAAACAACAAGAAATTCACCCCAAGGAAAGTATGCAAAGTTTCAACAACCATCAAACAAGCAAGGAGTTCAAATTTAAAGGAGAGGGAAGAGAAGGGGATGATGTGGATCCATGTGGGATGCCACATCACTCTTCCTCAACCCCAAAAAACAAAATCAATATCATTCACCTAAACATAATAAATAAAATGACAAATTAACTTACACACTCCAAAATAACCCATACCCCAAAAGGACTGAATTTAAAACATGTAAGAGAAGTGCAATTAAAACTTACAAATAGTCATTTCAAAATGCATTAAAAGGCCTAAATTTAACCTCCAAACCATAGGTATGGTTGGTGAATAATTTTAAGAGGTGTGGGACAAGTTTAACTTGTCCCACAAGCCTCCAAATATAGCCTCCAAGGACAAATTCGAATTTCCCAAGAGGATGAAGTGTTTCACACTCCAAATCTATCTTACATATTTCTTACACATTCTTACAACCTTTCTTACACACTCTTACAACCTTTCTTACACACTCTTACAATATTACATTTAAGAGTAACAACTTTATTTATTACATTCCTATGACATATTGATTTATTTATTTTAACACATGATTATTCACAACATTAACACAACATAAAATAATTAAAGAAAGGGTAAAACATCAAAAAATAAATACATGCAACACTAATAAAGAAACCCCATTACTAAATACACAAACCCATGGTCACATATAATGGAAATCCCCATGGGAACTCCTACAACACAACACACACACACACACAAAACATGTTGCCATGGTGACCTTGTTGCATTCACCTAGAATTCCAATATGGTTAGTCTCTAGTCCCCCAACATTGTTGTGATATTTTAACCTACAAAATGCAAATACCTCCTTCGGCCTCATGGCCATATCAGAACATCCAACATAAAAATAATTATAATAACAAAACCATCTATACATATGAATCACAACAACATCAATAAATCCACATTATCATTTTCAGTTTAAATAAATCAACTATATCATCATCAATAATCTTCCATACTAGATCTACTCACAATATCCAATGTCACATGTCCAAATCAACATCTATAATATGTCCATGTCAAATAGTATATCATCATCCACATATAAAAAGAATATCTCTAGTAACCATCATGCATAATAACTGAATCCAAGTCAATAATAATCCATGATCTCACATCTAACTATCATACTAAAATAAAACATAGTAGTGTCCATAATAAGATCAACATTATCAAGATCAGTATCTAAAAATGTCAAAAGGGAAGTGGGCACTACAATAAGTCGTTCTTGTGGGGATTATTAGCATAAGTTCTATTTTGTGCATATTTTTTGTTTTATTACTATTTTTAATATGTGATTGCTCAATACGGGTTTCTTTTAAAGTTACAAGGAGAATTATAGAGATTAGATCTCTCCTCTATTGATGGTCTTCCATGTATTTGAAGTGTTTATGAGTGTATACAAAAATGGGGTGAGTTGTGATTACACATATTGTATATGTTATATCGCTATCGGCTAAAAGATGTTAAGTTGGATAAATTTCTTTAGGGGTTTGTGGAGTATGAAGAAACTATTACTTACAAATTCATTTTTCTATTATTACAAATTATTAAGGCTATAAGTTAAACATGATATATACGTAATCTTGTCCAACATTATAATTAGCATAAGAACTAAATTAAGTGATTTCTTAAACCATGAACTAAAGACATGTTAACTCCACTTACTAAAATGTGTTATGGAAAGGAAAATGTTGTCTATAGATGTAATTGTTGCTTGAAAAGAAGTTGAATTTTTCTTCACTTCACTCTTTAGATAAAGTCTTGATTGGTTAGAAGTTAGAATGAGTTAAAGGAAAAAAATTCAAATCTGATTATTGTTATGATATTAGAATTAACTAAGTTATTGTTAAACACATCCATAAGGATCTTGATTGATGATTTTAAAAGATGTTATTGAAAGCTGTTGGAGCTCAAAATTACAGCCTGCCTTGAGTCATAGACAACTTGGGATTTGAGGCAACATGGCACTCTTGTCTCCAAGTTGTGGGACTTGCACTGTGAGACAAACCTCTAGAGAAGGTCAGTTCCTCTACCTAATCCTAATGCCAAAATTACTCCTCATGCTGAAAGAAAATCCTAATCTAAAAATTCCAAGGGATTAGCATTACACGGAGATGTAGAAAGGGGAATCCTAAGCTAAAAAGGAGGTGATAGCACCATAAAAAAGGGTGAGCTGGGGAAGGAAAGAGAGAAAACATGGGAGAAAGGGTAGAAAAATGTTCCATAATTTGAGAACCATGCAAACTCACTCAGCCATGCATTTACAACACAAAAAAATGGAAACTGCAAGTAAAGAAATATGCACAACATACCAGAAATGAGTAGAAAGGAAAGAATGCAAAATAAAACTAGTTAGGGAAGACAGACGTGCCACAAAACAAATTTTATATTGCTTAAAATATGCACAATTCTATTACAATCATGACAGAAGGTGAGAAACACATTGCAGAGACCAAATTCGAGGTCTAGAACTTATGGGAAGTTGGCCACCATTTTGGCATGGTGTCGTTACAACAAAGAGTCTCTTTTACAAAAATGAAAGATTTTACATTATATAGAACAAGGAAGAGAGAGAAGAGGGGAAAATATTAGATTTTATTTTGATCATTAATGAAGATCTATTTTCCCTGCAACACGACATGTGAGATGTATCCCCCATGTGTTTTTTACTTTTAGAAGAAGGTAGATCTCATACTTCATTAATTCAAGTGGTTGAGTCATTTGATTCTACATATTAATGGCCTAAATCTTTTTGTGCCCGGACTACTCTTTCTTCCCTCTAAAGTTGTGTTTTCCATTTTGACCCACTAAATGCCACCAAAATCATATTTTGATGATTCTAAGTTGAAGGGCTTGAGGAGAGATTTCCAACGATATAAATTTTGTCTGATTTGGAGCTTTGGATCAAAAGATATGGTCATTTAAAGATTTGCATGTCGAGAAGCATTGGAATATGACACGTGGCAACCTTTGATTAGCTTAGGATCATCCACTTTGCCAATGTGTGCACTGCTTCACCTTTTTCCATGTGTCTACTTTCCATTGGGTCATGGGATCAAGATTTATTTTCTTTATTTTACTCTAATTCCTTTGGCTTTGGTGAGTGGGTCTTCCTTATGAAATACAAAGCTAATAAGATCATGCCACACTTCCCACAAATTTTAGACCCTCTTTTCCCTTGTCAGCTCCTTTAGAAATGTGAGCCAATAGAATATTTCCACACACCTTCGCAAATCACTTTTTATATAGCCCCTAACTGACCATTGCAAAGTGTGATCCAATAGGAAAGCTCCGCGCACTTTGTAATGTCAAGCCTATTGATGACCCCCTCGACATCCACAAAATTATGACCAATAAGATTGCTCTACATCCCTTGGGATGTTAGAACTTAGATCTTCCTTGACTAACAACTCGGGAAGTATTAACCAATCAAAAATATCCATGATTTTAGGGTTATCGTATTTTATTAATTCTTGACTGAAAACTATGAAGAACGCAGATAATAATAAAGCTCCACATTATTTGCAGATCAAACCTTTTTAGATCTGTGAAAGGAGGGCCAATGAAATGGCTTCACATATCTTTGGAATTCACATTTGTCAAGTTCCTACTAGCTTCACATCACAACTTTTTGCTCTTTGAATTAATGCCACGTAACCCATTTGCTGACCTTGTTGACTTGTCCGAACCTGACGAATAATCAATTCTGAATGATTCCAGGGACTTGAGGTCTATTGAGCCCAATCGCTTTGAAGAAATCCAAAATGGCAATGTGTGTCCTCCTTGGACCATTGATTCTATGCCATCTGGCTGCCTCCAAATATGTTAGGTGTCCCTGTCGACCTTTGAATATGTGAGATCCGGACCCAAAAGATTATTCATTGTGGCTCATTAGAGAATTTGAGGTCTCAGATCCCAATCACTTTGAGGAAAGATAGAATCCTACCATGTGGCCTCATTGATGTTTGGTGTTGAATTTGACGGCCAATTGAATGTCACACGACCCTTTAATATAACCCGCTAATAAATAAGCTAAATCTCCCATGTGTTTTTAAAATCCAATGGCTAGTGCTTTTGGGAAAGGAATTTTGACATCCGTTTAAACGTCTCGGACACAAAAAATGGCTGATTCCATTTTTAATGAGTTATTGAAATTTAACCCAGGGGGTAAATTTGGGATAACATAAACTTAGTAAACAATCAATAAATCACTTTATTTGTTGTTATATCTATATAATTCATAAGGTACAAGGAAGATTTAATTTGTATCCTAAGTTAAACTTATGATGTTCATTCTTAATCGTAATTTAACAACATGGTTTTGAGTTAATCCATGTCGGTTCGATGAAACAAACATATATATCTTCACTCTTTCCTTCAGATGCAGGATGGAGTAGATAAGTGACGTGATTATTGGATATTATTAATGTGATTTGATCATGTATTATTGATTGAAAATCTGAATATGGGTCATTGTACTTATTAAAAAGTGAAACATTATTTCACATATTTTTATAAGGCATTATGTCTTACTATAACATTCGGAAAAAAATGTAATATTATGATAAATAAGGATTCTTCCTTATTGATTTTAATACATATATTTATCATTTGTAATCTTTTTTTATGTTGTAATAATGCTTTTACGTTGTTTTTAATAGCATTGATACTTTTGAAATTAATTAAATTGCATGAGAAAGTACAAAACTATACTTCTTGTACAAATCTGATTGTACGTGACGACAAACATTATCATTAATTATTGATTGGAATTTACTACAACAATATGTATGAAATCATTATTAATGAACAAATATGTGATAACTACTCATTAAAAGACAATGAAATCTCTTAAATGAAATGAAGTATCATATTATGATATTTAGAAAAGATTTCATTAAAAAGACAATGAAAATTATTTTTTTACAATTTATTATGTATGGATAATATATTATGTAAAAGTTATAATTTATAAAATGAAATGGACATAATTTTGTCCTTTAAACAATGAAAAACATATATGAACGAGTTTATGTAGCTTCACTATGGAAACTAAATATATATCAATTGTACCTTTGCTGGAAAAAAATTATGTCATTAGCAAATAATGTACGAATGGTACATTGTAATCATATGTAAATTTCATATGTAATTAATTAACTTATGTGTACAAATATGATTATGTGAATATAGATGATAAATAAATATTTTTTATCTTATGTATGAAATGGGTTTACCCTTATGCTTAATCGAGCTAATTCAATGATTGTATGCTGATATAGTTGTCTTACGATAGTGCGGTGCGAGGTAGTTATCTTTGGTCGGTGACTCGGTGAGCTACCGTAAACCTCTATCATGAATTAGCTAACATAATAAAACTCTGTATGACTTATCCTTTGGATGAAATCATAATGAATGTTAAATGAAGGGTAGGAATCATGAGACAAAATTCATGTCGTATGAACCTTTTCCGTTCCATCTCGAATGGATACGAGGAGGGTAACAAACACATAATGATGTAAGTCATTACATGAGCCTAACCTTTCCCATATGGATCCTAATATGGTACGAAAGGATCCATGTGACCCATATATCGAGTCATGATCCCTACAGCTTCAGAACTAAATTCAATTACTTATTATATCAAATAAATAAAATTGTTAACTATAAACTTAATACTTAATCAACGAAAAAGAATCCTGATAACTATATTGATACGGTTGTGTGGTGAATGGAAGACGGGTTTCATAAGCTAGTGTGAAGTCTCAAAACTAGCTTTCTATTGCAATGCTAGAAACTATGCGCATAGTAGTGCAAATGAATGATTGCATTGTCTATTCACCATTTCTTCTTTCACTAGTTTTTTGAGCTAGAGGAAATTACTTGCATACTTTATTGGCTAACACATAGAATATGTGTAGGATCTCAGGACCTATACAAAGTTCTAACCAAAGGTATACAATGTATGTTGGCTCATATAGAGTGTTGAAGGGAGATCAAGAAGGATATAGAACCCTTTGCAGTTATACATGGTTATTGTATGTTGTCAAGATGGATTCTAAAATATTAATAATGTTGGATTACTTAGTTTTGATTTAAGTAATAATTTTATTCATTACAGCATAAAAATAATTAAGGGATTTTATAAACTTAATATTATGTTGGATTTTATTTGATGCGTTTTGAAAATCATTGAAGGCATAAAAATGTAACTAAAGGTTTATAGAAAAAATCCCTGAGTTTGTTGAAGTATAACGTGGGTGTTACATTTTGGTATTAGTGTTGAATGTTTACAACTCTTGGACATAATGGGCCCTTACACTAACTGAACATCTTATTTTTGTCAATAAAATAAGATGGATTTGAGAAGGATGTATCATGGGAAAGATCCAAATTAGATTATACTGTAAGTTTAACAGTTAAGAAGTTAGATTTAAAATTCTAACAATCCTTCGAGACACCTAAAACTAGATAGATTCCTTGGAGCAGCTAGTAAAGTGTGAAAATGATCAATTCAAGGTAAAACAACTTGAACTGATTGGTAGCAATCAACAAGAGAATCTCTTGACTGTTGAACTGTCTTTTGATGACAATTTTTGGAACTGTAAATCCAATATGAAAATAAACCCAAATAAGGTAGACAGAGTAGATAAACATGGACTTTCTACTATGGAAGTAGTGTTCAAAAAATCCAAAAGGCTAGAATATAATTTACAATCAGGTCCAACTCGTAAAGAGAAAATTATAATAAGACTATTAGCTTTTTCTTCACCATTGACTTATAAGGAAAATGTGGTGGAAGTAATACAACAAGACAACGTGGATTGTCATGAGGAATACAATAGTAAAAACATGTTGTAATATCAAATAAGAATGTGTAGAACAATTTTGCTTGTGTTAAAGATAGATGCGGTCAAAAAGGACGTGCGAAGGATGTTTCAAATGAGGTAGTGACCACTATGTTAAAGAAAATTTCTCAAGAAATAAGGGGAAAACAATCAACAACTAATGATGCATGCTACAATGGATAACTTGCGAGAAAAGGAACATGTTAATTCTAACTAAATGTTAGGTAAGTTATGTAGGAGTTCATGTGTTGTTTTAATATGATACTATTACAACCGAGTTCCTTGTACCTAAATATTAGTTAAAAACTGAATGAGAAATCTGGTCTTTATCATATGAGAAGAATTTTGTCTAAACTACATACCTATGTCTGTCAACGCAACATTGACGTTGTTTAACTTCATCACGGAATTAGAGTTATACGTAAGCTCATTTAGGGACTTATGACTTATTGACTAATATTGACTATCCCAACGTAAGTCAATAGTTTATTGGTTTGAAAAACAAACAAATGCCTAGAAGGTATGCAGAAAAAACAAGCATACATGGCAAAGAAAGGAACTTTCTCTTAAAACGTAAGACTGATTTCACCAATGACATCAAATGTGGAATTAAGATGTTATCACAGGTCTTATTTGAGTTTTTAAGGATCAATTTAATGATTAGGCTATCATTAGCTATGAGTAAAGGATGAAGATATCGAAAGAAAACATTTAGAATAAGATAAGAAAAAAACCATAGAATTATTTTGGTAAAACCGGCCAGCAGTGGAAAATTGCTTTGGAAACATTTCAAAATTGAGGAATTGCACAAGGCAAGGTCTAAAATGACAAATTTTATAATGAAATTCATAGCTTAGGAAAAATTGGATGAATTAGCAATCGTGTTTTCTTTCTTTGTTTTAATGATGAATAACCTATTTTTGACTATTTATTACGATATACTAAATATTAAATTACATATTATATTGACCATAATGACAAAATGTTGTCATATTGTTGACTATTTGGAAAGCTTGGATAATTATTAGGTTGTTACAACCAAGAATTTTGATGAATGAATGATGGAAATTTTGAAAAAAATTAGTTTTGGTATTAAAAAAAAACTTGTTTTCCTTAGCAGTGTGATAGGAATCTGTTTTTTGGTTAATATGATTACTATTCTCAAGTTAAAATCACCGAGATGATGATTATTTAAGGGGGAAGTGTGTCACACCCCGCATTTACACCTACTTTAAATTTTGTACATCATAATCAATGTTTTGTATTTAACATGAAAGTTGAGCACCTCCTTGCTTGTTATCGTTGACAAAATCACAATTTTTCAATAGATTGATCTATTCTTGAACTTCTTGGTATGATTTTAACTTTCTTGATGTACGTAATGATTTTCTAATGTTGGTAAATTTGTTACACGGTTGTAATTGCATTATTTTTGGTGTCGATAAATAATTATAAATTTGCATGGATGTATAAATAACCTTCTTGTGTTGATTACATCGGTCGTAGACTACATAACATTAAAAGTTTTCATCATGGTGTTGGTAAGATTTTGGATCATTAAGGTATAATTGTCTTGGTTTAATTGGTCTCAAACTATAGCAATTGGCAATGTTTTAAGGTTTAATGATTTATATTCTTGATGAGTTTAGGACCGTAGAGCATAAATGTTATTGTTTAAATGTGGCAAGCTTGAGTATTAAACTATATAACTTGAAATGGACATGGACCATATATAGATGGTATTAAAACATTATTAGTTTGTGACCATGGTCTTTGACCATTTACTTTGGCAAGGTAAATAATTTGTGATTTTAAAGGGTCTAAGACCTAAGGCATATTTTAATGATTTAAGATTAATGGTCTTCAACCATATCATGGGCATAGAGAATGTTTTATTTAAACTAACTAGGTCAATGATCAACCACCCCATGAATTGTTAACGAAATTTATTTTTTATTTAAGGGTCTTGCTATCCATATTTCTTCCCATGCCAAATATTGGATTGATCATGATCCCGCATAAGAGGAATCGTTGAAAAGTCCATAGACCAGCGGAGGCCAACAAGTGTGAACTCGACGCTCCTCCAAAGTCAAAATTTGGTCGTGGTTTTCAAGTAAGCGTGGTGTCTCCATGTGTTATATCAAAAGGGGACCCATTTTTCAAGATTTTTTCTTGCTCTCCTATATAGACCCGATACAAACTTGAAGGGGCATATCTTTCAACTCAGGGCTCGAAATATTGCAAATTTGATGTCGTTGGAAAGATCTTGGCCTCACCCATGTCATGAAGGTCTAAAAAATTAATTTTGAGGATGTTAGGTGAATAAAATGGAGGAAACGTCTTCAGGATTTCAATGCAGGATCTTCTTGCCTCAACAACCAGATCGGATTTGATCTGTTTCATCGTTTCTTCTTCCTTCAAGGCACTGAACCAAGGATTGATGTAGTAAAGATGGAGTTGGGGGAGATATTTCATCAGAGGCTTTAACAGTGGTGGTCAAGATTCAACATGTTTTTCCCTCTTCTCTCTCTTTTCTTCTTTCAGGTTGAATCTATAAATATGAGGGTAGGATTCATTGTAAAGGGTTGGACATTCTTTCTTTTGCAAGATCCATCCTCCTTCTAAAGAAAGGGATCTATGGGGTTGAGGCCTTCTATCAAAGTTACATTATGTTTCTACCTCTTGGCTACTTTGTAATGGATTGTATCAATCTACTAAGCAATAAAACATGTCTGTGATCGATTTTAGATCCTTTCTTATCTCTTTTCTTTCATCTAGTCTTTCATTACATATCTGGCTATCTCTGCTTGTTTATTCTATGCATTTTGTTGGTTTGTGTCTATTAGAAAAATAAGTGTTCATCATTCCTTTAGTGCATCACCGGTAGTTTAGTCATTTCTTATTTCTTATACTCATTTTACCCCTGTCTCCTTGGCAAGTTTTAGACTAAGTATAGAGATAAACCCTCTATGCAAGCTCCCATGCATGCACCTAAATAGAGGAATAAGGAACCAACCTTTAATCTGGAGAGCTTTCCCATTTTGCAAGGTACCACACCTTGGGGAAAGTTCAATGTTATGCAATCACTCCAAATGAGTCTGCCTTAGAAAAGTATATTTTTAGAACTCATTTGGGGGTCTTTGTGATTTTGCATTAACAGTTTTGGCATGCTCGGTGGGACTAAGAAGTCTCCATATTATTACAGTAGGCATTGATGTACACTTTTTGTGATTCTATATTTTAAAAAGCCTTAAAATTATACATCTGACGACTCCAAAAGAAACAAATCTACTAGTTTTAGCAGCCCAAGCTTGGGAGATTCATAAGAAAACCCCGGTCTAGAGCAAGGAATGAAGGTATATTTGAATACTTGTGTCTATCCCTAGGAAGAGAAAGGAGAGGAAGAAGAGTTCAGAGGTCTCCATCTCCACCAGGTAGAACCTTGTCAACACCTCCACCTGCAAGGCCTTTCTTTCAATCTGTAAGGATTCTTAGGCCAATCAGAATGGCACAACCAAATCCATATGTCAACTTCACCGGTAGTAGTCCACTCACCTTGAATGCACAAAACCCAGTTCCGATTGCAACATTAAAGAGCATCCCATATTTCACTAGGGAAAATCAAAATTCTCCTGGTGACCATGTCCAAGATATTACAAATGTCTGTACAATCCACGAGATCCATGAGATGGAAATTACAGTCAAGCTGCTCACCTCTTCATTCAAAGGGAAAGCTTCATAATGGTTCAGGAGTCTTGAAGTAGGCTCTATCCAGAACTGGAACCAATTGTGCACGACTCTTCACAATCAGTTTGGGGAAAAAGGTGATAACTTGTCTTTGTTAGAGCAACTAACAACAATCAAGAGATCCCCAAACGAGTAGCTGACAGACTTCAACCTTAGATTCCAGTGGACCTGGGATAGGATTCCAACAGAAAGTAAAGCCCACTAATGAAGGTGCCTTCTTATAATTTCTTAGGGCTTTAAATTTTGATATTTCTTTGATGATTTAGTCAATGGGGGCACTACATTACCTGCGACCTATAGCCTTTCCATAGGGGCTGAGAACCATTTGATTCAAGTTGGAAAAATCACTCCTAGGCCATCTATGCCTCTGTACCCTAAGTTAGGAAGCCTAGATACTAGCCAAGCACCTACATTAGCTCCTATACCCACCCCCAGGAGTCAAAGCTCACCTGAAGCTTCCACTTCATCTAATACCTCTAAAGAGTTTCAGAAGTGATGAAGCAACTTCAAAACTTTGGGAATGATCTAGTGACCATCAAAAGACAACAAGCTCAAAGTTCCAGCCATACCAACCCTGAGTTCAATATCAAGCTAGACCCCAAGTATCACTGAATAGGCCACCACCTTAGACCGTAAACTAGAGCGCAGAACTAAGGACAAATTCAAGCAGCTAGACCTTTCGGGCCGTATGATCTTAACATAGCTTGAACATCAAGAGCATTAGTCCAAAGACGTAACAATATAGCACAGAATATAATTGGTGTTTTCCATGCGATCAGCCACATAACCAGTCAACATGCTTTAATGGTGCTCTAAATCAGGCCTTGATGGTGCAAACCAGTATGGTGCCACAAGAACCTAGCCAAGAGGAATATTAGAAATAAAGAGCTCAGCAAGGTGGCCCCCAAACGAGACTATGCTTATCAATGGGCAGTGAAGACTTATGTGGGATGAATCCATCCCCTCCTCAAGGTGTGGTTGCCAACACACGGCCCAAAAGGAGAAGTATTGGAGAGGGCCGCCACCGAATTCGGGTGACCTCAATCTTCCATCACTCCACAAGGTCCTAGTGCTCCAAGTACAACCCCCAACATACATAACCAATCCAAGCCACCTTCCAAATCTAGTCAAACACTTTGGTTGTAACAACCCATGTGCAAGAAAAAAATGTGTCTGGGAAGGGGCAGCAAAAAGATAGCCCATTCAATATTATTGAGAAGATGAAAAGGATAAGTGTGAACATTTCACTATGGGAGTCACTTGCCATTCCAAAACAGAGGGATCCGTTCTGATGCCATGCGAATTGGTCAAGTTCAAATCAACCCCTAACTAACAAGAAAGAGTGCTTTCCAATGTAGTTCAGCCTGGGAGGAACCATGGAGAACAAAAAGGTAAAAACCTGAGACCTCCTCCCTTCTATGTCTCACTAATTATTGGAGACAAATTGGTGCACAATTATATGATTGATTCTGGGGCTAGTAATTATGTGATGCCCAAACAAATAGCTGATCAGTTGGGTCTCCAATATGAGGTCATCTCTAGAGGAGTAGTCCAATTAGATGGGACAATAGTGACTACTGTGGGAATCATCAAGGATCTGAGTCTCACTCTACATGCTTGCCCTAATGTGACTGTTTTGCAAAATGTGTCAATCATAGACTTGCCACCACATTTTTCTTTGTGTCTGTCTAGGGACTTCACTGCCAAAATTAGAGGCTACCTATTTGCTGATTGGTCACATATGCTCTTTAGGACAAGGTATGGAGTGAAGGCCACAATCAGATCTGAACCTATTGTTGATTATCATATTGAATCCTATGTACCTAGCCCGATCAATGCCAATTACTCAACTTTTGATCAAGAAGACCTCCTAAGCACTTCTGAAGCAAATACCAAGGTGGGATGTATCCCAGACTTGACTCTTGATGATTGGGCCAAAAAAATCATGCTTTTGACCCCTATAGGGAGATGGAAGAATCTAAGCTAGGTGTCTACTGCCTACATGAAGAGAACCACCCTCTTCCTGACCTGATTAAGCCAGAATGCAAGGATGACAATGAGGTATGGAAATTATTCTTTGATGGCTCAAGGAGTAGACAAGGAGCTAGAGGAGGAGCCATGATTGTGTCCCCCAAAGGTATGAGATATTATTTAGCCTTCAAATTCCATTTTTCTTTCTTAAATAACACCGCTTAATACGAGGCTTTAGTCCAAGGTATTCATTAGGAAAGGAAGCTAGGAATCAAGAACTTGCATGAGTATTTAGTGATAGTGAGCTAGTTACCAATAAAGTCAAAGGACTTAATGCTGTTAAAAATGACCTGCTCAAGAACTACAAGAGTAGGGTATGGGATCTCATGGAGGATTTTGAGGCCTTCAGCATTGTGTCCATACCCAGGAAGGAGAATGAAGCTGTTGATAGACTTGTAGCAGTTGGAGCAACGTTTGATGTGGTTGACAACATCAAAAGAGGAAAAGAAAAGCCACATATCCTTATGGTTGTGAGGCCAATCAGTGCCAGATAATAATACATGTTGGTAGGTGTTTGAGAATGATCAGTAGATCATTAAATTTTTGCAAGAAGAAGCTGAATTCTCAGCTAGAAACCAGATCAGACTAGAGCAACAATATGGGAATTAGATAGTACAGTTGCATAGAAACAAGCTTCCCAAAGACTTAATGACACTAGAATCCATTTAAAATCCTAATGATCAGTTCAAAAGGATAAGGCTAACATGCAGATCAAAGGAGAAGCTTCAAATTCAATCCCAGTTGGAGAAGAAAAAATACTTCAAATTGGCAAAGTGGCCACCAAGAAAGAAAGGTATGAATTCATACAACTTTGTCAAGAATTTCAGATGTTTTTTCTTGGAGTTATGAGGGCATATGAGGGTTCAATCAAAAACTAGCACAACACACAATTGAGCTGGATCCATTTGCTCGGCCCATCAGTGTAAGAGAGACCAGTCAACCCACATATTAAGCCTTTGATGAAGAAGGAACTGAACAAGTTGATAGAGGAAAGCATCATATTTATAATCAAACACTCAAGTTGGGTTGCAAATCTGGTCCTAGTCAAAAATAAAAATGGCAAAATTAGGCTTGTGTTGACTTCTAAGATTTGAACATAGCCTCCCTCAAATATCACTACCCACTCCCTTCAATGGAGTAGATTTTGCAAGTAGTGTCTAGGTCAGAAAGGTTCTCCTTCCTAGATGGCTACTCAGGCTACAACCAGATCATGGTGAAAGAATATGATCAATTCAAAACAACTTTCACCACCAAATGGGGCACCTATGCCTATATGAAAATGCCATTTGGATTATCCAACGCCGGATCCACTTTTTAAAGGGCAATGGTTATGGCATTCAAGGGGTTGATCAAAAAAATAATGTTGATCTATCTGGATGACATTATAGTGTTTTCCAAGAATGCAGCAGACCACCTTTCCTATCTAAGGTACATGTTCCAAAGATGCGGGAGTTTTGGGGTGTAACCAAACCCCGAAAAATGCATATTCTTGGCCCATGAAGGCAAGATTATAGGCCATATCATATCGAAGGAAGGAATGGAAATCAACACGGAAAGAGTTCAAGGAATAAGATCATTGCCATTGCAAGTCACAAGAAGGATCTTCAAAGCTTTTTGGGAAAAATAAATTTTGTCCATAGGTTTGTTCCAAACTTTGCTTTGCCCTTGTTAAGCCAATAACATTGATGCGTTGAAGAAGAGATTAACATTCAGGTGGACAGCTAAAGGAAAATCAAGTTTTGAGGCTATCAAAGAAGCCATATCACAAGCCCCAACTCTTGTGAACCTAGATTTTTCCAAAGACTTCATACTGTATGCCTTTGGTAGTAGTGACACAATTTCTACAATCTTGGTGCAACAAAACAAAGAAAGTAAAAACAACCAATTGCTTTCTTGATGTAGTCTGAAATATTATGAGGTGAGGTACTCCTTTATAGAGAAGCGAGTCTTGGTGGTGATCGGAGGATTGAATAAGTTTAAGCATTTGGGTTCTAACAACAAAATCCAACTATTGGTTTCCCATGTGGGAGTTAAAGAATTCCTTCTCAGCAAGGACCTGAATGAAAAATGTGTAGGATGGATCACTCGTGTCATGGAATATGACATTGAGATCAAGGTCACCAAGCTGGTCCATGGGAAGGGGTTATGTGAACAACTAGCCTCAGGTCAACAAGATGAAACAGACAGTGAAAAGGAGGCTATTTTTGTTTCTACAAGATGATCAAGAAGAAGGGAGAGATGATGTATCTACTCCTTATTGGACCCAAGACATGGTGCACTTCCTTTGAATAGGCATACGTCCTCATGGGATGAGTAAAGCAAAAATAAGGCATTTCAGGCTACAGAGCCATCCCATATGTTCTTATTGATGGTGTCTTGTTTAAGAGGGACATAAATGGCATTCTGTTGAGATGCATTAGGACAAATCAGGTGGAGAGAGTGCTACAAGAATTCCATGTTGAAGCAGCTGGAGGCCATTTTCTCCAAGAGTGACATCGCTCAAAATCATGAAAGAATGATATTTTTAGCCCAGAGTGTTTAGCGACTGTTACACATAGATCAAAAGGTGCAAGAATTGTGCAATCTTCAAAGGCAAGGAAAGGCTAGTAGCACTTCCATTGCACCCAATCTCAATCGACCAACCTTTCATGCAATGGGGATTGGAATTCATTAGAGTCATCAATCCAAACTCAAGCCAAGGTCAAAAATGGATCTTGATAGTGACAGATTATTTCACCAAATGGACCAAGGCAGTGGCACTCAAGGAAGCAAATGAGTCTAGTATCCTGGATTTTTATGAAGGGATAGTGATCAAATTGGGAGTGCCAGCCACCATCATATCAGACAAATGCATTAAAATTTATAGGTTCCAAGATCACAAGATGGACTATCAATAATGGGACTTATTTGAGTACTTCATCAAACTATTACCCTCAAGGTAATGGCAGGATGAGTCCACAAACAAGAACTTGCTAAAGATCATCAGAAGAACTCTTGATGAGAATCAGAGGACTGGCACACAAAGCTCAAAACAGCCTTATGGGATGATAGAATAATGCCCAAGGGATCTACAGGTAGCTCTCCATTCAAGCTCGTCTATGGGAAAGAGGCAAGTGTTTCCTATATCACTTGAGTTGCTAGCATTGGAGCTTGTGAAGCAACTAGAGATGTCTGAATTTGGACCAATGGAGGCCAGGTATGCAAAGCTGATAGAATTAGAAGAAACCAGAGAGCATGCTCTCCAAACAATAGAGAAGAATTAGGATTCAATCAAGAAATGCTTTGAAAAGAA
Source organism: Taxus wallichiana var. yunnanensis (assembly GCA_018340775.1). Taxonomy (NCBI): domain Eukaryota; kingdom Viridiplantae; phylum Streptophyta; class Pinopsida; order Cupressales; family Taxaceae; genus Taxus; species Taxus wallichiana. The sequence continues at coordinate 578,549,936 of CM031244.1, read as the reverse complement.
GACAAAAGAAAGGACCTTCTAAGAAGGAGACTTGGTTTTGAAATGGGATGCAGATCAATCAAAACTAGGAAGGCATTCCAAATTTGATGCCATCTGGAGTGGCCCCTATATGATCACAAGATGCGAAGTAGTAATGCTTTCCAATTTTCTACATTGGAGGGTGAATATTTAAAGATTCTAGTAAATGGGATCTATCTTAAGCACTGCTACTAAAAGGGGAGTTCTCACCGTGTACCTATTAGTTTAGTTTTCTCTTTCCTCTAAGTGTTTATGCACATTGTCTTTCTGTAGCATAGATTTCTTTTCTCCTAAGTGCTTTGCACGCTCTGCATGTTCCATTTGGAGCATTAATGATTTTAAATTTTGTATTTAGTGTGTTGTTTTGTGGCTCTTGTGTAGTCCATTTGGAAAGACAGATGAAACCCCGGGTTAAAACAATTTTCTACTCTCAGAAACCTTCATTTCAAGATTTCTTATGAGAATGGAGAGTGCAAGAAGTCGGGCTCATGAATCAGAGGAAGAATCAATACCAAACCATCTTTCTCAACTCCATGCCCAATGGATATGACAAGGTAATCGGTCTTTTCATCTAGCAAGCAGATACCCCTGTGAGTCACCAAATTGTTATCCATATTTCAACCTGTGCCAAATATTGGATTGATCACGATCCCGCATAAGAGGAACTATTGAAAATTCCATTGAATAGCGGAGGCCGACAAGTATCAACTTGACGCTCCTCCAAAGGAAAACTTTGGGTCGGGTTTTCAAGCAAGCGTGGTGCCTCCACGTGTTATATCAAAAGGGGACCCATTTTTCAAATTGTTTTCCCGCCCTCCTGTATGGACCCGATACAAACTTTGAAGGGGCATATCTTTCGACTCAGGGCTCAAAATATTGTAAATCTAATGTCGTTGGAAAGATCTTAGCCTCACCCATGTCATGGAGGTCTGGAACTTTAATTTTGAGGAGGTTAGGTGAAGAAAATGGAGGAAACATCTTCAAACTTTCAATGCAAGATCTTCTTGCCTCAATAACCAGATCGGATTTGATCTATTTTACCATTTCCTCTTCCTTCAAGGTGTTGAACCAAGTATTGATGCAAAGTAAAAGACAGATTTTGGGGATATATTTCATTAGAGGCATTAACAACGGTGGTTGAGATTCAACCTGTTTTTCTGCTTCTCTCTCTTTTCTTCTTTCAGGTTGAATCTATAAATTTAGGGGCAAGATTCATTGTAAAGGGTTAGACATTCTTTGTTTTGCAGTGCTCCCTCCTCCTTCTAGCAAAGGGATTTATGGGGTTCAAGCCTTCTATCAAAATTGCATTATGTTTCTTCCTCTTGGCTACTTTGTAATGGAATGTATCAATCTACTGAGCAATAAAACACGTCTGTGATTGATTTTAGATCCTTTCTTGTCTCTTTTTCTTTCATCTGGTCTCCCATTACATATTTGGTTATTTGTGCTTATTTATTGTATGCATTTTGTTGGTTTGTGTCTATTAGCAAAATAAGTGTTCATCATTCCTTTGGTGCATCACCTAGTAGTTTAGTCATTTCTTATTTCTTATACTCCTTTTACCCCTGTCTCCTTAGCAAGTTTTAGACTAAGTATAGAGATAAACCCTCTGCAAGCTCCCACGCATGCACCTGAATAGAGGAATAAGGAACCAACCTTTAATCTGGAGAGATTTCCCATTTTTCAAGGTCCCACACCTTGGGGAAAGTTCAATGTTATGTAATCACACCAAATGAGTCTGCCTTAGAAAAGTATATTTTTAGAACTCATTTGGGGGTGCTATGATTTTGCATTAACAATGGTCTTTGACCGAATGTGGGAAAACACCATGCAAAAGTGGTAAGTTTGATTTTTTTTTAATAAACTGTATATAATCCACACCATGCAAGTATTATGGGATTATTTTTTAAGTTATATAATTATCTTTGACCGCTCATAACTCCACTTGGAAATTGGAGGGAAATCGGGCATTAGCGGTGATGCATTTTTCTAGGCCACTACGTGGAACTTGCAAACATTGAATGGCATTCAATATGCCCATTTGTCTCTCAAAATATGAAATCTTCACTTTGAAGCTATTGCATGTAATTAATCTCATTTTATTTGTTTTTTGTTCGATATCTTTCTTTGACGAGTTGTGCAGGGTGGTGTAAAGGTAGTTAGTTGAGCTATTTTTGTAGTTTTAGTTTGCTAAAAATATCATGTTGCTATTAATGGGATTTTATGGCGTCAATAAGGTTAAATTTGGGGACCTCTTTCTTGATTATTATTACTTGTTTTTTTATAATCTTTGGAAAGAATAGAATAAGTTTCAAAGAGAAAAGTGTAGAAATCTTCACGGTCACAAGCATGGTTATCACCTCCCTTTCTTGTTGTTTTATTTCGAATCGATGGATATGGATGAGTTAGCTTATTTTTGATTTGTGTGATCTGTTCCATTTTCAAATTGATGGGAAAACATATAATAACTATGCAGAAATCATTTTCCTCATATGGTTATTTATCATTTTCTCCATAACCAGGTATCTTTCAAATATGGGAAATATTGGCATTCAAAACCAAATCTAGGTTGTATATTGTGTGTTATTTTTATCGATTGCGAACAATATTTTTTTGCTACAAGTAGTGACACTATAAGAATTGAGTTTGATTTTATTTGGTACGTTCTTCTCGATAATAAGGAAATCCACCACTCTTTTTTGCATGCTTAGATTAAGAGAATGAAAATAGATCTGGTTAAAGGATGTAACCCACGCAAAATATTTCTAATATATTTTCTTGTCTACAAATTAATATTGTATCATGAAATAGGGAATGGTTGTTAGAGATTCTCATTGATTGTAACTCTGAGACGATGTTACTTTGTAGAAATCCCGGACATTAAAAATTGTCTAGTAAATAGTTTTCTTAAAAACCCAAAATGGGTTTCTCACCAAACATTTCATCCAATGTTGAGGTTCATTAAAGTATACTAGAATAATATTGATCTTTTTCTCTCAACTAGGATAAATGGGTACAATTCCTTGTTATATCAATATGATAAGTTATTCTTTTTGGGATTATTAACATACGTGTTTTGTTTCATGCGTATTTTTTTGTTTTATTACTAGCTATAATATGTGAATGTTTAGCTCTTGTGGAGTCATAAGGAGAATTATAAAGATTATATCTCTCCTTCATTGATGGTATTCTATGTATTACAAAAATGGTGTGAGTTGTGATTACACATGTTATATCTGTATGAGCTAAAAGTTGTAAGTTGGATAACTTTCTTTAGGGATTGTTGGAGTATGAAGAAACTCTTACTTACAAAGTCATTTGTCTCTTATTAAGAATTAGTAAGGCTATAAGCTAAACATGATATATAAGTAATCTTGGCCAACATTATGATTATCATAGAGTGGAATTAAGTGATTGTTTAAACCATAAACTAAAGACATGTTAATCGCACTTAAAGCAATGTTATGGTAAGGAAAAATGTTGTCTTAATTGTCTTCTTCAAAAGAAGTTGAGTTTCTTCTTCACTTTAATTTTTAGATAAATTCATGATTGGTTGGAATTTAGATTGAGTTATAGGAAAGGATTCAATTATGATTATTGCTTCTATATTAAACTTAACTAAGTTATTATTAATCATAGCCATAAGGATCTTGATTGATGATTTGAAAAGATGTTGTTGGAAGTTAGTAAATAATCATTAGATCACTTTATTTATTGTTGGAACTATATAATTAATAAGGTACATGGAAGATTTAATTTGTATCCTAAGTTAAAATTATGGTGTTCATTTTGAATCGTAACTTAACAACATGATTGTGAGTTGGTAGTCCATGCTAGTTAGATGAACTGGCCATGTATATCTTCACACTTTCCTTCAGATTCAAGATGGAGTAGATAAGTGACGTGATTATTGGATATTACTGAAGTGATTTGATCACTATTATTGATTGAAAATCCAAATAAGGATCATTGTACTTATTAAAAATTGAAACATTATTTTGTAAATTTTTATAATGCATTATGCCTTCTTGTAGCATTTTGGAAACGATTGTAATTTTATGATAAACAAATATTCTTCGTTATTGATTTTAATACACATATTTATCATTTGTTATGTTTTTGTGTGATGTAATAATGCTTTCTACGTTTTTTTTTTAACAAAATTTTATACTTTTGAAATTAATTAATCGCATGCAAAAGTACAAAACTATACTTGTACTAATCGATCAGTATACATGACAACAAGCATTATCATTAATTATTGATTGGAATTGATTAAAACAATATGTATGACTTCATTATTAATGAAAAAATATGTTATTACTCCTTAAAAGACGACGAAATATCATAAATGAAATGAAGTATAATTTTATGATATTTGTGAAAAATGCATTAATAAGACAAAAAACTTTTTTACAAGTTATTATATATGGATAATATATCATGCAATAGTTATAATTTATAAACTGAAATGGACATAATATTGTCCTTTAAATAATGGAAAACATATATGAACGAGTTAATGTACTTTCATTATAGAAACTAAATCTATATCAATTGTAATCAAACAAAGTTTGAATGATACATTGTAATCATACGTAAATTTGGATGTACATAATTAACTTATGTGTAGAAATATGATAATGTGAATATAGATTATCAATAAATAATATTTATCTTATCATTATGAAATGGGTTTACCCTTATTCTTAATTGAGTTAATTTAATGATCTTTGGTTGATATAGTTACCTTACGATAGTCCGATATGAGGTAGATATACTAATCAGTGACTTGGTGAGTTATTGTACACCTCTATCGTTAATTGGATAACACAAGGAAACTTTAGATGACTTATCCCTTGGATGAAAACATAATAAATTTTTAAACGAAGGGTAGGAATCATGAGATGACATTTGTGGTGTCTCGAACCTTTTCTAAGAGGGTAATGAACATGTAATGACATAAGTCATTATGTGAGCGTGTAATTTCCCATAAGGATCCTAAGATGGTAATCGACAAGATCCATGTGACCGATTATCGAGTCATGATCCCCTGCAGTTTTAGAACTAAATTCAATTACTTGTTATATCAAATAAATAAAAATTTTAATCAGTAAACTTAATAGATAATCAACGAAAAATAATCCTGATAACTATATTGAGACGGTTGTGTGGTGAATGGAAGACGGGTTTCATATGCTAGTCTCAAGTCTTTAAACTAGCTTACAAGCACAATGCCAATAACTATACACATAGTAGTGCAAATTACTGATTGCATTATTTGTTCACCACTTCTTCTTTCAGTAGTTTTTTGATTTGGAGGGAAGTACTTGCATACTTTATTGGCTAACACAAAGAATATGCGTAGTATCTTAGGACCCATAAAATTTTCTAACCAAAGGTATACAATGTATGTCGGCTCATATAGAGTGTTGAAGGGAGATCAGGGAAGGATCTAGGTCCCTTTTCGAGTTTACATGGTTATTTTATGGTGTCAAGATGGATTCTGGAATATTAATAATGTTGGATTACTTAGTTTTGATCTAAGTAATAATGTTATTCATTATAACATAAAAATAATTAAGGGATTTTGTAAACTTAATATCGGGTAAATTTTACGGGAAAATTTTCTGAAAAGGTTAATATTAGGAATTTTGAATTTGACAATTTTTTACTACTGTAAGGTAGCGCGTTCGCCAAAATTTTATGGGGCCTAAAAAAATTGAATATAATTTTTCCTTCATGTTTTGGAGAGAGAGAGAAGAGAAAAGAACAAAAAGCCTACACTAAAACGGTGATACACCAGAGAAGGAAAATGTTGAACATCTATCAAAACTGCCATGGAACAAGGAGAGGTGAGCAATGGGAAGGATGGACAGATGCATCACAAGCCCAAGGATAGATTTCACACAGAAAATGTCCCAAAACTCCATGAACACAGCTCCAAACCTGTAATGAACATTCAAACATGCACAAATACCTGCAATGAAGAGAGGCAAGAAGAAAACAAGAAAAAAAATGAGCAAGGATGGACAGATGCATCACAAAAACATGTTTTTGTTGCTTCGTAAGTTTGCATGTAACATCATTTTAATGGTAAAAGGAAAAAATGCCATTACAGAGAAGGGGAGGAGGTTCAAACTCCATTTTCAACCCTGGAGAAGAAAAGAAGGGAGGGCAGAGCTGAAAAGATGAACCACTTTTTAAAAATGAGCCAAATCCTTGGCAATTTATAGGAAGAATGAGAGAGCCCAAGAGAGAAAATGTGAAAAAACATGGGAGCCATTCCTCATTGAATGTAGATGCATTAAAACAGCATGGGCATCCTTACAGACCCATGCCCTAACATTTTTGGCCATGCTGGAGAAGAATGCGACCCATTTCGCATTAAAATTGGTTGTTGAAACATCAGTTCTGGCCATTACCACGCGCCAGAGACGTTTCTTGATTTTATCTCTCCAAACTGAACCAAAATGCAAGATTGACCCTAGAATCATGTAGAGAATTTCACCAGCTTTCCATTGATATAAAGAACGTGAAAATCCGAGCTCTGGATCGAAAGTTATGGCGATCTGAAGATTTAGGGCAAAAACAAAGCCAAAACGGATCGGGGAAAATATTTGAATTTTTTTCGCGCTCTGCCACTTGGATGACACGTGTCAGGCTCTGATTCATTCGTGGGTTCATCCTCTGAAAATTCCTTTTGGGCCCTTCCTTAATTTCTTGCCACTTGGACACGTGGCACTATTTTATTGGCTCGGGCCTGAGGGGCGCACTTTGTCCTTCGAAAATTTGGTATTTTTCACTTTGGGAAAATTTTCCCATTTCTCCCCGCGCTCCGCCACTCAAGTGCCACATGGCACGATTTCATTGGACGTGGGCCCTTCCTGACCATTTCCCTTTGTTTTTGCCTTTGGAAAATTTTTCAAAATTTTCCCGCCGGGCCGATGAGGTGAAGACACGTGGCGAGATTTGATTCGTTGGCTCTTTTAGCTTTTCGCGTCCCACGCGTCCTCGCGTACCTTTGGCCCGGATGTCCCAAACTGCCTGGGAAAAATATCTCCGAACCACCCGATTCGGGCTTCCTTGTCCCTCTTTTGAGGTGAAGACACGTGGCGAGATTCCATTCGCTCTCGGCTCTTTCAGCTTTTCGCATCCCTCCGCACTTTTTTTTGGCCCAAATGTCCCTGGACGAAAGTCTTTGTTTGGCCGAACCGGCCGGTTCGCGTCCTCCTCGCACGTACTTTTGTCCCCAATGTCCTGATCGTCTCTGGGACAAATATCTCCGAACCGCCCGAAATGGACTGACTTGTGCCAAACCGGCCGATCCGCGCCCCGCGCGCACTTTTGTCCCAACTGTCCCAAACTGAGTGAAACAAGACTTAGGCAATTTTTTCCTTTTTTCGGCCAATTTGGCTTTTTTGCGCCCCACGCGTCCCGACGTCCCAACCGTCCCTATCCCCCAAGCACATCGCCCGGACTAGGACTTAGCCGATTTTCTTCATTTTTTCGGCCCCAAGCTTGGTACAAACCCCAACTCAACCCTAAGACAACCGAACCCTTCGATTCCGAAATGCCTTAACACAGCTCCCGCAACCTTATTTTTGCATTTCTTCCATTTTATCAACTTGTTGGGATTTCTTCTTGGATGGGAGAGTTAGAAAGAAGCCGAGGGGACCCCAAAAACATGATTTTGGGCCTTTAATCAATCTACTTGCTCGGGACCGAATAATCTGATGCATGTTATCAAAATTACCCTGGGGGTGAATTTTTGATAACAATTTTGGGTGACTCGGGGGGTCATCGCCCGCTAGATGAAGTTACCAGCTGCTCAAGCATCCATTGGGCATGGAGTCATGAGTCAGTAACCCGCAAAACTGATCTCGAACTTTGAAAACCTCCTCTCTCGAGCCACTTGGAAACCCACCGAAATGGAGTCGTTTCACCAAAATGCCATCAAATGGACTGCAAGAGCAAAACCAGCACCACAAAAACTATGTACGTAACTGAAAATCATACATGCTCCAAATGGAACATGCAGAGTGTGCACAAGCACTTTTTCGCTAAAAGCAAACCTACCTACTCTACTCTAATCGGAAGCAAAGGCAAGCTAAACAAACCCCGCAATTGGTGTGAGAAATAGCTTCCTTTCTCAAAAGTGGCAGCCATGCAATTGATTTGGCATTGAACATGGCTGATTGGATGGATGGAAAATCAACAAGAAGCTGGTCTTCCACCCAAATCATCAAGGTATCACCAAGGCAAATTCAATACCTCTTTTAGTTGCTCGCATTTGATCAAGAGGTATGACAGCTGATCCTGGTACTTTCAGAGCTCACCCTCATGCTCAAGCAAGCATGACTGGTTGTGACTTCTCCTTTGGCTCCAATAAAGCCAAATACCTGATTGGGCAAGGTATGGTCCATTTGATATGCCCATAGTTTCTGATTTTCAACTCCAAAATGGAGTTCTCTTCAGACCTCTCGAATGGATGGTGTGGAAGCAATGGTAGAATCTTTCTGCCCTTTCTCTTCCTCCAATGAAGGACATGAAAGATTAAAATCTTCCAATCTTGGTTCCAAAGAGCTGCTATAAGATGCAGGCTGACTGCAAATGAATGTTCTCCTTCATGACAACAGACTCAAGTGTTTGGAATGTGGATGATGAAAGAGAGAATGGTGGAAACTCAACCGGCTCTTCTCCATCAAAACAAATCCTCCAAATCGATGATAAACTACCTCATGGCTGTCCCGCCGCAAATGCTCCACTTCCTCCATGGTGTCTTCTTGATCTAAAAACTTGACCACCATGGTTTCTTCCACCCTCCAACATTGGGTTTGGGGGATCAAACTCTTCTTCAAGACTAGAACTGAGAGAGAGGTGAAGTAGAAAGAAGAACTGAAGGTTCTCCTATAGCCTGCTTTGTGCTCAAAGCCCTTGGATCTGCAATTTTCTCCTCCACAACTAGAATGTGCTCCTCTTCTTTTGGATCTGGAGCAGCTTCTCCTTTCTCTACTACTTGAAGACAATCTTGCTCTTGATAGAACTCTTCCTCTAGCATGAAGTTTTTCAAGTCAAACTCTTCAATCTGCTGCTCTAGAGGACAAGTTGGGACTGCAAGATCTTCTTCTGAGCTTTCTTCCTTTATGGCTGATTGTGCAACTTGAATTGAATCAGCATTCCCTTCAAATAGAGTGCCAACATGGACACTACTTTCTGAGCAAACTGACTGCTGATCTGCTTCTTCTTTTTGCTCTTCTTCTGCTGCCACAAAATCAGTCTTAACCACCATTTGTTCAACCTTAGCCTCTTCTGTAGGTTTAACCATCAAGGGGATCTTTGTCATCCCAAATTTGGCAGCCCAAACCCTCAAGTTGTCTGTCATTTCTTTTCTGTTGGGCTCCTCTTCTTGCTGTCCTTCATGGCCGATTTTTGCAATTTCTTCTTCCCCACATGGAATTGGGAATGCAAGAGGAGGGATGGGTTGTAACTCAATTGATTTGGCAATTTTTTTGTGGTGGTAGAGGAGGTGAAACCTCTTGTTTCTTTGGGGGAGAGCGTATTTCTTTTAGCTCTTGTGGAGGGGATGACTGTTTGGAAGGAAAAAGGAAAGAAGAATTGAGGTGTGGTGGAAGACTGAGAGGTGGAGACATGGGATCAACATTTGGGACAGCAGATGGGGAGTTTAGAATTTGCAATTCCAAATGAGATGGTGCTGCTTGAGTAATGGGAAGAGAAAAACCAGATGATGGTGTAGAACTTACCCATTGACAAGGTTGTTCAACAACAAGTGTATAGGCCTCTATTTCTGTTGTCCATTGTGCAAGTTGGGGCAGCATCTTCATCATGAAGTCCAGCTTCTCCTGAGGGCTGAAGTGTCTTGGAAAAGGGCCTCCCCATGGACAAGGAGTCCTGCAACCAATTCTGAAAGCTCTCATTTGAGCTGTTGTTCTGGACTGCACCATCTTTACCTCCATCTTTTGGATTTTCTCCAATGCACCAACATCTTCGCATCCGATTGTCTTCATTATATGCATACTCGCTTGCTCTTGAAAGCTCCATAGCCAAACTGATTTTGGCATTGCTGCTCATATGGGTATGCATGCTGATTTTGAATTTGTTCAAAATGCTGATTTGGAGGATTTAAAAACATGTGGAGGTGGGAAACATTGCTGTTGTTGAAAATGTGAGTTCCATGATGGAAATGAAGTCATGATTGCACAACTTCATGGAATGGAAAAGAATGAAAGGGATGGAAAGAAGGATGGATGGGAATGGATGAAAATAGGTCTGCAACTTCATAAATGGGTTGCTGATCAGATGGAGTCGCCAGATGTGTTTGCAAGTGCCTCCAAAGGCTGAAATCTTCACAGGAACACACCAACCTGCAAAAGATGAAGTGGAAGACCTCTAAGGTCCCACCGGGTGCCAAAACTGTTAGTGCAAAATCACAGCACCCCTGGATGTTGATCAGATTTCTAGTTTGATCACTCTAGCATCCAGTGTGATTGCACAACATGGAATCCTTTCTCCAAGTGTGGGACTTGCAAAAATGAGAAAGGAATCTCCAGAGAAGGTTGGTTCCTCTTCCTAAACTACCTGCCACAAGCTATTCCAGTGCAGGAAAGCTAATCTAATCCTAATCTAACCATGCCAAGGAGACAGAGAGAGAGAGAGAAAGAAAAAGAAAAAAATAGAGCCTACACTAAAACGGTGATACACTGAGAAGGAAAATGTTGAACATCTATCAAAACTGCCATGGAACAAGGAGAGGTGAGCAATGGGAAGGATGGACAGATGCATCACAAAGCCCAAGGATAGATTTCACACGGAAAATGTCCCAAAACTCCATGAACACAGCTCCAAACCTGTAATGAACATTCAAACATGCACAAATACCTGCAATGAAGAGAGGCAAGAAGAAAACAAGTGAAAAATGAGCAAGGATGGACAGATGCATCACGAAACACGTTTTTGTTGCTTCAGAAGTTTGCACAGAACATCATTTTAATGGTAAAAGGAAAAATGCCATTACAGAGAAGGGGAGGAGGTTCAAACTCCATTTTCAACCCTAGAGAAGAAAAGAAGGGAGGGGCAGAGCTGAAAAGATGAACCACCTTTTAAAAATGAGCCAAATCTGGCTTTTTACAATGCATGGGAAGAATGAGAGAGGTGAAAAAAGATGGGAGCCATTCCTCATTGAATGTAGATGCATTAAAACAGCATGGGTATCCTTTAACCCATGCCCCGACATTTTGGCCGTGAGCTGAGAAGAATGCGACCCATTTCGCATTAAAACTGGTTGTTGAAACGTCACTTCTGGCCATTACCACGCGCCAGAGATGTTTTTTGATTTTTCTCTCTCCAAACTGAACCAAAATGCAAGATTGACCTAGGAATCATGTAGAGAATTTCACCAGCTTTCCATTGATATAAAGAACGTGAAAATCCGAGCTCTGGATCAAAAGTTATGGCGATATGAAGATTTAGGGCAAAAACAAAGCCAAACGGATCGGCGGAAAATATTTGATTTTTTTCCCATGCTCGCCACTGGATGACACGTGTCAGGCTCTGATTCATTCGTGGGTTCATCCTTTGAAAATTCCTTTTGGGCCCTTCCTTAATTTCTTGCCACTTGGACACGTGGCACTATTTTATTGGCTCGGGCCTGAGGGGCGCACTTTGTCCTTCGAAAATTTGGTATTTTTCACTTTGGGAAAATTTTCCCATTTCTCCCCACGCTCCGCCACTCAAGTGCCACATGGCACGATTTCATTGGACGCGGGCCCTTCCTGACCATTTCCCTTTTGTTTTTTCCTTTGGAAAAATTTCAAAATTTTCCCGCCGGGCCGATGAGGTGAAGACACGTGGCGAGATTTGATTCGTTGGCGGCTCTTTCGGCTTTTCGTCCCACGCGTCCCTCGCGTACCTTTGGCCCGATGTCCCAAACTGCCTGGGACAAATATCTCCGAACCGCCCGATTCGGGCTTCCTTGTTCCTGTTTGAGGTGAAGACACGTGGCGAGATTCCATTCGCTCTCGGCTCTTTCGGCTTTTCGCGCCACGCATACTTTTGGCCCAAATGTCCTGGATGAAAGTCTCTTGTTTCGGCCGAATCGGCCGGTTCACGTCCTCCGTGTACGTATACTTTTTGGCCTAATGTCCCCGAATATCCGGGACAAATATCTCCGAACCGCCGAAATGGACTGACTTGCGCCAAACCGGCCGATCCGCGTCCCGCGCGTACTTTTGTCCCAGATGTCCCAAACTGAGCGAAACAAGACTTAGGCAATTTTTTTCCTCTTTCGGCCGATTCGGCTTTTCGCGTCCCACGTGTCCCGACGTCCCAACTATCCCGCAGACCGCCTGGACTAGGACTTAGCTGATTTTCTTCATTTTTTTCGGCCCCAAGCTTGGTACAACGAACCTAGCATTCAACGAACCCGAACCCCTTCTGACCGAAATGCCTCAAAACAGTCCTGCAACCTTATTTTTGCATTTCTTCCATTTTATCAACCTGTTGGGATTCCTTCTTGGATGGGAGAGTTAGAAACCAAAAACATGATTTTGGGCCTTGAATCAATCTACTTGCTCGGGATCGAATAATTCGATGCATGTTATCAAAATTACCCTGGGGGGTGAATTTTGGATAATAAGAATCGCAAAATGTTATTGTTTGGCAACATATATATGTGTTACCGATCGGGTAGCATGTATGTGTGTTACCGACCGTAACACGATTAACTATGTTACCGTCTCGGTAGTAGTAATTTATTTTACCATTCTACGATTGGCTTTGTCGCTCAACCGGTCGATTGTGTTTTCATTCATCATTGTTAAGTTATGTTATCGTGTAGTTGGATAAAGTTGTGTTGCATTAAGTATTTAAAACTTCTATTATTTTTTCGCATGTGCAAACTTCAGAATTCCCCATTCGATGGCTCGTTATAAATGAGAAAATAACTCGAAGAAAAATAAAATGCAATATGGAAATTTCAAAATATTTTAGTCAGCCAACAGTAACCCCATTGGCAAGAGGTAATTTTGAATCTTACTATGATAGTGTTACTTTATTTTTTGATTTAGTTAGGGAAGCTTAAAGTAAACCAATCTCTCTCAAATATAGAAAACCCTAGTAGTGACCTTACTCCATGTTAGTGCTCGATTTGATCTCACCCTTTTTATCTAGTGTATACCCTCAAATGATTTTTCTCTTACTAGTTTACTTGTATAAAAAAATGTGTATTTGAAGATATAGTCATTGTGAATGCGATTAAAAATATTGTGTTTAGGGTTTTGATCCTATTTTTGGTCGAGGAATGTAGCGGTCATGTTATCCCTAAAAATTCCTATGAAAAATTGACTATGACTTGTGCCAATGTTGTAATCTTGACAATAAGTTAGTAAAGTACAAGGTGCAAAAAGGTATCGATGCCCACCACCTCTATTATCTCGTCCCATTTTCCTTTTGATTTTCTCTTGTATTTTGTGGGAATCATTTTTTCTTAGGTTTGAATCTAGACACGAAGGTATCCATGTGTCCCTGTGGCATATTTTTGAGAAGGTACAAAGATTCAGGGGCCTTCAAGAAGTGAGAACCGACCACGTGGATAGAGTGCAAAAAGGTAGCCCAATCAGGCTCAAAATTCAAGGTAAAGAGGAAGAGCACACACGCCTCTATGTGTCACTCAGGAGCAGTTTCAAAATGGGGGAGAGAAGGAAAATCCCCAAAGGTGCGTAAGGTCTCCACGTGTCAAAAAAGTGGCTATCTTGTCATCGAAAAGACCAAACAATGAAGTAGAGGAATCGATGATTCAAAAAATTGAATACAATCTCAGATCCCAAGGCATGCAATCAAAGACTCGGCCAAAGTTAGAGTTGAGGTTTTGAACAAAGTCAGGGAGAAGATGAAGACAGAAAAGAGGTCCTGATGATGAAAGATGAAGATGCAAATATGAAGACTGATAAGCAAGCTTAGGATTGTTTTCTTTGAACTATTCTTTCATCTTATTTTAATCATTACTCTTATTTTATGAAGATTGAATATCACTTTGAAATTTTTTCTCAGACATGAATGTAATTTGATGCGATACATTAGACTTTTATATGGCTTTGATAGAATTGTAAATCCATTATCAAGCATGTGTATTGATGTAACAGTTTGAGTTTTTGTGTTGTGAAAAAGGAAAAATGGGGATTCTATAGGGGCCTTTCCCATAAAAGATTTATACATTCTCAAAAATTACATCAAAAAGGAAACTAAGAGAAGAAAAGCATTCGGTTATCCCGTGCTTCTAGTTTTTCTCCTGCAAGAGGGGGGATTTTATTTAATAGCCTATTCGCCTCGGGATAAACTCCACCGAGCCTTGAGATGATTGGATAAATGCACCTAATCGGTCATTCAATAGTCATCCTGGGCCTTCCATAATACTCTTCAACTTTATATTCATTTGGTAAGATGATACACAATCCAGAAGATCCAAACCACCTATGGAAAACACCATCTTCCCTTTCACTTTGTAAGGAGTAGACTTATCAGGAGTAGAATGAAGGGGAACATCCGGATTGGCTAGAAGAGAAATTATTACACTCTAGAGACCTAGAGGGAAATAATTTCAAACTAGATTCACCCCGGTGGCTCCTCGTAAAAGGTGGACGCTCTCTTGGCAGAGGAGCAAGTGAAGGTCCTAATAATTTTTGTTTCATCAAGGGATCCTGTTGCACTAGATGAATGGAAGGTTGAGAAATAGATTTACCCTTACCTTCCTTGGTAAAATAAATTGAGGCCTTGGGACGCTGAGGAGATAAAGGCTCTACTTCTTCCCCATCCAAAATGATAATTAGGGTATGATATCTTGACTCCCCCTCTTCCTTCTTGAGCATGGGACTGATATGGTGGATGGTTGGGATGACACAAGTCTAGCATGAACTTTTTCTAGGGAGATGATTCGCTTCTCCAACTCTACTTTATGGGAAATGACAGAACAATATCAATGGAAATTTTGTTGTAAAGTATGTAATACTCCTTAGAACCTCTTTCAAGTAAAAATTCTTCATTGCACAAAAAGGGACACTTGTATTTAGCCATGCCACCACAACAGCCTCCTCCAATCCAAAAAAATTTCAACTCTTTTGTATTTTTTTGATGTTCCCATCGAAGATATGGTAATACATCGATTAGAAGGTAGAGAAAACATGATTGATTTTGATCAATCTCGAAGTAGGAAAATCCAAACTTATTGATATGTCGGGGGCCCCTTGTTGTCTCCAAGATCTCGTAATTTCAAATAGAGCCTCGACAAATGCCTTGTTATCCAAATAGCTCTCCTAGCAATTTGGATAACTTGCATACACATTCTAGCCCTAAGTTATTCATCAAAGAATTGTGTGCACTCAAAATCACTTGGCACATTCCCTTGGTCATAGTTTACCTACATGCCCCTTTCCTTTTCTCCTTCCACTTCTCCCTTGCGCCCACATTCCATGTGTTCACCTTCTTTCTAGTCAGCTCGGCACACCTCCAAAGATTGAATCCAAAAGGGGAGACTCGAACAAGTGCCAGGCCCCCACATGTCTTAGGCCCAAAGAGGGGCAGAGTCAATAGCTAAAAGTCAAAAAAGGTGGATGGGGTGGGCCTAAAAGATTAAGTATAGAAGTGCTAGCGGAAGCTACCACACATCAGCTTGGTGCATCTCCAAAGGTAAATCCAAAAGTGGAGGCCCAAATGAGTGCAAGCTTGCCATGTAATCCAAGTTGAAAAATGGGACAGAGCGGGCCCAAAATCGACTAAGTATGGAGAACAAGTGTTAGCTCACCACATGTTCAAGGCCTGAAAATGTAAGAATGGCTGTTGAAAAGTCCAAGAGCTGCTTGAAGATTCCATGTGTCAACCCAACACTCCTTCAAAGGAAAAATCCTGAGCGGGTTTCTAAATGAGTGCGGAGCCTCCACGCATCCGGTTTCATAAAAGGATAGGGTTGGGGTTGAATAGTCAAAGCATTGAGACATGTCGTGGAGGGTGCCAAGTGTCAACATGGTGCTAATTCAAGAGCAAAATTGGGGGAGGGTTTCCAAACAAGTGCTAAGCTGTTGTGTGTCCCCGGTCAGATATATGACCCCGCTAAGCAAAATACTTAGCCAAAACATGAAGAAATTGAGTGAGTCATGGAAGAAGCCATGTGTCAGCCCGATGTAACTTCAAAAGTGAAATATAAAGGCTGCCCTCAGACATGTGCCAACCCTCCACGTGTCCTGGTTTCAAAAGGGGGCCGTTTTGGTAGCTGGTTCCCACCATTTTGTATAGACTCGATTCAAATTTCAAATGAGCATATCTTTTGACTCAGTGCTCGAAATATGACAAATTTGGTACCGTTGGAAATATCTCAGCCTCATTTATGCCATGGAGATATAAAAATCTAATTTTAGAGAGGTTAGGTGGGCAAAAATGAAGAAACATCTTCGTGACATTAATACTGTAATCTATTTTCCCCAAAACTAGATAAAATTTGATCTAATCCGTTGTTCCTCCTCCTTCGAGGTGCTGAACAAGTAATTGATGTAGACATGACATATTTGGGGTGGATTTGTAGGAGGAATTGATGATGATGGTTGAGCTTCGAATTAGTTTTCTCGCTTCTCTCTCTCCTTCTTCCCTCTATGCTAAATCTATAAAGGAAGGGTTGGGGCTCATTGTAAAGGGTTGGACATTCTGGATCCTTACGCATTTTGCTAAGGACACCATATTTCTATATTTTGTGTTACAAACCTCTATTTGTGGCTCTTGCATGTGGATATCAGCCTCTTTCATCATCAGAATAATGATTACAGTTCTGTGCATCTCTAGAAGTAATAGAAGCATCATTTTGTGACTATTCTTTGTCCTAATGTGTTTGCATTCCTTCTTCTTTCATTTTATTTTGCGTTGTGTGTTGGTTGTGCTACTTCAGGTCCCCTACAATTCCATATTTGGTTTTGTTCCATGAGAATGATTTATTGAATGTGTATTTCACTGTGCTACTCGTGCGTAGCCTCCTTTTACGCATTCCTGTCATTCTCACTTAGAACAGATAGTTTTCATCCCTCTTTTCTAGTGTTATCACCTTTTAGTATAGTTTACTTCATGTTATCCTTCTTTCCTTGGTCCCTTGGAATGATTAGCTTAGTTTCCCCTTTCAGCACTAGGAGTATTGGTAGCAGTAGAAATAGATAGAGGAACCGGCATTCTCTCGGAGATCCATCCCAAGCTCGCAAGGTCCCACAACTTGGGGATAGTTCCATTGTGGTCTCAAACACCTCGGCCCTTTCGAGATCCGAGATGCGGGTGCACATTTGAGCAACCAACAATTTCTGGCATGCCTGGTGGGACCAACATTGAAAGCTCAAATTTCATCTCTAAGTTCTGGTGTGTGAACTTAGTGTTTTAGCCTTTGGAGGCTCATTTCAAACACATCTGATGACTCCCAACATTTGAATACCTCCAGCTATCCTCGAGAAGAGTTCATTCCAAAAATCCTATGTGCACATCTCTATCTCTAGTGCATCGTGCCCATTCAAATCCTCCTCAAAACACTCAACCTGCATGCCCTGTAATGGTGCAACAACAACCTCCTCCATTAAGAAGCTTTGCAAACTTTGATGGAGGGATTCCCTTACTCCTGCTTTTGTAGCATGATATGCCAAATGGTGTACTCAAGAGTATTCCTTAATTTATTGGTGAGAATCAAGTCACCCCTCAGGAGCATATCTAGGATGTGGCAAATGTGTGTTCACTCTATCTAATCACACATAATGATGTAGCAGTCAGGTTGCTTGCAACCTCTTTCAAAGGTAAAGCACTTCAATGGTATAGAGGCTTGAGACTTGGATCTATTACCACCTGGGATGAGCTGGGAACAACTCTATGCAATTATTTTGAAGACAAGTCAGATCACCTATCTTTGGTGGAGAAAATGACAACAACAACAAGGAGGACACCCAATGAGTAGATGACTAATTTCAACATCAGATTTCAGAAGACTTGAGAACTCCACTCTTGGTAATACCTACAGCCCAACATGCTTTTCTTTATTATTTGAAGGTGCTCAACGGTGAAATTTCAATTATGATCCAATCTATGAGGGATAGGACCTTACCAGCTTCTTATAGCATTGTAGTAAGGGAAGAAAATAGTCTCATTTAGGTGGGGAATTTAGCTCCTAGACCGCCCATGCCCTGGTTCCCATAAATGTCATAGGTGCCCCAACCTTTTGTGGCCCATATTCCTATCCTTGAGAAAATCATGCAACCATTGCCTCAACATCCTATTCTCCATCACAACAAAAGGAAGATAAAGAATTGAAGGCCTTGATCAAAAATTTATCAAACAAGGTCATATCATTAGAAAAGCAACAAGCGCAAGAGTACAGAGGCAATTCCAATCAGGCACATGGCCAAGGTGATCAGCTCTGGCAAAATCAATATGGAAATCAAAGATACGCACCCAATCAACAGAATGATAGATGGTAGCCTAATGCACATCTACCCTTGCAAGTTATTCCTCCATGACTTCTCTCCCAACACCCAGTATGAGCCGAGTGCTTGTTCCAATTCAAAAAAACTTGGCGCAAGAGTCAGAATGGTGCTTCCCTTGCAAAATGACCTCATAGTCAGTACCATTGTGCTAATGTTACATGCGCCCAAACCTTCGTGATCCAGAATGCTTCATCTTGTGAGCCCTCAACAAGCACCCATGAAGCAGATAATCCTAGAAGGACTAGAAGTTCCTCTGGAGTCTAATTTGATGTTCTTTGGCACAAAGGACTTCTGTGCAATCAACCAAGCTGTAGAAGATACAAATAGACCGTGTGCCCAAGTTGCGGACAACACGAGATACAAGAAAAGAATATTAGAATCAGAACGTAGTTTATACCTTGAGCAATGCAAGCAGATCTTCAGAAGAAGAAATAATTAGACAAGGTGTTGTGCAGTAAAAATTCTCAAATCCCTGTGTAGGAGGCCCCTTGTAAATTTCCATCTGAAACAACATGCGCCCCTCATTTGGTAGGCCAAGCCTCAGCCCTAGCTAAAATTCAAGGCTTCCACACCTAAACAGTCAAGAAGGGATGTTGTTCCCCAAATACACAAGATGGGGGCTTCCATTTAGCATTGTTGACCAGATGAAGAGAACAAACATAAACATCACAATGTGGGATGCCTTGACCATTCCATCTTAATGGGACCTATTGCATGAAGCTCTAGCGCAACTCCCACACACTGACCCAATTATGCACAAGCCACGTGCTTCTGTCAGAATCTGCCAAGAAGAGGAGAAACAAGTAAGTAAAGTTTTAAAACCCCACCCTTCTATATGTCCTTGATTATAGGAAAACACCTAGTGCATAACTACATGATTGACTTAGGTGCTAGTACTTCGGTTATGCCTAAAAAGATAGCTGATGTCTTAGGTTTGAAATATAGCCCTTTGTCTAAATGAGTCCTACAACTTGATGGCTCAATTGTAACCACCTTAGGAGTCATCAAGGATCTTGATTCAACCCTCCAATCATGTCCAAGCCTAACAATTAGTCAAGATCTATCAATCATTGACCCGCCTCCTCTATTTACCCTATGTCTATCAAGAGAATCTACTGCCAAGGTGGGTGGTTACTTATCTTTTGATTGGTCTCACATGTTACTCAAGACAAGGTATTGTACCCGGTTTACCATACAAGCAGAGCCTATATTTTCCTATCATGTAGAGCCATATGTCTCGTCCCCTCTCCAAGCTAATTGTCTTATCTAAGAAGAACAAGTTTCAGTTCTTGAAGAGCAGTCTCTTCCACCCTCTGTTCCAGACCTAGTACTTGATGAATGGGTGGAAAGGCATCACAAATTTTATCCCTATGTTGAAGAACTAGAAGCCTATGAAACTGGGCTTGGTACTTATTGCATTCTAGAAGAAGACGCTATGCTTCTATGTGCGCTCATGGGAGACAAAGTTCAAACTAGTCTATGGAAGTTGTACTTTGATGGATCTAGAAGCAGAAACAATGCAGGAGTGGGAGTGGTTCTCATTTCCCTAAGGATGAGAAATTCTTTTTCACGCATAGGTTGCAGTTTATATGCTTTAATAATGTGGTAGAGTATGAAGCGCTGGTGCATGGCCGGAAATTGCTGAAAAGAAGAAAATTAAACGCTGCAGATCTTTGGGGACATAGAATTGATCATCCATCAGGTCACCAACAAATTCTAGACAAAGAATAAGCTTCTTAAATCTTATAAACATATATTTTGGGACCTACTTGAGAGCTTTAATGCCCTTAATCTATAGGTAGTCCCACGCAGAATGAACAAAGAAGCTAACCAAATGGCCGCGCTCGGTTCATAGTTTTCCCTTGAGGAATTTTTCAAAGGAAACACTCAACACATTAAGATGGTAATCAGACCATCCATCCCAGATAATAACACTAGCTAGAAAGTGTTCGACAGTGACGTGTAGATCATCTAGTTTATCTAGAATGAAGCTGAATTTTAAATCAGTATATGCAAGCTAACTTGCATGACATGCTATCTTGACCAAGTAATACTGACTAAAGACAAATAATTTTCCTAAAGGGCTGGTCACCTTAGAGAAAATTCCATCCCGATGATGTATTCAAGGGTGAAGAAAGATACATGTGTGTTGCGTAAGAGGATTGCTCCTCTATTACTATTGTGTGTGGAAAGGAGTTGCTGCTTAGTAGGACTTGTGTGCATGAAGAAAAACAAGCCTTCATTTCTCTCTGTCAAAAATACAGTGACATTTTTCAAGGGAGTATGAAGACCTCAAAGGTTTTGATCCAAGTGTTGCTCAACACTCCATTGACCTTGATCCTGGTATAAATCCCGTAAGCAATGACCAGTCAATCCAAAAATAGAGCCCCTCATGAGAAAGGAGTTATCCAAACTCATTGAGGAAAATATTATCTTTCCCATCAAATATTCCACCTGGGTCACGAATCTGGTTCCAGTGTAATAAAAATGGTGAAATCAAACTCTGTGTTGATTTCAGATATTTGAATAAGGCATCTCTAAAGGATCATTATCCTTTGCCTTCAATGGAGCATATTTTGTAGACTATAGCTGGTGCGTAGACGTTCTCCATGCTAGATGGGTATTCGGGTTTCAACCAGATCCTGGTTAAGGAAGAGGATCAATTCAAAACAACATTTACAACTAAGTGGGGAACATATGCATATCAAAAAATTCCCTTTGGTCTGTCAAATGTGGGCATAACATTTTAATGTGCCATGGATATTTCCTTCAAAGGTTACATCAATGAGTTCATCTTGGTTTACCTTGATGATATAACTATCTTCTCAAAGTAGAGTGCGGATCACATGGCACACCTGGAAAAGGTCTTTGAGAGATGCAGAGAATTTGGGGTATCTCTTAACCCCAAGAAGTGTAATTTTGCAGTGGCATAGGGCAAACTCTTGGGCCATGTGGTTTCGAAAGATGGCATCGTGATTGATCCTGAGTGTGTTTCAACCATCCTAGCCCTTTCCCTACAGCGCACAAAAAGGCCTTACAGTCCTTCCTTGGCAAGATTAACTTTGTTAGGAATTTTATCCCTAACTTTACGGGACTAGTTCAGCCCATCATCCTCATGCTCAAAAAGGACATAACCTTCAGATGGATAGCTAGAAGGAAGAGAAATCTTCAACAAGATCAAGAAATAGATTACTTGTGTGCCAACACTCATCAATCCAGATTACTCAAAGGATTTCATCCTTTATGCTTATGGCACCGATACAAGCATTGTTGTTGTCCTAACACAAGAAAAAAAAATGGTCTTGGAACATCTAGTGGCCTTCTTCAGCCATATGCTAAGGGATTATGAATTAAAATACAATCACATGGAGAAGCAGGTCTTCGCCATCATACACACACTCAAGAAATTAAAGAGCATGCTCGCCACAAATCATATCAAGGTGTTAGTATCCCACTCATCTGTCAGAGACTTCATCATGGGAGCAAAAATCAGTGAGAAGAGAGTGTGATGGGTGACAAAAATCATGGAATATGATGTGACTATTAAGGCCACAAAGTTAGTAAGAGGTAGTGCACTTTGCAAGAATATTTCTAAGGATGCGCAGAGTGAGCCTAAGGCTTCATTATTTTTGGATGAAGACTTGCCGTGTGTAGAACATGAACATAATATAGACCCTGACATGTGTGACTAGATAAAGGACATGATCACATTCATTTCCGAGGGCACATACTCTCCCAGTTTGAACAAAGCCAAGAGAAGGAATCTGAGGTTGCAATCTATCCCTTATGTTTTGATTGATGGAATTCTCTTTAAAAGAAATCTAGATGGCGTGATGTTAAGATGTATCAATGGCGTGCAGATGAAAAAGTGCTAGTAGAATTTCATGATGGATTCTCTGGTGGACACTTCTCTGCCAAGACTACAACAATGAAGATCATAATGGTAGGTATCTTTTGGCCTACCCTATTTTTAGATGCACACAGATAGGCCACAAAATTCAAATAATGCACTTTCTTTGCAAGAAAGAAAATATTGGTAGCTCTTCCCCTCCGGCCAATCTAAGCGGATCATCCTTTTGCACAATGGGTTATTTCCTTCATAGGCATTATCAATCCACCTTCAAGTGATGGAAACAAGTGGGTGTTGATAGCTACAGATTACTTCACCAGATGGACAGAAGTTGTCGCACTTAAGGAATCAACCGAGGAAGTCATCCTTGAATTTCTTGAGGGTTTAGTCACAAGGTTTGGTGTTCCTCAAACCATTATCTCTGATAATGCAAAGGCCTTCCTTAGTGCTAGAATCATTAATTGGGCTCTAAATCTGGGCATTTACCTAAGGACTTCTTCCAACTATTACCCTCAGGGAAATGGTCTCGTAGAATCAACAAACAAGAACCTGATTAGAATCATGAAGTGCACAATGAACATTGGCCAAAGACAATGGCATACAAAGGTCTTGCGCGTGCTTTGGGCAGATAGAATCACAGTAAAAAAGGCAATAGGAACTTTTCCTTACAAGCTTGTCTATGGCAACGAGGTTTCCTTCCTTTGACACTAGAACTAAATTCATTGGAACTTGCCCAATAGTTGGAATTTGAGGGCACAGATCAGAGAGAAATTAGGATGGCAGAGCTGGTTCATCTTAAAGATCTCAAAAACTCTACCATGATCAAGCTAGAACAACATCAGCAGGCAACAAATAAATGGTTTGACAGAAAGGCTAGGCCTCAAGCTTTCAAATTAGGGACCTGGTTCTAAAATGGGATGCTTGACAGAGCTAAACTAGGGTGCCATTCAAAGTTGAAGCACTTTGGAGTGGCCCATACATCATCAATTCCTACAAAGAAGCTAACTCTTTCGAGTTAACTCATCTAGATGGAAGCGCACTACAAATCCGAAGAACGGGATCTATCTCAAACCCTTCCATTAGGTTTGTTGCATCATGTTGTATATATTAAAGTAGTTTCAATTCCTCCAAGTGTGCTCTGCGCACATTGTTTGTTTGTACATAGTTCTTTCCCCTCATGTGCTTCATGTGCACGCTCTTTTGTTACTTCCAGAATGTAGAGCTTCTCTCAAGCAGTTGTGAGATTCAGAATAGAGTGCAGATATGATTTTCAAGTGATTACAGGGGCATTTTCATGATTGAACAAGTAGACTCCATGCCCAATGGATGCTTTAGGATACTAATCTCTTTCATCTAGCAGGTAGATGGCCCCAAAAGTTACCAAAACTGTTATCCAAATAGCTCTCCTAGCGATTTGGATAACTTACATACACATTCTGGCCCTAAGTTATTCATTGAAGAATTACGCGCGCTCAAAATCACTGGTACATTCCCTACGAGCCCCTTTCCTTTTCTCCTTCCACTTCTCCCTTACACCCACATTCCATGCGTTCACCTTCTTTCTAGTCAACTTGGTGCACCTCAAAAATTGAATCCAAAAGGGGAGACTCAAACAAGTGCCAGACCCCATGTGTCTCGAGCCCAAAGAGGGGCAGAAGAGTCAACACTAAAAGTCAAAAAGGCAGACATGGCAGGCCTAAAAGACTAAGTATAGAAGTGCTAGCGGAATCTGCCACGTGTCAACTAGGCACATATCCAAAGGTAAATCCAAAAGCGAAGGCCCAAATGAATGCGGGCTCATCACATAATCCAAGTTGAAAAATGGGACAGAGTGGGCCAAAAATCAACTAATTATGGAGAACGAGTGCTAGTTCACCACATTTTCAGGGCCCAAAAATGTAAGAGTAGCCATTGAAAATTCCAAGAGCCTATGGAAGATTCCACATTTCAACTCGACACTCCTTTAAAGGAAAAATATAGACCGGGTTTCTAAATGAGCACGGAGCCTCCACACGTCTGGTTTCATAAAAGCACAGGGTCGGGGTTGAATAGTCAAAGCATTGAGATAGAACAACAAAGGGTGACTAGTGTCACTGACGCTAATTCAAGAACAAAATTGGGGGATGGTTTCAAACAAGCGCTGTGCTGCGTGTCCCCGGCCGGATAAATGACCGCCGAGCAAAAGAATCAGCCAAAACATGAAGAAACTAAGCGAAAGAAGAAAAAGAAGCCACGTGTCGCCTCAACGCAACTTCAAAAGTGAAATACAAAGGCTGACCTCAAACATGTGCTAGCCCTCCATGTGTCCAGTTTCAAAAGGGGGGCCGTTTTGGTAGTTGGTTCCTATCATTTTATACGGACCCAATTCAAATTTCAAATGAGCATATATTTTGACTCAGTGCTCGAAATCTGACAAATCTGGCACCATTGGAAAGATCTCGGCCTCGTCTATGCCATGGATATTGGAAACTTTAATTTTGGAGAGGTTAGGTGGGGAAAATGAAAAAATGTCTTCATGTCATTAATACAAGATCTATTTTTCCCCAACAACCAAATCAGATTTGATCTGATCTGTCTTTCCTCCTCCTTTTAGGTGTGGAACAAGTAATTGATAGAGACATGATATATTTGGGGTGGATTTGCTTGAGGCATTGATGATGATGGTTGAGCTTCGAATTAGTTTTCCTACTTCTCTCTCTCCTTCTTCCCTCTGTGTTGAATCTATAAAGGAAGGGTTGAGGCTCATTGTAAAGGGTTGGAAATTTTGGATCCTTACGCATTTTGCTAAGGACACCATATTTCTCTATTTTGAGTTACAAACCTCTATGTATGGCTCTTGCATGTGGATATCGGCCTCTTTCATCATTGTAATAGTTTTGTGCATCTCCGAAGTAATAGAAGCATTGTTTTGTGACTATTCTCTATCCTAACGTGTTTGCATTCCTTCTTCTTTCCTTTTATTTTGTGTTGTGTGTTGGTTGTGCTACTTCAGGTCCCCTACAGTTCCATATTTGGTTGTGTTCCATGAGAACGATTTGGTGAATGCATCTTTCACTGTGCTACTCATGCCTAGCCTCCTTTCATGCATTCCCTGTCATTCTCACTCATAACAGATAGTGTTCATCCCTCTTTTCTAGTGTTATCACCTTTTAGTATAGTTTACTTCATGTTATCCTTCTTTCCCTAGTCCCTTGGCATGCTTAGCTTAGTTTCCCCTTTCAGCACTAGGAGTATCGATAGCATTAGAAGCAGATAGAGAAACGGTCTTCTCGGGGATCCGTCCCAAGCTTACAAGGTCACACAACTTGGGGACAGTTCCATTATGGTCTCAAACACCTTGGCCCTTTCAAGATCCAATACGTGGGTGCACATTTGAGAAACCAACAAGCCTCATTTGGGCCACTTAAATCAAATATTTTATTTAAGTCTTCTTAAGATATTTTCTTCAAGTTGTTTTCTATGAGCACCCTCACCATTGCACCAACAAAGAGTTTTGTAGTAATCCCTCACATTCAAGAGTAGGAAAAGGATGCATATTGGGAATACAATAGAGTTTAATTTATAATGAGAATGAGGTAAACAAGTGAGTTGAGTAGAATCACCTGTCATCAAATGAAGGAAGATTTTTCATTCAGCTCACACAAAAGAAATAAATTTTAGGGGGACTTACACTATGCAATGAAAGACATTTGATTGATGTGGTACAGTCCATTTGAGGATACTCAACTCTGAAAGACACGAACATGAGTATATATATTGCTTGAGGTTGATTCTCAGAAGAGGAAAATAATTGCATATCACATCATCCCATATGGATGCACCTAGGAACTATCAAAAGGGATGATGTGGCATCCCAATCATGTTTGAGGAAGTAAAAAAAAACATGACTAACTCATAACTTATCCACCTGGTAATATAAGAGAAGACATTTCCAAGAGAATAACAATAAAATAAAATATATGTTGTAAAGAAGAATATTCTCTTGGAGATTCATTCTTTTGGGGGGAAATGGAGAATGAGTTAGAGAGTGAAATTGTATACATGTGATGAGAATACTCTTGTTGGGGGTAAAATTTTCTATAATTTTAGAAGAGAAAGGCATAAACTAAGAGAAATCATTTCCCAATAACTTTTTTGAGAAACATGTTAATTCAAATCGAATCATGTCAAGATGGTTGCAAGCATACAACCATTGACAAGCATTAAGATTGCAAATGAAACTTTCCCTTCGATGATGAATTTGATGAGTTCTAAGTTAATTGTGTTTGATCATGAGCATTGTTGTGTTTTCTTTTAAGTTGAGATCTTTCAAAGTAACTATTCATGTTCCTATTGCAATCTTATGGTAAGAATCCTCTAAATCGCACAAGACCTCATTCTTGTGGTAGCATTGTGGTAATTGCGATTGTGTTGTGAGGAGAGCTTTCATTTCACTTATAATAAATAGTTTTAAATTCACTTTTCTTCCATTCTGTTGATGAAGGTTGTTTTTAAGTCTATGAGTGTATCTTAGGCATGATAGATCAGGGATCCTTAATGTTTTATTGAGTGTTTGGCATGAGATTTTATGTTTAAATTCTCAAATATTGTGTGAAACCATATATTCTTGGGCTTCCATGGGTGCACATCTTCTGGTTGAAGGTTTAGTGTTAGTTGTTTGAAACGCGTTCATATCCTCTCATGGAAGATCTTCTAACATTTGTTAAAATTTCTTAAATATTTGGTATAATCAACTTTATCTTGTTTAATTCCCCAACAAAATACATCCACAACTGATAAATCCTATAATAACACCCCATGTTAGCACTACTTATCCATAAATGCTAAGAATATTTATTGAATTTATCGTCATTTACTCAAAATATACAGAGCAAGCCGATTTTATTGTTGTCTTTAGTAACTGAACCTTGTCTAGGAGGCATCTGCATTTTCTAGGGTGACAACTCGTGAGAGTTAGATTATGTTGCATTGACCATGTCTTCTCAAGTTTATTTCTCAAATGCCCTAAAAAGGAGATTCAAATATTTTTGATCCATTCATTTCCCTTGAAAATACAAGTTACAAAATAAGTCCTCTCACCTTGGTTGAAGGCAGATCCTAAAGTAGTAGGATAGGTCAAACCGTTAGCATGGTGTTATCCAATGTCTCCAAGATCAAGTAAAAAATAGTCATTTAGACCCTTCCCCGGCTACAAAACGACTAAAACTATGATCTATCTATCTTTAAGCATATTGCTCAAATTTATTGATGTTGTTTGGATTTAAAGGGAGAACTAATTTGGATACCAACACTCCAGATGAAAT
Source organism: Taxus wallichiana var. yunnanensis (assembly GCA_018340775.1). Classification (NCBI taxonomy): domain Eukaryota; kingdom Viridiplantae; phylum Streptophyta; class Pinopsida; order Cupressales; family Taxaceae; genus Taxus; species Taxus wallichiana. The sequence continues at coordinate 578,522,256 of CM031244.1, read as the reverse complement.
TTTCAATCAAGAGAGCATTTCAATTCAAATTGACATTCACGATAATCCCATTCCCCATCCAACTCAAACTTCTTTAAAACATTCCAAAACTCATATCAGAAATGTATGAGTGGGAAGTGGACTATGGGAAGCAATTATAAATTTGAATGGTCAACCAAATATCCATTCATTGAACTTGTTGAACCTAAAAATAGTATTGATACTCCTACATAATGTAGATGTACTATCTGTAGTTGGAAACTAGGCAGAGACCAAAAATGCAATTGAAGTTGGATACAATAGAGAAGCATTGTGGGAAGGTATATGAGTCTAAAAATCAAGATGATGGAACAGTTATAAAAATAACTAGATGGAAAACTAAGGAATATTGTTTACATATGAGATATGCTGCAAAATATGACAATCATCATAAACATCTTCAAGACCTAGTTGAGAAAGGTGGAACAATAAAGGATAAATTTGAAAAATCTACTGACATAAGTCTTCAGGAAAAAATCATTCAATTTAGAACAATATTTCACATTTTAAAGAAGGGAAGACCAATTTTAGATCTCATTAATTATAAGATATTGTTTCAATCTAATGGGTTTCCAAATATTCCAACAACACACTGGTCAGATACCAGTGCATGGGAGATGGAAAAGTGTATGGGAGAAATTGAAATCATTGATTTGAGAGAGAAGGTAAAAAATGCAAATTTTATCACATTGTCAATTGATGAGGTCACAACAAAGAGAGACAATACATCCTAGGTATGCATGCATGTCTACACTTTCAGTTTCAATAACCATTTCAGGGAAAATCATCTACTAGCTATGCACAAAATGATGGAGAATCAAACGCCGAGAACATCTACAAACTTGTTATTAAATTTTTAATGGAAATAACTAGTATGAATGATCATTTGATATCTGCAAAGCTGATTTTTGTAGGAGATGATGGTGTATCTATCATGCAAGGTCACAAAACTGGACTTTGTATTCATCTATAAACAATCATAGCCCCTTACATGATACCTATTCATTGTATGGCTTACCGAATGAATTTTTCTTATAATATTGTAGGTAATTTTGAAAATTTTGCTTAGGTGGAGGAGCTGATACAAGTCTTGTATTCATATATGTTAAGCAATCTTAAAAGAGTTTTGGAGTTTCAGAGATTTTATGTTGGAATAACAAATGGTAAAAATTACTATAATATGTTGACACAAGATGGATATCATTATGTGAACTAGCTTGTGGGGTTTTTTGAGGAATGCGAGTGCTCTTAGCAGGTATATGTTCAAGCATCGAAGAGAAGTGGACAAGGCTAAAGATATGATGTATTGCTTGACATATTTAGAGACATTATTAAATTTATGTGGTATTTTTCCAATGCTGAAGGAAATAAATAGCTTGGTGAAACATGCTCAGGAAAGATCCATATACATTGTTGATTTTATAAAATTAAGGAGACAAGTATGTATGATTTTAGATACCTTATATTGCACCCAAGACTGGATTCAGAAGCCAATTTTTAGCAACTTCAAGGTTTTGACAAATACAAAATATCCTAACAGCTATTTAAAGTTCAATATCAGTGGTCATCTTTGTATTTCTGTTGATGGGAAAAATATTCCAATGCACACTTTATATAGAGATCCTTATGTAAGGTTTTGAACTTGAGGAAGTACTAGTCACAAACTATATTTTTATGATTTTCGATACACGTAAGAAATTTATGAAGATATCTCGAGACATTATCTTTTAATATCGAGAGAGCGTTTTTAAAATAGTGATTTGCTTAAAGCCATGGGAGTTGTAAATGCCATTTTTGGAATTCGATGATTGATAAACAACAAAGAGCTACAAACTTTGGGAAATCCATGGCTGCACTTATGGAGCAGTTTTGCAAATCTTTAGATGTTGATGGAGGGGAATTAAATGGTATACTTGAAAAAAATTACTCATACTACAATCCCAACATTTTGCATATACAATGTCTAATCAATATAATTCTATTATTGACCAAACAGAAATGGGATTTATAACACTATTGTGGAGAAGTATGTATTAGAGTAGCATTCGAAAGAAAATATAAGTATGGTGAGGGTACGTCTTAGGAAGGATTAGTTTCCAAAGGGGACATAAAATAAACTAAAGTATAAAATTATTGGTCCATGTAGGATTATGAAGAAAATGAGTGATAATGCCTATAAGGTGGAGCTATCTAAATAATTAACTATTTCACCATTTTTATTGTATTTGACTTGTATAAGTTTTGGTCATGAGGAAAATGTTGAGGAGGAATAAAATGGAAGCAGTAGATGCTAAAGAAGAAAAAGGAGAGGGTGATGTGTGTCTTAGAAAAAAGACAAGCATTCTACTAGGCATGAGAGATACAACAAATATTTGGTATAATGGGAAGGTTTAGAGAAATAATAAAATACTTGGAATCTGAGTGTAAGTTAAAGAATATTGACATCTGTAAAATTGGATGAATTCAATCAACTGAATTTCCAAGAGCAAGATTATTTTCATCTAGGGGAGAATGATGTGGGAACATAACTTCCATAGACCATAAATTTTGATCCGCCCATCAGATTTCCTTAAAATATTATAGAGAGTTGGATTGTGAAGATTGCATCACCATGTTAGTTGATATTTATCAGCTAGTCATTTTAGTGTTTTTGGGGCCACATTTCTTCATCTAGGGATCTAAAATTGGCTCAAGACTTTTTTAAGGATTGTCTAGAACTTAGAGTTTTAATAAATTTTTTTCCGCTTTATGGAATAATTCAAGACTTGGTAGAAGCCTTAATTTAGGGAGGTATTTCATGTGGGTAAAATTTGGGGTCCATCTGAGGTGTTTTAATTTTTAGGGTTTTATTTTATATAGTTAGTGGGAAATAAAAAGTGGATTGTAATATTGGGAGATATTAGTCTGGATTCTATAATGAGTAAGAAGATATTTTGAATTTTCTCGAGTTTTATAAAAATTTTGTGTTTTTGGAGGAACTTTGACCTCTTGCAACTAGATATAGACACAAAATCTATGCACTTGGGTACATTTCTTAGTCCTAGAGCATAATAATATATACATTATTCATAAGTAAGAAAACTAGTAATTGACTATTTCTTTCGGGCCTTTTGTTTTGTTTTTATAATTTTGTTGACTTTACACACCCTAGCCATGACCATGTCATTATTTAGTTGATTTATCTTTAATGGCATTAGATGCTAGCACCAGATTAGGACTCTAACACCCAAGCATTCATGTTTCTATTGGGCGCTCTGATCCTTTCTCCCCTTTTTTCACTCGTTTGGGTCTATTTGACTTCTTAGTCATCTTTTATACTTTTGGGTCGGCCTTCTAGTTTTCACTTACGAAATTCAAACAAGGGAATCACATATATACGTAGTTATGCTCTCAAATGAGCTAAGCATTACATATTATCACTTAAGCTTGTATCCAAATGAACAAGATCATCACAAAGCATCCATCTAGTACACTCACTCAATGGACAAGGGTTGCATCACTCTACATACACAACATAGGAGGGGAAGTCTATTCTATTCCATCCCACACATTCTATACATTTTCTATATTCTAGATCTAGCCCACTATCATTATGTAATTTTCACAAGGGCATCCTAGAGCATCATTACACACACTTACACACATAACTACATGGATTCCAAAATGTAGTGCAGCACTTGGTATTAAATTCACTCTTCAGGTGACCATCGGGGTCAACCTGGCTCCACATACCGTATATTTATTTTTAGGATTTGATGTGGTTTGTGGGAATGTGCAGAGGTACAATCGATGACATTGGATTAATATTAGAGTCACAAACGGAAACTAAAAGTGAATCTCCCCTAAACAAAAAGGATCGGAACCTAAGCATCTCGATGGACACTAGCACCCAAATCCAGTCACTAGTGCCTAAGTGCTTCTGTCCTCCCATGGGAACTTCTGTGTTGTATAGTTCTGGGTCTTTAAACCTCCGAGAAGCCTTGAAAATTATGCTTCATCTATTTCATCTATTCACCTATCTAGAGTACTTCCCGATCACTCAAAACCAGATAAGTCACATATCTCTCTCATTTGCTTAGGGTTTCATATTATTGCTTGCTTGTTATTTGTCCATTTGTTGTATTTTATCATTTGTATATGATTCATTACAGAAATTACTCTAAAATTATATTTAAATTCAATTTATATTAAATCATTTGGAAAACATGTTTATTACATGCCCATTATCATATCTTTTATGGCTTCCCATCCCTTTGATTCCAATGCTTCCCCATTGTATATCCAAGTTCAACTTCATAATATCCTTGTTAAGCATGTCTTAGTTGATCCTAGATCTGGTCTTAACATATGTACTTTTTCCTTTCTCTATCAAATAGGACTTTCTTCTACTCATCTCAATCCATCTACTCTTTCTATCAGTGGCTTTGATGTTACACCTAAACAAGTATTGGGCACAATATGTCTTCCCCTTACCATGGGATCTTTTACTTGAATAGAATCAATCCAATAAACTAATAAACAAGAAGTTATACTAAACAAAATATTCAAGATAATCAAAGACAACAAATGACAAAACACAAGATTTAACCTAGAAACCCTTTCAGGAAAAAACCTAGCATAATAACTTCTCTCTCTTATTGCATTAACTTAACCGTTTACAATACAATAATGTACTTCCAAGTTCTACTTTACCCTACTACATCTCCAACTATTTGTAAGAAAAACAGTAAGAAACCGTCAAAACGGTTTTACAATACAATGGGTACCAAAACCATGGGCTAATAAACACCCATAACGGTTCCCCATAATTCATGGATTATGACACCACCCATATATATGTATGGATAAAAATAGCTCGTGGAAGAGGTGTACAGTACTCATGGGTTTACGATATAGAAAATATACAACACATTCTAACATTCTCCCACTTGTTGTATACTTTGCAAAAGGGGGCTACACTACTATATAGTCAGCATCTCAGGGCTTTCAAGCCCATCAATTTTCTTGCACCAATAAATTTTCTTAGCACTCACAACCTTAATTAAAGATTCAACAACATTATCCTTTGTGTCCGCCTTACTTAGTAGTATCTTCTTCTCCTCCACCATTTCTCTTACAAAATGGTATTGAACATCAATGTGTTTCATTCTTGAATGATACTCAGGGTTATTTTCTAGAAAAATTACACTTTGACTGTCACAATTGATCCTTACAACATTTTGAGTGAACCCAACAGTGGAGATCAATCGTCAAAGCCAAACCACTTCTTTACTTGCATGAGTAGCTGCCATGTACTCAACCTCTGTGGTGGATATTGCAACACTTTCTTGACGTTTACTCATCCAACTTACCGCTCCACCAAACAAGTTGAACACATAACCACTGGTAGACCTATGCATATCCAAGTCTCCACCCCAGTTAGAATCCACAAAACCATGTAGATCTAATGTTTTACTTTCATCAGGTTTTCCCTGATAATAAATTACATAATTAGATGTCCCATGCAGGTACCTGAAGATTCTCTTTACTACAATCTAATGTTCCTTTCCAAGATTTGACATGAATCTTCTCACTACTCCCACTGCATGTGTAATATTAAGTCTAGTACAAACCATTGCATACATCAAACTACCAACTGCACTAGCATATGGTACCTGAGACATGTCCTCTATTTCTTCTTCAGTTTTAGGACATTATTCAGAAGATAACTTTTGACCAATAGGAAAAGGAATACTAATAGGTTTACTTTCATGCATTTGAAACCTTTGCAATATCACCTCAAGATACTTTCTTTGATTTAACACTAGTTTCCTATTTACATGATCTCTTTTTATTTCCATGCCCAAAATAAATTTTGCAGCACCGAGATCCTTCATATCAAAATGAGATGAGAGTTGAGATTTAACATGACTAACCAATTTCTTACTATTACCAATTAACAACATGTCATCAACATACAATATAATAATGATAACATATTATTCACCTTCATATTTAAAATAAACATAGGGGTCATCTTTACTTCTTTCAAGCCCAAGTCTCAACACATACCTGTCAAATTTATGGTTCCACATTCTTGGTGATTGCTTCAAGCCATATAATGAATTTTTCAGCCTACACACCAAATCTTCCTTTCCTTTGATCTTGAATCTTTCTAGCTGTGTCATGTAGATTTCCTCCTCAATCTCACCATGCAAAAATGTTGTCTTAACATCCATCTGCTCTATTTCCAGATTGAAAGTAGAAAAAATAGCTAAAATAAATCTAATAGAATGTAACTTAGCAACAAGAGAAAATATCTCACCAAAATTGAGTCCCTCCACTTGAGAGAAACCCTTTTCCACAAGGAGAGCTTTATACTTTTCCATTTTCCCATCTGCATTATAATTCTTCTTAAACACCCATTTACAACCAACATGTTTTCTTCTAGGAGGTAATTTCACCAAGTCCCATGTATTATTCTTATATAAGGACTCCATTTCTTCCTCCATAGCCTTTTTCCAAAAATTTCTTTCATTAGATCCAAAAGCCTCCTTCACATTCTTGGGTTCATCATCAGTAATAGATAAAACTAACAAAATAAAATTAGAATGGAAATCAGGAGGACTATACCTCTCAGGTGTCCTTCTCAAATAATCTGATCTTCTTAAGATAGGATTTTCTAGTTCAACATCTTCTGGTTCCTCATCTTCTTCATCTAAATATTCCCCTTGCTGCAACTCTCTTTGTGGTTCATCTTCTGTAGTCACATGAAATTCAGACACATATTCATCTTCCTCAATTTTAACATGATCTTCCTCTAGTTTTGCTTCTTGCTCTGGAATTTCCTTAAGCTCTCTAAAAATTACATTACATCTAAAAACAACCTTATGTAATTCTAGATTCCAAAACTTGTATCCTTTTACGCCATTAGAGTATACAATAAATATGCACTTAGTAAATTTATTATCAAACTTGGTTCTTTTCTCTTTCGGAATACATATAAGAAATAAAACCAAATACACGTAAATGTCTAATAGAGGGTTTCTTACCAGTCCATGCTTCATGTGGAGTTTTCCTTCAAGTACAAATGTCGCTGACTATTAAGCAAATAGTACACACTGATTGACACTACTTTTCCCGTAAGTTTTTGTCCAAACTGGCACCACTGAGCATACTTCTACACTTATCCATCAATGTTTTGTTCATCCTTTCTGCAAATCCATTCTGTTGTGGCATATATGGAGTTGTCTTTTGCCTTTCTATTCCACACTCTTTACAAAATTTCTCAAAGGCATTAGAGCAATATTCCCCACCATTTTCACTTCTCAAAACCTTTATCTTCCTTTCTGTCTGATTTTCCACAAGAGCCTTAAACTCTTTGAATTTATTGAAAACCTCATACTTGTTCCGAATAAAATATACCTAGGTATTTCTTGAGAAATCATCTATGAAACTAACATAGAACATGGATTTTCCTAATGATGGAACTTTTACAGTCCAAAACATCACTATGTATCAAATGTAGAATTCCTTCTGATCTTGTAGCATTCATAGGAAACTTTACTCTAGTTTTCTTTCCAAACACACAATGCTCACAAAAATCTAAATCTAAAGCACAAATCAAAAATTTGTTCAACCATATTGTTAGCAATTTAAATTACCCGAAAGATAAGTCAAATGAGGTCGACAATTTTTTTAAGAGATCCCCTGTCAATGAATTTTCAAGTCTTGGAGTATAAGTGTTGAATTTCAGATTTTCAGAGTTTTCATTTTGAAAGTTTTTCCGAAAGTCCGAAAGTTTGAAATTCCAAAATTTTCGGGTTTTCAGGTTTTCAGAATTCAGACCTTTTGTTCAAACAATTTGTGTTTTAGTTTCATTTTCCCTGAAGTCTGAAATCTTGAATTTGTGAATTTTCAGACTTTCGGGTTTCGAAACTTTTCATCACCAATTCACCTTTTGTTTGCAATTTCCCTGAAGTCCAAAATCTCAAATTTTCAAATTTTTAGAATTTCAGGTTTTTTAGGTTTTAGAGCTTCAGAGTTTTCTTGAGCATTTATTTCTTCACCAACCCCGTATGGATTGGATTTTTTCCATAAATGTCAGGTTTTTCTATTTAAACTCAATTTTCTACCGTCATTTTCACCTTTGACGATCTCTCGACATCCATTTTTCTTGTCTTTTTCAAGGTATGTTAATTTTTGTTTCTTTTTTGTTTTAGATTTTCTTTTTTGTTCTCGTATTTTTTTTTTCTTCCCTTTTTGTTTTTTCCGGTGTTTTCATTTTGGACTTCCTTTTCACCGTGTTATCATTTTTCAGTTATCTTCAGTTTCTCAGGTTGTTCGCAAAATCATCTCGAGGTAGATCTCAAAGTTTTCACAAAATTTCTAGTTCTCGCTTCAAAGAGATTAGTTCGACACTTCGGGAAACTCACTTCGGGAATTGCTGCAGGATTTCGGGAGAAATTATTTCAGAGACTTCCATTTCAGAGGAAGTGTTTTCGGGAGAAATCATTTCGGAGAAGAAAATTTTGGAGATTTCTTGATTTCAAAGAAAATGTTTTTGGAGAAATTCACTTCGGAGTTTTGAGGAAACACACTTCAGGAAAAAATTTTGGGAAACTCATTTCGGAAAAATTTCTTTCAGAGGTTTTCATTTCAGAATTTCAGACACTCTCGTTTCGGGATTTATTTTGGCATTTTTTCTTTTTGGGCTTTCAGAGATCCTAATTTCGGAGATTTCTTTCAGATATTTCCATCCTGCAGACTTTCAGAGTTTTTCTTCTTTGGCATCTGAAATCCAGAAATTCATGTGTACTTCTACTTCAATAGAGAAAGAGAAGATGAAGTATTCATTCCTTGGAGTTTCTCCTCAGACTTGCCTATCTTTTGATTTAGGCAACATAGGGGATACTGACTTGGGTCAGATTGACTTCCTAGATTTCTAGAGCAGAGGGAAGGCTCCTAATAAAAATCCATGGATGTAGGTAATTTATGACAGCAGGCTTGTCCTTGCGGCTGGTTTTCCTACTTCAATGCATTGTCCTGAGTTTGTTCTAGCTGCAGTTGCCCACTTTGATGCAGATTCTATGTCAATTAAGATGATGAAAAAGGTGGTCATTTACGTAGATCCTGATTTCTTTGAAGATCTTCTCAAGCTACCTGACATTCCAAACTATGCCACTATTTCACCCGAAAGCGTAGTAGAACATTGGAACAACGATGTTGATTCATGTACCAAGATTGTCATGAAAAGCTACTTGGCTAAGAGCATGGCCAAGTTGCCAAAAACCTTGTACAGGGCAAACTTCATCCAGGAAGTCAATGACATAATCATACTACTCAGCCGAGTCTCAGGCCTCCCAGCTACCAAGGAATTCCAAGAGTGGATGTTTTTATACATTGCCACTATCAAGAAGAACAAGGAGCTTATTAGGTGGGGAGAGCATATCAGTAGCTCCATCTACTATCAGCTGGGTAGAGTGTCAACCACAAAATCATTTTACATGACATCATTCTTGGTCTATGCTGCCACTACTATGGGAGATTTTCCTGGACTAAATACCAAGGGGGTTCGTAGCACATCCCAGATTTATGATTTCTATCCCCAACTCACTCTGAGTGAGGGGTGTAAGCACTTTCAAAGGGTCAACGATGCTTTCTTCGCAGTCATCTGCTACCACTTTGATAAAGAGTTATATAATCAGATAATTTCTAATGAGGCCTTCAAAGAAGTATGGGAATGGGGAGCTATCTATCTCTAATTTCCCACTTTCACCTACATTCAAATTCCGGGTTTCGTTGGTGCCCCTAGAAAATTACCAAGGTGTCCTATGGACAAATGGGTTCTACTGAAGTTGGTTCAAAACTATCGGATTACCATCGGATCCAAAACAAGAGCCATAAGGTGGGAGTGCATTTTTAGGTTTCAATTGGCCGGTATACTTGTCTCAACATTCACAAATCCAAAAATGGATGCAGAGATTGCCGAGGTAACCCTACGTACTTTTCATCCAAGAACAAACTTCGACTACTTGGGAAGTTTGGCGAGATAGGATGGTCAACTTCCCACACATCTCATTTAGAAGACATTTGGATTCATTATCGGGATGAGTATATCATCCGATAAAGAGATTATGAAAGATTGGATGTAGATGAAATTCACCAGTATGGGATAGTTGAGATCCCAGTAGATTTGCAAGATGACGGTGAAGTATTGGATGAAGCATATAAGACCAAAGGTATTGCTGATCAACCACTTCCATGGATTGATTGGTATCAAGAAGAATACTCCAATACAAAGGATATAGTGGGTCCCATTCTTCAAAGGACCTACAGGTGGTTGGCTACTTTTGGGATCAAACCCAAGGGAGTTGAGCAGGTTATAAGTAAAACAGCCCCACCAAAAGTACCCACAAAGGGAAAGCGGTCGATTCAGAAGACCCCCACAGTACCAAGGAAAATTTCATTTGTTGTCGAAAGTTCATCTCTTCTCCAAACTCCTGTTTCTCAGGAAATACCTTTAGCCAAGACTGGGGTAGATGTGATTGTGATCAACGATTCTCCTAATTGTTCACAATGTTCATCACTTCCTTCTTCTCTTTCATTATCCCTTCCTCCATCAGTTCCTCCCACTTCTACCATCAGTTCACTCTTCCCATCTCCTTCTATGGCCCAAGTATTCTCATCCCTTCCAGCTCTCTCGGTTGGAGAGAATATTGGATCACCTCTCCCTCCTCCACTTCCTTTGTCACTTCCTTTTCCTACCATTCCTTCTTCCAATATTGTTGTATCAATTCCCACTGCTGTATTATCAATCACCCCATCATCATTGCCACCTAGACACCCATGAATGTTCCCAAGACCTTGCCTCAACTCAAACCTTGAGTGTCACACCTACCATTCCATCTTCTTCATTATTAGTTATTCCAAAGTGGTTATTTAGGTAAACCCCTAAAGAAAAAAAGAAGGTGCCTCTAGAGATGTCATGGATCTTAGTATCTTGGAACAAACACCTAAAAGGTAGGCCAAAATACCAAGCACCATGTCAAATCTAATAGTAAATTAATCTAGAGAATGGGTGATAGAGGTCGCCACCCCCCCGAGGGAAAACCAAGGAAATAATCACGGCGTGAATTATCATATTTCCATAGTTTCATTGGGAAAGGCCACTCATGAGGGAGCCAAACAGGATGTTCACACTACTGGGGGCCCTGATGGTGAAATATGACAAGGATAAAGCTACGAAGGATGAACTAATGGCTAATGTCGAGTAGCTCACATCTTTGTTACTGAGAGTTACACAACCCATTTCATCTATTGAGTCCTCATCTACTACGGCCTTAGCGGTTTCAGCTTCTATTGATGACTTCTCTTATCATGAGCTTGAGGAACTTGGCCAGAAAGGGAGATCAGTAAATGGGTGGATCAAATGAATATTGTAGGAAGAAAATCTTTGATCAAAGAAGATGTGGAAATCTATAATGATTTATAGGAGGCAAATATAACTATTCAAAAATGGATGAGGCTTTCTCGAGTAAAGCAACAATCAATCAATTCAGCCACATGGGAAGAGGTTAGGGAAGTGGATTCCAACTTGCTTCTTTAGGAAGGGGTGATTGATGATACCTCCAAGTTGTTTGAATATCAGAAAGCTATGGAGTTCATGTGTCAGGTGTTACAAGACTTGATTAAAAAATTGGATGACAAGTGATTAGAAATCACAGATGCCTTAAATGACATATCACAAGAATTTGATATTGCTCATTGTAAATTCTTCAATGAGAATATCAATGCCCTCCCTGAAGAACAAATTTAGGAAAATTTAAAGACTTGGTGAAGCAGGATGATGATGTCATAAGAACTTTTAATTATGATTCCATCGATCAATGGTCTTGTGCTAGAACTTCATAGGAAGGATGTCCAAGGTCATTTTCAAATTGAAAAGAATACCAACCTGAATTACCATAGAGAGAAGAAAGTAGACGTAGTAAATACTATGCATGTGGACCTGAAGACGAAGAGATCCAGGGGATAATCAAATGTTTTTTGAATACAATCAAAGACTAGCTATATGGAAGGAAATCCAGGAGGAGCTCGAAAAAGGTGAACAAGTTGCAAAGCCAAATCAAGGTTGCACAACCATGGAATGACAAATTCAAGCTCTAGATCGGTTAGAGTTGTAGCGTTGACTCAGTCAAACCCTTGCAATAGTTTTTCTATTTTCATGGGAGCTTGTTCACTTAATTTAATGACATTTCTATTTTTAGTAAAATGTTAGTTAAGGGCCCAGTTGTAATGGCTCAACCTAAAGAACTTATAAATAGATGAATACTTAGAGTTCATGGATATACAAATTTTCAAGGTTTTGGTGATTTTACTCTTCAAGCTTGGAAGAGTATTTTCATATATTTGTGAAGTCCCTTTTAATTTTATTGAGAATTACACTCTACCATTTGAAAGTCTAAATTATTGTGTGAAATAATTATTTATTACATGCTTTGTGAATGTGATTCCTTAGTATGTTTGAGTAACTTGCCTTTACTTCAGATTATTTATTGTATGCCAAGATTAAGTGATGAGGTTATTTTCTCTTCAGCTATGATTGTATTTCTCCTATTGTTGATTGGAAGTTACATTATCTTTATTTTACGTAAAGTGGGTGTTTAAGATGTGCTTGTGTTAATTTTTCCAATAAAGTTATCTGTGTATCTAAAACCAAATCGTGTTCTTTCTCTTTTGTATAAGTTCAACAAAGGAATGTGTGTTCTAGTTTGTGGTACTCATACCCTTTTAGTTACAATAGGTGAAAGTGATTTAGGATGCTAGCATCTCACTCACATAACCCTTCCAAAAGTTGAACATCCCTGCTCTTTGGTGCATCACCACTTCTAGTTTAGGATTTATTTCTTTGCAATTTCTCCTTAATCTCAGGAAGAGTCATAGCACCTAGTTTAAACAAAGGAATCTTGCATTCTCTAGAGGTTCACCTCGAACCCAAGTCCCATTGATTGAGAGGTGATCCCACGTGTCACTATCACACCGAATGTCGTGATTCATTTCGTGCCATTAGGGGGTGCAAGTGATTTTGTGACAACAGCTTTTTTGCACATGCCGGTGGGATAGAGTTGGTACTTCTCTTCTCATTTTTATCAATCTAAGTACCTGGCGACTCCATATCTCTGGATTTCAAAGTTCAGTATATCAACTTATGTGAAGGATTCATACAAGAGCTTCTCCAAGGTAGGGAAATTATCAACATACAGATTTCATTATCCCCTCCAAGAAGAAGAGGTAGAAGTCCTTCAGTCACCACACCTGTAGCTTTTCCTCGTAGGGGGCATTCAACTCCGCCTGACGGACATTTTCCTCTACCAAGGCATAATCCATGTAGATTCACAATGGCAGCAAATACTTGTCCTCCTTTTAATGCTAGCAGCCCCTTGCAGTTGGCACAGAGAGATGCTATACCAGTAGCCGCCCTTAAAATTTTGCCATTTTTTAATGGTGAAACTAATATTTCCCCTCGGGAACACATACTGGATGTAGCAAGCATTTGCGTAGTTCACAGTATCACAGAAGATAACATAGCAGTTCAAATTCTTGCTACTTATTTTAAAGGAAGGGCACTTCAATGGTTCAGGAGCTTAAACATTGGTTCGATTACTACATGGAATGAGTTGGGCACCAAGCTTTGCAAGCAAGTAGTTCAAAGACAAAAGTGATCATTTATCCCTTGTGGAACAATTCCATACCATCAAAAGATCTCCTCAAGAATATATGAGTGATTTCAATCTTCACTTCGACAAAACTTGGAAATGGATTCTAGCTCTTGTACATCCATCTCCACAAAGCGCTTTCCTATATTATTTATGAGCGTTGAATAGTGATATTGCCATCCTGATTCAATCGATGGGAGGTAATATTGTTCCTGACGTCTATGAAATTGTTGTCACAGCTGAGAATTTCCTAATTCAAGTAGGTAAAATTGCCCCTAGGCCTCTATGCCTATGTTTGCAGAACTCGCAGCCAACACCAGCTCTTGCGCCAATTCCGATAGCTTTGAATTCAATAACCATGCCTTCATCCAACCCTGCTAATGACCTAGCTGAGGTGAAGTCACTATTGCAAAACTTTCGAGAATGAACTTGTGGTAATGAAGAGGCAAGCAGTCCCAATATACTTGCCCCTTCCAACCTCAATATCAAATGAATCATTCTCCCTTTCAAGGAAATAGTCAGTCACAGAACCAAACCATAAGCCAAGCTACCAATATTAAACCTTTGAATTCCTAAAATCCTTCTGCTACCAGTTCTTCTAGAGCCATAGTTCCCATTCAAAACAATCTCATCCAAGATTATGAATGGTGTTATCCTTGTTCCTAACCCCACAATCAGAATCTCTACCCAAATGGAGTTTTGAGTCAGGCTCTCATGGTCCAAAGTATATCCAGCCCATCAGAATCGCAGAGTTGAGACAACAACCCAAGATAATCAGACTCCACTCACTGAAGAAACCACATTAGTAAATTGGCAATCTGATGATTTTTGTGGACTAAGTGTCGACACCTCCTTAGTGGCTTCAAATACGCGTTCCAAAAAGAGGGCAATAGAACCAAAAAGTTCTAAAGCTGACCAAATGTCTACTTCACATCCTCAAACACAACCAGTGATAGATAAAGATGCAGGGAGGAAATCATCGGAAGTATCCACAAGCCAATCTCCAAAGAGTAATGGACCTATAGTTATGATAGTGCCGAATAGACATTTTCCAAGAGAAGATACTAATGCCCAGAAGAGCATCAGCAAGGTAGGGAAATACCATTTCAGTATCATAGAGTAGATGAAAAAGAATAATTTGAGCGTTACCATGTGGGATGTGCTTTTGATACCGTCTCAGCAGAATTTGCTACGAGAAGCTTTAAATAGTTTTGGCACTACTGATAGACCATCGAGTCATGGGGCATCCATATCAACTAGTCTATGTCAACCAGAGACAAAAGGGATTCCCAGAGCAAATAAGCCACCGCCATTTTATATCTCTCTAATCATCGGCAATCATTTGGTTCATAATTGCATGATCGATTCAGTCGTGAGTTTATGTCATGGCCTGAAGCAAATTGCGGGCATATTGGGATTTCATATACCCCAATTTCAAAAGGAGTAGTTCAATTGGATGGCATGGCAGTCAAGACTATTGGGATCATTAAAGGGCTACAACTCACCATCCATGCATGTCCTAGTTTTTCATTCACACAGACATATCGGTCATCGATCTCCCTCCTCTCTTTTCCATTTTCTTATCATGAGACTTCACCACCAAAATGGGTGGTTATTTATCAGCAAACTGGTCGCACATGATTTTGAGAACTCGGTATGGGACGAAGGTGACTATAAGAGTTGAACCCATTTTGCCACAACCATGTGGAACCATACACAGTCAAGCCCGTAAATGGAAATTATGCCATTGGTGAACCCGAAGAGGAAGGTGTAGACCACGAACCAACTACTCTCATAGAGGAGGTTCCTGACATAGTCCTTGATGAAGTAAGTACAGATCACCAATATGACCCGTATGATGACTTGCTGGCAAATGAAGAGTTTGGTCTATTGTTTTTAGAAGAGACTGGATTGGGAACATACTGTGTACATGAGGAAGGTGTGATTGTTCCACAATTGGTCAAAGTGCCCAAGTGATTCGAGGGACTATGGAAACTTTTATTTGATGGCTCAAGGAGAAAAAATGGATCCGGTGCAGGAGTTATGTTGATCTCTCCAAAAGGAGATAAATATTTCTCATCCTTCCGATTGCAGTTTAGTTGCACCAACAATGTTGCTGAGTACGAAGCCCTAGTGCAAGGGATCCAGCTGGCTCAAAAGAGGGGAATCAAGGCTCTGACTGTGTTTGGAGATAGTGAATTGGTTGTTCATCAAGTAACAACATGCAACACATCCAAGAACGATCTTCTAAGATCATACAAAAATTGAGTTTGGGATCTAATTGAAGATTTTGAGGCTTTTGGAATTCATGCAATTCCCAGAAGTCAGAATCAAGATGCTGATAGGCTGGCCATGGTGGGCTCACAATATGACATACCTATTGATATCATGGAGGAAAGACAACAAATCATCAAAATGGTAGTTCTTCCTACAGTACCCGACAATGTGAGTAGTTGGCAAGTGTTCGACAGCGATGAACAAATTGTCCTCTTCCTACAACAAGAAGCAGAGTTCGCAGTCAAACATCAAAATAAATTTAAGAAATCCTATGGTGATCAAGTCATCTAGTTGAAAGGAAATAAGTTACCAAAAGGCCTGGTCACTCTCGAATCCATTTTTGACACAGATGATCAGGTCAAGCGGCAAGGCACTAACATGACAATCAAAGAGAAGATTTGAGGAGGTTGAGGTAGCTAGCGAGAAATTTCTGAAGATTGGAAAAGTGTGCACTAATCAAGAAAAGAAATCTTTCACTGAGTTGTGTCAAGAATACCACGACATCTTTGCTTGGAGTTATAAGGACCTACGTGGTTTTGATCCAGGCCTAGCACAACATACTATTGAACTAGACCCAAGTTCTAAGCCAGTTCATCAAAAGTAGAGGCCGATCAACCCCTCGAATTGAGCCACTAATGTGGAAGGAACTAACAAAGCTCATTGAAGCCTGCATAATTTTTCCCATCAAACATTCATCATGGGTGGCCAATCTGGTACCTGTAAGAAAGAAGAATGGTGAAATTCGATTGTGCGTGGACTTTAGGGATTTGAATCATGCCTCGCTAAAAGATCACTACATCAATGGAATAGATTCTTCAGAAAGTATCGGGGGCCCAAAGGTTTTCTTTACTCGATGGATATTCAGGGTATAATCAGATTTGGTCCAAGAATCTGATCAATTCAAGACAACATTTACTACTAAATGGGGCACTTATGCTTACAACAAGATGCCATTCGGGCTATCTAATGCAAGGGCTACTTTCCAAAGAGCTATGGATATGGCATTCAAAGGGCTTATCAATAATATTATCTTGGTTTACCTCGATGACATAACTATTTATTCCAAGCATGTTGAGGATCATATTGCACATCTACAAAAGGTTTTCCGAAGATGCGTAGAGACTTTGGGGTCTCATTGAATCCTAAGAAGTGTATTTTTGTAGTTCAGAGGGAAATTTGCTAGGACATATCATCTCTACAGAAGGACTGTCCATTGATCCAGCCAAAATCTAGTCAATTATGTCCCTATCTCTTCCAAGTCACAAGAAGGGTCTCCAGAGCTTCCTGGGAACCATTAATTTTGTACGAAGATTCATTCCCCAATTTGCAACAATGGCCAAGCCACTTACAACCATGTTAAAAAAGAATATTCCATTTTCATGGACAAAGGAAGGAAGAGAAAGTTTCGAGGCTATCAAAACAGCCATTTCACAGGCACCCACATTGGTGAATCCTAAGTTTGATAAAGACTTCATTCTCTACGCCTTCAGCAGGACAAGAAAGCATTTCAAGGATTCTAACTCAACAGAATGATGATCTAATGGAGCAACCAATTGCCTTCTTCAGTCAGTCTCTCAAGGAGTACGAGCTCAAATATTCATTCATCGAAAAATAGGTCTTTGCAGTCATTCGAGCTCTGAAAAAAATTCAGGCACATGTTGTCCAATAACAAGGTGCATTTGATGGTTTCTCACCCCGGCGTTAAAGAATTTTTGTTGAATAAAGAAATGAATGAGAAACACGCTAGGTGGATCATGAAAGTAATGGAGTATGATGTATACATCAAAGTCACTAAGCTTGTCAGAGGCAAGGGGTTATGCCAACAATTGGCTGAGACATGGAAACTAAAGAGGACAAAGATGTTGCACTCCTCAATACTGATGGTGAAAATGATCAGGATGATTGGTTGACTAAGATGCAAAATTTCCTCCTCTTTGGGGTATATCCTCCAAATATGGATAAGGTTCAATGACGCACTTTTCACCTCCAATCTATTCCATATGTTGTGGTGGATAATGTTCTCTTTCGAAAGGATTTGAATGGTGTCCTCCTACGCTGCATCAAGCCAAAACAGGTAAGCAAGATATTGGAGGAGTTTCACAATGGCCTTTCGGGAGGGCATTATTCAAAGCACGAATGATGGCTACCAAAATCATGCAAGCCGGTTATCACTGGCTAGACTTATTCAAAGATGCTCATTTTTGGGTAAGGAAATGTAAGGAATGTGCTCTCTTTGTGGGAAAACAGAGGCTGATAAAGCACTTCCATTGCATCCCATTTAGGTAGATCAACCTTTGTTCAGTGGGGATTGGACTTTATTGGTATGATTAATCCTCCATCTAGTGAAGGACATAAATGGGTTCTTACCACTACAGATTATTTCACTCACTGGACAGAAGCAAGTGGCTTTGAAGGAAAGCAATGAAAAGGTTGTTCTCAAATTTTTAGAAAATATCATGACAAGATTTGGTATTCCATTTACTGTTATCTCTGACAATGCACTGGCATTCCTCGGGATGAAGATAAGTGAATGGGTAGCAATCAAGAATGGGGTCTACCTCAAGACTTCATCCAACTACTACCCACAAGGAAATGGGTTGGCCAAATCTAGCAACAAGAATTTGATAAGGATCATCAAGCGCACGATGGAAGAAAATAAAAGGACCTGGCATACTCAGCTTAAGGTCACTCTATGGGCTGACCGAATAATGCCTAAGAAGGCCATTGGGGTTTCACCTTTCGTAATGGTATATGGATGGGAAGCAAAACTCTCGCTTTGTTGGAAATACCTTCCTTAGACTTGGCCTATCGGCTTGAGGTTATGGAAGATGATGCCTTAACAGTGAGATTTTCTAAACTCATGGAGTTAGAAGAGACTCAGAATACAGCTATGCGTATGCTCACACATCACCAGACCCAGGTCAAGAAATCCTTTGATAAGAAAGCTTCAGATAGATCATTCAGGAAGGAGAGTTAGTCCTTAAGTGGGATGAAGACCGAGCTAAACCAAGCAAGCATGCCAAGTTTGACGCCCTCTGGAGTGGGCCCTATATTGTCACAAGTTGTAAAGAGGTGAATTCCTTTCATCTATCTAGACTCAATGGAGAAGAATTACCCATTCATGTGAATGGGATACATCTCAAGGCTTGTTTTTGAGATTGTTCCACCCTGTATAGTGTTTTGTCTTTTCCTCCAAGTGCTTTGCACATCGTTCATCTATTTTCTTTTGCTTCTTTTTCTTCTTTTGTTTTGTTGTTTAGGACTCCTTTGCCCAATGTTTTGCTTAAGGCTACTGGTCTAGAAAGCTTAGTAGGAAAGTTTTCCCTGGAAGTCACAAAAATGTTAGCAATTTAACTTACCCTGAAAGATAAGTCAAATGAGGTCGAAAATTTTTTTAGAGATCCCCTGTACAATGAATTTCCAAGTCTTAGAGTCTAATTGTTAAATTTCAGATTTTGGAGTTTTCATTTTGAAGTTTTTCAAAGTCAAAGTCTCCAAATTCCAAAATTTTCAAAGTTTTGGGTTTTCAAATTCAGAGCTTTCATTCAAACATTTTGGTGTTTTGGTTTCATTTTTCGAAGTCTGAAATCCCAAATTTTGAATTTTCAGACTTTGAGTTTCGGAACTTTTCATCACCAATTCACATTTTGTTTCCAATTTCCCAAAGTCTGAAATCCTGAATTTCTGAATTTTCAGACTTTCGGGGTTTTTTGGGTTTAGAACTTCGAGTTTTCTTGAGCATTTATTTCTTCACCAACCCCGTACGGATCGGATTTTTTCCATAAATGCAGGTTTTTCTATTTAAACTCAATTTTCTATGGTCATTTTCACCTGACAAATGATCTCTGACATCCATTTTTCTTGTCTTTTTCAACGTCCTTTTTCAAGGTATGTTAATTTTGTTATTTATTTTTGGTTTTAGATTTTTTTTTTTGTTCTCGTCTTTTGTTTTCTTTTCTTTTTTGTTTTTCGGTGTTTTTGAATAATGGACTTCCTATTCACCATGTTCTCATTTTTTAGTTATCTTCAGTTTCTCAGGTTGTTCACAAAATCATCTCGAGGTAGATCTCAAGTTTTCGTAGAATTGCTAGTTGTACTTTGGGAAAACTCACTTCAAAGGAGATTACTTCGAAACTTTTGGAAAACTTAGGAAACTCACTTCGGGAATCACATGGGATTTCGGGAGAAATAATTTTGGAGACTTCCATTTCAGAGGAAGTGTTTTCAGAGAAACATCACTTTTGAGAAAGGAGTATTTTTAGGAGAAATCATTTTGAGAAAGAAGAACATTTCGGAGATTTCCGATTTCAGAAAAATTTTTGGAGAATTTTTGGAGAAATTCACTTTAGAGTTTCGGGGAAACACACTTCGGGAATAAAATTTTGAGAAACTCATTTCGGAAAAATTTCTTTTGGAGGTTTTCATTTCAAAATTTCACACACTCATTTCGGGATTTCTTTCGACATTTTTTTTTTTGGTGACTTTCATTTTAGACTTTCGAGATCTTGATTTAGAGATTTCTTTCAGAGATTTCATCCTATAGACTTTCAGAGTTTTTCTTCTTCGGCATCCAAATCCAAAACTTCATGTCTACTTCTACTTCAAAAGAGAAAGAGAAGATGAAATATTCATTCCTTGGAGTTGCTCCTCAGTCTTTCCTATCCTCCGATCTAGGTAACATAGGGGATACTGACTTAGGTCAGATTGACTTCCCAGATTTCTAGAGTAGAGTGAAGGCTCCTAACAAAAAGCCATGGATGTAGGTAATTTATGATAGTGGGCTTGTCCTTGCGGCTGGTTTTCCTGCTTCAATGCATTGTCCGAGTTTGTTCTAGCTGCAACTACCCACTTCGATGCAGATTCTATGTCAGTTAAGGATGATGATGACAAGGTGGTCATTCACCTAGATCCTGATTTCTTTGAAGATCTTCTCAAGCTACCTGACATTCCAAACTATGCCACTATTTCACCAAAAGCGTAGTAGAACATTGGAACAACGATGTTGATTCATGTACCAAGATTGTCATGAAAAGCTACTTGGCTAAGAGCATGGCCAAGTTGCCAAAACCTTGTACAGGGTAGACTTCATCCAGGAAGTCAATGACATAATCATACTACTCAAAGCCGAGTCTCTCGTGCCTCCCACTGCAAGGAATTCCAAGAGTGGATGTTTTTATACATTGCCACTATCAAGAAGAACAAGGAGCTTATCAGGTGGGGAGAGCATATCAGTAGCTCCATCTACTATCAGCTGGGTAGAGTGTCAACCACAAACTCATTTTACATGACATCATTCCTGGTCTATGCTATCACTGCTATGGGAGATTTTCCCAAGACTAAATACCAAGGGGTTCACAACACATCCCAAATTTATGATTTCTATCCCTAGCTCACTCTGAGTGAGGGGTGCAAGCACTTTCAAAGGGTCAATGATGCTTTCTTCACAGTCATCCGCTACCACTTTGATAAAGAGTTATATAATTAGAGAATTTCTGATGAGGCCTTCAAAGAAGTACGAGAATGGGGAGCTATCTATCTCTAATTTCCCACTTTCACCTACATTCAAATTTGGGTTTCGTTGGTGCCCCTAGAAAATTGCCAAGGTGTCCTATGGATAAATGGGTTCTACTAGAGCTGGTTTGAAAACTATGTTGGATTACCATCAGATCCAAAACAAGTGCCACAAGGTAGGAGTGCATTTTTTGGTTTCGATTGGTAGGTATACTTGTCTAAACATTCACAAAGCCAAGAATGTCGACGCAGAGATGGCCGAGGTAACCCTGTGGAATTTTCATCCAAGAACAAACTTGACTACTTGGGAAAGTTCGGTGAGACAGGACGTTCAACTTCCCACACATCTCAAGCTAGAAGACATCTGGATTCATTGTCAAGATGAGTATATCATCCGACAAAGAGATTATGAAAGATTGGACATAGATGAAATTCTCCAAGTATGGGATAGCTGAGATCCTAGCAGATTTGCAAGATGATGGTGAAGTATTGGATGAAGCATATAAGACCAAAGGTATTTCCAATCAACCACTTCCATGGATTGATTGGTATCAAGAAGAATGCTCCAATACAAAGGATAGAGTGGGTCCCATTCTTCAAAGGACCTATAGGTGGTTGGCTACTTTTGGGATCAAACCCAAGGGAGTTGAGTAGGTTATAAGTAGCAGCCCCACCAGTCTTAAGCCAAACAATACCCACAAAGGGAAAGTGGTTGATTCAGAAGACCCCCATAGTACAAGGAAAATTTCATTTTTGTTATTGGAAGTTCATCTCTTCCTCAAACTCCTGTTTCTCAGGAAATACCTTTAGCCAAGACTGGGGTGGATGTAATTATGGTCAGTGATTCTCCTGATTGTTTGCAAGGTTCATCACTTCCTTCTTCTCTTCCATCATCCCTTCCTCCATCAATTCCTCCCACTTCTGCCAGCATTTCATCTTTCCCATCTCCTTCTATGGCCCAAGTATTCTCATCCCTTCCAGCTCTCTCGGTTGGAGAGAATATTGGATCACCTTTCCCTCCTCCACTTCCTTTGTCACTTCCTTTTCCTACCATTCCTTCTTCCAATACTGTTGTATCAATTCCCACTGTTGTATTATCAATCACCCCATCCATCATTGCCACCTCTATCTAGACACCCATGAATGTTCCCAGTACCCTTGCCTCAACTCAGACCTTGAGTGTCACACCTACCACTCCATCTTCTTCATTATTAGCTATTCCAGAGTGGTTATTCAGAAAACCCCAAAAGAAAAAGAAGGTGCCTCTAGGAGATGTCATGGATCTCAACATCTTGGAGCAAACACCCAAAAGGTAAGCCAAAAGACCAAGGACCATGTCAAATCTAATAGTAAATTCATCTCGGAGAATGGGTGATAGAGGTCGCCACCCCTGCCGAGGGAAAAACCAAGGAAACAATCACGGCTGCGATTATCATATTTCCATATTTTCATTGGGAAAGGCCACTCATGAGGGGGCCAAACAAGATGTTCACACTACTCTGGGGGCCCTGATGGTGAAATATGACAAGGATAAAGCTACGAAGGATGAACTAAAGGCTAAGGTCGAACAGCTCACATCTTTGTTACGGAGAGTTACACAACCCATTTCATCTACTGAGTCCTCATCTACTACGGCCTTAGTAGTTTCAGCTTCTATTGATGACTTCTCTTATCATGAGCTTGAGAAACTTGGCCAGAAAGGGAGATCAGTAAATGGGTGGATCAAATGAATACTGCAGGAGGAAAATCCTTTGATCAAGGAAGCTGTGGAAATCTATAATGATTTGTAGGAGGCAAAGATAACTATTCAGAAGATGGATGAGGCTTTCTCTGAGGAAAGAAACAATCTGAATCTAAATCTAGCCACATGGGAAGAGGTTAGGGCAGTGGATTCTGACTTGCTTCTTCAGGAAGGGGTGATTGATGATACTTCAAAGTTGTTTGAATATCAGAAGGCTATGGAGTTCAAGTGCCAAGTGTTACAAGACTTGATTAAAAATTGGATGACAAGTGATTAGAAATCACAGATGCCTTGAATGACATATCAAAAGAATTTGATATTGCTCATTGTAAATTTTTCAATGAGAATATCGATGCCCTCCTGAAGAACAGATTTAGGAAAACTTCAAAGACTTGGTGAAGCGGGATGATGATGTCACAAGGACTTTCAATTCTGATTCCATTGATCAAATGGTCTTGTGCAGAACTTCATAGGAAGGATGTCCAAGGTTGTTTTCAAACTGAAGAGAATACCAGCCCGAATTACTAGAGAGATCGAGACAGTAGACGTAGTAAGTCACTACGCATGTGGACTGAAGATGAAGAAATCCAGGGAATAATCAAGCATTTTTTCGAATACAATCAAAGACTGGCTGTATGGAAGGAAAGCCAGAGGAGCTCAAAAAGGTGAACAAGTTATAGAGCCAAATCAGGGTTGAACAACCATGGAAGGAAAACTCGAGCTCCAGATCGGTCAGAGTTGTAGGGTTGACTCGGTCAAACCCTTGCAACAGTTTTGCTATTTTCATGGGAGCTTGTTCCCTTAATTTAATGACATTTCTATTTTTAGTAAAATGTTAGTTAAGGGCCCAACTGTAATGGCTCAACCTAAAGAACTTATAAATAGATGAATGCTTAGAGTTCATGATATACAAATTTTCAAGATTTTGGTGATTTTACTCTTCAAGCTTGGAAGAGTATTTTCATATATTTGTGAAGTCCCTTTTAATTTTATTGAGAATTACACTCTGCCATTTGAAATTCTGAATTATTGTGTGAAATAATTATTTATTACATGCTTTGTGAATGTGATTCCTTAGTATGTTTGAGTAACTTGCCTTTACTTCAGATTATTTACTATATGCCAAGATTAAGTGATGAGGTTATTTTCTCTTCAGCTGTGATTGTATTTCTCCTATTGTTGATTGGAAGTTACATTATCTTTATTTTGCATAAAGTGGGTGTTTAAGATGTGCTTGTGTTAATTTTTCCAATAAAGTTATCTGTGTATCTAAAAACAAATCGTGTTCTTTCTCTTTTGTATAAGTTCAACAAAGGAACGTGTGTTTCTAGTTTGTGGTACTCGTACCCTTTTAGTTACAATAGGTGAAAGTGATTTAGGATGCTAGCATCTCACTCACATAACCCTTCCAAAAGTTGAACATCCCTAGCTCTTTGGTGCATCACCACTTCTAGTTTAGGATTTATTTCTTTGCAATTTCTCCTTAATCTGAGGAAGAGTCATAACACCTAGTTTAAACAAAGGAAGTCGGCCTTCTCTCCGGAGGTTCACCTCGAACCCAAGTCCCACTGACTTGAGAGGTGATCCCATGTGTCACTATCACACCGAATGTCGTGATTCATTTTTAGGCCATTCGGGGTGCAGTGATTTTGTGACAATAGTTTTTGGCATGCACTGGTGGGAGAGTTGGTACTTCTCTTCTCATTTTTATCAATCTAAGTACCTGGTGACTCCATATCTTTGGATTTCAAAGTTCAATATATCAACTTATGTGAAGGATTCATACAAGATCATTCTCAAGGTATGGAAATTATCAACATATATCTCTCATTATCCCCTCCAAGAAGAAGAGGTAGAAGTCCTTCAGTCACCACACCTGTAGCTTTTCCTCATAAGGGGCATTCAACTCCGCCACAGGGACATTTTCCTTTACCTAGGCATAATCCATGTAGATTCATAATGGCATCAAATACTTGTCCTCCTTTCAATGCTAGCATCCCCTTGCAGTTGGCATAGAGAGATGCTATACCAACAGACGCCATTAAATTTTTGCCATTTTTAATGGTGAAACTAATATTTCCCCCGGAACACATACTGGACGTAGCAAGCATTTGCGTAGTTCACAGTATCACAGAAGATAACATAGTAGTTCGAATTCTTGCTACTTCTTTTAAAGGAAGGGCACTTCAATGGTTCAGGAGCTTAAATGTTGGTTCGATTACTACATGGAATGAGTTGGGCACCAAGCTTTGCAAGCATTTTGAAGACAAAAGTGATCATTTATCCCTTGTGGAACAATTCCATACCATCAAAATATCTCCTCAAGAATATATGAGTGATTTCAATCTTCACTTCGACAAAACTTGGAAACGGATTCTCGGCTCTTATACGTCCATCTCCACAAAGTGCTTTCCTATATTATTTATGAGCGTTGAATAGTGATATTGCCATCCTGATTCAATCGATGGGAGGTAATATTGTTCCGACATCTATGAAATTATTGTCATAGCTGAGAATTTCCTAATTCAAGTAGGTAAAATTTCCCCTAGGCCTCCTATGCCTATGTTTGTAGAACTCACAGCCAACAGCCAGCTCTTGCGCCAATTCCGGCAGCTTCAAATTCAGCAACCATGCCTACGTCCAACCCTGCTAATGACCTGGCTGAGGTGAAGTCACTATTGTAAACTTTCGGGAATGAACTTGTGGTAATGAAGAGGCAGCAGTCCCAGTATACTCACCCCTTCCAACCTCAATATCAAACGAATCATTCTCCCTTTCAAGGAAACAATCAGTCACAAAACCAAACCATAAGCCAAGCTACCAATATTAAACCTTTGAATTCCTGAAATCCTTCTACTACCAGTTCTTCTAGAGCCATAGTTCCCATTCAAAACAATCTCATCCAAGATTATGAATGGTGTTATCCTTGTTCCCAACCCCACAATCAAAATCTCTGCCCAAATGGAGTTTTGAGTCAGGCTCTCATGGTCCAAAGTATATCCAGCCCATCAGAATCAGTAGTTGAGATAGCAACCCAAGATAATCAGACTCCACTCACTGAAGAAACCACATTAGTAAATTGGCAATCTGATGATTTTTGTGGACTAAGTGTCGATGCCTCCTCGGGCTTCAAATACGCGTTCCAAAAAGAGGGCAATAGAACCAAAATTTCTAAAGTTGACCAAGCATCTACTTCACATCCTCAAACACAACCAAAGGATGAGATAAAGATGTAAGGAGGAAATCATCAGAAGTATCCACAAGCCAATCTCCAAAGAGTAATGGACCTACAGTTATGACGGTGTCGAATAGACATTTTCCAAGAGAAGATACTAACGCCCATAAGAGCATCAACAAGGTAGGGGCAATACCATTCAATATCGTAGAGTAGATGAAAAAGACTAATTTGAGCGTTACCATGTGGGATGTGCTTTCGATACCATCTCAGTATAATTTGCTATGAGAAGCTTTAAATAGTTTTTGCACTACTGATAGACCATCGAGTCATGGGGCATCCATATCAACTAGTCTATGTCAACCAGAGACAAAAGGGATTCCTGAGCAAATAAGCCACCGCCATTTTATATCTCTCTAATCATCGGCAATCATTTGGTTCATAATTGCATGATCGATTCCGGGGCCAGTAGTTCTGTCATGCCTAAAGAGAGCGGATGTATTGGGGATTTCATATACCCCAATTTCAAAAGGAGTAGTTTAGTTGGATGGCACAGTAGTCAAGATTGTTGGGATCATTAAAGGGCTACAACTCACCATCCATGCATGTCCCAGTTTGTCATTCACACAGGACATATCGGTCATCGATCTCCCTCCTCTCTTTCCATTTTCTTATCATGAGACTTCACCACCAAAATGGGTGGTTATTTATCAATAGAGAATGGTCACACATGATTTTGAGAACTCGGTATGGGATGAAGGTGACTATAAGAGCTAAACCCATTTTCCACAACCATGTGGAACCATACATAGTCAAGCCCGTAAATGGAAATTATGCCATTGGTGAATCCGAAGAGGAAGGTTGCCAGACCATGAACTGACTAATCTCATAGAGGAGGAAATGACGGATCCCACGAATGAAGTAAGTACAGATCACCAATATGACCCATATGATGACTTGCTAGCAAATGAAGAGTCTGGTCTACTATTTTTAGAAGAGACTAGATTGGGAACATATTGTGTACATGAGGAAGGTGTGATTGTTCCATAATTGGTCAAAGTGCCCAGTGATTCCGAGGGACTATGGAAACTTTTCTTTGATGGCTCAAGGAGCAAAAATGGATCCGGTGTAGGAGTTATGTTGATCTCTCCAAAAGGAGATAAATATTTCTCATCCTTCCATTGTAGTTTAGTTGCACCAACAATGTTGTTGAACACAAAGCCCTAGTGCAAGGGATCCAACTGGCTCAAAAGAGGGGAATCAAGGCTCTAACTATTTTTGGAGATAGTGAATTGGTTGTTCATCAAGTAAGTACGTTAACACATGAAGAATGATCTTCTAAGATCATACAAAAATTGAGTTTGGGATCTAATTGAAGATTTTGAGGCTTTTGGAATTCATGCAATTCCCAGAAGTCATAATCAAGACGTTGATAGGTTGGCCACAGTGGGCTCACAATATGACATACCTATTGATATCATGGAGGAAAGACAACAAATCATCAAAATGGTAGTTTTTCTGCAGTACCTAACAATGTGAGTAGTTGGAAAGTGTTCGACAGTGATGAACAAATTGTCCTCTTCCTACAACAAGAAGTAGAGTTCACAGTCAAACATCAGGATAAATTTAAGGAATCCTATGGTGATCAAGTCATCAGTTGAAAGGAAATAAGTTACCAAAAGGCCTAGTCACTCTTGAATCTATTTTTGACACAGATGATCAGGTCAAGTGGCAGGGCACTAACATGACAATCAAAGAAGAAGATTTTGAGGAGGTTGAGGTAGCTAGCAAGAAATTTTTGAAGATTGGAAAAGTGTGCACTAATCAAGAAAAGAAAGCTTTCACTAAGTTGTGTCAAGAATACCACGACATCTTCGCTTGGAGTTATAAGGACCTGCGTGGTTTTGATCCAAGCCTAGCACAACATACTATTGAACTGGACCCAAGTTCTAAGCCAGTTCGTCAAAAGTAGAGGCCGATCAACCCTCGAATTGAGCCACTAATGCGAAGGAACTAACAAAGCTCATTGAAGCCTGCATAATTTTTCCCATCAAACATTCATCATGGGTGGCCAATCTGGTACCTGTAAGAAAGAAGAATGGTGAAATTTGATTGTGCGTGGACTTCAGGGATTTGAATCACGCACCTCGCTAAAAGATCACTACCCTCTGCCATCAATGGAACAAATTCTTCAGACAGTATCAGGGGCCCAAAGGTTTTCTTTACTCGATGGATATTCAGGGTATAATCAAATTCGGGTCCAAGAATCTGATCAATTCAAGACAACATTTACTACTAAATGGGGCACTTATGCTTACAACAAGATGTCATTTGGGCTATCTAATGCAGGGGCTACTTTCCAAAGAGCTATGGATATGGCATTCAAAGGGCTTATCAACAATATTATCTTGGTTTACCTCGATGACATAACTATCTATTCCAAGCATGTTGAGGATCATATTGCACATCTACAAAAGGTTTTCCGAAGATGCAGAGACTTTGGGGTCTCATTGAATCCTAAAAAGTGTATTTTTATAGTTCAAGAGGGAAATTTGCTAGGACATATCATCTCTACAGAAGGACTATCCATTGATCTAGCCAGAATCTAGTCAATTATGTCCCTATCTCTTCCAAGTCACAAGAAGGGTCTCCAGAGCTTCCTGGGAACCATTAATTTTGTATGAAGATTCATTCCCCAATTTGCAACAATGGCCAAGCCACTTACAACCATGTTAAAAAAGAATATTCCATTTTCATGGACAAAGGAAGGAAGAGAAAGTTTGAGGCTATCAAAACAGCCATTTCACAGGTGCCCACATTGGTGAATCCTAAGTTCGATAAAGACTTCATTCTCTACGCCTTCGTAGGAAAAGAAATCATTTTAGGGATTCTAACTCAACATAATGATGATCTAATGGAGTAACCAATCACCTTCTTCAGTCAGTCTCTCAAGGAGTACGAGCTCAAATATTCATTCATCAAAAATAGGTCTTCGTAGTCATTCGAGCTCTGAAAAAATTCAGGCACATGTTGTCCAATAACAATGTGCATTTGATGGTTTCTCACCCCGGCGT
This sequence comes from Taxus wallichiana var. yunnanensis, assembly GCA_018340775.1. NCBI lineage: Eukaryota > Viridiplantae > Streptophyta > Pinopsida > Cupressales > Taxaceae > Taxus > Taxus wallichiana. The sequence goes on along the minus strand of CM031244.1, from coordinate 578,492,763 downwards.
TAAAGAATTTTTGTTGAATAAAGAAATGAATGAAAAATGCGCTGCATGGATCATGAAAGTAATGGAGTATGATTTGTACATCAAATTCACTAAGCTTGTTAGAGGCAAGGGGTTATGCCAACAATTAGCTGTAGACATGAAAACTAAAGAAAACAAAGATGTTGCGCTCCTCAATACTGATGGTGAAAATGATCAGGGTGATTGGTTAGCTAAGATGCAAAATTTCCTCCTCTTTGGGGTATATCCTCAAAATATGGATAAGGTTCAACGATGCACTTTTCACCTCCAGTCTATTCCATACGTTGTGGTGGATAATGTTATCTTTCGAAAGGATTTGAATGGCATCCTCCTATGCTACATCAAGCCAGAAAAAGTAAGCAAGATATTGGAGGAGTTTCACAATGGCCTTTCGGGAGGGCATTATTCAAACACGAACCATGGCTATCAAAATCATTCGAGCTAGATATATCACCGCCTGACTTATTCAAAGATGCTCATTTTTAGGTAAGGAAATGTAAGGAATGTGCCCTCTTGGTGGGAAAACAGAGGTTGACAAAAACTTCCGTTGCATCCCATTTAGGTAGATCAACCTTTTGTTCAATGGGGATTGGACTTTATTGGTATGATTAATCCTCCATCTAGTGAAGGACATAAATGGGTTCTTACCACTACAAATTATTTCACTCGCTGGACAGAAGTAGTGGCTTTGAAGGAAAGCAATGAAAAGGTTGTTCTCAAATTTTTAGAAAATATCATGACAAGATTTGGTATTTTGTTTACTGTTATCTCTAACAATGCACTAGTGTTCCTCAGGATGAAGATAAGTGAATGGGTAGTCAAGAATGGGGTCTACCTCAAGACTTCGTCCAACTACTACCCATAAGGAAACGGGTTGGCCAAATCTAGCAACAAAAATTTGATAAGGATCATCAAGATCATGATTGAAGTAAATAAAAGGACTGGCATACTCAACTTAAGGTCGCTCTATGGGCTGACCGAATAATGCCTAAGAAGGCCATTGGGGTTTCACCTTTCGTAATGGTATATGGACGGGAAGTGAAACTCCCGCTTTCATTGGAAATACCTTCCTTAGACTTGGCCTATCGGCTTGAGGTTATGGAAGATGATGCCTTAACAGTGAGATTTTCTAAACTCATGGAATTAGAAGAGACTCAGAATACAACTATGTGTACGCTCACACATCACTAGACCCAAGTCAAGAAATCCTTTAATAAGAAAGCTTCAAATAGATCATTCAGGGAAGGAGAGTTAGTCCTTAAGTGGGATGAATACCGAGCTAAACCAAACAAGCATGCCAAGTTTGACGCCCTCTGGAGTGGGTCCTATATTGTCACAAGTTGCAAAGAGGTGAATTCCTTTCATCTATCCAGACTCAATGGAGAAGAATTACCCATTCATGTGAATGGGATACATCTCAAGGCTTGTTTTTGAGATTGTTCCACCCTATGTAGTAGTTTTGTCTTTTCTCATGTTTCTTTGCACATCGTTCATCTATTTTATTTTGCTTCTTTTTCTTCTTTTGTTTTGTTGTTTAGGGACTCCTTTGCCCAATGTTTTGCTTAAGGCTACTGGTCTAGAAAGCTTAGTAGGAAATTTTTCCCTAGAAACCAAAAATGTTAGCAATTTAACTTACCCTGAAAGATAAGTCAAATGAGGTCAGACAAAAAAATTTTAAGAGATCCCTTGTACAATGAATTTCCAAGTCTTAGAGTCTAATGTTAAATTTCAGATTTTTGGATTTTCATTTTGAAAGTTTTTCCGAAAGTCCGAAAGTCTGAAATTCCAAAATTTTTGGGTTTTGGGAATTCGGAACTTTTGTTCAAACATTTTGTGTTTTCATTTCATTTTCCCCAAAGTTTGAAATCCTAAATTTCTGAATTTTCAGACTTTCAGGTTTTGGAACTTTTCATCACCAATTCACATTTTGTTTCCAATTTCAAGTCCAAAATCCCAAATTTTTGAATTTTCAAACTTTTGGGTTTTTCGGGTTTCAGAACTTCAGAGTTTTCTTGAGCATTTATTTCTTCACCAACCCCGTACGGATCAGATTTTTTCCATAAATGTCAAGTTTTTCTATTTAAACTTGATTTTCTATGGTCATTTTCACCTGACAGTGATCTCTGACATCCATTTTTCTTATCTTTTCAACGTCCTTTTCAAGGTATGTTAATTTTGTTGTTTCTTTTTGGTTTTAGATTTTCTTTTGTGTTCTCATCTTTTGTTTTCTTTTCTTTTTGTTTTTTGGTGTTTTAGTTTTGGACTTCCTAATTTCACCGTGTTCTGTTTTTTAGTTATCTTCAATTTCTTAAGTTGTTCACAAAATCATCTTGAGGTAGATCTCAATTTTTTTACATAATTACTAGTTCTCACTTAAGAGAGATTACTGGGAATCTACATTTCGGGAAACTCACTTGAATCCTGAAGGGATTTTAGGAGAAATCATTACGGAGAATTCCATTTTGGAGAAAGTGTTTTTGGGAGAAATCTTTTGAGTAGATTTCCTGATTTCGGAGAAAATGTTTTCGGAGAATTTTTTAGGAGAAATTCACTTGGGTTCAGTGGAAATGCACTTGGGAATAAGCACTTTGGGATTAAAATTTTGGAAACTCATTTCGGAAAAATTTCTTTTAGAGGTTTTCATTTCAAAAGTTTGGACACTCTCGTTTTGGGATTTCTTTCGGTGTTTTCTCTTTTTAGACTATCGGAGATCCCGATTTGAGAGATTTCCATCCTGCAGAATTTTGGAGTTTTTCTTCTTCGGCATCCAAAATCCAGAACTTCATGTCTACTTATACTTCAATAGAGAAAGAGAAGATGAAGTATTCATTCCTTGGAGTTGCTCCTCGACTTTCCTATCTCGATCTAGGGAACATGGGGATATTGACTTGGGCCGATTGAATTCCCAGATTTCTAGAGTAGAGTGAAGGATCCTAACAAAAAGCCATGGATGCAGGCAATTTATGATAGCAGGCTTGTCCTTACGGCTGGTTTTCCTGCTTCAATGCATTGCCTTGAGTATATTCTAGCTGCAACTTCCCACTTCGATGAAGATTCTATGTCAGTTAAGGATGATGATGACAAGGTGGTCATTCGCCTAGATCCTGATTTCTTTGAAGATCTTCTTAGGCTACCTGACATTCCAAACTATGCCACTATTTCACCCAAAAGTGCAAAGTAGAACATTGGAACAATGATGTTGATTCATGTACCAAGATTGTGATGAAAATCTACTTGGATAAGACCATGCCCAAGTTTCCAAAACCTTGTACAAGGTAGACTTCATCCAGGAAGTCAATGACATAATCATACTACTCACCAGTCTCGAGCCTCCCCCGCCTGCAAGGAATTCCAAGAGTGGATGTTTTTATACATTTCCACTATCAAGAAGAACAAGGAGCTTATCAAGTGGGGAGAACATATCAGTAGCTCCATCTGCTATCATCTGGGCAGAGTGTCAACCACAAACTCATTTTACATGACATCATTCCTGGTCTATGCTGCCGCTGTTATGGGAGATTTTCCTAGACTAAATACCAAGGGGGTTCGCAACATATCCCATATTTATGATTTCTATCCCCAGCTCACTCTGAGTGAGGAGTGCAAGCACTTTCGAAGGGTCAACGATGCTTTCTTCGCAATCATCCACTACCGCTTTGACAAAGATTTGTATAATCAGATAATTTCTTATTAGGCCTTCAAAGAAGTATGGGAATGGGGAGCTATCTATCTCCAATTTTCCACTTTCACCTACATTCGAATTCAGGTTTCGTTGGTGCCCCTATTAAATTACCAAGGTTCCTAAGGAAAATGGGTTCTACTGGAGCTGGTTCGGTAACTATTGGATTACCATCAGATCCAAAACAAATGCTACAAGGCAGGACTGCATTTTCTAGTTTTGATTGGCTAGTATACTTGTCTCAACATTCACAAAGCCAAAAATGATGACGAGAGATGGCTGAGGTAACCCTGCGGAATTTTCATCCAAGAAAAAATTTTACTACTTGGGGAAGTTTGGCGAGATACAAGACGTCAACTTCCCACACATCTCAACTAGAAGACATTTGGATTCATTGTTGAGATGAGTATATCATCCGACAAAGAGATTATGAAAGATTGGACGTAGATGAAATTCTCTAGTATGGGATAGCTGAGATCCCGGTAGATTTGCAAGATGATGGTGAAGTATTGGATGAAGCATATAAGACCAAGGTATTGCCAATCAACCACTTCCATGGATTGATTGGTATCAAGAAGAATGCTCCAATACAAAGGATAGAGCGGGTCCCATTCTTAAAAGGACCTACAGGTGGTTGGCTACTTTTGGGATCAAACCCAAAGGGGAGTTGAGCAGGTTATAAGTACAAGTAGCACCACCACCCTAAGCCCAAAAGTACCCACAAAGGGAAAGTGGTCGATTAGAAGACCACCACAAGACTAAGGAAAATTTCATTTATTGTTGGAAGTTCATCTCTTCCCAAAACTCATGTTTCTAGGAAATACCTTTAGCCAAGACTAGACATGAGATGTGATTCTAGTCAGTGATTCTCCTTATTGTTCACAAGGTTCATCACTTCCTTCTTCTCTTTTGTCATCCCTTCCTCCATCAGTTCCTCCCACTTCACTGCCAAAGATTTCATCTTTCCCATCTCCTTCTATGGCCCAAGTATTCTCATCCCTTCAGCCTATTTTGGTTGGTGAGAATATTGGATCACCTTTCCTCCTCCACTTCCTTTGTCACTTCCTTTTCCTTCCATTCCTTCTTCCAATACTACTATATCAATTCCCACTATTGTATTATCAATCACCCCATCCATCATTACCACCTCTATCAAGACACCCGTGAATGTTCTCGGTAAGACTTGCCTCAACTCAAACCTTGAGTGTCACACCTACCACTCCATCTTCTTCATTATTAGCTATTCCATAGTGGTTATTCAGAGAAACCCCAAAACAAAAAAGAAGGTGCCTCTAGAGGAGATGTCATGGATCTCAAAGATCTTGGAACAAACACCCAAAAGGTAGGCCAAAAGACCAAGGACCATGCCAAATTTTGATAAATTCATCCAGGAGAATGGGTGATAGAGGTCATTACCCCTATCGAGGGAAAACCAAGGAAACAATCACGCTTATGGATTATCATATTTCCATATTTTCATTGGGAAAGGCCACTCATGATGGGGCTAAACAGATGTTCACACTATTCGGGGTCCCCGATGGTGAAATATGGCAAGGATAAAGCTACAAAGGATGAACTAAAGGCTAAGGTCGAGAAGATCACATCTTTATTATGGAGAGTTACATGAGCCCATTTCATCTACTCGAGTCCTCATACTATGGCCTTAGTAGATTCAGCTTCTATTGATGACTTCTCTTATCACGAGCTTGATAAACTTTGCCGTAAAGGGAGATTAGTAAATGGGTGGATTGAATGCATATCTGCAGAAGCAAATCCTTTGATCAAAGATGTTGTGGAAATCTATAATGATTTATAGGAGGCAAAGATAACTATTCGAGAAAATGGATGAGGCTTTATCTGAGGAAAGCAACAATATGAATCTGAATTTAGCCACATGGGAAGAGGTTATGGCAATGGATTCCGACTTACTTCTTCAGGAAGGGGTGATTGATGATACCTCCAAGTTGTTTGAATATCAGAAAGCTATGGAGTTCAGGTGTTAGGTGTTACAAGACTTGATTAAAAAATTAGACGACAAGCGATTAGAAGTCACAAATGCCTTGAATGACATATCAAAAGAATTTGATATTGCTCATTGTAAATTTTTCAATGAGAATATCGATGCCCTCCCTGAAGAACAAATTCAGGAAAACTTTAAGGACTTGGTGAAGCATGATGATGATGTCACAAGAACTTTAATTCTTATTCCATCGATCGAATGGTCTTGTGCCAAAACTTTGTAGGAAGAATTTCCAAGGTCATTTTCAAACTGAAAAGAATACCAGCCTGAATTACTAGAGAGATTGAGACATCAGATGTAGTAAATCACTACACATGTGGACTTGAAGACAAAGAGATCCAGGGGATAATCAAATGCATTTTTTGAATACAATCAAAGACTGGTTGTATGGAAGGAAAGCCAGGAGGAGCTCAAAAAGGTGAACAAGTTGCAGAGCCAAATCAGGGTTGAACAACCATGGAAGGACAAATTCAAGCTCCAGATCGGTCAGAGTTGTAGGGTTGACTCGGTCAAACCCTTGCAACAGTTTTTTCTATTTTCATGGGAGCTTGTTCCCTTAATTTAATGACATTTCTATTTTTAGTAAAATGTTAGTTAAGGGCCCAACTGTAATGGTTCATCCTAAAGAACTTATAAATAGATGAATGCTTAGAGTTCATGGATATACAAATTTTTGAGGTTTTGGTGATTTTACTCTTCAAGCTTGGAAGAGTATTCTCATATATTTGTGAAGTCCATTTTAATTTTATTGAGAATTACACTTTGCCATTTGAAAGTTTGAATTATTGTGTGCAAAATAATTATTTATTACATGCTTTTGAATGTGATTCCTTAGTATGTTTGAGTAACTTACCTTTAATTCAGATTATTTATTGTATGCCAAGATTAAGTGATGAGGTTATTTTCTCTTCACTATTATTTTATTTCTCCGCTTTTGATTGGAAGTTACATTATCTTTATTTTGCGTAAAGTGGGTGTTTAAGATGTGCTTGTGTTAATTTTTCTAATAAAGTTATCTGTGTATCTAAAAACAAATCATGTTCTTTCTCTTTTGTATGAGTTCAACAAAGGAACTTGTGTCTCTAGTTTGTGGTACTCATACCCTTTTAGTTGTAATAGGTGAAAGTGATTTAGGATGTTAGCATCTCGCTCACATAACCCTTCCAAAAGTTGAACATCCCTGCTCTTTGGTCCATCAGCACTTCTATTTTAGGATTTATTTCTTTGCAATTTCTCCTTAATCGAGGAAGATTCATAGCACCTAGTTTAAACAAAGGAAGCTGGCCTTCTCCGAGAGGTTCACCTCGAACCCAAGTCCCACGGCTTGAGAGGTGATCCCACATATCACTATCACACCGAATGCCATGATTCATTTTCGTGCCATTCGGGGTACATTGATTTTGCAACAACACATGCCTTTTACTTTTAAAGTATGAAGTCCTTTCTCTCTATTGTTTCCCATCCTTTGATACCATAACATCATCTTCATTGCAGCAGATGAATGAGTTGGATCTGAAGTTTTCTTATCCTCTAGAACCACATAGTTATTGAACCCATCCGTAATAACGCTTTCCTCAAGCCTAAATAGTGGTCCCATACGAATGCCTCTTTCCAATACCATTGCACCCCGAACTAACTTGCAATTGTCTTTACTAAATGCTACCTAAACACCTACATCATTCATCTTACTTATAGATATTAGGTTTCTGGTCAAACCTGGAATGTGCAAAACACCTGGGAGGGTTTTAATCCTTCCATCTTTAAACCTCATCTTGATTCTCCCACGACCAATGATCTTACTAGGTTGAGTTGTCTCCCATATATACATCACCTCCATTACACTTTTCATATTCACAAAACCACTCCTTGTGTGGTGTCATATGAAAGGAGGCACCTAAGTCAATCAACCATGCACTATCACATGCATGCAAGATGGAAGCCACCAAAAAAAATCTCCCGAGTCTTCATTAGAGGGTTTTGTATATGAAGATCCACCATCATCAGAGGACTTACACTTTTCTACATTCTCGATCCACAGTCTTTCTTGAAATGCCCCATTTTATCACGGCCCAACATTATCTCTTATCTTTTTTTGTAGTCTTCGATTTACTTCTAGAATTTGACTATCCTTGCCTCTTCTTTCTTTTCTCTTTGGTACGACCTCTTATATATAAGAAATCCTTGGATTGATAATCCTCAATGGATTTCTACCTCATTTCTTCTTATAGTAAGGTTGTAACTACATCCTCAACTAATAGTTTTTTCATAGTACTAGTAATAGCCATAATTAGATTATTCCAAGACTCAGGTAAAGAACACAAAAGAGTAATACACTTATCCTCTTCTTCCATTTTAATATCAACAGAAATCAACTCACTTACCATAGTATTAGATACATTCAAATGTTGTGCAACAGAGTCTCTGTCATTCATTCTCAATAAATATAACTTATTTCGGAGAAAAAATTTGTTCACCAAAAACTTTGTCTGATACAAAGTCCCTAACTTTTCCCATAACACCTGAGTGGATTTCTCATTCGACACATTCAGCAAAATTGAATTTTACAGACACAATCTAATTAAACTCTTTTCATTCCTATCGATATTCTATCGGTCCTCTACCTTCATACTCGTAGGCATGAATCTAGACAAAACAATCCACTAATCTTTATCCACAAGAAGATCTTCCATCTTGAGCTTCCATAACTCAAAATGTTGGCCATTAAATTTTTTGATTTCAATCCTTGTGCTTCCCGTCATTTTCTTCTACTTGAAAAATTCACCCATAGAGCTCCCACTCAAAATAATTTATCATAGGTTTTAGAAACCCTAACTCTTCACATAAAATCTAAAACCTAGCTCTGATACCAAATGAAGAGAATCAATCTGATAAACTAATAAACAAGAAGCTATACTAAACATAATATTCAAGATAATCAAAGAAAACAAATGAAAAACACAAGATTTAACTTGGGAAACCCTTCTAGGAAAAACCTAGCACAATAACTTCTCTCTCTTATTGCATTAACTTAACCGTTTACAATACAATAATGTAATTCCAAGTTCGTTTTACCCTACTACATCTCCAACTATTTGTAAGCAAAACAATACGAAACCATCAAAGCGGTTTTACAATACAATGGGTACCAAAACCATGGGCTAATAAACAACCATAATGGTTCCCCATAATTCATGGATTATGACACCACCCATATATACGTATAGATAAAAATAGCATATCTATACTCCCAGGAAAAATAGGGATTCGAAAAAATTGCTCGAGGCCGGCCCCAAATCCCCCAATTGGGGCTAGCCTCGGACCCCGCCAACACTCGTGGAAGAGGGGTACAATACTCCTGGGTATACATTATATAAAATATACAACACATTCTAACATTACTCTTAATTTTTTATGTCACATGATTCCTCATGATTCTCCTTATACTATCCTTCTAGGCCATATTTGGTTACATACTATGCATACACTTCTTTCTACCTGTGTCATAGCACATAATTCCTGCTACACCTTCTTCCAAGGATATCACATACAGAGATTCAGCACCTCATATTACTACTCCTAATGATATTCCCCTCATACATGATGCTACTAATTTACATAATCAATTCTCTATTGGTACCCATGATACTCCTCCCATTGTTTCTCACTCTCAATACACTTCTATTGATCATATGTTTAGTGTTTCCAATGTTACATCTCTCTTTGCACCTTCCTCATCACAAGTTAGAGCATTGTATGCTGATTTTACAATGATTCCTAATCCTCACACTTTCTAAGATCCTATGCATAATTCATTTACTATGGTTTCACATTATCTTGTTACATCCATGGGGGAAATCAATTCCCCTCTTCCTGCCTTTCTATTTATGGTCATATGGGATAATTCATACTACTTTATTGCTTATGATCTTCCCAAATTGCACCTATTGCTTCTTGTGAGTCTTATTTATTTACCTCCATTTCTTAACATTCATCTTGTGAGCCTCCTAGAATTACATATGCTACACATTTTGACTCACATATTTATCCTTATGTTTGCACTTCCATTTTCCTCTATTTTCAACACACATAATGCTACACCTATTCTATTTTATCCTAATGGGTACATTCTTATTTCTCATACACTTCCTATTCATCCAATTGGGATCTTGGAATCTATCAGTTTTCCCCTCACCATGTTGACATTATTCTTTGATAGCTCTTGTGTTTACCAATGTTCTACCTATTCTATTTTCACCACATGCATGTCACAATCCTACTCCACATGCTATGATACATGTGCTTTCACAATGTTTGCCATTGTGTGTTAGTGTTTTTATTAGTGTAAAGTGTATTGATGTAAAATGGTGTCATGGTGTTGTGTGAGTCTCCATGAGGTGTTATTTAGGTGTCAAACATGAAGATTGATTGGTAGTGTTATGTTTGGTGATGTTCTAGGAGGTCCTGGTGCATGGTTGAGTGAGCTAAGTCATAATTTGAGATCTCATAGGTTGGTTGGATGTTTTCATGAGGTCACACATGGTCATATAGGTTTGTTACATATTTATATGTGTCTACATGATTTCAAAAAGGTTATTTCATGGTTTATTCATGTTGCGTCAGTCATTTCAAGCTTGTTTCTAACCTTCGTGTATGCAAAATGAGATGTATGTGTGAGATTTGGACCCAATAATTCATGGTGAAGCATTTTAGAACCATGGTGGTAGTGTATATAAAGTGTATGGTGAGTTTCAAGTCACTTCTCAGAGGTTTGGTTGGTTTTTAGGGTCCTTGGGAAGCAAGCTAGGTGAGAAACAAGCATGTTGGCATAGGTAAGTCACCGTTTCTGGAGTGTTTCGAGATATTCGGGATATGAAGTGAGTATGGAAAGTTTTAATATTTTTTATGATGATTCATGACAAGTTTCAGGTCATTCTAACATGGGAATTGCAAGATATGTAAGTTTTGGCAAACTGGGTAAGTGACTATGTGTTTTTAAGACAAAATTGGACCTTCTGATGCTCGTTTTGAATTGTATGATTTCCATGGGTACATGATATATTTGGAATAGATTATTTTTTCAGTTATGAATTTTTCAAAAAATAATGAGGTGGTTTGATCATCACATTTTTATGAATGATCATTAAGAAGGTAAAGCGGTTTGAAACCCTAAGCTAAACCCTAGCTAGGAATGACTTTGAGAAGATTGCTTGTACCAGCCCAATTTTTATTGTTTGTTAAAAATTAATGATTTTATATTGTAGAATAATATTCCATATTTCCATAAATTTAAATTAGAGTGTATGACTATACGTGGGCCCCACCTAAATCTTCTTATTTCGAAGAATTGCAGTAATTTAAGGAAATTTTCTCCAAAGAAGGTGAAGAATAAATTGACATTGTTTTTATCCCCTAAGTTTTTATCAATTTAAATGATAGCTTTAGGTCATGGTTGAGGTGAAATTTTTAAATTATGCCCTATTAGTGAAGACCGTTATTTGGGGCAGTTTGGAGTAGCTTGTAGTAAAATTGACATTGCGGAAGCTACAAGAGAAGTTAGGAGCTGATTCAAGTTGTGTTGAGAAGTTGGTTCAGAGAGATTTACATTGGTATATTCAAATTTTATTTTATATGGTATGAAAAATTTATCAGTTATTCTTTAAGGGTTAAGTTTGGAGGATGTTTGTTCTAGCATGGTATTAGGTGGTGTAAGAGCTAAAGTGACAATTCTGAGTTCTTCATGATTTTTGAAGGTTTCTTAGTGCTTAGGAATAATTTCTAATTGTTTTCCATGCCTTGGTTTATCTTGGAAGTGAATTTTTAGGTGATGGATCATGTTGGGCTAGTGGTCAGTTCTTGAGTCCAACAAGGCATAAGAAGGAGTTTTGGAGATATGCTTAGTTGAAGACCTTCCACTTGAATTTTGAAGGATTTCAAATATGTTTTGAAAATATGATTAAGAGAGAATTACCATGGTATAGGTTTTTTTTTCTTGGTGATTTTATGTGATGACTCTTTCAATTTAATTTGTGAAGAATAAGGTATCTTTGGATTTCAGACGGGTTTGCTAAGGCTAAAAGAATGAAGTGAATTAAGCATGAGATGGATGAGTTGATTCTTTATATCACCTGTAGATTTAATAGGGAAACATTTTTTTCCTATTTAAGGACTTTAGAGGTATTGAAAGTGATAGAAAGGGTGCAAACTAGCTGAGTTTGCAAAACTATTTTTGGGTAACTTGTTTTAGTGAAGAGTAAAGTTGTTGTGGTTTGATCATATGGATATTTCATGATGTCTAACATGTATTGAAGTGTTGTATAAGTTTTTACATTTCCATAGAGTTGTCACATGCCATAGTTGAGTTTATCTTGGATGGTTTTGAGGCCCAAAGGTAAAATTATGGCATTGGAAACACCAATTTTGAGAAGGATATGAGCCAATGGGCCCATTTAATGATTTATTTTATTGGTCCAAGAAAATGTGTGACCATGTATGATGAATACATGTTCATTTCACATGTATGGTTATTTTGGGATCTTGGTTAATCATGGTTTTATGATTTTTGGTTTTAGCTCATCATTATAATGGGGTTTTGAGCCTTTTTGGTGCAATTTTGATGGTTTTGGGCTTGACCGACCTATATGGGTCATATTTGACCATTTTAATGAATTTATTTTGTTATTTTTAAGTTCCATTGGTTGGTATAAATGTATAGTACCAACCTATGATGATTTTATGAGGAAGAGAAGCCTATTGTTGTCATACAAATGTGCAATAGGAAAATTCACTATTTTCAAGCATGACAACGATACCCCTATGTCAAAATTTTCAAGTTTTACTTTTCCAAGACACTGTAGGTCCAACCACCTCAATACTAGCCTTACCTATTCAGTCCAATGACAATCCCCCCAGGTGATTTTAGGATTTCTTGAAGAATGCTAATTTTGGATAGTGTTGGGAAGGGCTACCACTGGCCTTCCAAAGACAGGTGCAACCCCTGGAGTGTAAAAACAAGATTCAAATCCAACATGGGAATTAATTAAAGGCCTAATAACATCATGGAATTTATTTTGGAAGATTTGGGAAATATTTGGAGGAGTTGGAGTAGATTCATCAAAAACAGGGTTCTGGTGCCTAAGTTAGGTTGCATGTGGCCCAAAGAGCTACCGATCTTTGGGAAGTGATTTTGGGAGTTCTTGATAGAGTTAGGAGCTAAATGATACATCATCAGAAATGGAATTAATATCTATAAAATATGGTAAAATAATGTTTTTGGCAACACTTTGGTGCAATATATTTATATATGATTTTATCCATGCTCAACTAGGGAGCGAACAAATATCCTATTTTTAAAGGGTTAAATGGAGGAATCAAGAGATTATATTCCCACCATTGGATTCAGAAGGAAATTTTAAGTCAAATTCATATAAAAATTTTCCAAAACTTTCATCGGGAGCTCAAGTTATCATCGTTTCAAGTTGTCCTCAAGGTAAGCTTCCAAAGAGTTAGTCAAATTTTGAAGAGGACACGTGTCAGCTCCAGGAGCCTGGCACATTTTGATGTCCCTTTCATCCCTTTAGCAAAGGGACATAGGGGATAGTAAAATGCACCTAGATATATTTTTCCTCTGTTCACACATGGAACCCTCTGGATCGCTGGTTCGGCCTCAGTGTGCACGGGAAGCCTATCCCTTAGTCGCCGAGATCGTGACAAGTGGCACAACCTGGTGCGATGTGAAATTTGATGAACCTTACATCTATTAAGAAAAGGGACATGAGGGACATGAAAATGTGCCCAACCCCTTATGGCCCCTAGGTCATCAATACAACCTTCTATAGTGCAAGATTCAAGCCCCCAGGAGCTAGTTGGAGCCAAATGCACAACCATCGGATGCTCGCCAAGTGTCAGCTCCAGGTGCGATGTGAAAATTTATGTCCCTTAAATCCCCTTTGATAAATGGAACTAAGAGATAGGAAAATGCACACAATCCTAGGTATGCCTCTTGGTCCTCCATGCATCTGAATTCCAGCCCCAAGTGCTTCTCTCAAGCTTTCTAGCCCAAATACTCAACCATTGGATGTTTGACAAGTGTCGCAAGGAGGTACGATGTGAAAATTTATGTCCCTTTAGCTAAAGGGACATCAAGGACACAAAAATTTCCCAACCCCAGCTTCAAAATTTGAAAAAAATTCTAACTCTTTGTTGCTTCTTGGGGATAGGGTCGAGTGGGTCTATAGGGCACCTCTCTCTATATATGGGGTTATGTAGATAGGCTGATACTAACGACTAGACATATATACAACTAGATACTAGCAACAAATTAGATTAGATTAATGCTCTATGGCCAATGAGAGAGTACTCACCCCCATATAGATATAGATAGGGCGTGAATTCATATTCATAGATCCGATTCCCAGATAGTTAGGGAGGGGGGGGGGGCGGATGAGGAATCTCGAGGATATTGATATTGATGCTCATGAAGCTCCATGCCCACTCCCCATCATGATCATCCGGATAGATAATGGTTGAGTAGATAATGGATGGATACGTGCGTGACTGGATGGTTCCGCCAGAGACAGGGGGTGCTCTATATAGAGGGCCATATCTATCTCCATACCTATCTAGATACTCTCTAGTTCTAGTATAGGCGGCCCTATTCTAGAAAGGCAAGCCGATCCTTGTTTCTCCATTGTTTCCTCAAACTCACCTTCGTAAGAAAGTTGCAGAGAACTTGTAAACCTTTGTTGATCCTCCTCATTTATTATTCCCTCCATTATTCCTACAAGTCAAGGAATTCATTAAAATTAAAACTATATCATTTTCAGTTTTGCCACCATGTTCATTCAAAGTTGTCAAAACTTTCATGAACCAAAATGGTGAAATGTTCATATCTCACAATCTAGAGCACGGATTGAAGTGAGGTTTTTTACAGAATTCCTTATTTTTAGAGGCCATCAAGATGAAAAAAATGAAATATAAAATGATTCCCTATATTATTAATTGGAATAAAACTTCATTTTTTTCCTTTTCTTCTCCTTTGATTTCCCATCAATCTGGTAAGTGGGTGAAGCTAAAATTTTGCACACAAAATCCAGAGAAAAACCTATCCCGATGGAATTTGTTTCATCACAATCTGAGGTGGAAAAGGAGACCTGAAATTTTTGAAGCTCCATTAATGGCTGCTATGACACAGCAGTGAAAAAATGAGCATGCTACCTCTCCATTTCTCAAGGTTCTAGTGGGCATAATTGTGTGAAAATTGGTGGAAACGATCCTTGAAAAATCTAGTTTTGCGTGAACTAGTTTTCGGGCCATGAAGTACCCTTTTTTAGGGATATGGAGGACTATTTTTTCATCAGAATTATTCCCTATCACATGAATAATATTAGTGAAAAAGGTAGTGAGCTACCTCTTCACTTCTCAAGGTTCCAATGGGTGAAATCACACGAAAATTGGAGGGAATGATCATTGAAAAATCTAGTTTCGCGTAAACTAGTTTTCATGCCATGAAGTCCCTATTTTTAGCTATATAGAGGGCTGTGTTTTTATTAGTATTATTCCCCGCAAATGAAAATATCCTTTCCAACTTGTTCATATGAAGGAATTACTCAAAATTTGGAGCGTGGAACCCGAAATAAAACCCATAATTTCAAGACCTAGTTTGTTGCAATCTGACACCCGCAGTGCACTTACTAAAAATAGTAGGCCTTCCTACATAGGATATTTCTACTTTGGGTAGGCCACCATCTGAAGAGGTGTGAAGAAGGTGGTGAACATAGAGGGAGTATCATAGGAAAATTCGTCGAAAAGGTCATCTCGGCCCACAATTGACACTTACTAAAAATAGTAAGTGGTTCCATAAGCCCCTGCTATAAATATCCTGTTGGTCCAGAAGGTGAGAGGAACACAATAAGAATAAGAAATTCAAGATACCATATTTGGTTGAGTGATGTAGCCTAAATCTCTTGTGAAAAACCCATACACCGACACCTCACTTAACTCGAAGTTTAGCACTCACCCGAAGCATGCTAAGGTACTGTGCCCCTATTTAGAGTTGTTTGTGCATGATGTTAGTGTGATGGTGATAAAACATATTCAGATCCATAACTAAGCATAAACATTCCACGGTGCATAATATAGATCAAGATCTTAGAGAATCATGAATTAAAAATAACTATAATAAGATTAATCATACATGAACCAGATTGAGTTGCGTTTAACACCATTATCTAACCAATATTATCCATTGCATTAAACATCGTAAAACACATAATCTTCTTACATTATAAGTTATATCCATAAGTCATGCGCGCATTAGATCAAGACGCATAACTCTACAATATTTCACACACATCTATCCTACATAGTTCACTACAAACTTATAGAGGTGGGTACTTGCCCTTCACACCTATGTACTTCTCAAAATAGGTTGCATGCTGATAATAGCCATGTGCCTTTACAATAGCATGCATACATGCAAGTGTTCTAATAATAGATGTCCTACAGTTAACTCTAAGAATAAATCCTATTATTAACTTAAACCATGCATGGTGCTTATCAGCCACTGTTCCCAAAATACCATTGCATGTAGCACAAGTCTCCATCTCCATGTGTGCTTCACACACTATCTTCCAAAAATATCCCTTATCCATAAAAATGGATAATTCCTAAGCCAAACTATTTCGCACGCGTTTTATTTCCTATCTTCCTGCTCCTTCAAATGCGCCTTGTTTATGCGCACGCATATTTTGCATGCCTTATCCTTAGAACAATATTTAATCTACTCAACATTACCCCACACTAAAGTGCATTATCATCCCAGAAATGGGAATCATTTTTGTTGTTCCCAAATAATAAATAATAAGTGATGAAATAATTAAAGAATCACCATACAAAAGAATAAACTTTCACTCGCAATACCCTCTCCTTTAACTGGGAGGATCAACTCTAGATACTCAATTTTTATTTCAACTTCCAATGTCTACCAATCACTTGGCGTTGTCCTTGTCTTCTCTAGAATATTTGTGGCTATGGCTTCCAGTTCATCCTGAGTAATATTTTCTTTCTCATTTTGTAGTACCCAAAAACATTGGCCATACCTAACATCATTCCTTCCATGAGGTCCATCTTTTTTGCTATGAGCTTCCCAATCTCATCTATCCTATTCTTATACTAAGCCTAGGCTTCTACAAGGGCTTCATGCTTTTGTTTCACCAGTGTCAATCTATCTACACACCCTAATGTCTTATCTTTCATTGCTGTCAGAAATTCATTATCTTCTACAAGAGTTATGGTCCTTATTACTACTTTTGGTGCTAGACACAAATTGAGAGCTTGGTCTTCTTTCAACTCATTCTTAAAGGTCTGTAGAACGCCTTGTAATTTGAAATTTTTCGATCATAGAGGCCCTTTCTCTCTCTGCTTCTTATTCAACATATTTTGGTGTGGGCATTTGAATTGGTCTGTCTTCTAACACCAAATCAACCAAAGTGCACACATAATGCATAGTAGATGGAAACATTTCAGGTACCTTAGGTTCTAGATGAGGCCTTGCTTTCAAAATGTGATCACCAATCTCCTCAACCATGTCAATGAAAGCCTCATTATTTGCCTGTTCTCATTCCTTCTCTTCCTTTAGGCACATTATCTCTACGTTTTATCCTTGTTATCTTCCATCAATGCTCGAATGGTGGCGGCCTTATCAACATTTCTCCACACCACCTCAGTAGATACCTTGAACAAGGAATTGTTGACCTTCTCATCAAACATTAGAGTAGGATTTATTGTCATGTTCCTACTTTGGGGTGCCTTCCTCACTCTTCATGAAACACATGACTCCTCGCACACATCAAATTTTGGTTCGTCCATATGAGTCTGCATGGACTAGGATAACTACTTCCTTGTACGTGTAGTGGACATATTTAGATCCATCAGCTCCCACCTGTATAACTCCTTAAGGACCACAGTACTCTGAAATTGGGCATGGATGATTTTGCTTGTGTCCTTAGCATAGCCCATACGAAGGAAAACATACTCTTCACTTGTTATTTCTCTTTTTTTTTGGCCCCTTAGGAACCTAGGTGCCAAACTCTAAAGTTGACCCTTCTCCTACTTGAGCCACAATGGGTGTGTTGGGTTGCTCTTGCACAGTTTCTTTTTCCTCTTTCACCCCTTCTTCATCTCTCATTTCTTCATCCTAGGGTTCCTCCACATCTTCAAGCTGGACCGAGGTACCATGCGCTCTCTCTTTAGAACTCCACCTCCTCGTTAAGTTGTAGCTTTCTTCTTCTCTTTTTTTCTCTTATGTTTCTTTCTGATGGGAGAGTCAATGTGACCTTCATAAAGGTTGTGATGTTCCTATGCCTTAGGTCCTGGTTCTTTTTAACACCTTCTTAAATTGGCACTCCTTATGGACTATACCGACGTCCAAATCTTCCTCTCCTTCTAATGCCTTTGGGGGAGTATATTTACACTCACTCTCCACTTTATCTATGGGTTACATCTGGCCTCTATGGTCCAAGCCTCCACTATCCTCATGTTATTCTTCTTCCTCTATCTCTATGGTCGATGTAGGCTTTAGAGTTACCAAATTTTCAATGTGTGTTTTCCTTATGCATCCCTAGTAGCATGAACTCATTCTCCACATACTTGTTATTTTCCATCCTCAACTTAAGCTATAGATAGACAAGTGTGGCTCCACTGTCCTCAATAGCCAAACTTGTTGGCTTCATGTTTATAACATCAGAAATAATCCTCTCAATGTAGGCAGACCGACCTAGATAAACATAAGTTTTTCTGAGAGTATGGTAGTCACAATCTACCTTTTCCACATTAAATCTCAACCCACACACATCAATAAACATGTGTACTATGGCTCGGAAATAGCACGTGTGAAGGCGTATGGTGGTTTTGCACCATGGACTCCATGTCCCATCCTTCATCATTGTAAACCGTGTAATGTAAAAATACCGTACACTACAAATTGTGCCACCTTACCTACTACTGATGGTAGCTCCTTAGGAATATGTCATTCCTCCTCAAATGTCATGCACTGAATAATCATACCATAGTTTTTCCCTTTGTTTGAATGGGCCACTCATTTTTCCTTCACACAAGTACTTCTCAAACCTCTCTACGAGGGACTTCTTCTCCACAGGGTATTCCCAAATTTTGTTCTTTGGCCCATCGGACACTCTAATTTCTACAAACACAAGAGATAAGAGGATAGCGCCAAAACTTATCTTTTCACATGTGTGTGCTTCCTCGCAATATTTTTTGTTATGTAGCCTACTAGATTGTAGACTTCTCTTTCGACATCTTATTGGAAACATGTAGCCACATGGTGTTTACTTGTGACCATCTCTCTTGATCATTCAATTTAATGAGTAGATGTGTGGCTACCTATACCACCGAGTACTTAATTTTTAGATGTCCATTCTGCACGGACCCTTGGAGTATCCCAACTCCTTGCTTATGGCTATAATAGTTGCCTTATCGCTAGATCACTACTAATTTATGTTCATGTGCCCTTCACCTTGTAAATGTGGTAATCAAAGGTGTGGTGATTCTTACCCACCGCCTAGCAAAATAGAAGAATTCCTCATGGACTCTACTCATAAGCCACTGGTATAAAATTTCTGGTTTTCCAAAATATGTGAGTTCATACAGCTTGATATACCCTACCTTCTTGAGAAAATTCTCCCTTACATCATCATATATTGGCATGTCATCCATTATGCGCTTGTTGGTATTCTTATTCAACAAAGCGTCTAACTCTCCCTTGTTGTCAGTGGTGTGGTGGTTGTAATCACTTACTTTGCATCTATGGATATGGGAATCCCAATCCCACCCAACTATCACTCCTTCTGGATATTGCATCTCTGAAAAATTGCTCTCGAGAGCATCTTCAACCTCGACCTCCATCTTTTTCTTCCCCTTCGTACCTTCTCCGTGTGATTTCTTCAATGCCATGGTAAAAATCTCACCTTTTCTTCTCTGTCGAGTAAGCCCTTGTGCCCTAGCTTGAAAACACGTGCCCTAGCTTGAAACCCCATGCCCTAGGTTGAAAATGCAAGCCATAACTCCTTCTCAATGCTTCTACTTCACTTAAACCCTTCTCCAATGGGAATGTAAACCACTTCTGTGCACAAATCCTCTCTCCATGTCTGGTTTCATAGCTTTCTACACCTCAACACATTCTGCGTTTGGCCTACCATAACTAACTCGCTTAAATACTTGTGATCACAAAGGTAAAAATAAACCCGCATCATGTCCTTATATATATTTTTGAAAAATTATTGCATTTATTACTTCTTCACCTACCATTAATCCTCTCATTAATTGACCATTTTCCCAACTTACGCGCGTAGTACACCTTTGCGCCCAGCTTATAAACTTCTAGTTCACCTTCCTACCTTCTAACTACATGCACCTCCTTCAAAGTGATTCCATGTGTTAAGTACCTCATCATTGCTCCTTCCTCTAGTAGTTTCTATGGCTGCAACTTACCTCATGTTATATTGTTCATTCATTAATTTCAAGATATGGTCTTCCTAAAAGAAATCTTCTTTCTATAAGCTCCTTTCCATACTTGAATAGCACATGTAACGCTTTGTTCTCATGTGTTCCCTTTGTTGAATAATAACCACCCTAAACCAATGTATGTGTAGTCCTCTCGCATACAAATACTTCAGATTGTAATTAGCTCCCAGCCGCATAAATTTTCTCATTACACAAAACACCAAACTAAATTGACAAAGCATAATGATGAAGAAGGAAATACATTAAAAGAAATACGTAAAGAGAAATATATACTAAATGGAAATATTACCTTATTACAAACACCAAGAATACTTATTTATAGTAGGGCTTCATCCTACTCCCATTGAATTAACTAGGTAATCGTGTTCCATGTAACCACCGATGTGAGTGATAACATATGGTCTCAACCAATGCACCTTAAGTTTTCCTAGATGGTGCAAAACTTGGAATCATAAAGAAGTACCATCTCGTCCAACCTCAAGCTTCTTATCTCTCGATGTCTTTGTCTTGTCATGCCTTTTGCCTCACCTTTTCTCGCTTTTAACTCAAACATTCTATGGTACACCTCTCATCCAATTGTATTAACTTGTCAATTCTTTCTTCTAACGCTTGTTCATCAGCCTAGACCTCCCGCATGTGCAATACATAAAGAAGGTAAAATGAATTCCATAGGAAGAATTGCTTTGTGTACAAACACCAACTAAAAGGGTGTATCCTTATTTAACCTTTTTTAAGTTATTTTATATGCCCAAAGTACAACAAAAACTTTATCATCCCAATCTTTCCTTCCAACATCACAAATGTTTGTCAAGTTCTAGCTCAATATCTTGTTGAAAGCCTCAACAGTCCCATTTTCTTGGGGTTGATAAGGTGTAGTATTGGAGTGCATGACCATAAACTCATCCAACAATATTCTTATTATCTCATTTAAGAAGTGTTTGCACATGTCACTTGTCAAACTCAACAGATAGCCATACCTAGTAAGAATATTTTCCCATAAAAACCTTGTTTTTGTGGCCACTGTACAATCCTTTGTAGGTTTTGCTTCTTCCCACCTTGTAATATAATCTTTATAGATTATGTAGCATGATCTGTTCCTATGCATGGCTTGGGAAATAGGACCCACAAATTCTATTTCCCATTTTTCAAATGGCTCTGCACTAGGAATAGGCCTCAAAGGTATTTCATATCTTTTCCTAGGTTTGTCAAGGCACTGACAATGATCACACGCCTTACAATACTCTTTGAAATCCTTGTACAAGGTCTCCCACCATAATATAGCAAGTAGAATCTTACACGTGGTGGTGTCACCTACATAATTCCCACCTTCAATACCGCCATGAGCCTCTTCCATGATATCTATGCGCTCATGTTCTAATACACACCAGTGCAATACTTCATCTCGTCCTAGTTTTTATAAGTCACCACTGATCAACATGAAGGGTATGGCGTGAATTGTAAGTTGTTTCTTCTCTAAGTCTTTCATTCCTTCTGGTGCTATACATGTGCGTAAAAAGATAGAAATATCCTCCACCTCAAGGCACACGATATAACTTGTACAACCGTGCATTTGACACTGTATCTTCAATTGTTTGCGCATATTCCCTTGATTGAATCCTTGATAAGTGGTCCATGCTAGAATTACTTTTACCTGGTTTTACCACAATTGTAAAGTCAAATTCTTGGAATAAGAGCACCCATTGACATATGTGCCCCTATAAAATGGGCTTATTTACCAAGTATTTTAATGCCATGTGATCCGTATAAAATACAAACGGTGTTGCTAGCAAGTATAGTCTAAATTTATGTAGCGCATAGATCATCGACAAAGCTTCACACCGTTTAGTTATATAATTTTGTTTCAGTAGGAGTCAACTTTCTACTAGCAAAGAAGATAGGATGATCTATAATACCTTTTCCATGCTGAGCTAACACCGTGCCAATGGTCATGCAGAGGTGTCCACATGTATGTGAAATGGCTGGTTCCATGAGGGAAAACGCAAAATAGGCATTGTTTTAAGTCTCTCCTTTAATGCCTCAAATGCACGTTGCTACGGTTCTCTCCAATAGAATGTCCCTTTTCCTTTAAGTAACTCTTACAAGGGTGCAGAAATCTTCACATATTCTTTGATTAATTTTCTATAATACCATGTGTGGCCCAAGAATCCACGCACCTCACTTTGAATGGTAGGGTCCTCCAAGCCTATAATAACTGCAACCTTAGTTAGATCTACTAACAAACCTTCCTCGCAGATGATGTTCCCAAGAGAGTTCCAAAAGGTGTAGCAGACATGCACTTCTTGATATTTAAATGATGCTTGCGTCTACATCTTTCAAACATTAAGCACAAGTCGTCATAATGATCCTTAACAAGCCCATATACCACCCAATCATCCAGTAAACATGCAAGAATTTGTGAATAAATTCATGGAATTCTTGAAAACTATGTGCAAAAATACAAGAGGCGCATTCTTCAAACCAAAGGGCATCACAAGATATGTAAAACTTACCCATTGGTGGTGAAAGTTTTTTTCTATTAATCTTCCTCTGTAATTCTAACTGGTGATAGCACTGAGAATCCATCCGTGAAATAGTAAACTTCACGCCTTACAACACCTTCTAATATTTCCTTAGTGAAAGGCATAGGAAAAGGACCAATTGCACATGTAGCATTTAGCTCCTTGTAATCCACACAAATCCTAATCTGGACATCTTTCTTTATAATGATTACCATGGGGCTAACCCACTCTAATTCTTCTAGGCACTTAATGATCCCATATTTCAACATTTTTTCAATTCCTTCTTTAAATTTTACGTGTAGGTTAGGGTTTATCCTATAAGGTCTTTCCTTGACTGAGCACACTCATTCCTTTATTTTATTCTTCATCTCACCTAATGACTCATGCACCCCCTTTAACTCATGGTATCCCCTAGCGAATAAGTCATGTAAATCATGTAGTAACTCAATTATCTTTGCTACTTCAGAATCAAACCAATAATCTCTAGTTATGGCCTCTTTGGGTTCAGTATTCATGCTAATGTTCACTTTCTTGGTATTCATAGGTTCATGATAGGCGCGCGTATTTTTATCCACACTGCCTAAGACCTCATGTGTACCCGTTAAATGGTCTATGTCTAAATATTTTACTTATTCATCATCCACTATGTAGACCATATTTCCTTTATCCTTCTCAAAGCAAGAATGCATAAATAGTTTAGCATCTCGTATCATATACTTCATCAAAGCACGCTCCTTGGTCTTCCTCACCAAATAACTCCTAAATGAGTTATTCAACCTTTGCATTATCTCCCATAGTCAAGCATTCCATAACCCATAATTCCTCTCTCACCGGAAGTTTAGTAGAGAAGTAGTCCAAAATATGGGTCATTCCATTCGTAATCAGTCCTACCAATTTCAGCCTCCTATGTAGTTCCACATAAACATACCAAGCACATGCGCAACCTTGAAAAGTGGAATAAAATTTATGCACCCAAAGTGAATGTGGTAAATCTTCCTGCCCCTCTATCCATAGTCTCTTACACTGCTGAATGTGGTGTTGAATAGATTAATTACCATGATATATGCATATTTGAGTAGGCACATTGCTCCTGAGAAACCGGGTTGTCAAAGAAATTCTTACTTCATTCCATTCTATGGGATTATCCTTGTGAACCATCCACCAGCGCATTACCATACTATGTAGGGTATACACTAACATATTTCTTCTTTCCACTTTTTCCATCCATCCTGCTCCTCCATGGTGCGCAGGAATACTATAGGATCTCCTTCTCCAATATATTGGGGTATAGAGTTGTTACCTATCCTCCTAATACAATGAGGTTTGTTCCTCCATGCAAATTCACTTCTTACTTCACACCCAACCATCTCATAGGTGTCATGTGCCCAATTATCACAAGCAATACTTATAGTATCACTAAAATACTTTACATCTTCCCATAATGGCTCAAATACCTCCGGATCTCTAATGACATGCACATAAATTTTGTTCAGGTCTTCCTCACTCAAATTCTCAACATAAGGTGTAGATTTCCCATCTTTCAAAGGGATAATAACTCTTTCTTCCTTGTTCTCAAAACTTATATACCCCTTTTTGAGTTGTAGATAAGCATTATTTACATAACACCAAGGGCGGCCAAGTAGATATGGGAAGTTATCTTCTTTTGGAAGTGCTAAGACCTCAAAGTACCTAGTGAAATTGGCCCCTTGATATAGTAATGGATGCATATTTTAAAATCTCAATTGGAGTGGCCTTAGTCCAATTACTACAAACAAACAAAATTAGAGGATGGATGTAATGGAGGTCTACCCATCTACACCCATGCATCCAAATTAATCACATTCACTTTTGCACCTCATCACAATAAATATATTGCTTAAAATTCATCCATCCACAACAAAGCATCCCGAGTGATCTCCTTGTCATAATCCAAGCTATGAGGGGGAAGATTAGCATGCAGGATCTGTCATCCATTCTCAATACTTGTGTGTGGAGTGTTCCCCTTTAACCAATTCCCTAGTAATGGAATAATATTCTCCTAGCGCAGCATCTTACATACCTCTTTCAAATCATCAACATCTGACTAGATTGTCTCTATTGCCTTCTTTTGCTCCAACTTCCATGATTGTTCCTTTAAACATTGTATTTCACCCTGAAGATTTCTAAGTACCTCCATGGTCTCTTGATAAACCTCCTTCTGATGTGTAGGATATGGATATCTTGCATGTAAAACCTCCTCCTTAGTAATGGTAGGATTTTGTTATAACATCTCTCTAGTCGTGTAGCTTTAGCGTGTGTAGTAATATTCATATGTACTACCTCAGGTTCCGGTGCCAACTTTGGAAACCATTGATTTTTCTATGGTGGTTTGTATCCTAACCATCCATGCACCCTTTTTTTTCTTGTTTATGATGTTTGTTAAGATTCTCATATAATTATGGGCATTCCTCATAGTTATGATTCTTCCCACAAAAAGAACAAGTAATATTATGAGGGAATTCGTGCCTATAGTGGTCAAGAGATCCACATGTATAACATGTTCCATGAGGAAAATCACCTCATCCACCACCATGGTCTCACCCCCGAATCCACAATTTTATCCTCAACCTCTACCACAACTTCCTTCAAATAACCCTTCATTTTGATCGTAGCGCCTTAAGTGTGATCATGATCATGGTGCTCACTTTTAATTTTAGAATCATCGATGCTCTCTTGTCATCTGTCATACACCAATATCGATGGCATCATGGATCTCGCTAATCAACTCGAAATATTCGTATTGTGAGTCGTGGATTAGAAAATCTTACAATAACAAGATACATTCTTTCTTATCACACATTGTAATAATGGGCAACGGCTTGCATCATGGTCTAAATGACATATCTCACATTCTAGCAACAATGAACGATCACTTGACTGCAGGGACAACTATCCTTAGTGTGTCCTTCCACTTCACAGTTTGTACACCAAATCCTAGTGCACATCTCATGAGTTGAATTGGCCAATAGTTTCTCCAACTTTTCCATAGCTATAATTTATGCTTCTAGGAATGGGCTCACTCCAGTGTCTATACTTTCAACTTCCTCGGTGTGTAACGTTGCTTTAGGTGCTTTGTGTGGGTCCATATATGTCTTATGTGATAATGCCCTCATATTAAAAGGTGTGATCAAGCCCCCAATGAACCATTGTGCATGCTAACTTGCATGAATATCATACGAAAGCTTAGAAAAAGTGTTTTAAAATGGGCATCATACTCTTGAACACTTTCACTAGTGCCCTAATTAATATCCTTGAGCACGCTTATACTCTTCTGCTCAAACTCAGGGATATGAAACTCCTTAAGGAAAGCTTTTCGTAATGCTACATAATCTATGCAAGTCTGATCAAGGTCAAACTTATTGTACCAACTGTTAGTGCATCCCTGCAATGTAGTTACAAACTGACTTTCCTTGTGCTCAAAAGTCATGATTCCTTTTGCATGCCACAATATCTCACACATGTACACATGCTCAAGCAAAGCATCTTTATTCCCCTATACTATGGAAGATGAAGTAACATCTCCATGTAAATATTCTAGGGTTGGTGATGACCATGCCCACCTAACCAAAACCTCATGTGTTACCTCTGCCTCCAAACCATCCAAATTCACCATAACTAGAGCCACCTATGCCCCTTGATCCTCCTCCTATAGAGGGAAGTGGACCAAAGTGGATGTACTACCCTATGTCCCAACAGTGGTACTAAATTGAACTCCTATAGTCCTGTGAGTTGATACTACTCCCTAAGTGAGTCCAAAAATTATGCGCACTTGAGTTATGTGTTGATGATGCACCTAAAAATGTACCTCCAAATAACAAAGAATACATTCACCGACCATAGATGCACTTTCTACTTGATTTACTCCTTTTTTGCTACTCCCAAAACTAGCTTGCTAACTATTGGTTGCACTAGATACTAGAAAACCAAATCTAAGGGCTAAGTTTCTAGGTAGATTCAGATGCGCACCTATGGCCCATGTCATCTATGTTGGCGTGCTCCCATATGAGGCCAAGGATATTTCCCTATCATACTTTCCAAAATGAGGGAGTTCCATATGCTCTAGCTCCACACCTTTTGCGTGAGCTCCAAATCCTTCACAAGTTATCTCTCTCCTCAATGCCATCCATTCTACAATATCACATTGTTTCGTATCTCCCTATCACAAACTTGATTGTACTCAAGGTGCTTTTCTTCTCTTTACCTCTCTATCGCTAGGTCTACCATCCTTCACCAAATCAACTCCTTCTCTGCAGCGCAAGGTGGTTTAGCTAGCCATCATCTTTTCTTTCCAGTTCGGGGTGGTTACCATCAAGATTTTAATCACCGGTGGAATGCCTCGAGATAGGTTCCCGGGATAATGCAAAAACTAGAACTCAACTACCTCTGGGCAAGAGTAAGTAGAAATTGAGTACTCTAAAATATAGTTATTCAAAACACCACAGAACCAAGTATCCATAGTGCGCATCCAAATCAGATCAACATCATAGAGGGCCTCGAAAGTCTTCATGAATCCGAGAAAAGTGTGTGATACCTCCATTTTATTTTAGAAGCATAAGCAACCAGCTACTCGTACATCTCTATCGGAAAGATAGCAGAGAAAATCTTGTATAGAAATCATACAAGTTCTACTCTACCCACGCACGCAAGGCCAAACTCAGATCCAATGTTGAACCTTCAAGTGTACTCTTCTTCCAAATATTTTATCCACTCCTCAATACTTTCTAGGGTTAACCGGTACATCTTCATCATGAAACATCCTAAAAACAATCAAAAAGAGGTTAGAAACAATAGAACCAATTATGCAGCCTAGAATCTACTTGTGAAAACCCCAAATGCATTGGCACATAACTCATCCTGAACCGAGCATTCACTCAAGCACGTAAAGTTACCGGGCCCCTCTTTATAGTTTCTTGTGTAGGATGTTAGTGTGATGGTGATAAAACATATTCAGATCCATAATTAAACATAAACATTCCACAGTGCATAATCCAAATCTAGATCTTAGAGAATCATGAATTAAACAATAATTATAATAAGATTAACCATACATGAACCAAATTCAGTTATGTTTAACACCATTATCCAACCAATATTATCCATTGCATTAAACATTGTAAAACACAAAATCTTCTTACATTATAAGGTATATCCATAAGTCATGCGTGCATCAGATCCAATAGCATAACTCTACAATATTTTACACACCTCTATCCCACATATTTCACTACATACTTATAGAGGTGGGGAATTTTCCTTCACCACCTATGTACTTCTCAAAATAGATCGCATGCTAATAATAGCCATGCACCTTTATAATAGCATGCATACATGTAATTTTTTTAATAATAAATGTCCTACAGTTAACTCTAAGAAGAAATCCTATTATCAACTCAAACCATGCATGATGCTTATCGGTTTCTCATTCCCAAAATACCATTACATGTAGCGCAAGTCTCCATCTCCATGTGTGTTTCGCACACTATCTTCCAAAAATATCCCTTATCCATAAAAATGGCTAATTCCTAAGTCAAACTATTCTAGAGCGTGTTTTCTTTCCTATCTTCATGCGCCTTCAAATGCGTCTTATTCCCACGCACCCATATTTTGTGTGCCTTTTCCTTAGAACAATATTCTATCTACTCAACATTGAGGTTGGGAAAAGCTAACCTATACACTTACCAAAAATAGTAAGTTGCCCCATGGGTACTTACTAAAAATAGAAAGTTGTTCTCAAAGGGAAAGTTTGGCATAATGGGACATAGAGGGATAATCATTCAAGTCGATATCACCATTTGGGGTCTAGAGAGGTAAAATTCAATTCTTACTAATGATAGTAAGTTATCCCTTCCAAATTTAGTAAGTGTTATGTAAACATGAATTTCAAGTGCACATGTTGGTCTAGTTTCTCAGTGTGATCAATCATGAAGAGATGGCAGTTTTTCGTGGTTTGGAATGATCGTCTCATATTACAGAACAACACATCCATCATGGAAAGTAGTTCATCACAAGGATTTTTTTCCCTCCATCCCTTCCCTCTTCCTCTCTTTCCCTCTCTTCTTTCTCTCTCCATTCTAATTCTTCGTTATGCTTCATCATTGTATTTTGTCCTATTCACTTAAGTGACCTATTTTAAATTTGTAAAAATGTATTTTCTCAAAATTATAAGAGAAATACTTAATTAATGGAAAATGAAAGGTCACAAGTGGAATATGGAAATGAAGATTCATGTGAGGGAGGGGAAAGGTCAATTCAAATTGTATAAATTGGGATGGCTTCCCCATTCCAAGGGATTCGAATTTTGAAGAACTCCTACTATGTAGCATTGTGAATTGTGATAGCTTGGTTGAAGTTTTGTATTCATCACTACACATGGAATAAAAGTTACACTTATTCTACTTCTCTTTCTTTTCTTCCCTCTATTTCCCCCTTGTATGCACTTTTAAGTGAGGTGATCAAAGAGAGCTTTGAATCTTTGATGAATGAGCTTCAAAAATGTTATGTTAATGTGGGTTTTGTTCTTCTCACTAACTGCTTCATTATTACTTTCTTCTATATTGGATGTTGAAATACTTTGCCATCTTTGGGTGTGAAGCTCAGTAATCTACTCATGGAAGTAATATCCCTTAACTAGTTTCCCCACTTTCTCCTGAACATTGTAACTTACTCCCTTGTATCACCATACAAGCACTTTGCCATAGGTTTAGTGGAGTGTCCCTGTGTGATCCCCGACCAATTTGGCTACCCATAACATTTATATTAGGATTATGATTAGTTACATTCAATAATGGGAGTCATGCCATTCAATTCAAAGGGGCATAGCCCCATGAATATTGGTGGAGACACTTGATTTGTCCAACTGACAAATTTTCTCACCAACACCTATAAAGGTGATGTTTGAGTTCATTTTTGAACTAGTGCTCTAAGGGGGAAAAGTGTGACCCAAGTAGAAGTATATTACAGGTATGAGGGAATGATTTGAAGTTTGGGGAATTTTTATAGGTTGAAGACTGATTTATAGCATGTGTGCAAGAGTTTAGAGCCAAGACAAGTCAAATAAGAAAAAGATATAGTGAGTTGAAGGATTGAGGGTTTGAGCAAAGTTTTGTGAGTTGAATTAGATATCTCCATCAGTTGTGTGAAAAAAATCAGAGATCATCATCATCGGTGGATGTGTTGGTGTTTGGTCATCTTGGGGGGTTTTATCTTCCTTGTGGAGTTGGTGCTTCACTAAATTAGGGGTTTCTCCTTATAAGGTTGTTTCTCTACTAAACTAGGGGTTGGTGCTCATTGTGAAGTTGGTGCTTCACTAAATTTATTTGTTGTGTGTAATATCATAAAAAAAAAATAGTCGATTTTCTTCCCCATGAGGGTTTCCCACTTACATATGGTGTTCTTGTGTTGTGTACTTTGTTTCATGCTCTTGTGATTGATGTTGCATATCTTAATAAACACACATGGTTATGAATGATGTATGGACAATATAATTGATGAATTTATGGTTTGGTTAACGAAGTAAAAATCATTATAGGACTGATTCAACTCCTCCCCCAGTCCATTTTTCTTCCAACGCACATGAAAAATGTTCATCTTATTTAGTATATCATGGGCCCTTTCCTAATACTCTCATTGTATAGATCGTCTTAGCATCCACATTTGGGGGCATCCTAATTCCACCACCATGGCATGGCCTCTCTTTTATCATCACATAGATCTCCATCACTTGCACAATTAGGGGCATCCAACTTCTCCCTATAGTCACATGTTTTAATCAATAGTTGTTTATCCATAATACTCGCATACACACCTATTTCTCACTCTTGTTTTGCAATTCATGCTAACCTTTCTTGTTAGCACTTTCTCTTACCTACTCTATGAGCACCCCTCACTATATCTATATATGCTTACAACTTCCCTTTCCACTCCTATGCTATGCCATACACTTTTTCTCCTCATTCTTACTTATCTATCCTTTTATCCATGCTACACATACTACTCTCTATATAGGGTATACATCATTTTGTGCACTATACACACTCTGTATATTCTTTCTCACGATGATCACATCTATTTTCTAGTAGATCTTAATGTACACACTTGGGGGCATCACACTTTCTCCCCCTCTCTAACACTACTTTATGTCTATATTGCATACTCTTAGCTCCTTTTCTATACTTCTCGCTCTGTGCTTCACAATAAATATTTCCTAGCTTAAAATCTCAAAAACATACTTTACCTTCATTACCCGATGACACACTCTTGTTCTATGGTTCATGCTTTATTGTTGAGGGTGAAATTCCTCCATGAACCCCACTTATCACATCTTGGATACTCACGCTCTGTGCTTCATGTTTATCTTTCCAAGCATTACCACATCTCTAGTACACATACAACACCTTCATTACTCTGATGATGCACTCTAGAGCTACAATTCACACTTTACTGTTGATGAAACAATTCATCCATGAACCTCACATCCTCTACTCTCGCTACACTTTGAGCTCAATACTTCATGATACATCTTTCATAACATCTACTCTCTCTCTCTCACTCCACACTTCATGACTATCTTTTCGAGCATCACCACATCATTGGTTCACATACTTTCTCCTCATTACCCAATGACACACTCTAGTGCTATGGTTCACACTTGACTATTGAGGTCACAATTTTTCTATGAACCTCACATTATCTATGCTTCATGCTCAGTAGTTCATGATACATCTTTTTAGCATCTACTCTCATGCAATACACTCATTTCCTAATGATGTGCTCTTTCTCTATGGTTCATTATTGATCTGTTGAGAAGGATTTTCTAAATAAACCTCATCACATACACATCCACCAGTGGGTAACATGGATCCTCCTCTCTTCACATTTTTCACATCACATCAGACTATCATACTCACATGACATTTTCATATCTCGATCACATTTACTCTTGTTAGCTTATTCTACTTACATGTTACACTTTCTTTTCCATGTTAGTTAGATTCTTATTATGTCAATATATGTTTCTATACACACATGCACATTCACTTGGTCTCTTTAAGTGAATTAAATAACTTTCACAAATTCATACATGATGCATGATGCTCGACACAACTCTTTACCGGACTCCACCAAGGCTTATGGGGGAATCTACCTTTGTTATTCTCACACTCTCCACATCACATGTTATATTGTTACATCATTTACTTTACTATCACTAATTTTTCACTTCTATATTGATGTTTTGACATACTACTTATATTTCTAACATGTTCTGGGTTCTTTATGTGTAGCATTCTCCTTACAGGATCAATACAACCATGGTTATCTGTCACTTCTTACTTCCTATTGTTTGTTATTTTTTGTGGGTTATGCCTTATGTCTTTCTTGTTCATTATTTTCTTATGGATACTTTGGCCCTAATTGTCTTGTGACATTGTGAGTGATGTCCCAACTTTGAAATAGGATTTTTGCGATCGATCTTGTCTTCTTAGTTTCTTGTTACATTGTCTTCTCTTGCATGCTAGCTATTTTTACTACTAACACATACTACTAACATATCTTGTTTTCATGTGTCTAGGTTTCTACCATGCACATTCCCTACCCCCTGTAAGTATCCACTTTCAGATATGCATATCAATATCAGGTCCTCTCTTTTGGATGAAATTATCCTACACTCATCGCATGCACCCCAAATGTGGGGGACATATATTGGGTGAAACAATCACCCCTACAACAACTCATATCTTCAGAAAGATAAACATAGTACAAAATCAACACAAAAACATAGTTAAAAACTAGCACGTAATCATACTTGGGCCAAAAATAATAGAGGTGTACACTAACACTCGGACTGGATAGGAGCGGTGGGAGCTTGTGTCCCCAGGTGCTAATTTCCTAGGGAAAATAGTCAATTTCTCAGTTCAACATAATTTACAATAGTTTTTAGATCAATTCTCCAAGATCAATCACTTACCTCCAGTTACAAAATGTATTATATTAGTGTTGGTGAGAAAAAAATCTCGATATGGAAAATTAGGTTTCTTCACAATGTTCACGGGGCTACACTCCTTTGAATTTAATGGTACAACTCCCATTATTGAATGAAAACTAATCTAATCCTATCTATTGTTTTGGGTTGGTCAAAAAGGTTGAGAATCAAATAGGAACACTCTATTGAACTGTGGCAAAAAGCTTGTATGGGGTACAAAGGAGGAAATTACAGTGATGTAGGGTGAAGGAGAGAAATTATGAAAGGAAGGTTATTGTTGTGAGTAGTACAATTGTAGAGTTCACACCCAATAACCAAAGTAGTTCATCATTCAATATAGAGGAAAGAAACAATGAAGCTATCTAGTGAGAAGAAAAAACCTGACACAAAGTTCCTGGATTCATTTATCAAAGATACAAATATACTTTGGGATCACTATGCTTGAAAATTTCATAAGAGAGAAATGGAATAAATATAGCTTTTATTTCATGTGCATTGATGACACAAAGTCCAACAATAGCAATCCACAATTGCTACAACATAGATGTTATCACAATCTAGAATTTTTAGGATCCTTTGAAATGGAGAATCCATTTTAATTTATAGAAATGTGAATTGACCTCTTATCTCCCCCCCACATAACTCTTCATGATCCTATTCCACTTGTGACTTTTCATTTTCCCCTAGACAAGACAAATGAATTATTTCTCTTATAATTTTGAGAAAATACTTTTACAATTTAAAATTTATGTCACTTAAATGAATATGAAAAATACAATGATTATGCTAAAAAAGAATTATAAATTGGAGATAAGGAAAAGGGAGAAAGAGAAAAGGAGGGAAGAGATAAAGAAAATCTTCTCCTTGTGATGATCTAATAGAATGCCTTGATGCAATCATGAAATCTTGTACATCATGAGAAACATTCCTTTTAAATGATCAACAATTGTAACCCATCGGGTAAATTGAGTGAATAAGTGAGAATCACTTGATCACTTACACCATTTTAGAAAATGAAGGGTTTCCCCACATACTTGAACAAATTATGAGAATTTTTCACTCCTTATTGACGAATCATGCATATGAATGAGACCTTGAAACAATTTCTTACACAATGAAACCATGATGATTATTCCACCTCGAGGATGTTTTGAGATAACAATATGACCTCTGATGACCCTCTGCAACGTTTTATACTCCACTGATGAAGGTCTCTTCTCTGGAAACCCTTTAACACTATGCCCCTTTTGAAAACTCTTTGAAATGATGCCCTTTTGCACACTTCTTGGATACACCAAGAAGAGGGATGATGAACACTTGAGAATAAGACCACTAAAAATATTGGAAGATGACTCCACTAATTGAGAAACTCCTTTTTATCATTGAGACACTATCACAACTTTGTGATCAATCCTTCACATGAGAGAAATTGAATATACTTTGTTTTCTTGGCCAAGATCTTTATGTTGTCACTATAGGAACATTGATGGTGAGTGAAGAATGTGACAAAATTATCCTAATTCTGGAGTGGGGAAAGGAGAATGGGACCAAAAAAAATTCCACCCACCTTATTGTCATGCATTGCATGTGAAATGAACTGAAATCTTCTAGGATCAATATTGGCATTTTCTAATTTTGGCATTTTGTGCTCACCACATTGGGAAGTGTGGATTTGCTTGAAATTTGAACGGAGACTTATGTGAATTCCAGGACCATTGTTGGATGAGAAAATGAATGATATGTGACCACTCTTGGCTCCTTTTACCCACTTACTATTTTTGGAATATCCACCATTATGGTCCCATTTAGCCATTTTTTGCCATTTTTCAAATTTTTCCAATTTTGAGTGTCTTGATCACGAGGGAATGGAATGAGGAGTATGAAAGAAATTTTTCTCAAACTTACTATGACATAGAGGCTTACTAAAAATATAAATTTGTCTTCCTAGTGTTGGATTTGAAGGAAAACAATTACAAAAGTTTACATAATTCATTTCAAAGTTCAACCCCATTTTCGTGAGATTCTTCCCATTGGAACGTTGGGAAGTGATGAGGTACCTAGCTGCCCTTTCAATGTTATGCCATGGCAGAAATTAATAGATTCCCTGATATTTTTAGAAATTATTATTTTCCACCTCAAATTGCTGGGAATCGGATTCACCAGAATAGGTTTTTCTTCTAGATTTTGTGCTCAAATGTTTAGCTTGATCAAATCTCTGCTAGAATGATGAGAAATAAAAGCGATAAAAGATAGCACACAAAATGAGGGTTTTTTCACCTTAAAAAATCTAATGTATAATTTAATATTTTTTCACTTTCTCCTTGAAGGTGTTTGTAGATGGAGGAGATTGCAAAAAACCCACCTCAATTCATGTACCGGTTTGTGAGATACGAAAATTTCACCTTCTCGGGTACAGAGTCATTTAGGCCAGAAAATGCACATGGATATTTTAAAATTTTGATATTTTTGTGGAAATATATTCACTATGATCATGGAAATGTGGAGGGAGGAATTTAATAGATTCAATAGAGGTGAAAGATTTTGGAATAATTTTGCTAGAGTTTTGATGGATTTTGAGCATTCAAAAGAAGAGTTTGGAAAAAATGGCTATCTCCTTGGTTTTACATGCCTTTGGTGGGGGAGAATTTTTATATCCCTATTTTCCCATTAGAAAGGGATGAATGGGGAAAAAAATTCACCTTAGTCCCAGGCTGAAAAGTGGCAGACATGCATGGCATGGAGTGGGGGCTAGAAAATTTCCAAAAGGTGATTACCGAAGCCTCCTAGGGTCATGTTGTGGGTCCATGAGGTCGAAGGTGGGGGAGATTTTTTCCCAATTTTCCCCTTGGAAATGGATTAAGGGGACACAAAAGTGTGCCTCAGCCTCATGTTGCCACGTGGAACTGAAAAAATTGACTAAGGACAGAGCTTGTACTTTTAGAAGGAGCTTGAAAATGATGTTGTTGGAGCTCCCGGAGGTCTTTTTGGGAACTTAATTATATGAATTTGAATCAAAAATACATTTGAAGAAGAATGGGGTTGGTATCAAGGTATGATTCAGATTTCAGTCTTCTCAAAAATGGAATTCTTTATCAGGATCACATGTTGTGCCTATAAAGAATGAGTTGTGGAAAGAAATGCATGGGCCTTGAGAAAAATATGAAAGTACCACCATGTAGAGAATTTAATCATCTTTCCATTTATATTTTGACCTAAAACTCATTCTTAAGATCTTGGAATCATATTTTGAAGCTCATGTGTTTTTTCACAGGCAAGCTCTTATGACTCCAAAAACCCGCTTTTGCTAAAATTACCCCTGAATCTCCAAATATTTCCTAAATCTTCCTAAATCACTTGAAAAATGATATTTTATAATTAATTAAACTCCTTTATGAATTAAGGACTTCAAATACACTCTATATGATATGCACCAACCTTAGAATGGCTAAAAATAGCCATTCCTAAGCCTAGTTGGAAGATCTGCCTCAAAAGATACTACTTGGAAGAAACTTGTGAACTTGATTTCCTCTTTCTAACACTTGGGAAAGTTTGGAACAACACATATGGACACTGAAAGGATGGTGATAGGCTTGACACAGGGGATGACCTAATATGGGAGAGTGTCGGGAAGGTTTACAATCAACAATTTTGACACTAGGGCATGTTGTCACGCTTGAAATTTTGAAATTTTCATGTTGCACATTTACATGAAAAAAATGGCTCTATCTTGGGGACATGTTGTGGATTGATCACAACAAGGAGAGAGCATGTAGGAATCCCATTAAACCAAGACATTGAGTGGAACAATTGCCTTATCCATTAGTATTAATAGAGTCACTAAAAATATATACTACACAACTTACTTTATTGAACACACACATGCGACAAGGGCCAAACAAATGAGAAAAGAAAGGAAACACATGACACAAGGGAAACACACAATGGCACAAATGGAAACAACCTAAATCGCCTATGTACATGTGAGGGACAACCCGCTTTCATTGAAGAACGAACTTGAACTGAGGGCTTACCCGTAAACAAGTATCACTGGATGCCTTTCTTCCACAAATCCATTGACAAGTTCACTAAAGTATGAACCTCTTCTTACCTTCTTGAGAAATCTAGCATGAACCCTAGTGTAAATTATGATCAATTTGTTCATTACTTCACCTTTTTTTCTTTGACACATTTTTCCGGATTCTCTACGGTTTTCAAGTTCATTCCATTTTTGATTCTTTGTCACTGCCATGAATATGGTTCTTAATTACTATTAACTTATCATTCCCATAACAATCAATTTTTTATTTTTTGTACATCTGCTTCATGACAACCAATTTCATTTTTTTATTCTTTGTAGATGTTTTAGAAATTTTGGCATCATTACCCACCTCTTGATGTTCTATGTTTTTCAATTGTTCCATGGAGTTTCCCTTCTCATGTCCTAGATCTTTCACAACATGCTTCCTCACATAGTTTGTCACACGCATCGCATCATCCTCTTGGAAATATAATGAACTAAAGGTTGGGTATACAACATGGAAATTTTCATCTTCCTCATCTTGTACATTTTGGGCTTTGTCCTCCATTTTTATGTTGAGATCATCTATCTTTTTAGTAGAAGGAGAGCTAAAGGGTTTTAATTCTATTCATTTGAGAAATTTTCCATTTTGAAAAAAATCAGATTTAGGACCAAGAAACAATATATTCCTCCATTTTTCATTGAGAATGTTTCCATCCTCGTGAAAAGGAAATGAGCACAACACTAGAGCTGAAATGTCATCATCATCATCTTCCCATTCTTGATCACCAAGAACCAAGAAATCCATTTCGCAATGAAATCATCATCTTCTTATATATTCAAGTTTAAGAGGTGAAAGCATGTTTTCATTCTTACATTCCTTGTCATCTTCTTCCAATGAGAAAGAGAAGATTTCAAGTTCACCAACATACTCATCACATGGAAACTCATACTAATCCTCGGGAACATGATCAAAAACATTGAATTTACCCATCAAGAAAGTGTTGAGCATCATTCCTTCTTCTTGATCCACATTTCTCATCACTTCAAGATTGCTTTGTTGCAAATCAAGGTCCTCATCACCGTCATCAACATCTAATGGAACAACTTCATTTATACTCTCATCCCATGAGAAGTACACATTTTCAAACTTTGATTTCATCAACTTATCATTATACTCTTTGACTAGTTCTGTGATGCCTAGACATTCCTCCATGAACAAGGTAAATTCAAGAGCATCCTCAAAGGTCATGAAAAAGTTTCCAAATTTAGAATTTTGACATGAGATGTCTATTGTTGGGTCATTTTTTCTCTTACAAGTATACTTCATTTTTTCGATGGGAAGTAACTTATTTTTCTTACCATTAACTAGAATAGTGGCATGTAACCAATCCAGCTACACACCTCCTCCAACATATTGGAAAAAGATTCGACCCAAAAACATGCCATATGAAATAAGCATATCTTCTATAAGGATTCTCATTGTCATTTTCTTGTCAAAAAAATCCACCAATGCTACCTTAGCATATTTGATTTGTCCAATGAGAGGAGCTTGTTTAATTTCCATGGAGAGACACTGGCCAGAGGTAGGGAAAAGGGAGATATCGAGATATTTGGCTAATTTTGTGGGCATGAAGTTTTTCAAGGTGCTAGAGTCAATGATGTAATTTTTTAGCTTATATCCATTGACAAACAAGGATATGTAGAAAGGTTCTACCTTCCTATAAGTTGAGGGTGTGGAAGCAAGGCAGGTTTAGGGATATATTGGATTGAGATGCATGAGGTTTTTTTTTGGTGATGGCATCTTTAGAAATAGAGCTAATCCATTTGATATACTAACCAAGATTTTTGAGTTACTTGGGATGAGTTCTCAAGTACTTCAATTCAAAAATTTGGACTTTGGATATATTGAAATGGTCAATGATGTCAAAGGGTGAAGATTTGGTAGGAACATCAAGGGTTGTGGCATCTTTGGCATGGATGCTCTTAGGATTTACAGAAATTGATTTTTAGAGAACTTGAAGGAGACTTACTTAAAGAGGCGGGCGAATATTTTATTAGAGTGGTCGATGCTTCTTCTCGGCCTATCCTGTTGAAGTGTACTTCGATGATGCTCCTTTTATTGTTGTTTTTTCTAGATTATCCATTTAAGGATTCAATTTATCATCTTGGGAAGTGGAAGAAGATCCTTTTTTCTCATTTTGAGATCGGGGTGAACACCGCATATGTATAATTATTTATGGATTCTTCACCATCAAGTGTGCATTCACAAAACCTGATCCTGACACATTTGCCTTCTCTTTCCTCTTGAAATTCTAATTAAAAATTGTATTCTTCTTCATCTTCATTTTTTTTTGTACATTACATTGATCAATGGGACCTCAAAGGCAAGCCTTCGAGGTTCTCTTGTTGTTGGTACTCATTCTGAGCCTTGTTTTGAACAAAGTTGAGTCTTCCAACAAAAATTCCCTGTGCCATTTAAATACTCAAATTTACATATGTTTAGTAACACCAAAGCTTTTTGAGTATCCATGATCACTCCTTCCCATATTTTTGAAAAAATTAAAATATGGGCATGACCATTTAGTTCTAAGGAGACCACGGTGCACTAAGTTGGTAATCCGCAAAATGAAGAACTTAATGTTCCATGGGTTGTGCAATTATGTGAAAGGATAAAAATAAAATCATGACCAAGGTGGAATTCTATAATGGTTGGTTATCATTCAAATTGACTTAGTATCGCAAGCTAAAACATGAAAAGATACCACGAGATGACCGTTTGCAAGAAATGGAAGAATTTGGTTATATAGCAGAATCGCAAAGCACTCTAGTCCAGGTGTTCGGTGGGTATTTTAGAAGGTTGGAACTCTGTGGATTTCAAAATTCATGGGACACTCAGGAATCCACAAAATTTCACAGAACATATAAGACAACTAAGAATCCCACAAGAAAAAGAGGAATGCAATTGAAAGTCACAGAACATGTAAAAAGAGAATTTATCACCAGTACCTCTCATCGCAGGTATCTAGGTCATGCAAGATTGATTAAGAGATAATTACTATACTATCCAAAGGAAATTTCATTCATGAAAAATAGTAATTGATTTAACAAAAAAGATGAAAAAATAATATGTGTATAGTAGGAACAAAATGGGGATTTTATAAGGGCCCTAACCCTTGAAATTCACATAACTTCTGGTATGCATATACAAAAAGGGATGCATAACTCATATTTCAGGACCACTTTCTATTTTTTTTTCCTATTTTATTTTTGGTTGTGTCCTCTCTTTTGTTATGGCCCCTAGAGGTGATCCCTATTTTTTGCCTAATCTAATAAAAAAATTATCAATTTATGATTAAAAAATCCTCTGTAAAGGCAAGGATCTGATTTAACAACTTCTTCATCCTAAAATCAAACTCTTTACAGTCTTGAGCTTCATATATATATTGGATGTTTCCCTATTAAATCATGGGACATGTCCTTGTTCATGAGTTCCTTAATATCAGCTCTTAGGCCTTCCAAAATCTTGATTAAATCCAATTTTATCCTATAAGAGGATACCCATTCAAGGATATTAGACCCACCTTTGAGATAATCCTTGGTACCCCTCCAAATAATAGTTTTGAGGTTGAAGATGGCCCGGGTACATTAGTTGGCACCACGAGAACAAGCTCGGGTACACCAATTTGATCAAAATAAATTAGCTTGGATACACTTGCTAGGTTAGATGAACCCCTTTTGCATCTCTTAAATAGAGGTAGTGGCACTTGGGCCCCTCTAAAAACAAAATTTCACTAGGGATTTCTCAAGATTGGTAAGTATTTTCTCTATTGTGGCTATTCTATAGGAAATCGAGGATATTTCCTCTACAGGATCATCATCAGGAAATACATAAACATCAACTGGAATCTATTTCTCCACCAATTATTCAGTAAAAAATATAGGGGATATGTGGATGGTGTTCTTGTTAATAACGAGCCTACAAAGTGGAGCGGAATTTCTTTAATCGCTCAGGAGCTACGTGGTCATCTGGGAAAACAAGTGATGAAACATAATCTGAAACACAGAGAAGAAGGGAGTCATGTTTACAATTATGCATCAATTCCATCTAAATTATGTGGGATGTTAATGGTCTTGCGGGTTCTGTCTAGTCTTTAATTATGAATAACATCCTTATAAAATCTTCATCTAGGCTAGAAAGGTTGAAATTGCATGCAAGGTTTTCGAAGAAAGATCCTTTAGACTATTTCCTAATTCCACATCCACCATTTCTTGAGAAGGATTAACACGAGTTATTTCACAAGAAAATTCACTTAGAATACTCAAAGGAAGATGCAAACTCATGAGAAATTAGTAAGAATTTATAGAAAAATGGATCTTAAGAGGGATTGTGTGAATTATCATATCAAGATTGAATGCAAAAGCAATTTTGGATACTCACACGGATTTAAAAAGGGGAAAGCATATTGATATCTATCAAAAGATGGTTTTTGGCTTGGTTTGGTAATTTACACAAGGGAGTCATCAAATTCAAGAGAATATCAATGATTATCTATTTCCCAAAACATATTCTCCAAAAGGAAGGTGTCAAATCAGTTAAAATAATGACATAAGGGAACAAACGGTTTGTGACTGGGTGCATGAATGATGGTGACAACATAGATAGGACAAAAAAAGATTAAGAAACAAAATAAAAATATCTTACACACATCCATGTCAGCAACTAGAAATAGAATCAAGTTAAGGAATGAAAAAGGAATAATTACGATTCAAGATATTTTTTAAAAATGGAGTTCATTTTCTATGCCTTCTAGGATGGTTCGTTGATGTTTTTGGGGGAACAAGGGAAATTTGTAGCTTATTTTTTATAAATATGAGGATTTTTCCTCATATAAGGGAGGGGGTTAGTTTTTCTATTTGAAAAATTTGAAAGGTAAGAATGTAATTTCATATTGATTCGAATTACATATGAATTTTAGATTCTTGGGCTTTTATGTCAAGGTGGTTTCATTTTACATCTATTAACAAACAATGAGAGAATTTTATTTATGTTCCCTATCAAGAGATTGAAATTTTGAATTAAATATGCCTTCTTATTAGTCTAATTCATGTGTTCTAGGTCCTGTATGTTGGATTTTGATTAATGAGTTATAGTTTCTGCTATAATTTTATGTTTATTGCTTCTCTATGTATACATTGGATCAGTCCTTAGTGGTTGTGTTTTGGTCCTTTATTCAATATTGTGTTGTAATAATTTACTCTGTAATATTGGACATAATTTTAAAATCCTTACTATAACCATTTCATTGAGTGATTGTTGTTAGCCTTTGAGTGTATCTTAGGCATATGAGAGTGGAAGCAACAAACACTTTATTAGAATGCTTACATGAGCTTTTGTGTTGAGTATTTTAGAGATTGTGTTGAATCCTTGTGTAGACACCAAAATTGGGTCACACTCCCCTTCACCCCTCGTCAAATAACCACCTTCATCACATTCACCTAGCCCTCGCCCGTTCAACCCACTATAATATTAATTTAATTATTTTAATTAAATTAATTCATTATCCTCATCATATTTATTATTTAAATATATTAATTTAGATAATGCTCACAAAATCCTAAGACTTATTCT
The DNA here is from genome assembly GCA_018340775.1 of Taxus wallichiana var. yunnanensis. NCBI lineage: Eukaryota > Viridiplantae > Streptophyta > Pinopsida > Cupressales > Taxaceae > Taxus > Taxus wallichiana. The sequence goes on along the minus strand of CM031244.1, from coordinate 578,450,321 downwards.
TAGTAAGTTGCCATAACTAACTAAGACTTACCCAAACCCTAAAAATCAATGCCTACATTCCCTCTAACCACATTCCCACATGCTTAAAAATAATCTTCCATCCTAATCCGCGGCCAACACACGAGATCCCATAAAATCAAGGGGATCTACCTAGTTTAGTAAACCTAGAAAATCCTACCCTAACCGATGCCAATTACCCTTAGCTACCACTAGTTAAGCTGAAACCACCGTCAGTCACCTTTTAATCCCCAAAACAACCTTATTTTCGAGGTTGGCAAAAGGTTGGTGAAAAGATTGGCAGATTCCTGAGAGATATCACATCTTTTGAGAACAAGTTTTCACGAAAACATGCATGCAAGGAAGGAGATCAAGCATTTTCTCTTGCATAGACATCCAGCATTCATCCAAAGAACTACCCAACATAGATTTGATCCAATCGGGAAAAAGGTTGGCAAAAATATTGGCAGATTCCTTAGAGATATCACATCTTTTGAAAACAAGTTTCTACGAAAACACGCATGCAAGGAAGGAGATCAAGCATTTTCTCTTACACAGACATCCAACATTCATCCAACAACCACCCAACATAGATTTGATCCAATCAAGCAAGAAGGAGAGCACATGTAGCCCATGCAAGAGCTCCCCAACGTTTGGTGAGCCTCTGTAGCATTCAGCCTCTTATCAACACCTTCATTCCTCACTCACAGACATCCAGAACTAGATTCCAAGTAAGTGAAACATTTTACTCCTTTGGTTCATTCATTTAATCATTTTATCTTCATCCTTTGTTCTCCTAGCCACCCATTGACCTCCTTAATACTCACCCCTCCATATCCCCATTAAACCCTTACCAAATCCCATCCAAACAACTTAATACCTCATTTCGACCAGCCTAGTCCTTTGTGCAATCATAAGGGAGATTTAAATCTCATTCTGGGACATTCCCAATATTCCACAAGAACCGCACCGGTTCTCCTAAGTGGCATCGATCACCCTTAACTGGCATCAATCTCTGTATTTACCAATACATCCCAGAACAGTAACCTACCTACCTATGACCTTCCTAAGGCCTTTGTCAAACTGTAGAGATCAGAACTAGTTACTTAACCTTGAATCTTATTTTAACCTAGCCTGTTAGATTAGATCTTTCTTATTGTGTTTTAGCTCAGTGTGGGTTTCACTGCTTATTTTAGCCCCAATTCACCTACCACTACCTATTTATCCTACCTATGTTGTATTTTTGTGGCACTTACAGAAAGCAATCTTACCACGTTAGTACCTGTTCACATGGTACTGACGCGTCAACAAGCAAATGCCCTCATATTCCACGCCAGTTTTCAACCCCTTCCACCTAGCCCTTCACCACCTTCCATTTTATCACCTGCCATGGATCCTATCCAACCTATCACTATCACTACCAGAGATGAGGATTTCACATGAATCCTTGACCAAAACCCTTTGCCTTGCAGTTTATCTTTCCCACTCATCCACTTGAGATTCTTCGGGTCAGTTGATATACAACATGCCCGTATCTATCCCCCCGACACTCACTCCTACTTTTGCTCCAACCCCTGTTAACCCTATGTTTCCTACATCTACCTTACCCCTAGTCATTTTGTAGCTAGGTCCTATACCCTCTCTCGATTGTCACGTCTGATACATCTGTTGCACCCGTCACATCCACCATACCTTTGAAAACCACCCAAAACATAACCTTATCTACCCCTATTGTTTTGCATATACCCGTAGCTACACAACCACCTCCCATGTTAGTGACCCCTACCCCTTTTCAAAATGTGGTCCTTTCTATTCCACAATCATTAGCCCCCATTTCCACTAGGGTCACCATGACCCTTCCACCTCCATATACGTACTATCAGCAGCCCCCTGTTTCATTTGTTATTCATTCTGGGTACGTACCCCCTATTTCATTACCTTCTTCTCAATCCACCTACATGGCACCACCATATACTAGAATGCCACCCTCGTCATATGCCCAACATCAACCCTCTTACGCTACAGGAGGCACCCAACCATCATAACCTACCAATGACCTAATCAAATTAATGATGGACAAGATGCAGACATTGGAGGCATCGGTTTTTTCTTTCCTAAAGACTCTCACCTACGATGAGATTTGTAATGATCCTATCCACCCATCCATTCCTATCCGTCCATACCCCATGCATTGGGAAATGCCTAAATTCAACTATTTCAATAACAAGGAAGACCCACAACAGCATTTGTGGTCATTCAAACACGGGTGTTACCTAATCGCCCACGATGATGCTTTTCTCTTAAGGACCTTTCCCATGTCTCTGACTGGACCTGCGTTAGATTGGTATAGTCTACTACCTAGACATTCTATATTTTCATTTAATCAAATAGCCCAAGCCTTCTTGGATCACTTCTCCATCAACATTGTTAAGAAGGTTACCATGACTGACCTATATTCCACGCGTCAGTATGATGACGAATCTATCACGATTTTGTCACTCGCTAGCATAGCCTAGCCAATCAACTCACATTCCAACTACCACAAACAAAATTCATTGATATCTTCACACAAAGCTTGTGCTAGACATATCTCATCGACCCTGCAGGTCCAAAATTTCAGAACATTCGACGAAGCATTCACCGTGGTATGAAAGTTAGAGATTTGGGCCATCGAAGAGAAGAAAATCTAATTACGTAATAAGAATTCTACATTCAAGTCAAATGACACCTCTTCTTCTTCCAAACCACTGAACAATTATTCAAAAGCTAAGGGTGTCGCTAACGTAGTGGTACTCAAAGCTAGCCTGTCTCATCTGTCAAATCAGGCTAGCCCCTCATCTAATCTCTCACCCATCCAGACTTTTCAATTCAGATGAGAACAATGGAAATACACCCTAATTGGGGAGCCTTACTCTTCTATCTTATAAAATATCATCAAACCTAGGGCCATCACCCTTACCCCTATAAAACTAGACACTAGTTTTGACCCTACTCGCCCCATGCTTACATGGTATAAAGAACACAACTTCTGTAACTATCATCGAGTAAAGGGTCATAGTGACGGTAATTGTATCACTTTCAAAAATATTGTCTAAGAAATTCTCGAGAAAGGTGAGTTAACTGTGGATAATCCTAACACACCAGCCAATAAAAACCTACACATATTCAAGAAACCCTTTCCCAATCATGCCCCTTCGTCTGATCAAACCAGTGAGACCTCAACTCATGATAGCCATACCCGCGAGGTCCACGCTATTTTTAGTGATGCACTTGTTGCTTCCCAAATACCCCATATTCCTTCCATAGAGGAAATTCTAGCTCAAAGTCCTCCTTCTGCATTAGAACCCACCTCACCTATTCCTCCACCCATAGAGGAACACCTTTCACATCCTTCCTCACCTGTGGAGGAGCTTTGCACTAATATCAAGACCATTTTACCTTTGGCTTCTCCACCTAGGGAACCGTCACCCATAATACTTCTTCAATCCATGGAGGATACTTGTTTATCTCCTCCACCCACAGAGGAGCACCCATCATCTCCTCCACCTATAGAGGAACACCCATTTTCTCCTCCACCTATCAAGGATCCAAAGTATAAATACCTTTACCTCGGGCGAGCATTCTCCATCAGGTACCCAAGATCCTACAAACCTAATTTCGGCTCTCTTACCCATGGAAGCCGAAGCCAACAAATTCCCCTTCTCTAAGACACCTTTTCTTTGGAATTACCATTAGTTCCTCATCAACATCACCCACGGATGTTTTGTTCTCACGCTTGGCCGATTGCTTAGATTATGTGGACGGGGCCTTATTGTGGGGGCACCTTCTACGCTTCCTACCTCAACACAAATGCGGATGTCACTTGCCAATACCTCCACCATCTACCCAAAATATTTTGACCAATTGAACCAAACACAACCACCTCTATCATAACTTCTTCCGACATGTGTATCACAAACTCAACATACACCCTCACCTATAACCCAACATACATCTAAATTTAAACCTACACCTACATCATCTTCATCGACTAACCCTATCACTCCCTTAGGGGTCACCCTAACCACCAGCCTTACTCATCCACCTATCAAACTAGATTTGGCTACATCCTCCAAAGTCAACACCACACATACTCTGGCATCCAAATAGGAGAACCAAGCCCATAGAACTCATACCTCGGTTGTGCCTACTATACCTACATCACCTTCACCCTTTCCATCCATCTTAGGACCCCAACCTCCTAGTGCGGTTAAGAAGCCTCCACCCATCAATAAACCAAAAACACAACAGCCCATTCCTTCCTCGCAAACCTCTAATATACCCAGGTGCCCGACATGACTTACACCCACACCTACAAAGCATCTTTACCACCCATACCTCCAATACCCTCAACAACTTCTTCATTACCCACTACACTTCATTCTCTATCCCTCACACCCCCTGCACGACCCGCATCATCTACCTTCACAACACCTTTGTTATCCCTGTGGGTAACTCACCCTCTTCCCCCATCCACTTTTCCCTCTAGATCTCGTACACCCATATCACCTTTACCCAAGAAGGTACAACCCAAAAACAAAATCCGCTACCCTCCAATAAGGTAGTCAAAAAAACCATACACCCTCCTACCCATTCATCTACCATACCCCTACCCAAACAAACATGACTAACACCCAAGACCACTCCAACACCCAAAACCATGGCTCGACCCACTCCCCCTCCTGCAAGGACCGTTCCTCAACAATCAGATGCACCTACACCCAAACCCACTTTCACTTCCCATTGCGATCCACTAGCAAGGTCCTATGCCAAAATTTTAACCAACCTCCTTGAGACTTTTGTCATCACATTACCACCACTCAGACCTTATGACCCCTTCAAACCCTAGCCAAAATGGTTTGATGATACTAAAATTTTTCCTACCATCATGTGCCAGGGCACGATGTGGAGAACTGTAAGGCTTTGAAAATCATCCTTATCCAGTTGTATCCTCCTGAAGCCAATTTTGACAATGACGACCTTCTTAATGAGGACCTTGCTTCACCAATGCCCATTCCCATAGTCCTTCCCTCACTACCTACTCAAAAACCATGACCTCCACCCCCACAACTCCTAGAGCCACCTCCAAGATTCGAAATTAACATGGTTCGCATCAGGGAACTTGCTACACCATTACCTAAATGTTGTTGCGCCCACTCACTTCACAAGGTTTTTCTCCTCCGGTAGGTTTTTTCCCATCATGTCATTACACCACTCACCCTACACCTTCTCCTTTTGCCAACTCCCCTCAAATCAACATGATCCACGTCACTACCCATGCTCAGAAAGACAAAGGCAAGGAAAAGGCAACTGACCCACCAACCAATCCTATACCCAACATACCATCTGCACCCACACCTAAAATCACTATCCACATTCCCCACATACCTTATTTCTAATGGGGTCACACATCGCACCATGCTCAAACAATTACACCAATCTCCCCTCAAAATGTCCCTATATGACCTCATCCAAACCTTAGAATCCCATCATCAAGCTCTCATGGAAGTCCTGCAATCTATTGAGGTTTTACCCAATGACCCTACATCGTAGACTCCATTATCACACCCCATCATGTAGCTTCTCTCACCAAATTACCACCTTTATCCACACCGCACCCATTCACCAAGTAGCCTCCCTTAGCTTCTCGGAGGAAGAGATTGTACCACACCAAATGGATGACCCATACCACCCTCTTCATCTCTATCCACATCAATGATATATGTGTATGATGTGTAATGATTGATGGGGGTGTTAGAATTAATATTATATCATCCCATGCATTAGCTCAAATGCACATACACGATAATTGCATGCATAAACATCCCGTCATGTTACGTTCATTCAACGATGTTATAACCTATACACTAGGCACCATCATCCTCCACGTTCATGTGGGCCCCCGCATTGTTCTTGAGCTATTATATGTCTTCGAGGGGGAATTTCAATATAACTTGTTGTCTTGTGAGACCCTAGATTGGTGTCATGGGATGTGTTCCTTCCACTTTGCATCGTTGTGTAAATTTTGAGCATGAAGGGAACACCTATACTATTCCAGCTCATCCATCACCTTTCAAAACATGCAACATGCTCTACCGACCTAATGACATGCTCATACCCATTAATGCCTCTATGACCACTACCGCTTTGCCTACACCTCCGCTTTCTAGTGTGCCTCTACCTCAACATGCAACTACATCCTCCATTCCTACCGCTACCACAACCTCTATGGCTGACCCATCAGCCTCCCAATCCGTTAGCTCTACCTCTGCGTTGACCACCGACACATCATCTATTCCACCTACCCACATACCAACCACCGATCCCTTGGAAGGCATTTTTCAATGCCTCACTCTGGGAGAGTATCACTTATATAGTGTCAACACATTCCTTATTCCACAAGAGTATGGAAGCCTTCACCAACACCCTCGCTATGATCACTGCATAGGAGAATGCCTCCTTTATGGTCTTCCTCATCTTTGTACTAGTCTCACCTATGGAGGACTTGATACTACCACTTACACACCCAAACCACCATCACAAACCTGCTCATTTTCCGCTGAATTTCAGGTCTCTCACCAATCGTCATTTCACCCACACATTCCTACACTCGATGTGTGTGAAAGAGTTTTTGTTTTGGCTTTTACAAACAAGGCCACCATACTGTCATTCCATGCCCCACCCGTAAACATAACGACCATAGTGGTATCGGCTTTGTTGAACCACCTACTAAGCAAGCCCACATTAAACCCATTGAGAACGTCAGCCCTTCTCCGCCTTCTTCACCCGCTCTCGCCTTCATCACCACCTTCACCGGCTGAGTTGATGGATCCTTAATCTATCCCTCCTAAAAAATCATAAACATCATTTCCTTGGGGCCTTTGAATTATCAACATGAGGGCGAGGCCCCTTCCTCTCTTCCCTTCCTGTATCCTGAAATGATCGATGATGATACACCTTCAATTAACGTCATTCAATGTCAAGATGATGAATCTATACTCACCTACCTTGGTGTAGAAGACTCATATATTCATCGGTCGTTACCCTCTAAGATGCAAACCATGTTGAATGAATCAACTATCAAGATCAACATTCATACTCAGGATGACCTGCACATCCTAAAGATTGGTCAATCTTTAGATGCTACTGAACAGGAATCCATCACTTCTTTTCTCAAAGATCATAACCACGCTTTCACTTGGTCTTATGCAGACATGCCCGGTATTGACCCCACCATAGTGGTCCACAATATCATAACCATTCCCGATGCCAAACCCATCAAACAAAACTGAGGAAAATGAACCCTCGCATTGCCCTTTTAGTCGAGAGAAGAACTTTAGTGCCTTATTTCTGTTTCCTTCATATTACCCATTGATTATCCTCGTTGGATTGCTAACATTTTCCCTATCACCAAGGCGATAGGGAGACTCCGCATTTGCACAAACTTCGTGACCTTAAACTCACCTACCCAAAGGATGACTTCCTCTACCCAAGATTGAATTAATCTGGTTGACCTTACCGCTGGTCATGAGATGCTATCACTCATGGATGGCTTCTCAAGTTATAACCAAATCTTGCTTGCCCCAGAGGATCAACACAAAACCTCATTCATCACCCCTTGGGGACCTTCTCGCTATTGATTCATGTCTTTTGGCCTTAAAAATGTGGGTGCCACATATTAGCATGCTATGAATTACATCTTCCAAGACATCATGCACCGTATATTGGAAGATTACATGGATGATCTCCTGGCCAAGTCTAAACACCGCTCCGAGCACCTTGTCGTCCTCAAAACCATTTTTGACCACGTCATTAAATATTATGTTCACCTTCGGACCAAGAAGTATGTCTTCACAGTTCTCTCGGGAAAGCTTCGGAATTTATCGTTTTCCTTACATGGTATAGAATTTGACCTTGCTAAAGTCAAGGTGATTTCGAAATACCTCCGCCCACTAACCTTAGACAACTCCATAGCCTCGCAAGGTAAGTTGTAGTCTATTCTTGCATTTCATTTCACAATTATTTGATCGTGTCAACCATTTCATCATCTACTCAAGAAGGATGTCTCCTTTAAATGGGATGATGACTGCCACAAAGCTTTTGAGGCCTTAAAACAATACCTTCTCCAACCACCCATACTTATTCCACCTAAAGATGATCAACCTTTCTACCTATACATCTCAACTACTCGATCATTCCTTGGGAGCCATGCTCGCTCATCGCGATGAACAACACAGAGAGTAGGTGGTTTATTATATAATCCGTACTCTTTTGGACTATGAAACCTGATACACCCATCCCAAAAAACTTTTCTTAGCCTTAGTTTTTATTGCCACAAAACTCTGCCATTACCTACTCAACCACAAAACCTATGTTGTGACCAACACCAACCCCTTACACTTCATGTATGCCAAACCTTATCAAAATCAGCATGCCGCACGATGGCTTATGATTTTAGCTAACCTTGACCTTGAATTCATTCATCAAAAGTCCATCAAGGGCAAGCCATCACCGACCAATTGGCCGATGCACCTATTTCTGGGGATCAACCCTCTAATTTTGACTTTCCAGATGAGTCAATTACTACCCTTTCCTTGGATGAACCCGCTTACCAAATAACACTCTTATTCGATGGCTCTAAGTGTCGGCATGGGGGTGGGGATGGTGTTATCCTCATTCCTCTTGATGGTGAAGCCATGCCTTTGTCTTTCAAACTCAAATTTTATTGTACAAATAATATTATCCAAATACGAGGCACTCGTATTAGGCCTCCAAGCCGCCTATGCCCTAGATGTCAAATCAATCAACATATTTGGTGATTCTCAATTGGTCATAAACTAGGTCAATGGTGTATACCAATGTCGTAATGAGATACTTCAAAAGTATAAAATTATGTTGACATACTTTTGACCACCTTTGATCATTACGCCCTTCAAACCATCCCCCATTCAACCAAAAAATTTACTGATACAATGGCCTGCTTGGCTTCTCAAATACCCACTTCACCGCAGATTCTAAAATCTTTGTCACCATACAATGTCTCCAATTACCCTCCTATTTACCTCGCAAAGTTTACTCCATCGAAAATGCTACCCTTGACCCAAGTGACCTTTGGTATAAACAATACTCCAATTATCTTTCTCTCTCCATCTTACCTCCCGATCTCACTCGTAATGGACAATGTGTCGTCCTTAAAAGGTCTCGTTACATCATCATGGGGGGCCTTCTCTATAAGCATAGCTTTGATGGTATTCTCTTACGATGCCTCATGAGTTCTGAAATTCCTTATACAATTAAGGAATTTCATGATGGCATATGTGGAGGTCACTTCAAAGTGGCCTTATTGTTGCTAAGTGTATTCTTCGCCTAGGCTATTACTGGCCGACCCTTAACCATGATTGTTGTGACTACGTCAAATGTTGTGTAAAATGCCAACAACATGCCAACCTTCATCATACACCTAGTCACGCCTTACAGGTTTCCCATGACCTTTGGCCCTTCTCTCAATGGGGTTTGGATCTTGTCAAAGAGATCAACCCCCATTCTTCCCAATGACATCAATGGATCATTACTGCTACCAAATACTACACAAAATGGGTAGAGGCTATACCACTCATCTCCACAAAAGCTGAGAAAATATGTGAGTTCATCAATCACCACATCATTTGTTGCTTTGGTGTTCCTCATCACCTCATCACTGATAATGGAAAATAATTCAAAAACAAAACATTGCAAAAACTTTACGACGCCTTCGGCATTCAGCTAAGTTTCTCATCACCTTATTACCCACAAACCAACGGCCAAGCTGAATCCACTAACAAAACCCTAAAAAAATTCTTATGAAAGTGGTTAACGATACTGGGAAGGATTGGCATACGCACATTCATTTTTCCCTATGGGCATACCGCACTAGTATCTCGTACTTCCACACCACTACACCTTTTTCTCTAGTCTATGGAACAGAGGTTGTTCTACCTCTCAAAGTCCAGATTCCCTCACTCCACATTTCTCTCCATGACATGCTCAATGATGATGAATTTCATCAGGACCGTTTAGCATAACTTGAGTTATTGGACGAACGTCGTCTGAACACTCTTGATCACCTTCAAGTTTTCCAAAAATGTATCAAATGTGCCTACGAAAAATGTGTCCATGAACATACCTTCCAAGTCGGTGAACTTGTCCTGATAGAAAATCAACATGTAACTAGAGCAGAAAAAAGTAAACGGGAAAAATTTTCTCCTAATTGGCTTGGACCATACATCGTGACTCATACCTATGGATCAGGTGCTTATCATTTATCTTCCCTCGATGGTAAACCTAAGCCTAATCCCCTTAATGCCTTGCATCTTCGACGGTTCTACCATTGACTTTTAGTCCTACAATTTTTGCTTCTTTCCATGCTCATCCCTTGAGTGCTCTCCACTTCTTGCACCTCACCAATGATTAAACAAGAATCATGTGCGTACCCATCACTTGTTATCTTTTCTTGAATATGTGTACCATGGTGCTGCACATAGCATGATTCTCATGGATACTTTTCATCTACCTTTAGATGAGATCCCATGGTCGTTTCACCCTACTTTCTGAACAAGAATCCTATTCTTCACCTTGGTATTTTCCATGACTTTAAAGCCCTCACATGGGACCCAACTCCTTGAGTCAAACTTCTAATAAAAATATGACTCCCTTAAAAGGACATCTTCCTCTCTGTAATCTCGTTATAAATAGACTGCTCCCTTGAAGGACAACTATGTAAAGATCTTTCAAAAAAACAAACGAGAGAAATCTGAAGCTTCCCGCATCGATCAGCTTCACAAAGACCTCAAGGAGTTAATTTCCTCATCCCATATAGACTTCCCGCATCAATCAGTCTATCTCAAATATAAGTCAAAACAGAGGAATTTTAGTCATGGATTTTCCCATTGTGACCTTGGATCTCTTGCCCAAAGAGCATGCTACCTCATACCATGTCAAAATTAACCACCTCTTTATACCTTTCACCATTCATACTCCCATTTCCTACTACCTCAAGGGACCTCTTGGAACTGTAACATTTGGTGATCATGTGCCTATCACTCATCTTTAGAACAGTCAATCATGCAATGCCTTTAGGGACTCACATTCATCGCCTCCTCCAAGGTATGATCTACTTGGTATGATCCTAACCAATCAGGTGGCTTTATTGCCCCCTCATACCTTTTACCCATCTTTATTTACATTTTGATTACCTTATACAAGACTTGGTCCTCGACGCTTACCTTTGGGGTAACCTTCTTCTTTTACCACAATCAACATCACCTATACCATTTTTCCTATAACCCACTCACACCTAATAGACCTAAACCCAACATGCTTAAAACCTACCAACTCATTTTCGTACCTCCTCATATTCTTCCCTAGCTTATGGGAGAACTACATCAGCCGAGGTCCCTTTTCACCGGGACTATGTAGGCAGCACTCCGAGGGCATGGGGCCCTTGGAGGTTAGCTTGGCCACTCTCTACCCTAATTAATTCATTTTTCATTTTTCATAAAATCACATTCTACCCTACTTAGTTTCCTTTTTATATCCAAAATTGGAAATTAAACCAAATAAATAACAAGTTGCTTAACATTATTATCATCATCACAACATACATTTATTACGACTTCCATTTCTCTACCATCATCATGCATATATTATAAAACATTTTAAACATGACCCATATCATCATTCATTGCTCAAATTCATGAATCACAACTTCAACTAATTTAAACACAACCATGCCTATTACCTAACTTCGATCCATTCCTATTACCTAACTTGATCCATGATTAAACCAACCCGACTTCGAACTATGCCTATTACCTAACTCGATCCATGCCTAAACCAACATGACTCCATCATGCCTAACTCACCTAGTTTCCATCCATATCACAACAAAAAATTAAAATTCTCATAAAACACCAACAAATCAAGAATCTCATCTATCTCATCATATAAACAAATATGTGTGTCTCAATACAATATACATGGTTATCCAATCCTATCCATATCTCAAAAATCTTCAAAGCACGCAGGATGATACTCAATACAAAATGTCATCGACACGCAAGTCGGTCTCATATATAATAAAATAATAAAACAATACAAAATATCTTCAAAGACGCAGTTGGTATATGCTCAAAATATACAAAAACTCTTATACATCCTCACTCTCTTCGGCATACAGGTTGGTATGTGATCAAAAATATAACAACCTCTCGGCACGCAGGGTATATATCAAAAACTCAAAACTATGTCAAAAATTGGGAGCCATATATCAGGCACCCTCTCGGCAGACATCCTCCATATCGGTATCTCCTATCCCTCGGCCTCCTCGCCCTGCCTGCAACATGTTAACATTTCCCCACCTATCATAGGTGGTGGTTAGGTCCCTACTAGTGCACCACCGGAGCTAGTCTCTCGTGAGCCTGGTGGCCTCTCCCTGATCTTGTCTCAGAGCTCAATGGCCCCCTATGCTCTCTACACTGTGAGTGTGGGATTTTTTCCTCTCACTCGAGGCCTATTGTGCCCTGTACTCTTCATATGATAGAAAGTCTATCCCGGTCACCATCAACTGGTCCTGTTAGTATCTGGCCTCACCTAGGGCATCCTGCAACCTAAATATGGGCATGTTCTGTAGTGGCCCCATAGGCCTTGGCCCCTGTACCTATCCTACGGGACCTTATCCCACCCCTGCCTATGAAATGGGACCCTATCCGTGCTTGTGGTGGTGTCATCGGCCCCTGCCCTTGTGCCTATATCTGGGCATGTAAGGCCCCACCCTGTGCTCGTGCTATGGCCAATCGACCTGTAACCCTATCACCTGTGCCTATAGGGCAGCCACCTGACCATCATCTCCATCTCCATCCCTAACCTAGGCCATCTAGGCCTGAAGACTGGCCACCTGTGCATGTAACTCGGCCACCTCCACCTCTAAGCTGGCAAGTTGTGTCTGCACCATACCCAACTGGGTAATCAGAGTCACCACCTGCCCTTATAGGGCATCCCTCTGCACCGTGATGGTGGCTAGATCCGGCTGCCCTGGCCTGGGTGGTACTGCTTGTAAATGAGCCACCCACCACTATCTATCTATATCTTCTATGACCCCAACATCATCAATCCTCCAGTCCACTACCTACTCCTCCTTCCTTGTGGGAACTTTCGGCTATGGTAGAGGTAAGGTCCTATCCACATCATCTCTCCTATACTATGGAATGGCAAAGGTATGTCCTGTAGTAGCCCAAATTGTTGCCTAACTCTGTCCATTGGGATCATCTCATGCTCCCCGGCATAGAAACCTTGTATCCATCTCAATAGCTGGAGCTCAGCTAGCTCATCACACATATGCCTATATGATGGGAAGCCCACATACTGACCTCCATATGATGTCCACTCAGACAACCCCTCCAATAAATGCCGAAATAGGCCACATCATGTGTGGGCCTATCTGATCTCCACTCTCCAATAGTAGGCACCCATCACCTATACCCCACTCGTACAAAGCTTGGTGGAAAGGCATCGGCCTGGGCATACCCACTAGATGCACACATAGACAATGTGCTCATATGCCCAGCAGTGAAGTAGAAAGGTACAACACAGGCTGAAACTATGTAGACAACCATATACCCATAGCTCTTTGTATAGCTACACCAGGAATGTTGGTGCCTAAGCAAAGTGGGTCTGGTCTATCATCATGTCATGTAATACCCCCATCAACAATCGGGGAAACCACCCACCCTCTGCATCTAGTAGTGCAAAGTAGCACACTACCTCCATCAATAGAACTACTAGCCTCATCTCCTCTAGACGGGCTAGGTACATCTCTCCATAGCTCAAGCTAGCACTATGGAATGTCAGCTCGGCCATCCCCTCTCCAAACACCATCAGCATCAACTCCTCCGAGGCCTCAGGAGATCGAATAGACCTGTGTACCCAATATGGGTAGCTGTAGAATCCTAAACATGTCCTCCAGGGTGACCATAATCTCACTGTCGGTAGGTGGAATGTGTTGGTCGTGGAATCCCATCTATCGATGAGAGCGACCATCAAACTCGGCTGCCGGACTACATGCCGGTAGCGTCGGACCCCACTCAGGCCCACCTCCTCCACATGCTGCAACTCCTTAGGGGTCACCGCACTTGAACGTCGGAGAAGGGGTACAACTTTATCTCGCATGCGTAGCTAATATCTCCCCTACATCCAATACAAATAACAAATTAATCTACATTTATCATACCCATACTCACCCACTATCATTTTTCCGCACCCTATTTTACCCCTACCCATCTCAACCACCCAACCTATGGCACTTTTGGCCCCTTGCTCCTAAAACTCGACAGTCTTTGGTTCTCTATAATCGACCCCTGGTCACCCCTAAACCGGCATCGGTCACCTGTTGCATGACCGATACCAATTTAACCCAACCAACTCCGCTCTAACCCGACCGATGCCGGTCACTATCGCAGCAAAACCCGCAACCCCAAACCCTCCCTTCTCAAAACTTACCTCTTCTGACACTTCTACCCACCTAATCTTACCTACAACTCCCCTACACCTCATCCACTCCCCTATTCTCCCACTTATCTCTCTCATCACTCCTATTTTACCCAATTTACCCTCCCATTTCCAAATTTTATTTTCCCCCACCCAAAATAAAAAACAAAAACCCAATTTGACAAATCACCTAATCTATCTAACAAAATACAAACAAGAGTTGGATGCTTACCTCATCATGCTACCATCATCGTGGTGGCATGTGCAGCCACTATACTTGGTGGCTCGCCCGATCCCTCTTCGGCCTCTCGTTATCACCAAATTGCTACCCATGACTCTAACCAATCAAATCACCCACACCGATCCCATGGACACGCCTCTCACCAACCAATCACCCACCATTCAGCTCACCAACTCAACTCTCTGTTCCATCTGGATGCTTTTCACCTTTTTCTCTCTCTCGTGTCATTTTCCCAATTCACAAGAAGATAAATGAATAACAAAAATGTGGATTTTTTGTTTTTATAATAAATCGACCTAACCGATGCCGATTTTACTTCACCGGCATCGGTCTTGTGCCCTACCTTACCATGGTCGGTTACACTCTACCGGTGTTGGTTACCCTTGACCGGCATCGGTCACCCTCTCTTGCACATTGCCCTAAATTTTACCTTATTACCCTGCCCATCACTCTTTTTTTCCCACCCAACCTTTACCCTAACCATTCCCCTCACCCTCTTTCCCTCATCATTTATTACCTACCTGCGTCCTCCTTTGGGGACTCGTTATTTTACCCATACCTCGGCCCTACCCGTGTCGTGACCTAGATACTTGGACTTGGAACATCGCTAGTGACCTTTGACCCCATGTGTTCGCTATACCTTGTGACACTGTTACCTGTGTTGATTGACCTAATGACCTTACCTTACCTCTTTCGTGACCATTTATCCTGACCCTACCTTTGGTGTACTAGAACACACCTAAATGTTCCTACACCTAACCTGCATTGTGTTTCCTAACCATATCCTATACCTTGGATACAGAATCACTTCAACCTTGTTTGGATAAACCTATTGACCTTAGACAATGTAGAGTTTGCCTGCTCTTCAACTGGTAGCGTGCTTTAGGTTTATACGTGTGCATGCGTTTGAACATTACTACCTTTTCCCCGACCCATTACCTAGATTACCGAGTAGACCTTGCTCCCTTTCCCTATTACCCACCTTCCTTTTCATCACATTTACCTTTTATCCAACCACTCACCGATTCTTCCTTCTACCGATCAGTTTCTAGTTTGAGGGGATCACCTCCATCCACACATGTGGTAACCACATCTTATTTTTGTCATTGTCACTTACCAATACAAGCTACGCAACAAAAAGGGGAAAAATGTAGACACCAAAATTGGGTCACACTCCCCTTTGGCCCCTCGTCAAATAACCACCTTCATCACATTCACCTAGCTCGCCCCCTTCACCCCACTATAATATTAATTTAATTATTTTAATTAAATTAATTCATTATCCTCACCATATTTATTATTTAAATATCTTAATTTAGATAATTCTCACACATCCACCTCATCCTAAGACTTATTCTTAGTAAGTTGCCATAACTAACTAAGACTTACCCAAACCCTAAAAATCAATGCCTACATTCCCTCTAACCACATTCCCGAATGTTTAAAAGAAGCTTCCATCTTAATCCACGGGCCAACACACGAGAGCCCAAAATCAAGGGATCTTCCTAGTTTAGTAAACATAAAAATCCCACCCTAACCGACACCGGTTACCCTTAACCACCATCAAGTTAAGCTTGGAACCGCCATCGGTCACCTTTTAATCCCCAAAACAACCTTATTTTCGAAGGTTGGCAAAAAGATTAGTAGATTCTTGAGAGATATCACATCTTTTGAGAACAAGTTTCCATGAGAACACATATGCAAGGAAGGAGATCAAGCATTTTCTCTTGCACAGACATCTAGAATTCATCCAGTAACCACCCAACACAGATTTGATCCAATCAGGCAAAAAAGGGTGGAAAAAGATTGACAAATTCCGAGAGATATCACATCTTTTGAGAACAAGTTTTCGCGAAAAACACGCATGCTGAGGAAGGAGATCAAGAATTTTCTCTTACACGGACATTCAACATTCATCCAAAGAACCACCCAATACTGATTTGATCCAATCAGTAAGAAGGAGAGCACATGTAGCCCATGCAAGAGTTATCCAACATTTTGTGAGCTTCTGAGCATTCAACCTCTTATCAACACCTTCATTCCTCACTCACAGACATCCAGAACTAGATTCCAAGTAAGTGAAACATTTTACTCCTCTGGTTCATTCATTTAATCATTGTATCTTCATCCTTTGTTCTCCTAGCCACCCATTGACCTCCTTCAATACTCACCCCTCCATATCCCCATTAAACCCTTGCCAAATCCCATCCAAACAACTTAATACCTCATTTTGACCAGCCTAGTCCTTTGTGCAATCATAAGGGAGATCTAAAGCTCATTTTAGGACATTCCCAATATTCCACAGTAACCGGCACCGATTCTCCCCAACCGGTGTCGGTCACCCTTAATCGGCATTGGTCTCTGTATTTACCAATACAACCACAACAGTAACCTACCTACCTATTCCCGCATCATCCTTAATCACCTGTGACCTTCCTAAGACCTTTGTCAAACCTACAAAGATCCAGAACCAGTTACTCAACCTTTGAATCTTATTTTAACCTATCCTGTTAGATTAGATCTTTCTTATTGTGTTTTAAATGAGATACCTAAATCATTTTAACTACAATAGGATTTACTTTATTACCAGCATTAAAAAAAATTAAACAGTGGACTGACAACCGTCTAAGAAGTATCACACTTCCCGGATCTAGCACATGCTATACAGTTCACTGTATATACTATTTAACTCTTTCTGGTGGTCTTGTGTTCCATTTCAGGTAGTTCCTCCTAGCCAAAAGGAAGCTCTCACGATTAGTTGTGGATTCAGAAGTCATACGCATGTAACAACCTATCAACCAAAGCATTTCAACAGGTATTCCTTCTACACCTATTACCCTATCTATTTCGTCATTTTCAAAGAAACGTCTAAGAATCAGTGAAACACTTTGCATCTATTTGGTATCATTGAATGTAAATATTTTAATAGATAAATTATCACTACTTAATCAAAATTCCTTTTCTTTCCAAAATAACATGTTATCTTGGTAAGTGTTAAATGCTTTGTTACAAGAAATCTATCATCATTTAATCCCCTTCTTTACAAATTAAACCTATGATATTGATTCCCACCCCATCATAATAATATCCTAATTTCCATTTGTTGCTTTCTTTCTTTTTCTTTAAATATCACTGAAGGTGCCTTCTAGCCTTACTTATCCTATCAAGAAAATGCAAGAGCAATTGAACTTTACTATCTATAGTAACATGTGTTTGATGCATTAAGCATATGCAACATTCTTTTGACAACTCGTGAGAGTGAGTTTTGTATTCACGGCCATGATTATATCAGATTGATTCATCATTTGACAAATCAAAAGAAATAAATAATTTATCTCCCTCTCCATTCAAGTTACCCAATGGGTTCTCTCACCCTAGTTTAAGGTAGGACCAAAAGTAACAAGATAAAGCCATCCCCTAACTACATTACCCTTAATCATCCCAAATCTTGGTCCCAAAGAGAGTGTTAAATGTATCCCCGCCTACAAATGACATATACCACATAGTCTACAATTCTCTAAGCATTCCAATTCCCTAAAAATGTTTCCTATCTCCAAAAGGGGTGTAGAATTAAGGACCAACACGCTTCTAAAGACTGCGTTTCCATGGACCTCTATACTCTAGGAAAGGTTGAGAATACATACCTTTATAGAGATTTGCTAAGATTACACCAGTATACTAGTATTTTCCATAAATTTTTAATTATAAGAAGGTTTTACATTAAACTTATGCTTATGTGAGTATACTAAGGGTTGGGTAGCACGATAAGTATGAAAATCATAAGGATTTTTAGAAATATTTTCTTACTAGGTTGTCAAGAATTTTTTTCTAAATATTTTGCATTAATCTATGTATCTAGGGTACAAGGTCCTAGTGGCGGCTATGTCTCTCAAAGAAAGTTTTGGTTAGACCAATGCAAAATCTTTTAACTTACCCACCTTGTTGATTAACTCTCTCTTTACAAAATTAGAAGGATGAATATCCTTTTTCAGATCTGATCCTACCAAAAGATTACTCCCAAAATTAGAAAATGTACATTTGAGAAGGAAAAAAATTGGAAACTTGTGGGTGGTCAAAATTTAGGAGAAAATGTTGTTCAACCTTTTGAATTTGATCCACCTTTAGTAGAAGACTACTCTAGTACATCTGATAGTTCTGATTCGGGGAGTCCTAAAGCATATTTTCATTCCTTGTTTCTTGAAGGTTCAACATCTCGCAAACAAAAATGTATTCCTCATCTCCCTATTTGTTGACTCATGAGAATAAAGTATTTTGTGAAACTGAGTCCCTAAAATATTTCCATTTTGTGGATCATACTCCTCTACCCTAGATACTTCCAGTTCCCTACCGTTTTAACCCTCCTTTTGGAAATCCCTCACCAAATAATATGGAACAACATCAACCAAGGGATCCTTTTGTAGTCACCACTTAAAATGGTGGGTTATCCTAATGAAGTGCCAAATGAGATCACAAGAAGGCTACCTTGGTTTCAGGGGAATAATGCCATGAGTGAGGACCAAAATCTTAAGTTATTCCAAAATGTTATGGATGATTATGAAGTGGAATTTGAGGATGTTTATGTTAAAATATTTATACATACATTAGAGGAATATGCTAGGAATTGTACAATTTATTACCAGCAAATTCAATTGATTCTTGGGCTGAAATGAAGAATTCTTTCAAATTACAATATGGTGATAGAACTGACCCCAGGTTTCTTTTGTTAGAGTTTGAAAATATTAAAAATAATCCTAATGAATGTGTACAATATTTTAACACTAGGTTCAACAAGACCTTGACTAGACTACCAACAAATATCATGACCAATGATATGTCTTGTTTAATTAAATACTCGATGCTTTTGATAAGAAGGCAACTTATTATTTAAGAGATAAGGCTTTGTGGAATCGAGATGGGATTTTTCTATCGAAATCTAGATAGATAATAACATCAAGACTGTTGGGAAGCCTCATAAAAGGGAAGGTATCAATTTGGTAAATCTTGAGAAACCACAAGTAAGAAAATCTGCTAATCTTGAAGAAGTAGTTAAAAATTTGGCTGGAAAAAGAAAAGAAATTTCATAAAAGATTGCTAGAGAGGAGAAGGTATTGGATTCAATCCCCAAAATCAACATTAGGATCTAGGACATGATAGATTTTGGAATCACCCTAAAGGGGATCACCGAGTAAAGGGCCGAGGAAAAGGGCCTATGGACTTGGGAAACAAGTAGCAAGCCTTCAAAGATTAAAAAATAGTCTCAAATCCAATGATAGAAATAGTATCACTGGTGGAGGAGGAGCATATTATTGATTGGTGTGATAAATGTTTATTGTCACACCATCCTTATGAGCAACCTGTTGAAGATGATGATAATAGTGATAAATTTTATTTTGGTGATATATGCATGATGAAATTCCCAAAGGGTTCAATACAAGGGGCCACATCTATTGATCTCCTATATACTAAAAATTTAGAAGAATTTTGGGCTTACACAAATTAGGTATTCTCCCTCCCTTATATAATTAATGTTGATATTGATATGGCTCAATCATTTGAGCTCCCAAATCATGACTTTGAATATTTAAGAGCATTAATGATAAAAAATATGATGGTGGAATTCCCTCAAAAGAGGATAGAAAATTATTGATGAATGTTGTTGTTTCCAAGAAAGAGACTATAACCTTTTCAATAGACAAGTTAAGGGACCTCACCTTGCTCCTAAACCAAATATGTTTCTCTTAACTAATATCCCTAAATATACTCCCAAGAAAAGCATGTCAGATAAAGGCCCTGTTATTTATTCAAAACCAGGAACTTTTGCTTCTTCCCAAACAATAAGGGAAAGTATCCCAGTAGAAAATAAAATCACCCTTTCCCTAATACAACTTTTCCCAAGTATGTAATATGTGATATATCCTAGATTTTAATTCAAATCAAAATCATTGTCCCTATTGTGAAATTACTTACAATTCTTGAACGTAAAAAAAGGGCATTTGAAAATTTGGGGTTGAAGGAGAATGCATTTATTAAGGAAATGAGTGTAAGTAATGTCGTGGTTCCTCCCACTATAGCTGAAATTAAAATAATGAGAAGACCGAGAGAATCTTGAAAAATCCCTGTAAGTATATTTGTGTACTTCCTTAGTAGAACCATAACTAGATGTGGATCCTTTCTTTACCAATCTGATTGTCAATGAATGGCTTCTCCATAATTTCATGCTTTATTCAAGGGCCTCATGTAATTTCATGCCTTTAGAGGTCATGAATGAATTGGACATAAAAATTACATCAACTTTTGGAAGATGCTTTGTCATCAAGAGAATTACATGTTGTTGGATGTGTCAAAATTTTGGTGGTACAACTTGCTCCCTATCTTGGAAACTAATTAACTATGAATTTGGTTGTTGTTGATTGTCTGTTAAATGGGGCATGTTAATATCAAGAAATTTGGTGGCCAATGTATGGGGCGTGTTGAAATGGACATGTCATTTATTTCTATACCATTGAAAGGAAAGCTAGTCAAGTTGCATATGGAATATAAAATGCTACACCTTATTGAGGACCCTATGAACGTTTCTTATGAAGTATTGTTTATTGATATGGATTTGGGTAACTTTATAGGTTGTACTAATTTTGAAGATCACTATATGGATATCAATGCACACCTTTAATATGTCATTTTCCCAGCTCTAGCTTGAATATCATGGAGGGTCAGTAGGAGGGTTTTGAGAGTGTGGTTTCAGCAGCTCTGGCTGCTGAATGTCTTTCAAAAGGCTGCGAAATAGTTGATAAGGCACCAGAAGAGAGGGAGAATCAGCTAAAGGTGGTAGTTTTGGATCTAGAGCCTGGGCGGATATTGTTAAGGTACCTCCTGACAAAAATGTGGGTCCTCATCCTGCATGTGATCTGAATTTTAAAAGTACAAAAGATGTTGAGGGGGTGACCCACATACAAGTGCCTGACGGATGTCTGCATAGAGCACTGGAGAAAACCAATCTAGCCCTAGTCAAAGAAATTTCTGGGATCAAGACCCAATGTGGATATTATCAGAAAATGGGCCATTCACAGATGGAAACCAAAAGGGGATTTGATTATCACCACCATGGCCAAGGGTTTTTTTCTGGCTTGTTTTAATCTCCAAGCTGATGTTGACACTGTCTTATTGGGTGGTCCCTGGTGTCTGGGCAATATGGGGCTATTTTTAAAAAATGGTATCCTGGGTTCAATCCATATACTGAGAACATTCATGCCATACCCATCTGGTGTAGACTCCCAGGGCTACCCCTTCATCTGTGGGATGATGAAATCCTCCTTCATATAGCCAAATCGATTGGTTCACCAGTTGGGCTTGATGGACCCATGAAAAATAGATCAAGGCTGGCCTTCACAAGGTTCTGTGTCTCTACTGAAATGGATCAAGAGCTACCTGATCACATTTTTCTGCAGTCCAAATTTGGAGCATGGAAACAACAAATAGAGTATGAAGCTTTCCAACTAAGATGTAGCAAATGTCATAAATTAGGGCACTTTGCCAGCAAATGCTCCTGAGCAAATAATGCAAAAGCTGGAAATACCCTCAGATCATTCGAGGCTCAAGGACAGAAACAGACGGATAAGGCTGATAAAGATCCTCTAACAGATCAGAATGCTGGAGGTAGACGCATGCAGATGCATCCCAGGCTAAAAGATCGGAAAAAGGATTTAAGACAAAGAGGCCACCGGTTTATAGGAAACTGTGGAGACCTAAAATTCACCAGTCAGAAAAGCTTGATGAAGCCCAACAGGAAATAGATCTTGAATCGACAAAGGGTGAAGAAAGAAAAAGGGATATGACAGTGGATCCAACAATGAACACTATGACACCAAATCCGGTAAAGTTGAGCATGGAGGTTGATGAAGAAAATGAAAAAGTTTTCATTCATCTTATCACTTCTAAGGAAGAAGAGATGGAAAAAACTACTTCTTCTACTCATCAAGAGCTGTTAAATAGGAATAGCTCTCTGGAGATACTCAAAATGAGACAAGGAAAAGTCAAAGAGGTTCTGGAATCCATAGCAAGAGATCTAAACCAAGATAAAGAGTTTACTGATATGGAGGAGCTCGCTCCTAAAATGGTTAAACAGACTGATGTTGACAAAGGTAAAGAGGAAGGGGAAATTACCCCTACTAGCAAGAAAAGTATATCAGACTATGATAAAGATGGATTCATCACAGTGAGAAGTAAGAAACGAGGACTAAAAAGTCTGGAAGAAATTCGGAATCACTCTATAGTGATAAAAAGAAGCAGATTGGAAGCTGGGAAGCTTCCACCTCAAGAATCACAAGGGCCACTGCTAGAAGAACTGCAAATATTGGAGTCCCATATAGAAAAGGTAGACTATCCAAGAGAGAAGTAAGAGAAAAAGAGACTGAGAAAGAAATTGCAGATGGTACACAAAGAATTTTGAACCATCCGGCAACTACATCTCCAAAACTTTTTTAATGAAGGTTATTTCTTGGAATGTCAGAGGGCTCAATGGGGGGCCTAAGCAAAGAATTCTCAAGGAAATTAAAAGATCAAACAGGCCCAACATCCTTCTTATTCAGGAAACTAAAATGAAAAGTAAAGTTGTTGAAGATTGCAAAAGATATTTCTGGGAGAACGCTGCCTTTGCTGTTGTTGATTCTCAAGGAGCTTCTGGAGGCTTAGTGATCTTCTGGGACACCAAAATTGTTAATGGTAATGTGCTCTCCTCCTCCCAGAATCATTTAGCTATAATCTTTAAAAGTCTTGAGAATAATTCTAGCTGGATTCTTTCCAATATTTATGCACCCAATACTGTTGCTGGTAAAAGAAATTTATGGAAGGAGTTAACCTTGTTTCAAAATAATGTTGAGAACATGAACTGGTTGATTATGGGAGACTTCAATACTCCTTTAAATCTAGGAGAAAAATTTGGGGGAAACTCTAAATTTTCTCTCAGTATGGAAGAGTTTGCTGGCTTCATTTCGACTCTTAATCTTATGGACATAGAGCTTCATGGTAATCAATTTACCTGGTCTAACAGAAGATTTGGGGAGAACTTGATCTAGGTTAAACTAGATAGAGCTCTCATTTCTACTAATTGGATCTTAGATCAAAATTTTCATCTCTCTTCTCTCCCCAGAACGGGCTCTGATCATAATCCTATTGTCCTAAATTTCTTCAATTGGTCAAAACCTTTTCACTACAATTTCAAATTTGAGAAAATGTGGCTCGAGCATGAAGATATTCTGGACAGAATTAAAGAGTGGTGGTATTGGGAAGGCACAGGGATGGCCCAATTCAGGCTTCTACAGAAGTTGAAAAATGTTAAGCAAAAGGTTAGAATCTGGAATAAAGAGGTTTTTGGAAATATTTTTGAAAAGAAGAAAGAACTTAAGCAGCAGTTGGAAGAGCTTGAACTTAATGTTTCCTTGAAAGGTATGACTCTAGAGGATCATCAATAGGAAAAAAAGCTTCTCTCAGATCTGCATAATATAAATAACCATGAAGAATCCTTTTGGAGAATGAAGTCTAGAGCCCTTTGGCTAAAAGCAGGAGACAGGAATACAATTTTTTTTCATTTGACAGCCCTCAAGCATAGAGCTTGTAACAGAATTACTGAGGTTTCTAAGGACAATGGGAACATTACTAAGGATTCTGAAGACATCAAAGAAGAAGCCCTCAAATTTTACAAGAATCTACTCACTGAGAATAATTCCTACAATGAACAAGCGGCCTCCTTTCTCTTAGACTCCATTCCTAATAATACAATACCTGCTGAGAGGTTTAAGAGTCTTTCCAAAACTGTCACCATTGAGGAATTGAAAAAGGTTATTTTCACTTTAGAAGGGGATAAGGCTCCGGGCCCCGATGGTTTTTTGGCAAACTTCTACCAAAGATGTTGGGAAATATGTTCTGAAGATCTATTGAAAGTTGTTAATGAGTTTTATAGAACTAGAAATCTTATCAAAGAATTAAATAATACACACATTGTGCTTGCTCCTAAGAAGTTGGATGCAAAGGACTTCAAATATTTCAGGCCAATCAGTTTGGTTAATGTAATATATCGGATCTTCACAAAGATTCTTACCACTAGGATGCAACCTATTCTTATGGAGATTATTTCACAAAAGCAGAGTGGATTCATTCAGGGAAGAATTATTCAGGATGGAATTATCATGGTTCATGAAACAATCCATTCTATGGATAAAAGTAAAAAGGCAGGGATGGCTATCAAGTTAGACATGCATAAAGCCTTCGACAGAGTCTCCTGGAGATTCATGGATGAGGTCTTATCCAAGTTTGGTTTTCAAAATAAATTCAGGAAAATCATTCACTCTTGTATTTCTACTTCCAGATTCTCAGTGGTTGTTAATGGGGAACCGGTTGGTTTTTTTGCCAGCAATAGAGGAATCCGGCAAGGGGACCCAATTTCCCCTCTATTATTCATTATAATGGCTGACAGTTTAAGCAGATCTATCTCCAAAGCTATTAGCATTGGCATGATAAAAGGCTTTCCTCCAACTTCTGGAAATCAGGTCTCCTCCCACCAACAGTTTGCTGATGACACTCTACTTCTTCTGATGGCCTCAATAATTGAGGCAAAGGCTATCAAAACTATCCTTAGATTTTATGAGGAAGCCTCGGGGAAAAAATTTAATTTTGACAAAAGCTCTATATATTTCTTCAATACTCCTATGGAAAGGCAAAGAAAGATTGCTAATATTCTAGGATGCACTATTAATTCACTTCCCGCTACTTATTTAGGTCTACCTTTAAGTACTGGCAAGATTTCTAATGAGGTCTGGAATGATCTTATTAAGAGATTTCAAAAAAACTATTGGCTGGATGGAAAGGAGCTCTACTTTCAAGCGCAGGCAAGTGCTTATTGATAAAAAGCACGCTTCAAAACCTGCCTATTTACATCATGTCAATGTTCAGCATACCAGCAGTAGTGACGAACAAGTATTGAAAAAATTCAAAAGAACTTTTTATGGCACGGTACTGAGGACAGGTTCAGGTATCATTTAGTGGCTTGGGAGCAGGTATGTAAACCAAAGAGGCTTGGGGGGTTAGGTATCAAAGATATCAAACATATGAGTGTTGCCCTTATTGCAA
Source organism: Taxus wallichiana var. yunnanensis (assembly GCA_018340775.1). Classification (NCBI taxonomy): domain Eukaryota; kingdom Viridiplantae; phylum Streptophyta; class Pinopsida; order Cupressales; family Taxaceae; genus Taxus; species Taxus wallichiana. The sequence continues at coordinate 578,424,403 of CM031244.1, read as the reverse complement.
AGTTAGGTTGGAGACTTATAAAAGAACACAAGCCTTGGACAGAGTTGGTTAAGATCAAATACCTTTCAACCAAAGCAAGATTTCCTTTATTTCTGATCAGTCTCTTCTGAATGGTTCTATTTTCTGGAACAATCTTCTTCACAGCAGACATATTCTCTCTCAGGGATGTAGCTGGAAGCTTGGGGATGGTCAAGACATTAACTTCTGGACTGATAAATGGACTGATTTTAATTGGATTTCTTCTTATGGACACATTAAAGACAACTTAATTACAAAGTATGGACACAAAATACAGGGATATATTGAGGTGGATGAAAACAAAAGAAAATGGAAACAGTTAAAAGTGGAGAAGGATAATGTATAGTCTGATGTTTCATCTTTGCAGAATCAACTTTCTCTAATCCATATTAGTAATCAAAATCTTAAGGATGAACTCATTTGGAAAGATTCTTTTGATGGGGAATACTCAGTTAAATCAGGATACAATTCTTTCTTTGCCTCTATTGAAAGTGAAATTAAGTGGCATAAGTTGTGGATGCCAGAGCTAACCCCTAGAGTGAACTTTTTCTGGTGGCTCATCATTAAAGGCAAGATTTTGACTAATGACAACCTCATTAAGAAGGGATTCATCATGCCGAATAGATGTTGCATGTGTCAGAAAGAGGCAGAAGACATAAAACATTTATTTCTTCATTGTGAGTACACTTCCAAAATTTGGCATCTTGTTTTTGCAAAATTTAATCAGAAATGGATCTTTCCCCTTACTTGTCTTCAGGCCTGGGAACAATGGGACTCTCCGTATAAGCATTGTGTGGTGAGGAGATTGTGGCAACTTGTTTTACCTCACACCATGTGGCGAGTTTGGAAGGCTCGTAATGATGGCATTTTCATAAATACTAGAAAGGTATGCAACAAAATATACAAAGAAATTATCATTGTTGTGCAGGATAATATTGCAAGATTTAAACCTCCTAAAAATAGACTTTGCCCTGAGAAAGAAGAATACATTATGACTGATTGGAATATTGACACTGTCTTCAAAAAGAATAACAATGGTATGGATAGAACCACTGTCCGATGGACTAAGCCTCCCAATGCTTGGCATAAGTTAAATTTTGATGGGGCCTCAAAAGGCAATCCGGGAGATTCTGGAGGTGGAGTCATCAGAGATCAAAGAGGCTATTTTGTTGCTGCTTTTTCTGGGAAAATGGGTAGGCAAACTAATCATTACTCTGAAGCTCTTGTTGCTCTATGGGGAATAAGGCTAGCCAAGGATTGTAATATTCTGAATATTATAATTGAGGGTGATTCTCTGAACATTATCAATCTCTTAAACAAAAACAACACCCCCCAGCTAGTCAATTAGAGATTTTATTGTTGAAGCTACTGATATATGTAAGAGTTTTGAAAATGTTAAAATCACTCACACCTATCGGGAAGGCAATAGGGTCGCAGATGGTTTGGCAAACTTTGGAGTTAACAATACTTTTCAAACTTGGCTAAGGGGGGACATTCTACCCATTCAAGTTAATAAAGACATCATCAATGATTTACATGGCTTGGAAAATCATCACTAATGGTTGTAATGTTGATGCTAAAGAGTGGATTCTTAAGTATAGAATGATGACATCATATAAGATTTGTGTGATTTATGAGATTTGTGCAAACTGGACAGCCATCATTTCTTGTCATAGGGAGAACGCCAAGGAGCGGGTCACTAATTACAAAGTATGGTCTAATAATTACACCTTTTATCACGGAAGGGAAAGATTCAAAAACAAAGCTAAGTCTGATACGCATAGTGCTAAAATCTTTACCGTTGAGAGCAGAGTCACTGGAAAAATGGGGGGTCTGCACAGTGCAAAACAGAGCCCACCCACAATCCAGCGTGGAAAGAGGATGTTGTGCTCTAGAAATATCTTCAAATTGGGGTCTTGCGAATTTAATAGAAAGAATTCAAGGTTTTGATCAGGATATTTCTATTAAATTCACACAGGGATGGAAGAATCGGGTTGTTAAATACAACAACATAGAGGTTGAGATCACGGAGGAGCTCATCACCTAGATCACGGGACTCAGTCTTGATGGCACCAAATTCTTTAATAAGAAGGTAGACAGAGAGGTGGAGACAAAGAAATTCCTGGACGAAGGGGAAAATCTTGAGTTTGTGATAGCTGACATCAAGTTGGCTTCGATTCCTGAGCCTTTTGCATGAGCTCACTAGGATGGTTGTTAGGTATGTAACTCTTGAGGGGAGATTTGTTACTATTCCTCAAAAGCATTTGATATTTCTTAACCACTTTCGTCGAAATATAACCATCAGCTTCCCTCATTACTTGTTAAACTCGCTGGAGAAATCCGTTCGGGAAGTGCAGAGTCATTCTAGGGCAGTTCCTCTGCATCAAGGGCTAATTCTTCTTATCCATCGTCACTACTCAAACTATCCCCGCATGAATCCTACTCCACCCTCTTCCTCCATTCCTCCCCCTACTCACACTACCTCCATTCCCCCCTGCTCGAAAGGAAGATTGAAACTGCTTCGTCTAGCAAGAAAAGAAAGGGCATGAAAACTAAGATCCCTACTTCTCAGAGGGTTCTTAGAAGCCACAAAGACCTCGAGCTTGCCGAGAACCTCCTACACATCAGCCAACCGGTGGAGGAGCCTAAGGAGGAGGATTTGATGGTTAGAGTGGGCAGGATGGAAAAGGAAATTCAAGAGCTCAAAAGGGTTATCAAAAATATGGAAAAAGCTAAGGGAAAAGGAATACTTCAAAATGATGATGAGGAGGGTGTTATTGTTGAAGTGTTCAAGAAGTTACAGTCTTTGGATGGCAGAATGGGAAATGCAAAATTCATAATGACTGCATCCTATCTGCACTTAAAAGTATTTACAATTTCATCGAACAACATGTTCATAGTGTATGCAGCCTAAGCAAGATCACTGAAGACATTTGAGGCCCCAAAGAGAAAAGGGATATGGAAATTTCTCAGGAAAATATGAAAGACTCTTCTTAGGCCACACCATTGCTTTCTTTGTCTCACTGCAAGTGATCAAAACCAAGATTGACAGGGCTATCAAGTAACGTGGAGCTGTGTTGCTATTTACTGGCTGCGAAGTTGCTGATGACTGGCGGATCTGGAGCTATTTTTTGGTGGAGATATTCTATGATAGATATCTATTGTTTGTTTTTTGATCTCTTCTCTTGTTTTTAGATCATTGTATGATTGGATCCTTTCTATTAATATGTTGTTTTATCTAGCTGATGATCCCTCTAAGGTTGGTTGTTTTTCCCTTCTCTGGGTTGTTTCTCCCGCTTCTGGTATCTGGCTTTTGAGCCCTTTTGTATACAGGGTATAGTCCCTTCAAAACTATTTTCCCTTAATAAAAAAATATATGTCATTTTCCCATGGACTATGGATTTTGATGGAGCATGTTCTAATGTGGGAAATGGAACTAGAGTGGTTTTGACTTCTTTGAACTAGGATTATTTTAAATTCTCTTTTAAATTGAATTTTTAATGCCCCAAAAAATTGTTGAGTATGAATTATTTCTCCTCAGTTGAGAGTTGCATGGAGGCATGGGATTAAAGATATCATTGTCAAAGGATATTCTAAATTAGTTGTAAAAAAATTATGAAATTATATGCGACTAAAAACCAGATGTTGAAACAATACAAGCATGCGCAAACTGGGATCTCATAGAATTTTTTTATTCTTTTAATATCCTCTACCATGAGAGAACTCTTAATGAAAAACTGATAAGTTGTCCATTTTAGAATCCCAAGATGATAATGAAAAGCAGTGTCTCCTTAATACAATTATGAAGTAGAATTGTTGATTAGACCCCCAGTCCTTGATAACATTCAACATTGATAGGTTTTTGAAGATGATGCTCAGATCCAAAGGTTTTGAATTATAGATATGATTTCACCAATCAGCTCATCAATCTTGAGCCCATGGTGGTACTAAGGAAAAGAAACCCTTTTTGGGAAAGATGTGATATAGCTGAAAAAAATACTATCCCTAGAGGATTGGTTAGTCTTGAATCAAATTTTGACAATACTGATAGGGTTATAAACAAACCTATCCATGTATCTAGGGATGTTGAGGAATATAACTTGGGAACCTCCTAATCCAAGAAAGGTATGGTTGGGAGACAAAGATGAATAAAGGGAAAAAAATAATCTTATACGGGTATTATTCTAAATTGAAGGCTTATAGAGAATATTTGTTTCAGCATGAGATACCATTGTAGTCTCGTGATAAACCCTTTAGGTAAAATAATAGCCTATCAACCTCATCCTCACAACTAAAATGCAGGAGGAGTTGACAAAGTTAAGATATGGTGGGATAATCCAACCCACTAGGTATTCCTCATGGGTGGAAAAATTGGTACTAGTTAGAAAAATAATGGGGATATTAGGCTTTGTGTGGATTTTAGGAATCAACAAAGCATCACTCAAAGATAAGGTAACAGGATCTGATCTACTATCTACATTGGATGGTTTCTCAGGTTATAACCAAGTTGTGGTGAAACAATCAGAACAAAGTATAAGACTGATTTCACTACCCTTGAGGAACATATGTCTATGTTAGGATGCCTTTTAGATTAATGAATGTTGGTGCAAATTTTTAGAGAGCCATGGATGTGGCCTTCTTTGGTTTCATTAATGATTTCATAGCATTTTATCAAGATGATATAACTATTTTCTCTAAAAAGAGAGATGAACATTTAGGACACCTTGAAAAAAATTAATTACATGTAGAGAATATGGTATATCATTAAATCCAAAGAAGTGTCACTTTGGGGTGCAAAAGGAAAAATTATTGGGACATATAGTGTCACAAGGAGTTATGATAGATCTTGAAAGGGTAGATGCAATTGATAAAGTCCATATCCCTATGTCTAAAAAAGGTATCCAATACTTCTTTGGAAAAATTAATTTTGTAACAAGATTTATCTCTATCTTTTCTAAAATCACTCTTCCCATTACAAGTATGCTTGTAGACACAAAATAATGCACTTAAGGCATTATTTAGCTCGATCTCATACTACTATTTAGAGGGTTCTCAAGTGAAGAAATTACTAATTAATTCCACATTTTTTCCATCTTTTTATATATTTTATTTTGTCATTCCCGCATATTTTCTTACACATATCCACCTATGTCACAAATGTCCTATCATTTTATCCTAAACTGGGCACCCACCAGATCTTGGGCGCCTGGTGCTCCTAGTCCCACCTGGGGTGCCCTGATCCATGTTTCACTTTCCAGCTTCTTTTTGGGGTATTTCTAGCCATTTTTTATCCTTACATTTTTCCAAGTTGGCCATGTCAGGGTTAATTACAAAATTATAACAAGATAACCCTATAAATACAAAGTTATGATACCATAATGAGGGTCCTAGCGTCACATACTACTATCACTCCATCTAGAGTTACATCCATTGCATCACTTCTATCCACATAGTGCCATGCATCAAGGCTAAAATATCTACATCAACACACACAAAGATAGGGGAGGATTCTATTCTATTTCATGCACACATGTTATTAAATTTTCTATAGTTATTATTGATCGCTACTCCACAAAGTGTGACTAGCACAAGAACACTAAGGGCACGACATGCACACACTCACCAGAACTACATTTGGGTCTGAAATGTAGTGCGGTGATCGATTTAGTAATCCCATTATTATGGCAAGCTAAGGTCGCAATCGACCCATTCATTTGCATCTTTTATTTTTAGGGTTTTGATACTTCTTTGTTACTTATAGGTCATTCCTTCATCTTTTCATATTTCACACACTTTTCATGGCTCGGTGAATCCAGTGAGATATACAGAAGTGTTTTAGGTCATCTTGTGATGATACGGATTTGATTTTTTCGAGAATTTTTAGAAACCATGGTGCTTATTTTGTAGACCAGGGCACCTCGAGGTGCCCCAATACCTTCCCAAGCACCTTAATTTTCTCGGATCCTCCAGATCTCGGCCTTTCTCGGGACTTTTGGGTGTTTGTTCCTACTTCTAGATTTTATTATTATACCTACAACAACTCGTGACAATCTTCGGAAATTAACTAAGTCATTTCTCCCTTCTTCCTTGCACATTAGGGTTTGATTTCATTTAGTATAATTATTTACATCATTTCATATTGTCTTAGTATACTTTACATCATTTTAGTCCTCCTATTTTAGATTAACTAATTGTTATACTTTCCATAGTATTAGTTTTATTTTTAGTTAATCATTTTGGTGAACCCCATGTTTCTTCATAGCACCTTCTAGGGTTTTACATTTGCATTTAGCCATCATGGGTAAGCATAATAGGAAATATACTTCTCCTAAGTCTCTAATTAATTTACAATTTGATAGTCATGGCCATGCTTTTTTGACACTCGTACTTATGCCTTCTAGTTATAGATCTTTCCCTTTGTTTATTCATCTTCCATCTTTTGGCATGGATCCTCACACTATCAATGATATTATTTTTGATTATCTACACACTATCGATCCTACTCTTTTAGCACAAGTTGTAGTGGAATTACAAGATCTTCCTCCTACTCCCTACCATTCGTGAACCACAACCTCCCTACTTGCTTGTTCCTTCTCCATTATTGCGTGTAAAGGACTCTACTGATGTCATAGTAGTCCCTACTTCTCCACCTTCTACAATTGAATCTCCATCTCTCGCAATTCCACATGACCTAGTTCCTACTATTTGTATGATTGATCAGGTCCCTTCTGACTCATCACTTACTCCTGATGATACTAATGTTATGGTACTCTATACACAACCTACTCCATACTACTCTCTTACTTTACCACTTTCTCCACCACATCCCCTTATAGAAAAACTGTCACTTGAGGATGTCATTCAGGTGATCAATGTGGTACCTTACTCTTTTCCTACCAATGTCATTGCTACTATTATGCCATATTAGGACCATTTATGATAACTATATGTTGTTCTATCACACACGCCAACATCACCCTCTTTAGTGTGTCTGTCATTCACTTGCACTCTCTTCATGAATAATTCTTATTGGGAGCACATACCACTCGATACTTCATGCATGGCCATTGTATGTTCACATGATGGTCTCTCTCAACTTGGTTTTAACTTTACAGACCTCCATCCTCCTTTATGTGATTCACATTTTTATCATGGTTTGCATCATTCTCACTTTTGTTTATGGCCTGATTTTTTCCATCTTGTAGTTCATCTTGCATGTTATCATACCACTTCTTTGCTTACTCTTGGACAATCTTGGTTAGATTATATCGGTGGCACTCTAGATCCTGATCGTATTGATATAGCATTTCCCATGCCATTTGGCACTGTCTACATTTGTAATAGTTCCTTCCTTTGATACTCACCCAACTTCACTATGGTGTATGCTCGTGGTTTCCCTTTACTGGATGAGAAGTACACCATGGTCATGTATATCTTACGCACTTAGGCTCATTTGGATGACCTACCACATACCACTACTTATCAATTTTCCTATGCCATCCCATACGATTTTGACAACGATACTAATGACCTTTTATAAAATATTATTTTTCCTTTAGCTCCTTGCGATACCACCAATCTGTCACCACCTCCAATATGCCCTATATCTACACATTTAGTCAATGAATTCCACCTTCGCATTCATCCATTTAATATATACATATTGGACTCATAACATGCATTAAAAACTTAGTATCATCCGGAGAAGCCATGCTTGCATCTCTTGTTGTTTAAGTTGAGCAACTTTAGGTGGCTTCTCAATCTCATGGTGATACTCATGATCCACCTCATACACCTTCTACCTCCACTATGTGCTCTCTCATTGACCCTCCAAGTACACCATTTCCTCCACCCCTCATCTTTCACCCTAATATTACAACACAAGATGTTTTCATTCATCTCCTTAGTCATCAAATGTTTATGCTACCACCTACCCATCGCTATTATCCTTCTTGAAAACTATGCTACTGTGATTTTACTTATTGCAACTATCTTTGGATGCATAGACATCATAACAATGCTTGTCACACTTTGGCATGCCTAATTGCAAAACTCTAACAACTAGGACTTTTCTTCTTTGATGATCAACCCTCTCCTATTCACCATCTAACCCATCGGGCTCATTCATCATGTAATTCTTCACTTAGTACTACTCACGTACCTTCTCGGTGAATAACTTTTACACATAGTTTGCTATCTCCCCCACTGGAATCAACGCTATAAAGCATGTTCCCCCATCCGCTCCCCCTCATTTATTCATTCTTCACACTCATATAGATTTTGTTCACATGCATCATGTATATCTACTATATTACCACTATTAGATCATGGCCCTCTGCTTTCATCATCACAGACATCTGTTGAGGGGCCCTCGTCCCTCACCCTCATTGTTTAGTTTTCTTATACATGTTTGGGGGAGGCATGGTACCTTATTTCCCCTCCATATTCTCACATCTCTGCCTCATCATATGTCATCCTTCTTTCCTATCAACATAGCCTATCACCCATCATAGCACCCTCATTACCCGATGAAACATTCTTGTGCTTCGGTTCACACTTGATTGTTAAGGGATTACCATTACACTGAACCCCACACACTGCACCATAGGCACTACATATTCCATTTTCATCCTACATTGCACGTTATACACCATTCATCCTACACTTATTTCTACATTATACTAATCCTCATCTACACCTTATATTCATCTACACATTTAGTCACATTATACACAACACATTTTCATATCATACATTTTCCATATACTACACTAGTCATCATTACATATGAGTCTAGTTTTACATTTCATCCATGCATTCTACATTTACGCTAGGTTACATCATATATATGGGCCTAGCTTTACATTTTATCACTACATATTTTATTTACACCTATCACCGCATCTTACATATTCCATATTCTACACACCCTACACATACTACATTGCATTGTTCACACGACACATTTATACATCATCTATATTCTACATACTATGCTAGATTACATTTCATATGGGTCTAGCTCTACATTTTATCATTATACATTCTATTTCTATATGCACCTATTATTGCATTTCACACATTACATATCCTATACACACTACACATCCTATATTACATTTCCCACTCTACACATTTACATACCTTATTCATCACTTGGTCATTTATACTACGTTGTTTTCTATGTGTTTTCGTCACCACCCTATGACACACTTTAGTTCCTCGGTCCATAATTTACCGTCGAGGGTTTACCAATCAAATGGACCTTACACTCACCATGTTGCATTTCTTCATGCAAAATTTCCACCCTAGTGACATACACTTTAGTCTAAATTTTCACTTATATTATCATCTTGCAGTGGTATACATCTTAGTTACATCACTAATCCCTTATTATGTATCTCATAATGACATACACCTTAGGTTAAATCATCACCCATTCTATCATTTTGTAGTGGTATACACCTTAGGTTACATCACCACTCCCTCCTTTCATCTTGTAGTGACATACACTTTAGGCTAAATCGTCACCCATCTCCATCTTTTCATCCTATAGTGATATACGCTTAGGGATAAATCATCATTCATCCTTTCATCCTATAGTGATATATGTTTAGGGATAAATCATCACTCATCCTTACATCATATAGTGATATACAATAAAGGATAAATCATCACTCATATATTCAACAAGTCGTGATATACGCTTCGGATATAGGGCTCATGCACATCTCTCCACATGTCGCATTTCATCACCATTACATATACACACTCATCACAATGTGCTAGAAACAACCAACACTACTCAACCATTTCCCGATGATGCACTCTCATTTACGGTTCATTCTTGACTATTGAGGGGGAAAAAATGAACCTCATTGCATACACTTCCATTCACTCGGGGGCACATTTCTCCTATCATTTCATCTTGCATTCCATTCCATCCATCCATCCACAACATATTGCATTGTCTTAGGGGAATTTACTCTTTCTTGTTAGTGTTTTGCATGTCCACTTTAGTACACATGTTAGAATTTTTTCTTATATGTCATTATCATACACACATTACGCATTCATGTCTTTTTTTAGTGTGATCACATATACAGGACTCTACACATGGCATGGATGCTTTCCTTCTACCCTTCCTATACTAGTCGTTGGGGGCATCCACATTCATCTTATCCAAGTTCTATTGTTTCATTTTGTACTTAGCATATTATATTACTTTCTCATACATGCTTTGACATATTAGTTATCACTCTAACATGCTAACATGTGTTCCATGTGCAACAATTGTTTTGCAAGATTACATGTTTTCATGACTACTTGTTTGTTTCTACTTGTTTGCTTTGCTTTCCATTGTATGCAGGATTTTCCCTTTCTTGTGTGCACACTTGTCTTTTGTTTTACAGCCATGAATGCCTTGTGTGTCATACAACATTGTGAGTGATGTCCCATGTTTACAACCCACTTTGTGCGGTTTACTTGTTTTCTTACATGTTTACACTACTTTGTTTGGTAGTTACTAAATTGTCTACATATTTTACACTTGTCTTATTACATGCATGTGTTTCGGACTAACACTTTTTTGGCTAGTCATCCTTTTGTGCATGCTTTGGTATCTACCAAGCACTTTCCCTTCCCCCTGTAGGGAAAATTTATACATGTCAGAGTGTAGTAGGTCCTCTTTTGGGGCCACATTCTCCTTTCAGTGATGTCACATGCGCAACCAAATAGGGGGGCATCATTGAGGGTTTACATTCTAAAGCACATTGTATTTATACCGTTCAATACATTTCACTTTCTTCCTTTAGCATTGTGGGTTTTACATACAACAAATGAGTTCAGACCAGTCTACGAACTCCATACATAATGGCCTCTCTAGGACATGGTGTCCTTTGGCATTTCTACGAAGTAGTTATAGGATTGGAGGTTACAATGGGTGTGCCTCTCTACACTACTTCATCAAGTGGCATCGAATCACCCAAAAAAACTAAGATAGCATGAGATATCCCTTCACACATTTTAGTAGAAGTGGTTAAATGTTGGAGGACACAGAGTGTTTCCTCTCTATACTTCTTCAACTACGGTGGCATGAGATCACCCAAAAAACTCACAACAGTACAGGTTATCCTTCTACACCATTTTTCTTGACATGGATCAGGTGCACATGTTTCATTTACACTTTTCTTTCCACGTATTTTACATTTGCGTACTTTACACATTTCTATACACATGCGTATTTTACATAGCATTTTTACATACATATATTTTTGACTACTTAATCATTTTATCCTTGCAGATCCGGTTGTAAGAGAACCAAGTAGTCAAATTGGGGGCAACAACAATGACAACGATGACGAAAATGACAATGACAACACACCGAGATGGAAATTTCCTTTACTAACCATGCATGTACACTACACACCATAGAAAATACACATGTGTTCCTCCCTAGGTTCACTCTCATCACTTTTTATGCACATTTTTCATTTTTAGAATCCACGCTCCTCCACTTTTTTTTTTTTTTTCATTCCACGCTTGAGTCTAGTCCATCGATACGTCTTCTTCTACACTCTACATGGATATCGGTATGCATATCTATCTACCTTATGTTATCGAGTGATGCTCTCACCAACATAAAGTGGGGACAAAATATAGACACAAAATCATGTACTTTAGTCATTATTTAGCCCGGTCTCATACTACTATTTAGAGGGTTCTCAAGTGAAGAAAGTACTAATTAATCCCACCTTTTGGCCATCTTATTTTTCTATTTTATTTCATCATTCCCACATATTTTCCTACACATATCCACCTATTTTGTAAATGTCCCATCATTTTATCCTAAACTGGGGCTCCCTGGTCCCACCTGGGGCGCCCCGATCCATGTTCCACTTTCCTGCTTCTTTTTGGAGTCTTTCTAGTTGTTTTTCATCCTTATCTTTTCCTAATTAGACATGTGGGATTAATTACAAAATTAGAGCAAGAGAACCCTATAAATACAAAGTTATGAGACCGTAATAAGGGTCCTAGCATCACATACTACTATCACTCCATCTAGAGCTACATCCATTACATCACTTGCATCCACATAGTGTCAGCGCATCAAGGCTAGGAGATCTGCATCAAAACACATAGCATAAGGGGAGGATTTTATTCTATTTCATGCACACGTGCTATTAAATTTTCTATAGTTATTATTGCTTGCTACTTCACAAAGTGCGACTGGAAAAAGACCTAGGGCCACCATGTACACACTCACCGATCTACATTTGGGTCTGAAATGTAGTGCAACGCTCAATTTAGTAAGCCCACTATTGTGGAAGATGAGGTCAGTCTAACCCATTCATTTACATCTTTTACTTTTAGGGTTTTGATATTTTGTTGTTGCTTATAGGTTATTCCTTCATCTTGTCATATTTCACACACTCAATGCAACCCAACGAATCCAGTGTGACTGATAGACAGTGTTTCAAGTCATCTTGCAACCCTACGGAAATCAGTTTTTGAGTATTTACAAAAACTAGGGTGCCTATTTTGTAGACCAAGGTGCCTCGTGGCACCCAAGACCTTCCTAGGTGCCTCGGTCTCGCTCGAGATCCTCCAAATATTTCCTTTTCGGTACTTTTGGGTGTTCATTCCTACTTCTAGATTTTATTATCAGACCTGTGACAACCTACAATAGTCTTCGTCAATCAGCTAAGTCATTTCTCCTTTCTTCCTTGCATATTAGGGTTTTGATTTCATTTAGTATAATTATTTACATCATTTCATATTGTCTTAATATACTTTAAAGTGTTTTAGTCCTCTTATTTTAGATTAACTAATTGTTTTACTTTCAATATTATTAGTTCTAATTTTATTTATTCAATAATGAAGAAGGGTCAAGTCATCAAGTGAGAAGAAGATGTTGTTCAAACATTTGAACGAATAAAAGAGGCAAATCAATCGCCTTTATATTGACCAACCCTAATTATAAAAAGGTATTTCAGATGTTCTCTTTTTCCTAGAAAATACAATTTCTTTTGTGTTATTACATAAGGATGAAGAGGGGAACAAAAATTTCATTACATTTTCAAGAAATCATTGTAAGGATCAAATTTGAAATACTCCATTATGGAAAAACAAGCTTTTGCCTTGGTAAAATCCACTAAAATTTTTAGACCCTATATTATAAGTTCCAAAATTATAGCATATGTACCCCATACAATGGTGAAGGACATCTTATCACAAATGGAGATGTCAAGCAAGAGATGTAGATGGGTGAACAAGCTTCAAGAGTATGATATGGAGATTCAGACCAAAAATTTGGTTAGAGGTCTAGGATTAGCAAGGTTGATGGCTGGAAGTAATCTACATGTAGTTGAGATAAACAATGTTGAATAGGATGGGCCACACCCTCATGAAAAGGTGATAACATCATCTTGGTATAAATATATAGTGTATTACTTGAGAAATTTGAATTGTCCTGTGTACTTAGACAAGATTCAAAGGAGGACACTCAAGCTAGTTTCCCAAAAATATATCTTAACTGATCATGGACTGGCTTGGAAAAACCTAGAAGGAGTCATGTTAAGATGTATCACATAGGAAAAAGCCCCTAAAATAATTGTTGAGTTTCACGGAGGGTTGTGTGGTGGTCATTTTGCAGTAGGAGAGTTACGCCACAACATTTTAAGGGCATGTTATTGGTGGCATTCATTGTTCAAAGATGTAGCCTTGTTGGTCCAAAAATGTGAAAGTTTTCATAATTTTTCCTGGATGGTTGAAAGAATTTGGGGCCCATCCCTTACAACATGTCTTGGTGGAGGCTCCATTCAAACAATGGGGATTGGATTTTATAGGTGAAATATCATATTCTTCAAGTGCTGGCCACAAATGGATATTGGTGGCCATTGAACATTTTACCAAATAGGTTGAGGTAGAAAGTAACTCATCAAGTGGTTATGGAATTCATCCTCAATCATATCATTTATAGGTTTGGGGTCCTCACCAAGTTAGTTGTTGATAATGCCATGAGTTTCAGAGAAAAATCATTGACAACAATGTGCCAAGAATATGGCATAACCTTGGCCTATGCATCAAACTATAATCCCTAAGGAATGGCCAAGCAAAATCAAGAAAGAAAAACCTGCTCAAAATCCTTAGGAGGAAATTGGAAACAAATAAAAATAAGTGAGGTGAGAAACTCAATTTTGTATGTGGGTGTAGACAAAGTTGCCATCAAAACATCCATTGGAAACAGAACTTTTGAATTGATTTACAGATTCAAGCTCTTTTATGCTTCACTTGCAATTATTTGTTTATCAATTCATGTAAAAATTAGAATATGGGGAAGGAGCTGGTCCTTATGATTCCAGGATTAACTAGATTATATAATTAGATGAAGAAAGGAGAGAATCCCATCAAAGACATGTCAAGTTCAGGGAAAATCTCAAAAAAATATTTGACAAAAAGTTTACTCTAAGAACTTTCAATGTGGGATACCTGGTTCTATTATGGGACAAATGAGACATGAAGATAAGGGTAAACATGGAAAATTTGATTCCCTATGGATGGGACCTTATTCTATAGACATTAGGATTAGAGAACACACTTTATTTTTGAAATACTTGTAGGGACATTTGCTTGAGATTCTTGTCAATGGTAGGCATATCAAGCACTTCCTCGACTAAATCAAACATTCAAATATGTTCCTTTTATAGTGTACAATTTTTTTCTTGTTATTTCCTTTTTGTGCTCTCGATCTACAATGATCAGATTTTTTTATTTTCCATCATCTCGAGTGACATGTTATGTATCTGTTCAAAAGACCATGTGTGTTTATCCTCATGAATATGATGCCTAATGGACTAGGCACTTGGTATGTACCTTATGAAATGTTTTTTCTAGTCCTTGTAGTACCCACGGGGGGCGCCCATCCCCAAGCAAGAGCCAATGTTGGTACTCATTCTGAGCCATGTTTTAAACCAAGTTAAGTCTTCCAAAAAAAAATCCATGTACCATTTAAAGACTCAAATTTACATATGTTTGGTAAGACCAAATATTTATGAGTATCCATGATCACTCCTTGTCATAGTTTTAAGAAAATTAAAATATGAGCATGACCATTCAGATTATAGGAAGAATGTGGTGCACTAAGTTGGTAATCCGCGGAATGAACAAATTAATGTTCCACTGGTTACTCCAATTTGTGAAAGGATAAAAATAAAATCATGACCAAGGAGTAATTCTAGAATGGTTGGTTATCATTCAAATTGACTTAGTCTCGCAAGATGAAACAAGAAAATATACTATAGGATGACCGTTTGCAAGAAATTAGGGAATGTGGTTATATAGAAAAGTTGTGACACACTTGTTCAGTGTTTAGCGGGTATGCCAAAATATAGGAACTCTAAGGATTTCAAAATCCATGGGACACTTAGGAATCCTCCAAACACCCCGGAACATGTAAGACAACTAAGAAGCCCGCAAGAAAAAGAGGAATGCAAGTGAAATCCGTAGAACACGTAAAAAGAGCATTTTCACTAGTACCTCTCATTGCGGGTACCCAAGTCATGCAAGATTGATTAAGAGACAATTACTATACTATCCAAAGGTAAATTCATTCACAAAAATAGTAATTGAGTTAACAAAGAAGATGAAAAAGCATATGTATATACTAGGAACAAAATGGGGATTTTATAGGGCCCCAACCCTTGAAATTCACATAACTTCTAGTATGCATATACAAAAAGGGTTTTTTTGTAATTAGATACATTGTCAATTTATGATTACAAAATCCTCCGCAAAGGCAGGGATCCGATTTAACAACTTCTTCATCCTAAAATCAAACTCTTTATGGTCCTGAGCCCCATAATCATATTGGATGTCCCCTGTTAAATCGTGGGGCATGCCCTTATTCATGAGTTGTTTTATTAGCTCTTAGGCCTTCTAAAATCTTGATTAAATCCAATTTTATCCTATAATAAGATACCCATTCAAGGAGATTAGACCCACCTTTGAGATAAGCCTTGGTACCCCACCAAATAATAGTTTTGAGGTTGAATATGACCTGTGTACATCAACTCGGCACCACAAGAATAGGCTCAAGTACATCAATTTGATCAACAAAAATTGGCTTGGATACACTTGTTGGGTTAATTGAACCCCTTCTTTGTCTCTTCAATGGAGGTAGCGGCACTTCAGGGACCCTCTCAAAATAATATTTCACCGGGATTTCTCAATATTGGTAAGTCTTTGCTCTATTACGGCTATTCTACGGGAAATTGAGGATATGTCCTCTACATGCTCATCATCGGGCACTACATAGACATCAATTGGAATCTCTTTATCCGCCAATTATTCAATAAAAATACAAGGGATATGTGGATGGTGTTCTTTTTAATAAGATGCCTATAGTGGAGCCAAAATTTCTTTAATCTTCTCAGAGTTACGTGGTCATCCGGGCAAAACAAGTGATGAAACATAATCTAAAACACAGAGAAGAAGGGAGTCATCTTGATAAGATTCCACAGAAATGCCATCCAAAATGTGTGGGATGTTAATGGTCTAGTGGACTCTATCTCGGTCTTCAATCAATAATAACATCCTTACAAAAGCTTCATCTAGGTCGAGAAAATTTTAAAATTTTGTGCAAGGTTTCGAAGAAATATCCTTTGGACTATTTCCTAATACCACATCCAAAGCATTTCTTGAGAAGTATTAATATGAGTTATTTCACAAGAAAATTCACTTAGAATACTCAAAGGAAGATGTAAAATCATGAGAAATCAGTAAGAATTTATAGAAAAATGGATCTTAAGAGGGACTGTGTGAATTATCATATCAAGATTGAATGCAAAAGTAATTTTGGATACTCGCATGATTTTAAAAAGGGGAAAGTAGATTGATATCTATCAAAATATGGTTTTTGGCTTGGTTCAGTGATTTACGTAAGGGAGGCATAAAATTCAAGAGAATATCAATGATTATCCATTTCCCAAAACATATCCTCCAAAAGGTAGGTGTCAAATCAGTTAGAATAATGGCATAACGGAACAAATGGGTTTGCCAGGATCGGGCACATGAATGATTGTGACAATGTAGATAGGGAAAAAAAGTGATTAAGAAACAAAATCAAAATATCTTACACACATTCATATCAGCAACCAAAAACAAAATCAAGTTAAGGAATGAAAAAGGAATCTTTGTAGTTACAAGATATTTTCCAAAAATGGAGTTCATTTTCCGCACCTTCTAGGATGGTTCGTTGATGTTTTTGGGGGAAATCAAGGGAAATTCATATCCAATTATTTATAACTATGATGATTTTTCCTCATATGAGGGAGGGGTTTTTTTTTTCTCTTTGAAAGTTTTGAAAGGTAAGAACATAATACTAAGTATTTTCCTTTGTGAAATACATATGAATTTTAGGTTCTCAAGATTTTGTGTCAAGGTGGTTGCACTGTACAACCATTAACAAACACTGAGAGCATTTTATTTATGTTCCCCTATCAAGAGATTGAATATTTGAATGAAATATGCCTACTTATGAGTCTAATTTCTATGTTTTGGGTCCTATATGTTAGATTTTGATTAATGAGTTATAGTTTCTACTATAATATTATGTTTATTGCTTCTATGTGTAATACACTAGATCAATCCTTAGTGGTTATGTTTTAGTCATTAAGTCAATATTGTGTTGTAATAATTTACTCTGCAATATTATACATAATTTTAAAATCCTTACTATAACCATTTCGTTGAGTGATTTTTATTAGCCTTTAAGTGTATCTTGGGTGTATGAGAGTGGAAGTAGCAAACACTTTATTAGAATTCTTACATGAGATTTTATGTCAAGTATTTTAGAGATTGTGTTGAATATTTGCATCTATTGGGTATCAATGAATGCAAATCTTTCATTAGATAAATTTTCACTACTTAATCAAGTATTCTTTACTTTCCGAACAACATGTTGTCTTAGTAAGTGTTAAATGCTTTCATCATTTAATCCCATTCTTTACAAATTAAACCTACTATATTGATTCCCGCCCCATCATACTAATATCCTAATTTCCATTTGTTACTTTGTTGCTTTGTCTTTAAATATCACTGAAGGTTCCTTCTAGCCTTACTTCTCCTATCAAGAAAATGCAAGAGCAACTGAAATTTCTTGTTTATAGCAATATGTGTCTCGATGCATTAAGCATATGCAACATTATTCTAAAAACTCATGAGGGTGAATATTGTATTCATGGCCATGCTTATCTCAAATTGATCCATCATTTGACAAATAAAGGGGAACAAATAATTGATCTCCCTCTCTCCATTTAGGTTACCCTATAGGTTCTCTCACCCCTGGTTTAAGGCGAACCAAAAGTAGCAAGATAAGGCCATCCCCTTTGTACGTGCTCCTCAATAGTCCCAAAGCTTGGTACCAAAGAGAGTGTTAGATATATCCCCAAATACAAATGAAATATACCACATAGTCTATCATTCTCTAAGCATTCCCATTCCATGAAATTTTTATCGATCCCTAAAGGGGGTGTAGAATTGAGGACCAACACCTCTAATCTGGCTTTTTTCTTAGTTTGGAAGATATTTTCATTGATTGAATTCATTTTTTAGCACAAGAAATTCATTTTCCAACTTCTGTAATACTATATCAGTTTTCCTATCTTGGGAACTTTGGGTTTTATCTTTCATTGAAGGATTCTTGATCTTACCCGACAAGATGAGGTCATCTTCTACCTCGACAATAATTTCTTAATAATTATTCAAATCTATTAGTTGAACTCTCTGTAGAAATAAACTCACTTCATGTATTTGATAATTTACAAAGAGCATCTTCAAGTTATCCATAGTGGGAAGAGCAGTGGTGGGAATTTTGTTGATCAACCTGTTGAATTTTGCCACAAAGTCTCTCATGGACTCTTGTGGCTCTTTCTTTATCTGAGTGAGTTGAGTAATGAGGGAATGAGCATCTTCGGTGGTTTTGAACCTCTCTTCAAACTTCTTCTTGATGTCATTGTAGACACCTAAAAATAGCACTTATAATCCTTGTGTATCTGTGTCCACTAAAGCACCCTTTCATTATCACATCAATATCATATTATCTATTAAATCCTTATCCTAATTATTATTTCTCCCCATTATATTTACTCCCCATAAATATCATTCTACAAACTATAAAATCCTATTTTACTCCTCTTAAAACAACCCAAAACCACTTAGAAACCAAAATCAAATAAAACAAAACCAAATCAATAACTTCTCAATGGTTTCACAACCCCCTGACCCATATAACCTCTCTCTAACACACACCCTTTGTCAAAACCAAAAACCTTGATTTGGGAAGTGGTTTCAACCTTTTCCCCACAAATCCCAGATTTTTGAAGATTCTCTTTGATCGGTGGTGACCATATATAAGTGAGTTTTGGGCCTTCATTTCAAGCTAGCTGATAGCTTGTAAACTTAGCTCAGAGCTTCCTCTATTTCATCTTGTCAACTGGATGACTTTCAAGAACTTCACATCGTAATCTTCTTGTATTATAGCCATATTAAAAATAAAATTCATCACAACAACATTCAACGACATCAATTATCTCTTCTCTAGCCCTTGGAAGGCACTTAAACATCTAGATAGCAACTCAACAATCTTCTGGCATCTACAATCTTCTTCTTTCGGGTAATATCATCCCCTCAACTTTATTCATCAATAGGTACAAGGTAAGTACCTTCCATTTTTCATTACCATCTCTTTTATTTTTCATTTACAAGATTCCATCAATTTTATCTCATTTATTATCAGCTTGCACACTTCCACATCAATCATCGACGATTCTCCTAATCATCGACGATCGGCCCCAATTTCAAAGTGATCACTTTAAATAACTAGTGATCCCTATGTTGGGGTGTTAATGTCAAGTGGGGATAGCCACTTAGATAGCCCCTTGTCTTAAAGATTATTTTTAATAATCTTAGTCGGTCTTTCACATCTAAAAGAGTGGATCGGTATGACCGACCACCCATCCTATATAAATAGGATGATCCCTCACAGGATTGGACTACTTGGTGATCTTACTATTACTAATGATCTTATAAACAATTTTACCTAAACTAAGCTACTTATGTGAGTTGTTATATAGTGAGGAAGAAGTTTTTATTGTTTATTGTGAGACCGAGGAGTGAAGTGGAAGTGTTGGGTGAAATCTATTGAATTTTTAATATAAGATAGTGCTTTTCAAGTGGAGTTTTTTCCTTTGGTTTCTCCACTTAAATATGGTGTCTCTTTTCTCATTTACTTTCATCTCTTGTTATTTGTTTTTCATTCATGATCTATTTATTATATACATATATAAACATATGGTTAAATGTCTGCACATTATAATCTATAATCCTCAGCTGTTTATTTTGTGGATCTATAATTCTTCAATTATATCTTCCCACATTCATTCTAACATGGTATCAGATCTTGTGATTATGTGTGTGTAGAGCTAGATCTAGATGTTTTTCTAGCTTGCAAGAGCAAAGAAGCTTGAAGATCATTTGATCTGTGAAACCCTAAAAAAATTCAACCGATAACTTCAAGCTAAATCAGGTGCAAAGTTCTAATTTTCCTCCCAAATTACTTAGATATTGGTCGATTGAGTATTTAAATCTTATCAGATTTGTTTGTATACTTGATCATTGCTTCTTCATCTTGTTTCAATCATTTACGGTTTAAATCCATTGTATGCAAGCTTATTTTGAGTTTTTGCATCGTTTATAGTTATTAGGGTTCTTTTTTGAATCTGGACCGAAAGATCACTTTAGATCTTGTTAGTTCAAAGAAGTTAAATTTGTTCCTTTTGTTAATCTTTATTTTTTACTAGATCTACTTTTTTGAAGCCCAACCCAATATTTTTTCGCCATTTGACTTTGTTATTTTTTACGAAGTTTGGACCAATAACATTGCTCCAAATAGCTTCTATGTCCTCTTTTTCAAGTTTCTTAAGTCATACCCACTCTTAGAGTGCCAAGTGGCTTCAATCTAACATCTTTATATCTTTGTAAAGCTTGGGCCAATCATTTTGTGCCATTTGGCTTTGCCCATCGGGCTTTTTTTTTTTTTTTAATTACAAAGCTTGAGCCAATCATTTTCTCTAGCTAGCTTCACATTGTCAATCATTTATTTAGAATTTTTTGTTAATTGCAATCCGTGAGCTAATAAAGGCTTTACACGTGTCTCCTTGTTGTCAAACTTGACTTAACTATCCTCTGTCATTTGGGAAATATAACCCAATCAAATAGCTCTAAGTAGCTCAATATTTTTCCCTAGCTTACTTGCGTCATTTGTGATGGGTAATCAATAAGATTGCTCCAAGTATATTTGTTTGTCGCATTTGACAGATTTGTGAAATCCAATCCAATAAGATAGCTCCAAGTAACCATATATTTCACAATGTATTTTCCTCTGTCATTTGCGAAGGGTAAACCAATAGAATTGTTCTAATTATTCTTTCATTTTGCATTTGTCAGTTTTGCAAAATATGAGCTAATAGAATTGCTCCATATTTCACTTTTTCAGTCGTTCATTTTTGGAAGTAACTATCCAATTATAATTTTCCACCTTTTCTCATTTCTCAGTATTTTGTCAAACTTGTGAAAATTAAGCAGCCATTTAAAAGGTTCCATGTATCTGTTTGTGGCTTAGTCTTTGTTAACTTTGTGAAGCATGATCCAATTATTTTTTGATACATTTCAAGTGTCAGGGTGTCAGTATTTTCCTTGACTTAGCCTCTTAAACTGTGACACCTGTTGAGTTTTGGAGCTTAATTGCTTCACTGTCATGCTTTTACAGACTTACTAGAATACACAGTAACTGGTGTCTGTCATCCATGGACCGGTATCAGTCAGGAAAGGAGGAACCGGTATCGATTTAGGATAACCGAAATCAGTATCCTGTGCATGACTACTATAATTACTATAATTATAATTCAGATTTGTGACTACTATAATTTCTGTGCGTGACTACTATAACCGTGACTACTATAATTAAGTTGTGGGAATTAGATCTATCTTTAGTTGTAAAGTGAATATAATGGTTGTAATTACATAGCTAAAGTGCCCTAAGATTGTAGATGCATATATAAGCATAAAGCTAGGGTTTAGAAGAGTGAATTCATTGAGAATTAAGATAAGTTTCCTTTAGAGAGAAAAAGAGAAATTTGTAGAGAGAAAAAGTACAAAAAATCCAAGAAGGTGTGGAAGATTGTAAATCTTCAATGTATTTCCTCTGTGATAAAAAAAATTGGTTATTTCTTGGTGGACGTATCCCACACTGGGTGAACCACGTTAAATCTTGTGTATTGTTTCTTCTTGTTTATTTCCATATTGATTGCTTATATGCTTAGATCTGATTAATATATTTGTACAACCGGTGTGCTAACCCCAACAACTGGTATAAAATATGTTTTTTAGAGTTGTTTGTGTTGATAGATTTACTCACAGAGTGTTTTCTAATTGAGTGGGAGAAAAGCAATGGGAGAAGAAAGAAAATTCATAGTAGAGAAATTTGATGATCGTGATTATCTATTATGGAAGATGCATGTGGAGGATTATCTGTATCAAAAAGATCTATACTTACCATTGGATGAGAAGGCAAGACCTGCAAAGATGACTGATGAAGAATGAAAAATTATTGATAGAAAGGCTCTAGGATCTATAAGATTGAGCTTGGCAAAGCATCTATGGCTTTGAATATTACCGAAGCAGGATCTATGGTAGAGTTGATGAAATCTTTAGCAAATCTATATGAAAAACCTAGTGCTTTAAATAAAGTTTATTTGATGAAAAATTGTTTAATTTAAAGATGCAAGAAGGTGGATCTGCATCAAGTCATTTGAATGATTTCCAGTCTATTGTAAATCAATAAGCATTCTTTTTTATGATGAAGTGAAATCAATTTTATTAGTATGTTCTTTTCCGGATATTTGGGATAACTTGGTCATGATCATTATTAATACATCATCTCGCTACTAATGTTTTAAAGTTTTATGATGTGGTTAGTATAATCTGAATGAAGAAATATGTAGGAAAAGACAGAGAATCATCATCTGGGAATGCTTTGAATGTCAAAATTAGGAGAAGGTAGAAGGAGATATAAAAAGTAAGAATAATGGGAAAATAAAGTCTAAGAATGGAAGATCTAAATCCAAAGGTAGAGGTATAATCTATTGGAATTGTGGAAAGAAAGGACATGCAAAGAAGGATTGTTGGTTCAAGGAAAATAAAGAGAATGTACAAGAAAAGGTAAAGAGCAAACGTTGTTACAAAAGAGGTAATGCAAGATGCCTTAATTCTCTCCTTGGATGATAAAATTGAATCATAGGTTTTAGATTCGAAGTCTCTTTCCATGTAACCCCTAATAAGGGTTATTTCGAAATTATGTCCAAGGTAATTTTGGGCATGATATTTATTCACTTATTTAGTGTTATTCCACCTCAGTGAAAAGGGTGAGTCATCTCACTTAGGTGGACATGGATCTAGGTGTCATCTTAGTTATGATTTCTCAAAGAAATTCTCTTGGAGCTTAACACTCATATGTGTAAGTAGCTTCTCATGGAGTTACATTCCCATTTGGGAAAGTAACTCCTCTTCTCCATTATGGAGGAATCTTCTCTTACATGGGAGTTACACATTCACTCCCCTATATGTACACCATCTCTTTTGATCTATGTTAAGCCAATACAAGCTAAGCTAAGGCTTCCATTCCACTCCACTTTTCGAATCTTGAGCTCTCATATGCATGCACATTGCTTTACAAAGCTTGCTTGCTTTAATCTCGCAACTCCTACACTTTGGTGAAGTGCAACTATTCGATGCTCGTGAATTCCTTCCAGGTCTTCATCCTACACTCCTTCATGGTATCAGAGCGTGGGGACCGGAATCACGCATTGCTCACCATCGTTGCTCCACCGTGTAGTTGCTTGTGCAAGCTCTCGCTTTTGCATGTGCTCTACTTGCATATTTTGAGATTTTGTGGGTGTATTTTTCGGGGCATTTATACCTTTGTTTGTGGTTCATTTGGTCGTGTTGGTGTTTACGGGATTTTAGGCTTCTCTGAGGTTTACATGCAGCTCTTTGAGATATTTGCATGCAGTTTTTGGTTCGATTCAGTTTATAGTGCATTTTTTAAGGGTTTGTGGAGTTGGTTTTGAGCCTAACTCGGCCTCAGCCCTTCGAACTGGGAACTGAGATCAACTACCAACTCGTGCATTGACTCCCTCTTCACTCGTTATGACTCGTGCCTTGCATTCATCCTCTCTTGCACCTAGCTCGCCGCCATGCCCCCTTAGAGCTCTACCCACCGCTACTTGTTTTTTCCTTTTTCTTGTGCTTGCTCACCAATTTTTTTAACCCTGCACAACATTGGAATCTTCGGCTTTTTCCTTCTTTCTTGGTAGTCTACTCTCACGTCAAAGACGTGGACCCAAAGAACATCACTCTGATCACACTTGGATCAGCTACATCCAACCAGCTCGTTAATCGCTTCGTATGCCATGTTCATCTCTGCCCATGTATGAAAGTTTTTCACTCACCGTGCTACGTTTGTTTGGTGATACGACTTTGCATGGTTCTGGTTTAGTATTGTGGACTCTAGTTTTGGTGATATGACTTCACTGTTTAGTATTGTGGACTCTGGTTTTGTCCCTCGCACGTTTTTCGGGAGTTTTGCTCACGAGCCTTTTGAGCCACACCTGATCTCTATTTGCTCATGCACCTGGACTTACGTTTGGACCTTCCTAGATCCGTTCGACCACATTTCTGCATTTCACGATTTTCTGACTCACTTGACTTGAAACGGCCATTTTGCACTTGACTTCTGCAGTGCTTGTTATACTGCTAGCTCGACCCGTCATATCTCCATCTAGGCTCTTGGTTACATGTCCGTTACTTAACACAGAATGTCCAAATGGCTTCCACCCATGTCATTTCCTTCTGGACTCCACTCACAACCTACACATTTCACGCCGCATTTGTCGTTTTGTTACACTACACCACTCTCGCTACTCCACGTGGCTTCTACCCTGGCCATGACCTCGCACTGCACACTAACCTAGTGCCAACTCCTTGCCCGCTTTCCAACACTCAAACCTATGTGGGACGTGGAACAACACTTGTGTGGGAACACAGAACCTTCAACGTGGCACCACACGTGGGCTTCCATTCTCTTAGCTGCAGCTTGTCAAACATTGCCCTCTCACCCCTTTTTTCCAATATTCACATTCCTTTTAGACATTGTTTAGAGGTTAAAACAACCTTTCATTTTTAATGTTTTAGGATAAATCTTTATTTCATGGCATTGTAATAAATTTTCAGAAGGTTCTATTTTGCTTGTATTATGCCCTTCCTACGCATGTCGAAGACGGAGGGCGAGGTCCGGGTTGGCAGGAGGCTAATCCCCCCTCGCAAGCAAAACAAACCCTTGCTAAAATTTGATGTCGTTTCCAATGAGTAGTCACACGACACCCTTTGCACCCATTTCATGCATTTTTTTAATGTGTTTGCAGTGTCTAGTGCATTTTTCCATCAGTTGCGGGAATCGTATTTAATGCCATAACTTTTGACTCGCTGCTCATTTTTGAGCGCTTCCTTGGTCAAAGTTGCATGATTTTTCACACTACGTGATGGCATTGCCAATTTTGTAAACGCACTACTTTTATAAAGTGCCGCATTCTGGGGGGGTTGTTGTACTCTTGGGCCTACACACGCAGACGCATTATCGGCCGAGTCCGACGTCTTGCTTTTGTGCATCTTGCATTTTTCATCATGGAGAGTGCTCTTTCAGACGTGAGCATCGTAGGATCACCTTACAGCCTCCGCCACTTCTCACCGGAGAGAGACCTATTCAGCTTGGCGTGCTTCCATGGAACGTTACTTCGCCCATGAGGGTCTTTCACCCTTCTTGCTTGGGCCAGTTCCTACACCCACTGATCATCGTCATCTAGAGGACTTCCTCGACACTTGTGACCATGTATTTGGTCACATGATGATGCATGTCTCTCGTTCTCTCTGGTTTCACGTGGCAGACTCAGATCCACCTCACCGTGTCTGGAGCATTCTTCAGTCCCTGTATGGAGACCCTTCACATACTACCACCATTGTTGCTTGCTGCTGATTCAGTTGTCTCCTCCATTTCTTTGTGTGATGACAGTTCCACTGACACAGGATCGCTTGGTTCTACTTCTGATGACGAGGATTGTGCATCCAGTTCTGATGTCGAGAGTACTACAGAGGACTCTTCTCCTCTTTCTCTCACTATTCCAGACATTGTTGTCACCCCCCACATCTCATCAGATATCGAGCAGTCTCCTACTCAGTCTCACACCATCATTACACCAGCCTCCTTTCCACTTCCAGTGTGTGAGGCCCATTTCACTCCTCTACCTTCATTGGATGACTCATACCTATCTGACATCGCTCTTTTGTTTGTTGAGCCCCCTCATTGGGACGAGTATCTGCTTGACCTTAGTCATCTTTTCACAGATTCCACTTGTGATGCTCTACAGGTCCCTCATCCATCTACAGGTGTTTCAGAGGAGTTCATCATCTCTGTTGTTGGGAGTGCC
This sequence comes from Taxus wallichiana var. yunnanensis, assembly GCA_018340775.1. NCBI lineage: Eukaryota > Viridiplantae > Streptophyta > Pinopsida > Cupressales > Taxaceae > Taxus > Taxus wallichiana. The sequence continues at coordinate 578,397,788 of CM031244.1, read as the reverse complement.
CCTTCTGGGAATCATGTACCACTTCCACTTTTCTAGAGACCTTCATTGATCCACCCTCAGCTGTGGATCCCTTTTTTATTGTGGAGGATGTTTTGTTCCCTTCACATCACTTGGACATCCTTTCTACGGGTGTTCCTCTTCACTCTGACAGTTCTACACACGTGGCATTACCTTCGGTTCCTTGGCACTCACTCGCTAGACCTATGTCACACTTCCGTGCACCAGACTCAGAGTTCTTCATGTTGCCTTCAGTTTCCTTTGTGGAGTGGGCGGACTTTCAACACGTCATTTCTGTCCTTCCTAAGGGCAGGCACACAGTTTGTGTGGGTGGCTCTTCTTTAGTCCAGAGGCAGGATCTCGTCATCGACATTCTTCTGGGAGACCTCCTAGAGCTGCAGAGTTTAGATCCATCCATGGCATCTTCTGCATTCCTCTCATCTCCCTCTTCTTCTCTCTTCTTCTTCTTTCCGAGAGATTTCCTCTTTATACATGGGTACCCTTTTAGGCTCGTCTATGGCCGGGACCCATATTTGGCATCTTTCTTAGATTAGAGAGTGTGTTTTGTTCTCTTGTGGTGGATGTTTTTCCCACTGGGTTTTCCTTCACTGCTTGGGACTTCTTTTTGTACATGGGTGCCTCATCAGGCTTTGTGCCGGGACCCATTTCTTGTTTCTGACTTGCCACCTCATCCTAAGTTACGATGAAGGGGGGGTGTTGGTGTAGGTGGTATATTTATTCACTTATTTAGTGTTATTCCACCTCACTAGGTGAGTCATCTCACTTAGGTGGACATGGATCTAGGTGTCATCTTAGTTATGACAGATTCTCTTACAGAATCTGTCATATGTGTAAGTGTGTCATAGGAGTTACATTCCCATTTGGGAAAGTAACTCCTCTTCTCCATTATGGAGGAATCTTCTCTTACATGGGAGTTACACATTCACTCCCCTATATGTACACCATCTCTTTGATCTATGTAAGCCAATACAAGTTAAGCTAAGGCTTCCATTCCACTCCACTTTTCGAATCTTGAGCTCTCATATGCATGCACATTTGCTTACAAAGCTTGTTTTGCTTCAATCTCGCAACTCCTACACTTTGGTGAAGTGCAACTATTCGATGCTCGTGAATTCCTTCCAAGTCTTCATCCTACACTCCTTAAGAAAGCCCTTGTGGAAAATGAATCAAATTCAAAGTTAAAGTGCCTTAGATCTAACAATGGTGGTGAGTATTGCAACAAGGATTTCAATGATTATTGTTCAATAAATGGAATACACAGAGAAAGGATGATTCCTAGAACACCACAGGAGAATGGTGTTGCAGAGAGAATAAAAAGGATAATCATGGAATGAGCTAGAAGCATGAGGATACATGATGGATTTCCCTTACTATTTTGGGTGGAGGCAGAGAGACACGACAATTTGTTTAATTAACTATGGACCTTCAAGTGAACAGGATGGTGAAATACCAAAAGAAGCTTGACCGAAAAAGAGGTAGATATTTTTTTCTTAAAGTATTTGGATGAGAAGATTTTGTGCATATTGATAAGGAAACTATAAATAAATTGGATGTTAAATCTAAAAGATTTACTTTCATTAGTTATGGCTCTGTTGATTTTGGATTCCGGTTTTGGGATTTAGAATTTTCTAAGATAATTAGGATTCGTGACATTGATTAGAATGAAAAGAAAATGTATGGGGATCAAATTATGGTACCCAAAAGTGAACAGTGGAGAATTTCATGGATGAAAATGAACTCTCAGATTTAAAATTAACACCTACATGTTTACACAAAGTAATTAGTATCGTTTACCCTTGACCAAAGATTGGTCCCATGCGGCATCGGTTACGGAAGATCCGACAATGTCGGTAGAAGGTGGTGGCATCGGTCCTTGTTAGAAGTAGATATAAATATACATGATGAGAAGATTGAGTCTTAGGAACCCAAAATCTCAATGAGAAGGTCACAAAGGGTAATTAGACCTCCGAGAAAATTTTCACCTTGTCTTATTTATTATTGACTTATACGAACTAGAAATATTTGAAGAACCAATGCAAGATAAATCTCACGCAAAGTGGGAGCATGGCATGAATGATGAGATGGACTCCTTAGAGTAAACTAGACATGGAATTTGGTTAATTTCCAAAGTAGGTAAAAAAGCATTATAAAATAAGTGGGTTTATAGGATCAAGGAAGAGGAGGGTGGACATAAGAGATACAATGCAAGGCTTATAGTAAATGGATTTACAGAAAGCAAGTATTGACTTTGGTGAAATTTTCTCCTATTGTTAAGATTACTTCTATTAATATTGTATTAATTTTAGTTCTGCAATAGAGGATTTGCATTTAGAGTAACTTGAAGTTAAGACGACATTTCATCATGGTGATTTAGAGGAAGAGATTTACATGAATCAGCCTCTTGGGTATGAAGTCAAGGGTAAGGAGAAATTTGTGTGTAGATTGAAAAAGAGCCTATATGGGCTTAAACAAGCTCCAAGGAAATGATATATGAGATTTGATAGTTTCATGCATGAACATGGTTATTTGAGATGTGAATCTAACCATTGTGTTTATTTCAAGATGCTTGGAAATGGGAGCTATATTATTTTTTTACTGTATGTGGATGATATGCTTATTGCATGATCTAGTATGCATGGCATTGGTGAGCTTAAAGAAAATATAGCTCACACATTTGCAATGAAGGATTTGGGAGCTGCAAAGAGAATCCTTGGCATGAAAATTCATAGAGACAGGAAGAACATGAAGTTGTATTTGTCTCAAGAGCATTATATCAATAAGGTGTTGGAAAGGTTTAATTTGTAAAATTCAAAACCTGTAAGTACACCTATGGCTAGACACTTAAAATTGAGAAAATATCAATGTCCTACATCACACGAGGAGGTTGAGTACATGGCACGAGTTCCGTATGCTTTAGCAGGTGGGAGCTTGATGTATGTCATGGTTTGTACCAGACTAGACATTGCACATGAAGTGATAGATTTGAGAAAAATTATGGCTAATCCAGTAAAGAGCATTGGAAAGCATTCAAAGGGATTCTCGAGTATTTGAGAGGGACATATGGAATACAATTATGCTATGGAGGGCCGAGATACTTCTTTACGTGGCTATGTGGATTCAGACATGAATGGTGATTTGGATGGCAGGAGAAGTGCCACCGGATCTTTTTCACATGTAGGTGGCACGATAGTTAGCTAGAATTCTAGATTGCAAGAGGTTGTGGCCTTGTATACTACGAGAGGCTAAGTATGTTGTAGCCATAGAAGGTAGCAAGGAGATGATATGGATGAGCAGGTTCATGGAAGATTTGGGAAAGGAGAAAGAGGATTACAGATTGTATAGTGATAGTCAAAGTGCAATTCATCTAGAAAAGAACTCAACGTTTCATTCTAGAATGAAACACATTCAATTGAGATATCACTTCATATGGTAGGTATTGGAGGATGGGTAGCTGAAGTTGGAGAAAATTCATACAAAGGAGAACCCTGCGGATATGCTAATGAATCCATTGGCAAAGGAGAAGTTGGAGCTACACTCCACTTCTATTGGTCTTTGAGTTTGAGACTTGAGGAGGGAGAAACAGGCCAAGGAAAGGATCAGAGGAAGGAGATGTATGGTACAAGTGCAAAAATTTATCTCCAAGTGGGATATTGTTGAGTTATGGAGCTTAATTTCTTCACTGACATGCTTTTACATACTTTCTGGAATACACAGTAACCGACATCGGTTGATGAACCGGCATCGATCACCCATGGAAGATACATTTAGTCAAGCGAGGAGGAACCGATATCGGTTTAGGCTAACCGACATCGCCTTCCTACACAGACTACTAGAATTAAGTTACATGAATTAGATCTATATTTAGTTGTAAAGTGAATTTGATGGTTTTAATTGCATAGCTAAAGTGCCCTAATATTGTAGATGCATACATAATCATAAAGCTACGAGTTTATAAGACTCGAATCCATTGAGAATTAAGAGAATTTTCTTTTAGAGAGAAAAGAGAAATTTGTAGAGAGAAAAAGTACGGGACATCCAAGAAAGTGTGGAAGATTGAAAATATTCATTATATTTCCTCCGTAATAATAAATTGTTTGTTTCTTGGTGGACGTAACCCACACTGGGTGAACCACGTTATATCTTGTGTATTGTTTCTTGTTGTTTATTTCCATATTGAATGCTTATATGCTTAGATCTAATTAATATATTTGTACAACCAGTGTGCTAACCCCAACAACACATGTCTTGTTCCTCCTTCGGACCCAAACTTTATTTTAAAATTAACTAAATTTTGGGGTTTTTAGTCCGATCAAATTCTTTATTTAAAGTTTGTGGAAATCCGCCAAGTGTCGAGCCTTTAATCAATATTTTTTGACAAGTGGCTTCTTTTGATTGTCTTTGATTTCACATTGTGTCAAAGTGTGAAAAATGATCCAATTAATTTAAGACTCATGTATTCATTTTATTAATTGTCTTTTATCTTATTAGCTACATTTACGAAATGTGAGCTAATTGAAAAGTGACATGTATATTTGTTTCTCGCAGCTGTCAGTTTTGGGTAGATTTGCAAAGTGCAAGCCATTTAAAAGGCTCCATATATTTTTTTGACTTATTTTTGTGGTTGCTTTCGTGAAGTGTGAACCACTAGTCTATCGACATGTATTTTAATCCTCCACGTGTCATATTTTGTCTTGCTTGTGGATTTCAATCATTTTCTTTGTACCATGGTTCCCAAATCCCTTTGTTATGTGGATTTGCTAAAATCCTTTGTCTCACGGATTTCAAATTAAGCCTATATATCGAATCTAACTAAGATTTGTCAAATTTCGATAAATTTGACCAAACCGAACTATTTTTTTACTAAATTCAAGTTGTTTTCTTTTGTATAACTATTAAAAAGATTTGTAGCTAGTTTTTTGTCTCTATTTGGCTTCCTTGATTCGCTTTTTTAACCTGTAATTTTTCGATTGTTGTTTGAACATTAAAAAATGGCTAGTTCTGTTAGTTTTTCATTGGATAATTCTCATCTTTTAAATGGAATGAACTATAGTTCGAAGGATAATATTAAAAGCTTATTTTATGGCTAGAAAGCTATGGGATCTTGTGACTGGTGTCGAAAAATATTCCACAAGGAGACAGGATACCCCTAAAAACCTTAGCTCCTTCTCTCAGAGATATAAAGAATCCATGTCCATCCTATTGCAAAGAATTAGAGATGAATTTTTAATGCATATAGGTCATATGGACTCACCTACAGATGCATGGAAATAATTAGATACCATACATGAAGGCAGTAGATTGTCTAAAATAATTAAACTAGTTTCAGAGCTGTTTACAACACCCATGAAGGGGGATGAGAAAAATTTCAATTATTTAGCTAAAATAAGAACATTAAAGCTCAACTAGATAGCTATAACTGTGAATTATTTAAAGACAAGCTTCTGTAATTTATAATCTAGATTAACATTAGTGAAAAGTTCAGAAATTTCATTTCAATTCTTAACTCTAAGTATCAAAATGAAAATGATCTTCCTGATCTAGACACTTTTTCCTCTTTGTTGATTCAAGAAGAGAGAGTAATGAAAATTTTGATTCAAAAGAGACTTCCTCTCAAGCCCTTTTCTCTCATAATCATAAGGCAACCCAAAACAAGTCTAATAATTATTCTAATCATAAGTCTAGCATTAAATCTAGATTTAAAGAAAATCATAAGCCTAATCTTGCAAAAACATTCAAAATTTTAAAGTCAAGTTCAATGGAACTTGCAACAAGTGTGGAAATTTGGGCATAAAGAGTCGATTGTAGGGTGAAGACTAATAAAACAACTAAAAATGCTAAGAACAACAAGCCTAATAAGAAAAATCAGAAGCAAACTCAAGCAAAGGTGGATGAGCAGTCTATTGCCATGTATATAGCCCTCTCAACTTCAAATGACAATGAGTGGATTCTTGACAGTGGTGCTTCTAGGCACATGACCTGTACTCCTGGTATCCTTTCAAATGTTGTCAATTGTGAGGAAAATATCTATCTAAGAGATAACTTTGTCATTAGATCTAAAGTTTGTGGCAATGTTAAGTTGTCAAATGGTGTAATTAAAGATGTCTTGTATGTTCCTAAACTGAAAAAAGAATATTTTTTCTTGCTCTCAACTAACTAAAGAAAACTCGTAAAGTTGTTTTTCTACAAGATAAGTGGCATGTCAAAGATAAGTTTTAAAATTTTATTGCTTCTGGCATTTAGAAAATGGATTGTATATCTTTAATGGATTTATATCGAGTCTTGTTTTTCTTCATCTTCTAGGAATGATATTCAACTTTGGCATGAAATAATTAGGCATGTTAATTTAAAAATCTTGTATGATATGTCTATACTGAATCTTGTTTTTGGTCTTCCAAAGATAAATTCATATCATGAAACTTGTGAAAGTTACCTATGTGGTAAGCAAAATGCTCAACATTTTCACAAACATCATGATCCTAACTCCTCCTAGTTATTAGAACTAATTGAAAAAGATGTAAGAGGACCTCTAATTTCCCTCTCTTAGTGGTGCTTTGTATGTTGTATGCTTTATTGATGATTATTCTAGGATGACTTGGTCTTATTTCATTAAGAAGAAGCCTGATGTCTTAGTTAAGTTTCAAGAATTTAAAGCTCTAGTTGAAAATGCTTCTAATATGAAAATTAAAGAATTAGGATTGATAATGGAGGTGAATATGTCATCAAATGGTTTGATAAGTTTTATGTGTCATGTGGGATTCAAATATATCTAACTACTCCTTATCCCCCTCAGCAAAATGGCATTTTTGAAAGAAATAATATGACTATCTTAGAAATGGCTAGGAATATGCTTCATGTTTCCAATGTGCCTAAGTTCTTATGGGCTAAAGCAATGAAAACTGTTGTGTATATTCTTAATAGAGTGCCTACTATATGGAAAAAGAAAAAATCTGATATCTCTCACCTTAAGATCTTTGGTAGTCCTGCTTCTATCTTTATTCCAAAAGACAAAAGGAAGAAGCTTGATCCAACCTCATTTTCTTGTATTTTTGTTGGCTATGGTTGTAAAACTAAAGGATTGAGACTTTATGACCCATTCAAGCATGATATTATTGAAAATAGAAATGTTCAAGTCTTAAAAATAACTTTCTCGATGATCCTCATGAACCCTCCTTTGCTGCTCTAGAAATAGAGCCTCGATATTTCCTCTCCCATGGAAACAAAATTTCAAGATATTTTTCATCCTAATCTAGATATAATAGAGATTGAGGGGGATTCATCTCAAAATATCTTGCCTCCTAAGATTCCTAAATGGGATAAAAGTCTTGTTCAAAAATCTCATCCTGATAGTCTTAGAAAGCTCGCTATAATTCAAGCATACCTATCATGTCTTAGTGACCCTCTATGAGGTATAACCACAATCCTTTCAAGAAGCATATCAAGATGATAGATGGATTCAAGCTATGAAGGATATATATAATGCCTTAATCAAAAATTAAACATGGGAACTAGTCCTCCTCCTTCTAAAAGAAGCATTGTAGGATCTAGTTGGTTGTTTAAAATCAAATATAACTCTCTAGGAGATATTGAAAAGTTCAAGGAAAGGCTTGTAGCTCATGGTTTCACTCAGATAATTGGTATAGACTATGTTGATACCTTTTCTCCTGTTGCTAATATGAGCACTGTAAGAGTTATTCATGCATTAACTACCTAATATGGTTGGGAGATTCACTAAATGGATGTCAAAAATGCTTTCTTAAATGGTGACTTAAAAGAAGAAATCTATATGAGTCAGCCTAAAGGTTTTGAAGAACCTAGTAAAGAAATTTATGTCTGTAAGCTTAAAAGTATTTGTATGGTCTTAAGCAAGCTCCTAGAGCTTGGTATGCTAAAATTAATAGGTTCTTTTAGGAACTTGGTTTTTCTAACTGTTATTCTGATAATGATTTATTTGTTAAGTTTGATAATAATCATATTATCATTATTGTTCTCTATGTTGATGATCTTTTTATTACTAGCAGAAGTGATAGAAATTTAATTGTTAGAATCAAAGAAAAGCTAAAACAACATTTTGAAATGACTGATTTAGGTCTATTAAATCATTTTCTTGGCATGATTTTATTTCAAGATTGTAAGTCTATTGTTGCATCTCAATATCAGTATGCTATGAATTTTCTTAGAAGATTTAACATGATTGAATGTAAACTTGTTTCCATTCTTATTGAATTTGGTGTTAAGTTAGACCCTAAACCAACTTGTGCTAAATTTGATCATACCCTATATAGACAACTAGTTGGTAGTCTAATTTATTTGACTATTACTGGACATGATATTTCTTATGTAGTAAGAGTAGTTTCAATATTTATTCAAGAACCTTATGAGTTTCATTGAAAAATGGAAAAAAAAAAATCGAAATATATTAAAGGAAAATTCAATTATGGTATTTTTTATTCTTCTTGTAATGATGCACAATTATTTGGTTATTGTGATTCTAATCATGTTGGTGATGTTGAAGATAGAAAGTATACTTCTGGATATCTTTTTAAGTTGGGTGTAGGTTTCATCACTTGGAGCAGCAAGAAGCAACCAACAATATCTATCTCTTCTACTGAGGTAGAGTATAGAAGTGCTATGAAAGTTTTCAAATAAGTTACGTGGTTGAAAAGACTGTTGGATGAGCTGCACATGGGTGTCAAAGGGAGCACTACTCTTCTATGTGACAACTAGAGTTGCATTGCTCTTGCAAAGAATCCAGTTTAGCATCAAAGGACCAAGCATATTGAATTTCATATGCATTTTATTTGAGAAAAATTCCTAAATGGTGATATTGATCTCAAGTTCTATTATACTGAAGATCAAGTTGTGGATATCTTCACCAATCCATTGTGTGTTGTGAAGGTTTGTAAGTTTCATCCCTTGTTGTGCCTATCAAATTTTTTATTAAGGGGGAGTGTGCATGACAATGCCACCTCTTAACAACTGTTGTAAACTTCCAATACTTCCTCCATTTTGTAATAAGTAAATGTGTCACTATATGTGAAGTTACTTGTAAATCCCAACGAAGCTTTAGTTATGGGTATGACTTGGTTTATAAAATGCTCCATAATCTAATGTAATTCTTCATACATAAAGCACTTTTTCTTAAGAATTTCTGTATGGGAAGATCATCTAATTTCCCTTGTTTGCATGCTAGCATGAATCATTGTTTCTGATTCAAGGATCTGTAAATCCTTTTTGTAGAAAAAGGTAAACTTGGCATGTCTATTTTTTTCTTCCCCACTTAAAATTAAGGGGGAGTGTTGGGGTGTTAATGTTAAGTGGGGATAGCCACTTAGACAACCCCTTGTCTTAAATATTATTTTTAATAATCTTAGTTGGTCTTTCATAACTAAAAGAGTGGATCGGTATGACCGACCACCCATATTATATAAATAGGATGATCCCTCATGGGAATGGACTACTTGGTGATCTTACTCTTACTAATGATCTTATGGACCAATTGATCTAAGATAAGCTACTTATGCGAATTGTTATACAAATACAAGTGCGTAAGTCTATTATTGTTTATTGTGATACCGAGGAATGAAGTGGAAGTGTTGGGTGAAATCTATTGAATTATTAATATAAGACAGTGATTTTTAGTGGAGTTTTTTCCTTTTGGGTTTCTCCACTTAAATATGGTGTCTCTTGTCTCATTTACTTTCAGCTCTTGTTATTTTTTTTCATTCATGATTTGTTAACTGTTATATGCATATATAAACATACGGTTAAATGTCTACACATTATAATATATAATCCCACTGCTTTTATTTTTGGATCTATAATTCTTCAATTATATCTTCCCGCATTCATTCTAAAACCCTATTTTTCAAATGATCTCGACCCCTTAGGCTTACTTCTCATACAACCAAATCCCATCACTTGTTGTTACTCTACCTTTGAAGGTTCTGTCGGACCCTATCAAGCTCCTTTGAGCCATCTATAGCACTTTATTAGTTGTTTTAATCAAATCTATCACTCATCTTTCCTTTGTAAGCACATATCTATCTATATCCTTGCTCCTTTGAGCCATTTTGTGATCCATAGACTCCCATTAGATCAGTTATCACCATCATACCATGATATATACATGGACGATGTAAATCCATTTGCCTTTGCATTATTGGTTATTGTTGGTTTTCAAAATTACACTCGTGTCTCGAGATCTGGAAAAGCCGAGTTGTTTGAGACAACAATGGAACTGTCTCCAAGTCAGGACCTTACATGCTTGAGATGGATCTCCAGTGAAGGCCAGTTCCTCTATCTATTTCTACCGTATTGTTAATCCTAATGTTGGAAGGGAATACTAAGCTAATAATGCCAAGGACCAGGTTAGAAGGATAACAAAAAGGAAAAATAATCTAAGGAAGGTGATAGCACTTAAAAGAGGGATGAACACTGTTTGTTTTGAGTGAAAATGAAGACAAAAGCATCAGGGGAGGCTATTCACATGTAGCATAGACAAACATGCATTTACACGATTAGTTTTCATGAAACACAACTAGAAAATGATTGATGCAAGGAATGTAAAATGACACAACAAGAAAATAGAGTAAAAGAAAGGAAAGAAGAAGGAATGAAAACATGCTAGGATAGAGAATAACCACAAAATAATGCTTCCATTACTTCCATAAATGCACAAACTATTACAATGGTGACTGAAGGTCGATATTCACATGCACGAGTCAGATCTAGAGGTCTATAACTCAAAATACAAAGATATAAAGTCCTTAGAAATTTGTAAGGATCCAAAGTGTCCAACATTAACAATGAGCCCAGCTCTTACATTTATAGATGAATTGATGGAAGAAGAAGAGAAGAAGGAGGGAAAACCCAAATTTTAAATAAAACCACCAACAAGAAGTATTCAATGCCTACAAATCCACCTGTAAATATGTCAAATGTGCTTCCCCAAGTCTCTTTGATATGTTAGAGAAGGAAGGAAGGTAGATCAGATCAAATCTGGGTGGTTGGAGCAATCAGATCTACATAATAATGGCGTGAAATATGTTTTCTAGATTCTCACCAACCAAATCCACTCATATTTTGAATTTGAATGTCTAGCACTGTAGCCCACGTTAGCAGCTATCGATTGAGACTAGGAGCATGCTAATCAGAGATCTACAAAAAAATGGCTATCATAAGTTTTTCAAGGCCACTAGCGCATGCAAGACATGTGTCACACATGGATTAGCTAAAAGGATGGTCAACTATGCAAATATATTTTTCATTTCTACCACGTATCACTCATTGATTTGTTGCAATGATTTGGTGCCATGTTGCCACGCTTTGATAGGTTTCATGTGGCACAATTAAGGGTGTCATAAAATAAAGTGGCATAGAATGGCATATAGGAGGGTGCAAAGGAATGTGCGTGGAACAATGATGCATAGGAGGATGATATAAGGAAGGCACGCGAAGGGTGAATGAAATTCTGAGAAGAAGGCAAGTGTGCAGAGATTTCACGCAAGGGGAGAAGGATGGAAACAAGAGGAAAAGGAAAATGTAAAATAAGGAATGAAGGGAGAAGTGTGCAGGCATGTGGGGAATCTACCACCATGAAAATGTGCCAAGTGAACAAGTGAAGTGCGTGTAACCTGCATGTAGAACCATAGAGCCAAAATGGGAAGATGAGTTATCCAAATGAATAGGAGAGTTATTTTGGATAACATGTGGCTACTTTTAAGGCCATCTCGCCCGCTAGATGAAGTAGATTAGTAGCCTAAAGCATCCATTAGGCATGGAGTCTGTTATGTAATCATGAAATTCTGATCTTCTGCTTTGAATAACTACCCCTAAAGTCGCCGATGGGGTGGGAGTGGTGCGGTCAAGTCACATGGTTGTGTGCTTGCCCACCCGGTTTCAAATCCCCCCGAGGCACGATCCTCCTCGGAGGTGGTTTCGCCGCTAGAGGCGGCATCTCTGCTCGTGCTGACACTGGTGTTTACTCCTCACTGCTGACGCTGGTGGCTGCTCCTCTCGTTGTCGACGCTGGTGGCTCCTTCTCCTCTCGCTGCTGACGCTGGTGGCTGCTCCGCTCACGGTTGCTGCTCCTCTCGCTGCGGTCGTGGCTGCTCCTCTCGCTGCTGACACTTGTGGCTGCTCCGCTTGCTGCTGATACTGGTGGCTGCTCCTCTCGCTGCCGATGCTGGTAGCTGTTCTAAATTGTCCCACTCGCTGCGGTCGTGTTGACGGTCGCTGCATCTTCACTTCGGTTCCATGGTCGCTTCAATTGGGTTCCTAATATGTGGTCCCCTTTCATTGTAACCAGGTTGTGGATCCTCTCTAAAATCCTCATATGTACAAGGATGTGGGTCCTTTCAACACCCTCAAATTACCCTCAATCCAAAAAAAAAACTACCCCTAAAGTCATTTAAAGAATCATTTATGAACTCATTCGAATCCCACAAACTATGAACATAACTAGCATCCTAGAAGTAATAAAAGAGTATGTGCAAAAGCATGTGAGAAGAAAGAACTATGTACAAAAAAATAATGTGTGCATAGTGCACTTGGAGGAACTGAAACTACTCTAATATTTACAAAATGATGCAGCAGACTTAATGGAAGGGTTTAAGATAGATCCCATTTACTAGGATTGGTAGTGCGCCTCCATCAAGATGAGATAACTCAAAAGAGTTAGCCTCCTTACATGAACTGATAGTATACATGCCACTCTAAAGTGCATCAAACTTTGCATGGCACCTTGGTTTAGCTCTGTTAGCATCCCATTTTAAGACCAAGTCCCCAACTTTGAAATCTTGAGGCCTAGCCTTTCTGTCAAACCACTTCTTTGTTGCTTGTTGATGTTGTTCTAGCTTAATCATGAAAAATTTCCTTGATTCTTCAAGACTCACTGACCAGCTCTTCCATTCTAACTTCTCTCTAGTTTGTGCCTTCAAATTCTAGCTGTTGGGAAAGTGACAAAGAGTTAAAATTAAGTGTCAAAGGAATTGTATCCTCCTTTCCATAGACAAGCTTGTAAGGTGAAGCTTCTACTAATCATGGAAGTGATTTTGAAAGAAGATTTGGGAAGACTTGGAGTAGAGAAGTTGGGGTAGTTTCACCAAAATTAGGGTTCACCTAGGGCCTAGGTCACAGTGAACAAGCCAACTTGTTGAACTTCAAAAAGGTGATTTAGGAGCTCCAAATGGAGTTAGGAGAAAAAAAAATATTAGAAGGGAATTCCAAGCCCTACAATATGGTGAAATCATTTTTTCACAACACTTTGGTGCATTGGGTCTGAAAGTAGTTTTTCTCATGCACAAGTGGAGTACCAAATAAAAAATCCATTTTTAGGGATCAAATGGAAGAATAAAGACATGATAACCCCACCATTGGATTAAAAGGTCCATTTTTCAAGTCAGGATCATATAAAATTTCATCAAAAAAATTCCATCGGGAGCTCAAGTTATCATCGTTTCAAGTTGTCCTCTTGGAGCGAGTTCGGGAGTTAGTCAAATTTTGGGAGGACACGTGTCAGCTCCAAGAGAGCTGGTGGGATTTTGTGTCCCTCACATCCCTCAAGGTTAGGGACATCAACCCATGGAAAAAATTCCCAGCCCCCATATGACCTCTGGATCCTCATGTGACCTCCAGGATCGCCAGTTCAGCCCCCAGGTGCTTGCGGGAGCTCAAAGCCTCAACCGTCTGATCGTTGCCACATGTCATCACCAAGAGCACCATGGAATTTGATGTCCCTCATGTCCCTCACAGGTCAGGGACATAAAACATGGAAAAATTCACCCATCCCCTAAGGGAGACTTTGGTCACCCATATGACCCTTCTTCCACCCCTCAGTGCTTTAAAGCTGATTTTTTAGCCTTCATTCCCTATCATCGGATCTCCACCACGTGTCATCACCTTGCTCACCATGGAAATTGATGTCCCTCACATCCCTTTGAGGTGAGGGGACATCAAACAAAAAATTCACCCCATCCCTCTCTCATATTTTTTATTTCAAAATTTTAAAATCCCACCTTGCTTTCTTCCGCTTCTCTAACTCTAAACTCTCGTGCACAGCTTCATTCCTCCAAACTCCTCTGCAACTTCCTACCACCACTCCACCATTTTGAAACTCAAACAAATCCATATCTAAAAAATTTTTTCCTCCACTCCATGAAAACATACAAGTCTCAAAAGGAGGTTTGAGAAAATAAGGAAGAAGAAGAAGAAGAAAGAAGAAAAACAATGAAAATCTCCATTTCGTGAAAATCAAAATTGTAGAAATATTGCAAACCGATGCATGATGAAACAACAACCATTTTTTTTTTTTTTCCTTCCTCTATCAAAAACCATAAAAAAATACCTTTCAAACTCCTCTCTTTGCCAAAAATCATTCATGAATGAAGAAATCTTCTTTCGGCTCAATGAAGAAAAAGTTGGATTTCCCATCAAAACCGGTTGTCGGATTGAAACAAGATTTCACTGAAAGCAAGAAGAAAAACCCCCATAAAAATATAATTTTTTTCACAAAAGAGGAGAAAACTAGACCTATAATTTTGAGGTCCATTAATGGTTGCCGTGTCTAGAAGCATTGCTAGTCAAAAATTAAAAGTTTAAAATCTCCTAGACTATTGAGCGGGTAGGTCTAAAATTTCAGAGGGGTGATATTGGGAAAAAACCCATATCAAAAAAACTTTTCATTCCACATCAATCTGACCTCTAGAAGCCCACTTTCTAAAAATAGTAGGTCTTCTGCATAGGGGACTACTATTTTGGGAAAGTCATCAACAAAAGAACTTGCGAAGGAGACAGAGACATTGAAGATGCACTGCAGCTGAGAATTCATCGAGAATGGGCATTTTTGGCACTTACTAAAAATAGTAAGTGGTCCCATGAGCACCTACAAAAATAGAAATTTGATCTAGAAGGAGAGAGGAACATAGGGAGAAGAGGAAATCAGAGTCACAACATTTAGTTGAGGTTCGAGGGAGTTATTTTTCATACTTACTAAAAATAGTAAGTTCTTTTAAGGAAAACATGAAGTAGAAGTGGATGGGAAAGAAGCTGGCACAACCCTTTGCCTGTGAGTATGAGATAGAAGATAATGATGTCTTGTACATGGACCTAAATGACCTTAGAACTCACATGAAAGCCAAGAGACGAAAGAAGATTGAAGATCAGATATTCACAAGTGGCTTGTTCACTTCCACATGGAGCACCCAGTGTCTGTCAAAGTCTTGAGTTGGTCCTAGCCTACTCTCACCACTATGAGCCCAAAACATGAACCATCCAAGAAAAAAATGGTACAAAATGATGGTGGTCATTAGCCCTAGAACCATTTCACTTTCTCTGAGATACCGACATCACCCAACATGGTCATCATCTCAAAAGATAGGGCCTTGCATGATTGGGAAATGATGGATGCATATGTATAAGGGGTTGCACTTGGTTCATGGTTGAAAATAGGAAGAAATCCCTCAAGGATGCCCAAGAACCTTCCAAGGTGTGAGTTTTGAGAAGGATATTCAGATGTCATCACTCTCCTTAGTAGAGTTATGGGTGAAGCAAAGCACAAGAGACTTCCAAGACTGGATGGGCCTTTTTTTCATCTTGACGTTGAGAGAAGGAAAAAAAAGAATTGATTGGGGGTAGATCATCAGTGATAACCTCCATCTGTAACTACTCTCAAGTACCCATGATGAAGAAGTTCCACATGACTTCTTACTTGGTCTATCTCTCTCGCTAGCTCAAGATCATTCAAAGGATTGGCTCTCATGAAAAAAACATTTCCGCCAAGGTGCTTGTTTGAGAAACTTCCATAGTTGGTGATGGAGGAAAGCCATAGGCATTTTCTCACATGAATGATGCATTCACAATGTATGTGGTCGAAGCTTAGAAGGGGATCTGGAAGCTAGGATGTGTCACAAGTGGCATCCTTGATCAAGAAATATGGCTCTTATTTCATACAATTCTCGACCTTTCTCCTACCTACGAGTTGTTGGCTTTGACCAAGCTCGCTAAGGCTGCCTAAGTACCTTAGTGACCAAATTGTATTGTTTGAGCTCTGTAGATAGATCATTCAAGTGAATAACAAGCTTAGAAGTAGGAGGAAGAAGTTGATTCCATTTCCTATCTCTCTCGGGGTATTCACGTGCAAGAGCTCAAATGACGCATCTCATCTATGGAGGCCACTTTCACTCATTTGACTTTGCATTCCTACATTTCGCCAGGCCTAATTTGACATCGAGAAGATCCCTGACTCTTTCTATGTCCCAGAATTACAACATGAGCCACAAGTGAGGACTACTGGGCCAATTGCATTGATGAATTTGAAGTGTGTGAAAAGGACCATATGAGGATGACAATCAAGTGAGATGAAGAAATTCAAGTTCTCTTGGTATGAAGATATTTTGCATGATGATGGGATGAGAGATGTATGATCTTGAGTATGTGGTAGTCAAGATGTCCCCTTTGTCTCAATCAACTGGTATGTTCATGAATCAGGGGATATAAAGAGAGTGGATGAGAAGGTGGTGAGGAGAATGAGAAATTGGTTTCAAAAGAAGAGAACCATGATCATCCAGTCATGAGGAATTCCCCAAGTTAAAAGAAAGCTCTCCCATCAGTCATCTTCAAAATTCGTAGAGGTGACTTCTAGTTCTAAACACTCAGAGAAAGTTTGAAAAGGAAGGCCACAAAATTGGAAGCTTCTCCTCACATGAGAAGATGCCAAAGAAACTTAGGGTAGAAGAAGACTCATTTGCATCACTATGAGAGGAAGATTTGATCATAGAAATGCAGGAAGAAAATAGTAGTGAAAAACACAAGTGGATGAAGAACACATGGTTCAAGACCCAGTCTTCGAGCCACCACAAGAGGTTTCACCTCTTGTTGACACCCATACCTCTCTCATTTAGGATTTTCCTCCTCCTTTAAAATAGGAACTGTTGGTGCACCTATCATCATTGAGCCTGAATCGATGAGATGTTTCCTTGGATGCAAGAAACAATTTCCCTTGACACCCACATTATGCAACAAGTGGCATCCCCTGATCTATCAGATGATTGTCTCATTGGCCAAAAAAAAAAAAAAGATCAAGAAAGCTCACACATACAACCTCATGGTTCTATAGTGGGGAAATGGGTAATCAATACATCAAAGTAGCTCGGCCAAAGGTAATCAAGCCAGTGGATGAGATGACACCGACTGACTATGAGATGAGCACAATCCAACTAGGAAAAACTCATGAAGGGGATTTGCACATGTATCAACAATCTTCACTCGCATGGTGGCAAGGAATAAGGAGTATAAGAAGAAGATTGATGAACTAAAAGAGTGTACAAACTCTTTGTCATTCTATGTGCAACATCTAGTTGATCCTAATGCCATGAAAATTCCCATTGAGGAAGTTACACCCATCAGTAGCTTCAATCCAGAATCCATCAGGAGGACACACGAGTTCACAATGCAGGGGTGAGTGAATAATGAATGGATTAACTCAATTTTAAAAAGGGAAGTCAAGTGCTCAAGAAGTGGTCAAACTCTTCACTTACATGTGTGTGTGAAAAAAATAGGACATGGACACTCAAGGAGGACTTGGAGAAAGAAAGGGACTATTGGGAACCTTTGGGCCCAGTAGTAGATGAAATGAGCAACACTCATCGCCAGGAGTTGATCGACACAAGAAGATTTTGAAACTCCTCAGAAGACTTGTCATGTGTATGGGTGAGGGCTTGGAAATCAAGGTTTGAGGAAATCAATGGGCCATCACAGAGATGGAGGAAAAAGAGGAACAAGCATACAAATTGTAGGATAGTGTAAATCAGAAAATTCAAAAACTTGGAGTACCTACAATGGGTGAGGATACAATTGTTGATGAGTTGATTGGTCCATTTGAAGAATATGTCAAGAAAGAGGTAGGAAACCCATTTTCCTTCACTAAGGATACCCTCGACTTCCTCTCTAGAGATTTGGGCCTCTATTGCACTTATCACAGAGAAACATTCATCATGGTTGGGAAGTGCAAAGACATCAACAGTGTGGTTGATGGATGGACAGATACCTTGAGTTGCATTTGCATTCCTCATGCCGACAAAGTGGAACCTGCAACTTGCTCATTTCAGCAAAGATCTTGGAGGAACAGAGGCCTTCTCAGGAGCGTGAAGTGGAAACCAGTCAGGAAGTGAGATCAAATCCACACTGCAATGGCTCATTCTTCTACATAATTCTTTCTTCTTTTCTTCTTCTTCTTCTTCTCTCTTCTTTCTCTCTCTCTCTCTCTCTCTTTCTCACCTCTCTCTCTCTCTCATCAATGTTATATTTTTGTGTTGAGGTTTGCACTTTTTAATATAACTTTAAGTGACTTTAGAAACATAATGTAAACTTTAAGTCACCTTGATTTTATAAAAGGGACTTAAATATTTAAGTGGAATATGAACAGTCTAAAGTCAAATTAAAGTATTTGAAAAGTCACTGGGAAGATGAAGAGTTGCCTTCTCTTCTATAAATTGTAACAAGCTCCTCATTTGACTTCTTCTTCTTAAACTTTTAGACTTCTTAGATATTGGAGCTTTTTTTGTGAATTCATGAGAGAGATATCCTTGTGAAGAGAGAAAAGAGATAGAAAATTTCTTCCATTTTCCCTACTCAAAAATGTCTTCTATTTCTATGTTATGTACAATTTTTGCTTGAGCTTCAATAAAGGAAGAAGGAATTTTAGCCTTTTTTGATTGAGGAGTTTAGTGGTACTTTGTGCTCATTAAACACTATTTGGTCTTGTTGTTGTTACATAGATTTGTTTTCTTCTAAATTCAAGTGCATGTAATGAAATTTTATGGTTGGTGTATGCAAGTCTCTGATTTTCTACTTGCACATTAGTTTCTCTTTTCTAACTTTCTCACTCCCTTTCCCACTTTCCTAGAAAATTCTCTCTTTGTAGATATATGCAATTTTTTGTAGGGTTAGTGGAGTGCCCCTGTTGGATCCGGTTGAAAGGCCACCAGGATAAAACTCACTTTTTACTGCATGCATGCATGCATGTATGACAACTGCATTGGTTAAGTAGAGGGACTTAGACTCCCAGAGCATTGGAAAGATAACCACAATTTTTCCCCTAAAAATTTTTCTCACCAATAGTTTTTTTGGCACCCACCAGGGGGGATTTTAGCAACATTACACACTGAATATGAAGAAAAAAAAATACAAAAAAAAAAAAAAATTCAAAAAAAAAAAAAAAAATTTTTTGGAATTTGAATAGCTATATGAGCCTCATGTCTACAAACCATGGCTATTCAGGAAATCCTCTATTGAAAGACCTGAATTTCTCTTCCACATTCAAGAGGATATTGCTTCAGATTTTGAGAGAAGGCTATTTGGCATAATAGGAAAAGTGTCAACCATTATTTCATTTCCACAAGAATTCTTGACCTTGAAGAAGAACACACTACTGAATTTGAAAGGAAAAGACAAATTCAAGCACCACAAAGAAGAGCATAAATTTCAAGTTGGTGGATAGAAGATACACTGAAAACAAAGACAAGGAGGAAAACCGATCCTACTTTTGAAGAACTTAAAAGAAGACAAGAGTTGCTGCTCGAATTTAGAGGTCTCCTTTTCATCACAACTGGTCACATTGGGAGTCGAGCATTTTCAATCCATTGGACATTGATTTCCATACATCAATGAGAATCTTGAATATTTCACTGATGATAGAGACCAAAGAAGAAGCTAGAGAAAGAGAAGAAAGAGTTGAAGCGGAAATAAGAGCTCAAATTGAAGAAATTGAAAGACTCAAGCCAAAAGAAGAAGCAAGAGCAAAAAAAAAGCCACAACCTTAGAGAGGTTGGAAGCTAGAAATAGAAATGGAATGGTGGATCATGATCATGAGGACCATAGGCCTAATGTACCATGGGGGGAAACACTGGCCCACTCACCCTTGCTCAACCACTTCATGAGCTACCAAAAGGCTCAAAAAAATTTTTTTCCAAAATTCAGAGGGGATGGTTCTCAACTCCCCGAAGAAAGAACATGTATTAACATTTATTATCACTTTTGTGGTGTATTGGGCATTGAGCATGAAAGATGTGTCAGTCTGGCTCTTTGTGGAGTCACTTCAAGAAAAATTTACCGAATGGTTCTACATGCTTACCCCCGAGGTCTGTCACCTGTTGGGAAGATATAAGAAGTGCATTCAAACACATAGGTTCAAGACCATGGAAGACTATTCAGGATCTCTTGGTCAATTGGTACAAATGAAGAAAGAAACCTCTGAATCAATGAGAGACTTCATAGCAAGATATAATAGAGTGATAAGAAGAATCCTGAAGATGTGGTGCCTCTGAAAATAATTTGAAGAGATTCTTCATCAATGCCTTGCCATCAGAAGTAGGTTTCTTCCTTAGAAGAACCCAACCAAGAACATTGAGGGAAGCTCAGGACTCACATGATAGAAACCAATGATGATCTAATCATGTCTAGTAAAGTGAAAGGCCCAAATGGAAAGAAAAAAGGCCAAAATTCAAGCTCAGTCACCATGGACCCAATGTTCCAAAAAATGGAAAATGACTTGGTTTCCTTGAAGAAACAACTCTCCCAGATCACAATGTGGAACACTCCAAGGAAGCCAAATCCTCCCAATAGACCAAGGATTTCTCCACCTCCTCACTCGGCTCACTCTCGAAGCACCACCAATCAATGCCACTTGTGACACCAAAGAACTAGAGGAGGAAGTGGAAATTGAAGAACTGAAGAAGAAAATGTGGGTGATGATGAAAACTATCTTGAGGTGAGGAAGTTGATGGTGATACACAATGGCCTAATTGAGTACGTTGATGATGAAGATGATGATGATGAAGAAGCTCCAGCTTCTTCTCATGCACAATTTTCACTCACACATAGTCCAAGAAAGGTGCTCCATCCTCAATGGCTGTGGTAAAGGAAAAGAAGAAGAAAGAATATTCTTTTGTGGAGGTTCCACAAAATAAAATCATCAGTAGAGGATCACCACTACCACCTTTGATGGAGTCGGCTAAAGAAAAAAAAATAGACCCATTAGTTAGCAAGGATCATGCTGCCATACCAAGTAAGTCATCCAAGTCCTTCCCAGCTCAAAAATTGCTAAAAATAATTCTCCTTCAAATGTTGTTTCTACAAAAACATCTAAGGTTCCATCAAAACCTACATCCCCACCTCCTTCCAAGCTAGTTACTGCACCCGTGAAGGAAAATTCAACCCCCAAAGTAAAACCTTCACCATGTAAATATTTGTCATTCTTGAAACCTCTACCTTGCCCACCATAACCCCATTTGACTTTGTGGAACACAAGAAAAACTAAAGTCCAGCTCATAGAAATAGAATACCTACAAACACATCCTACCCAATTTGATAGGTTCATTGATGTAGTCCATGTGGTGGTAATCCTATAACCTCAGGTCCAAATTCCAAAGGCTTACTCCCCACACCATCCACACCACCTTCTCAAAACATGCTAGCCCTCAAGTGCCTCCAAAACCAACAAGGTTGAACCTTTCTACCTGTCACTCCTCATTAAAGGCTTCCAACTAAATAATTGCATCATAGATTCTAGAGCCTCAGATAATGTGATGCCCATCAAAGTTGCAAATTCTCTAGGCCTCACCTTGACCTAGGAAAATGGACACCTGTTATTCAATGGAATCAAACAAGTGTCATTGGTAGGAAGAATCAAAGATGCACATGTAGCATTAGCTGATTTTCAGATAAGAAGGTGCTTCTAACCATCCTGGTGGTGGACATCCCAACATCCTTTGGCATGCTATTGAGCCAAAGCTTCTGAGAGACTTGGGTGGAGAAATAAAAATGGATTGGTCATCTGTAACTATTCTAGTGAAAGGTGAGATGAAGAAGTTTTTCTTAGTAAGTAAGGAAGATGAAGTTCATAGTATGAAAGTTTGATGATCCAAAGGAAAACATTCTTTTTCAAGATAGTGGGCTAGGAAACTACTTCCTCACATCAGAAAAAAGATGAGAACTTTCCACTTCTTATGGAAGAAGAAGAAGATCAAGTTTGGATGATGGAATTTGATGGTAGTCATTCTAGTGTAGGTTTGGGAGTAGGTGTGGTGTTGTACTCTCCTTTCGATGAATTGTACCCATTTTCCTACAAGCTGTAATTTGATAATACAAAATAACACATGATGGAATATGAAGCTCTCCTCTTAGGCATGGGCATGGAAGAAGACATGGGAATCAAGAAGATGAGATGTTCGGGGTGATGTGGAGGTGATAGTAAAGCAAGTTTGACAACAATATCAGGTGAAAAATCCAAGACTCGGCATTATAGAAATAAAGTATGGGATTGCATTGAATCTTTTGATGCATTTTCCATTGAAGCTATCCAAGAGAAAAGAATGAAAAGGTTGATTCTCTTGTAGTGTCGGCTTCCCTAGTGACACCTCATCCTTCTTTTGGTAAAGAAAAGGTGACCATTGAAATGGTGTTCAGGCCTAGTGTACCAGATAATGCAAATCATTGGAAGGTCTTTAATGATGATAATCAGATTCTAGCATTCTTGGAACAAAGGGATAATTTCAATAATCTCTTCTTTGAAGGAAGAAAATCCACACCGAGAAGTGGTAGCCGAAAAGAAAGAAAGAAGGAATTGAAGGGATTGATGAAGGAGTGATCAAATTGAAAGGAAACAAGATTCCCAAAGGCCTAGTTTCTCTGGAAGACCTCTTTGAAAAACATGACAGATTCATTCAAGAGAAAGAAAAACAATCTTCTCGGTGCCCAACTGATTTTGAGAAGGAAAACATCGGCACCCGGAGGAGCCAAGGATGGTCAATATTGGAAAAAAATGTTTTCACCCGAGGAGAAGAGAAGGTTTGTTGCATTACTCAAGAAATATTCGAGATGTTTTGGCCTACTCTTATGATGAACTCAAATCCTTCCAACCGAAGGAAATGCATCACTCAATTCCCTTGAAGTAGGATGCCAAGCCATTAGGAAAAAAAAAAGGCCATATAACCCAAAGATTGTTGATACCATCAAAGAGGAGGTAATGAAGATGCTTAATGCAAGGATTATCTTTCCCATCCATCATTCAACATGGGTGGCCAACATTGTGCGGTGTGAAGAAGAAGAATGGTGAAATAAGAATATGTGTAGATTTCCACAACTTGAACCAGGCATCATTGAAAAAACAATTATCCTCTCCCTATCATGGACCACATTTTGCAAGTAGTCACTGGATCTGAAATGATTTCATTTCTTGATGGATTCTCAAGGTACAATCAAATCAAAGTGGTAGAGGAGGATCACACCAAGACAACCTTCACAATGCCTTGGGGCACTTTTTCATACAACAGAATGCCTTTTGGCCTAATCAATGTAGGAGCTACATTTCAAAGGGTGATGGATTTGGCATTCAAATATTTAAAACATTGCATCATCATATATCTTGATGATCTCTCATGGTATTTTCAAAAAAAAGAGGGAGAGACCATATCCATCACTTAGAACAGTACTTGCAAGGTGTAGAAAACATGGCATATCACTAAACCAAAAAAGTGCATTTTTGGAGTCATGGAAGGAAAGTTTCTTGGGGCACATTGTGAATAAACATGGAGCACACATTGATCTGAGAGAGTATGAGCCATTCAAGCACTATCTCTACCCACAAGCAAGAAAGGAGTTCATTCCTTCTTTGGAAAGGTGAATTTTTTTTTCATCGCTTTGTTCTTGAGTTTTTTGAATTGACAAAGCACATCACCACCATGATGAAACCCAAGAAACTTCAAATGGAATAATGAAGGGAAGGAAACATTTTGAAGAGATAAAAAAATCCATTGCCAAGGCTCCGACCCTTGTGTCTCCAGATTTTAACAAAGAGTTCATCATGTATTGTTATGCATCGAAACACACGCTCTCTGTCATTCTAGTCCAAAAGAATGATGAAGGTGTGGAGGCACCTATTGCTTTCATGAGTTTCCCATTGAAAAAGCATGAACTAAACTACAACCAATTGGAGAAACATGCCTATGTAGTGGTAGTCAAGGCTGTAAAAAATTTCAGATTTTACATACTCAACTCTCATATGGTGGTGATGGTACCCAGCAGTGCAATCAAGTCCATCTTGACACAACAAGATCCTAGAGCTAAAAGAGGAAATTGGATTGCAAAAATTCAAGAATATGATTTGGATATTTGACCCTCCAATTTGGTAAGGGGAAATGGCTTGTGTAGGTTGATTGTTGAAGATGAAACACTCAAGGCTCAACATGGTGAAGAAAATTGTGCTTGCTTTCCCAATTTGTTTGAAAATAATCCATAGTTCTCTTTGTAACCACTATTGATGAGTGGTATGTTGATATTTCCTATTACCTAACTTATGGAGAATGCCCTTCTCATCTTGATTATAAGAAAAGGAGAACACTCAAGATGAAGGAAAAAAATTTTGTAATCTGGAACCACACACTTTACAAGAGAGGTCTTGATGGATGCTTCCTCAAATGTGTAGATAAAGAGAAACAAGAAAAATTTCTTAAAGCATACCATGACCAAGCATGTGGTGGACATTTCTAGTGATGGTCACTACACACAAGATCCTCGAGGAAGGTATTATTGGCCCACCCTCTTTTGTAGACACTCAAGAATGGGTTTCCAAATGTGAAGCATGTCAACAATTCATTGGGAGACCACAACTTGCACACTACCACTCAGGCTAGTTGTTATTGAAGAACCATTTCAATAGTGGGGACTAGATTTCATCGGTGTTTGAATCCTCACTCAAGGGGCACACCTATGTGCTCACAATGACAAACTACTTCACAAAATGGGTGGAAGCCATTCAGCCAAGCAAGCCAACACCGAAATAGTATGTAACTTCATCAAGGAGAATATCATAGTACATTTTGGAGTGCCACAGAAAAGATTAGTATAGACAATGCTACCTATTTCTCTTCAAGGAGTTGACTGAGTTTTTTCTATGGCTATGAAATCTCTTTATCTCATTCATTAGACTACTATCCAAGGAAATGGACAGGCCATGAATCAAGCAACAAGAACATCATAACCATCATCCACAAGCTCGTAGATGAAAACCAAAGGAATTGGCACAAAAAGTTGTATGATGCATTATGGGTGGATAGGATCACCCCAAGAAGGAAATAGGTATGTCACCATTCCAACTGTTGTATGGGTTGAAGAAGAAATTCCCATCATGATTGAGATGTCAGCTCTCAAGTTGCTCTAGGGAATAGAAGATGGAAATACAAGGATTCCATTGACAAAGAGGATCCTCTTTCTTGAGAAGCTAGAAGAAAATAGACTCGAGTGGTGGACCGTATCAAAGAGCACCAATTGAAAGTAAAGAAGATTTTTGACAAGAAAGCCAAAATGAGAGAATTCAAAGTTGGAGACTTCATCCTACTATGGGACAAGAGAAGGGAACCAAAAAGGAAGCCATGGAAATTTTGATTCATTATGGCTTGGCCCATTCTAGTTCGTGAAGCTTGTGGTGAGAATTTTTTTCTACTCTCATATTTGGATGGAATGCCATTGGAATTGCCTCGCAGTGGGAAATACCTAAAATTGTATCATTAGTGAAAGTGGGTTGTCCCCCCCTTGTACCATAGGTGATTTCTAGGTGTGTTTCCCTTTTATGTTGCATGTGTTTCCCTTTTGTGTTTGTGTTTTTTTTTTTGTTTGTGTGTGTGTGTGTGTTTCCTTCTTCATTATCTTTCTCTCTTGTAAATTGTACATGACTCTGCAGGGCCCAATGGATAAGGCATTGGTCAATGGATCATATGGTCTAAAAGTTGAGATTCTAGATTCCCATGTCATGTCTTCACTACACTCAGTCCATGTCATGTCCCCAAGCTAGAGCCAAGTTTTTGTCATGCAAATGTGCAACAAGGAAATTAACAATTTTCGAGCATGACAACTATACCCCTGTGTTAATTTTTTCAAGTCTTATCATTCCAAGACACCCCGGGTCTATCCAGTCAGTCCAAGTGACCTCCCGATTAATGTTATCTCATCCCCCTAGGTGATTTAGGAAATTCCATTCATTCCCCTAGGTGATTTTAGGAGTTCATTAAAAGTTGCAAGCTTTAGGTAGTTGTGGGAAGGGCTATCATTGGCCTTCCTAGGATTGAGAGCAACCCCATGGAGTAGAGAAAAAAAAAATGGATGTGGAGGTGATTAAAAGGCCTTGGGACATCATGGAAGTGATTCAAGGAAGATTTTGGAAGGACTCGGAGAAGTTGGGGTAGTTTCACCAAAATTAGGGTTCACAAGCCTAGTGTGCACAGGCCAAAACAACTGTTGAACTTCAAAGGTGATTTTGGGAGCTCTGGATGGAGTTAGGAGAAAAAAAAACATCTTCAAAAATATAATTCCAAGCCCTACAATATGGTGAAATTATTTTTTCACAACACTTTGGCGCATTGGGTTTGTAAGTTTTTTCTCATGCACAGTGGAGTACCAAATAAAAAATCCAATTTTTAGGGATCAAATGGAAGAATAAAGACATGATACCCCACCATTGGATTAAAAATTCCATTTCAGTTAGGATCATATAAATTTTCATCAAAAAAATTCCATCGGGAGCTCAAGTTATCATCATTTCAAGTTGTCCTCTTGGAGCGAGTTGGGAGTTAGCCAAATTTTGGGAGGACACGTGTCAGCTCCAAGAGCTGGTGGGATTTTTGTCCCTCACATGTCCCTCAAGGTTAGGGACATAAACCATGAAAAATTTTCCCATCCCCCATATGACCTCTGGAATCCTCATGCGACCTCCAAGATCGTCAGTTCAGCCCCAGGTGCTTGGGAGCTCAAAGCCTCAACCGTCTGATCGCTGCCACGTGTCATCACCAGGAGCACCATGGAATTTGATGTCCCTCATGTCCCTCATAGGTAGGGACATAAAACCTTGAAAAATGTTCCCATCCCCCTAAGGAGACTTTTGGTCACCCATGTGACCCTCTTAAGACCCGAGTTTTCGGTGCTTTAAAGCTGATTTGGAGCTCTTCATTCCCTCATCGATCGGATCGCATGCCACATGTGTTCCTCTTGCTCACCATGGAAATTTGATGTCCCTCACATCCCTTTGAGGTGAGGGATGTTAGGGACATAAAAATTCACCCATCTCCCTCTCTCATATTTTATTTTTTTTTTAAAATCCCATTCCCTTTCTTCCCACTTCTAACATCTAACTCTCTTGTGCACAATTCTTTCTCCAAACTCCTCTGCAACTTCCTACCACCACTCCACCATTTCTAAACCTCAAAAAACGATATATCATCAAAATTTTTTTCCTCCACTCCATGAAAATATACAAGTCTCAGAAGGAGGTTTGAGAAAACAAGGAAGAAGAAGCGAAGAACAAAGAGAAGAAACAATGAAAATCTCCATTGTCGTGAAATCAAAAATTCATAGAAATATTGCAAAAACCGAGTGCATGAAAAAAAACCATTTTTTTTTATTTCTTCTCTCTATCAAAACCATCAAAAAACATACCTTCAAACTCTCCTCTCGTGCCATAAATCATTCACAATGAAGAAATCTTCTTTCCGGCCCTCAATGAAGAAAAAAGTTGATTTCCCATCAAACCGGTTGTCGGATTGAAACAAGATTTCACTGAAGCACAAGAAGAAAAAACCCATATCAAAATATAATTTTTTTTCACAAATAGAGGAGAAAACTAGACCTACAATTTTTGAGGTCCATTAATGGTTGTTGTGTCCAGAAGCACTATTGCACCAGAGTCAAAAATTAAAAGTTTAAAATCTCCTAGACTATTGAGCGGGTAGGTCTAAAATTTAGAGGGGTGATATTGGGAAAAAACCCATATCAAAAAAACTTCATTCCACATCAATCCGACCTCCAAGAAGCCCACTTTCTAAAAATAGTAGGTCTTCTACATAGGGGACTACTATTTTGGGAAAGTCATCAACAAGAAGAACTTGTGAAGGAGACAGAGACATTGGAGATGCACTGCAACTGAGAATTCATCAGAATGGGCATTTTGGCACTTACTAAAAATAGTAAGTGGTCCCATGAGCACCTGCCAAAAATAGAAATTTGATCCAGAAGGAGAGAGGAAACATGAGGGAGAAGAGGAAATCAGAGTGCAACATTTAGTTGAGGTTCGAGGGAGTTATTTTTTCATACTTACTAAAAATAGTAAGTTTTCTTTCTAAGGAAAACATGAAGCAGAAGTGGATGGGACAGAAGCTGGCACAACCCTTCACCTGTGAGTATGAGATAGAAGACAATGATGTCTTGTACATGGACCTGAATGACCTTAGAACTCACATGGCAACCAAAGACCGAAAGAAGATTGAAGATCAATATATTCACAAGTGGCTTGTTTTGCCATGGGACACCCAGTGTCTGTGCAAAGTCTTGAGTTGGTCCTAGCCTTCTCTCACCACTATGAGCCCAAAAACATGAACCATAAGAATGAAAATGGTACATGATGGTGGTCATTAGCCCTAGAACCATTTCACTTTCTCTCTACAGATACCGACATCACCCAACATGGTCATCATCTCAAAAGACAGGGCCTTGCATGATTGGGAAATGATGGATGCATATGTACAAGGGGTTGCACTTGGTTCATGGTTGAAAAATAGGAGAAATCCCTCAAGGATGCCCAAGAACCTTCCAAGGTGTGAGTTTTGAGAAGGATATTCAGATGTCATCACTCTCCTAGTAGAGTTATGGGTGAAAAGCAAGCACAAGAGACTTCCAAGACTGGATGGGCCTTTTCATCTTGACGTTGATCAGAAGGAAAACAAAGAATTGACTGGGGAAGATCATCATGAACCTCCATCTACAACTACTCCAAGTACCCATGATGAAGAAGTTCCACATGACTTCTTACTTGGTCTATCTCCTCGCTAGCTCAAGATCATTCAAAGGATTGGCTCTCTCATGCAAAACATTTGCTGCCAAGTGTGCTGCATTTGAGAAACTTCCATAGTTGGTGATGGAGGAAAGCCATAGGCATTTCACTCATGTGAATGATGTGTTCACAATGTATGTGGTCCAAAGCTTAGAAGGGGATCTGGAAGCTAGGATGTCATCACAAGTGGCATCCTTGATCAAAAATATGGCTCTTATTTCATACAATTCTCGACCTTCTCCTACCTGTGAGTTGTTGGCTTTGACCAAGCTCCGCTAAGGCTGCCTAAGTACCTTAGTGACCAAATTGTATTGTTTGAGCTCTGTCAGATAGATCATTCAAGTGAATAAAAGCTTAGAAGTAGGAGGAAGAAGTTGATTCCATTTCCTATCTCTCTGGGGTATTCATGTGCAAGAGCTCAAATGATGCATCTCATATGGAGGCCACTTTCACTCATTTGACTTTGCATTCCTACATTTCCAGGCCTAATTTTGACATCGAGAAGATCCCAACTCTTTCTATGTCCCAGAATTGCAACATGAGCCACAAGTTGAGGACTACTTGGGCCAATTGCATTGATGAATTTGAAGTGCGTGAAAAGGACCATATGAGGATGAAATCAATGAGATGAAGAAATTCAAGTTCTCTGGTATGAAGATATTTTACACATGATGATGGGACAGAGATGTATGATCTGAGTATGTGGTAGTCAAGATGTCCCCTTTACCTCCAATCAACTGGTATGTTCATGAATCAGGGGATATTAAGAGTGGACTGAGAAGGTGGTGAGGAGAATGAGAAATTGGTTCAAAAGAAGAGAACCATGATCATCCAGTCATGAGGAATTCCCCCAAGTCGAAAAAGAAAAGCCTCCCATCAGTCATCTTCAAAAGTCATAGAGGTGACTTCTAGTTCTAAACACTCAGAGAAAGTTCAAAAAGGAAGGCCACATAATTGGAAGCTTCTCCTCACAAGAAGATGCCAAAGAAATCTAGGGTAGAAGAAGACTCATTTACATCACTATGAGAGGAAGACTTGATCACATAAAATGTAGGAAGAAAATCCAATGGCAGAGACACAAGTGGATGAAGAACACATGGTTCAAGATCTAGTCTTTGAGCCACCACAAGAGGTTTCACCTCTTGTTGACACCCATACCTCTCTCATTTAGGATTTTCCTCCTCCTTTAGAAAATAGGGAACTATTGGTGCACCTATCATTGAGCCCAAATCGATGAGATGTTTCCTTGGATGTAGGAAACAATTGTCCCTGACACCCACACTATGCAGCAAGTGGAAACCCTTGATCTATCAATGATTGTCTCATTGGCCAAAGAAAAAAGATCAAGAAAGCTCACACATACAACCTCATGGTTTCTATGGGGAAAAGTAATCAATACATCAAAGTAGCTCAGCCCAAGGTAATCAAGCTAGTGGATGAGATGACACCATTGACTATATGAGATGAGCACAATCCAACTAGGACCGAAACTCATGAAGGGGATTTGCACATGTATCAGCAATCTTCGCTCACATGGTGGCAAGGAATAAGGAGTATAAGAAGAAGATTGATGAACTAAAAGAGCAGGTGTGAACTCTATCATTCTATGTGCAACATCTAGTTGATCCTAATGCCATGAAAATTCCCATTGAGGAAGTTTGCCCATCAAGTAGCTTCAATCTAGAATCCATCAGGAGGACACATGAGTTCACAATATAGGGGTGAGTGAATAATGAATGGATTAACTCAATTTTTAAAAAAGGGAAGTCAAGTGCTCCAAGAAGTGGTCAAACTCTTCACTTACATGTGTGTGACAACAAATAGGACACATGAAACACTCAAGGAGGACTTGGAGAAAGAAAGGGACTATTGGGAACCTTTGGGCCCAGTAGTAGATGAAATGAGCAACACTCATCGTTAGGAGTTGATCGACAGAAGATATTTGAAACTCCTCAGAAGACTTGTCACATGTGTATGGGTGAGGGCCTTGGAAATCAGGTTTGAGGAAATCAATCGGGCCATCACAGAGCTGGAGGAAAAAGAGGAACAAGCATACAAATTGTAGGATAGTGTAAATCAGAAAATTCAGAAACTTGGAGTACCTGCAATGGGTGAGGATACAACTGTTGATGAGTTGATTGGTCCATTTGAAGAATATGTCAAGAAAGAGGTAGGAAACCCATTTCCTTCACTAAGGATACCCTCGACTTCCTCTCTTAGAGATTTGGGCCTCTATTGCACTTATCGTAGAGAAACATTCATCATGGTTTGGGAAGTGCAAAGACATCAACAAGTGTGGTTGATGGATGGAAGATACCTTGAGCTGCGTTCACATTCCTCATGCCGACAAAGTGGAACCTACAGTAGCTCATTTTAACAAAGATCTTGGAGGGACAGAGGCCTTCTCAGGAGTGTGAAGTGGAAACCAGTCAGGAAGCGAGATCAAATCCACTGCAAAGCAGCTCATTCTTCTACATAATTCTTTCTTTTCTTCTTCTTCTTCTTCTTCTTCTTTCTCTCTCTCTCTTCTTTTCTCACCCAACACTCTCTCTCATCAATGTTATATTTTTTGTTGAGGTTTGCACTTTTTAATATAACTTTAAGTGACTTTAGAAACATAATGTAAACTTTAAGTCACCTTGATTTTATAAAAGGGACTTAAATATTTAAGTGGAATATGAACAGTCTAAAGTCAAATTAAAGTATTTGAAAAGTCACCGGGAAGATGAAGAGTTTCCTTCTCTTCTATAAATTGTAACAAGCTCCTCATTTGAGCTTCTTCTTAGAAAACTTCTTAGACTTCTTAGATATTGGAGTTGTTTTTTTGTGAATTCATGAGAGAGATATCCTTGTGAAGAGAGAAAAGAGATAGAAAATTTCTTCCATTTTCCCTACTCAAAAATGTCTTCTATTTCTATGTTATGTACAATTTCTGCTTGAGCTTCAATAAAGGAAGAAGGAATTTTAGCTTTTTTGACTAAGGAGTTTAGTGGTACTTTGTGCTCATTAAATGCTATTTGGTCTTGTTTTTACACAGATTTGATTTCTTCTAAATACTAACACCTTGATATGATTTATGGCGAGCATAATTTTGAGATTTTGAGTGTTCGCAAGATGGCGAAGACATGTTTCTCTATGTGACTATATTTTAGTTCATAGTCCTTCAACATCGGCTAAAGAAATCCACTTTTTGTTCCAGTCCTTGTTCATTTTCTTGTGTTAGGACAACAACAACGCTTACATCAGCGTCGTGAGCATAAAGGATGAAATCCTTGGAATAATCCAGGTTGATGAGTGTTGGCACACAAGTAATTTATTTCTTGATCTTTTTGAAGATCCCTCTTCCTTTTGCTACCATATTAAGGTTGTGTCCTTTTTGAGCATGAGGGTGAATGGCCTTACCATTCCTGTAAAGTTAGGAATAAAGTGCACGACAAAGTTAATTTTTCTAACGAAGGAATACAAATATTTCTTGTGTGCTGGTAGAGAGAGGGCCAAGATGGCTGATACACTCTAAGGATCAATTGTTATGCCATCCTTTGAAGCTACATGGCCCGAGCTTGCCCCGCGCCCCGCAAAATTGCACTTGTTGGTGTTAAGAGACACCCCAAAATATTTACATCTCTCAAAAACTTTCTCCAGGTGTGCCATGTGATTCGCACTCTTCTTTGAGAAGAATGTAATGTCATCAAGGTAAACCATGATGAAATCATTGATGTAACCATTGAAGGAAATATCCATGCTGCGATGAAATGTTGTGCCTATGTTTGACAAACCAAAGTGCATCTTCTGATATGCATATGTCCCCCACTTAGTTGTAAATGTTGTTTTGAATTGATCCTCTTCCTTGACTAGGATCTGATTGAAGCCTGAGTATCCATCCAACATTGAGAATCTTTGCGTGCCAACCATAGTCTATAAGATCTGCTCCATATAAGGAAAAGGATAATGATCCTTGAGGGATTCCTTGTTCAAATCTCTAAAATCAACGCAGAGTCTAATTTCACCATTCTTTTTCTCATTGGAACTAGATTTGCAACCCAGGTAGAGTACTTGATGGGAAAAATAATCTTTGCCTCAATGATTTTGGACAACTCCTTTCTCATGAGGGGCTCTATCTTTGGATTTACTGGTCGTTGTTTTTGTCTGACGGGCTTGATACCAAGATCAAGGTCAATGGAGTGTTGAGCAACACTTGGATCAAAACCTTTGAGGTCTTCATATTCCCATGAAAAGATATCATTGTATTTTTAGTAGAGAGATATGAAGGCCTATTTTTCATCATGTGTGCAAGCTTTACTGAACAACAACTCCTTTCCACATGCAATCCTAACTAGAATACAATCTTCTTATGCCACACGCATATATTTTCTCCACCTTTGAACTCATCATTAGGGCTAAATTTTTTATCTAAGGTGACTAACCCTTTAAGTAACTTATTTTTCTTCATTTGTATCACTTGGTAACCATAACTATCATGTAATTCAACTTGCATGCTTAAGGAGAATTCTCGCCTCATTTTGAATGAAGCTGGAAGATCTACGTATCACTATTGAACACTTGCTAGTTGGTATTATTTTCTAAAATAGATGGTCTAATCACCATCTTGATGTCGTTGAGTGTTTACTTTGACAAATTCCTCAACAAGGAGAACTACGAACCAAGCGTGATCATCGATCAAATTCTTTATTTAATTTACAGAACCACTTGCAATTTTAGAGCATCAAAGCTCTCAAGGAGGTCCCAAACTCTGTGTTTATAAGATTTGAGAAGCTTATTCTTTTCCTAGCACTTGTTGGTGACCTAGTGGATAACCAATTCTGTATCCCCAAATATTTGCAATGCCTTAATCCCTTTCTTCTCAGCGATGAGAAGGCCATGCACCAATGCTTCATATTATGCTATATTGTTGGAACATGTGAAGCTACGCAACTTGTGCCATTTCTACTTCTATGAGGAGAAATGAGAAAAACTCCTACTCCTGTGTCATTTCTATTTCTAGAACCATCAAAATATAACTTCCATAGACCAAGTTCAGCTTGGTCTTTCTTGAGTGCACATGGCAACGTAACTTCTTCTTCTAGGATGCAATAAGTACTAAGCCCAATTTCAAAGGCTTCAAGCTCTTCAACATATGGATCAAATTTATGGTGCCTTTCTTCCCACTCATCTAGCACAAGGTCAGGTAGAGGAGGAGGAATAGGTTGCTCTTTAGAAACTTGGTCTTGACTTTCTTTGATTAGGCAGTTGGCTTGGAGGGGGAATGAGTCATATGACTCTACATGATAATAAAATATAGGCTTAGCTTGTATGGTAAACCGGGTACCATACCTTGTCTTGAGTAACATATGGGACCAATCAAAGGACAAATAACCACCCACTTTTGGAGTAAAATCTCTTGATAGACATAGGGAAAACAAAGGAGGTAGGTCAATGATAGACACATCTTGAGTTATGGTGAGGCTTGGACATGCATGGAGGGTTAACTCAAGGTCCTTGATGACTCCTAGGGTAGTGACAGTTGATCCATCAAGTTGTAAGAATCCTTTAGATAAGGGGTTGTAATTAAGACCTAAGACATCAACTATTTTCTTAGGCATAACAAAAGTACTAGTGCCTGAGTCTATCATGTAATTATGCACCAGGTGTTTTCTATGATCAAGGACATATAAAAAGGTGGGGTTTTAGAAATATTACTTACTTACTTCTCCTCTTCCTGGAAGATATTAATAGAAGCTTGGGACTTGTGAATAGTTAGATCGGCATGTGGAAGTTGGTCCAAAGCCTCGTATAACAGGTCACCCTGAGATGGAATAGTGAGTGCATCCCACATTGTGACGTTTATGTTTGTTTTCTTCATCTGGTCCACAATGTTGAATGGAAAACCCACTGACTTGTGCATTTGAGGAACAAAAACATCCTTTCTTGATTGTTTAGGCATGGAGGCAAGGGCCTTAGCTGAAACAGAGGCTTGACCTACCAAAGGAGGGGCACGTGCTACTTCCAGAGGAGCTTTGTGTGAAACCTCACATGCTTTGGAAATTGTGCATTTTTACTATTGGATGTACTAGTTGAATCTTTCTACTTTTGAGGGTTGGCCTGTGGTACTGGAATTGTGACCTATGTGCCAAACTCTAGCATTCTCCTTTTGTATCTTGTGTTGTCTGTAACTTGGGTGCATGGTCTACTTGCATCATCTGCAGCTTGGTTGATTGCAAAAAGTCCTTAACACCAAATAACATCAGA
Source organism: Taxus wallichiana var. yunnanensis (assembly GCA_018340775.1). NCBI lineage: Eukaryota > Viridiplantae > Streptophyta > Pinopsida > Cupressales > Taxaceae > Taxus > Taxus wallichiana. The sequence continues at coordinate 578,362,654 of CM031244.1, read as the reverse complement.
TTTGCCTTTGGAGGAGCTTCTAGCCTTTCTTGGTTATTTGCTTGAGTGCGATTATTAAAGGCTCATAGCTAGAAGCATTTTGTATCATATAGGCTTACACACACATAACATTAGCGTAGTGATATAGGTTTGAGGCATGTTGTAAGGGAAAAACCATTCGGACTCCTACACCAAATTATTCGAGCGGGAACAAGTTCCTAACTTATACTGGGCATTGGAAGAGAAGGCTCAAGATGAACAACTTGCAAGGGTAGATATGCATTAGCATTCCATCAATCATTCTGCTAGTTCTGCATGTACCTTTAGTTTGTAAATTGATTCCTCCAAGGATGATTGTTTTGATTATGTGCACGATTAGAATTATTTTTGAAGGATTGCACCTGCTACTTCTCGAGAGATATGACTTTATTTGACAAGTTCCTAATCATGGCCTTCATTTCTTCATCTTCTTTTTGTTACATTGGAGAGTAGGATGTGGATGCAGTAGGTTGTGCACTTTGCTCGGGAGCAGAGCAGGAGGAACAAAAGGATGGGGCGTTTGTAAAATTTCGGGAATAAGGGCATAGGTGGTCTAGGAGAAAACTTTCCCACCTGAATAAGACTATTTTCTGCCCTCACTACAATATTATAAGTAATTGGTAAAGTCCTACCTCCCATAGATTGAATCATGACTGAGATGTCACTATTCAACACCTTTAGATAATACAGGAAAGCATGTTGAGTTGTAGGCCTTACCACAAGAGGGATTATATCCCAAGTCTTTTGAAATATGATATTGAAATCAGTCATCTGTTCATTGGGCGCCCTCGTTGTTTTCAGTTTATCCACCAAAGATAGGTGATCTGACTTATCTTCAAAGTAATTGCAAAGAGTTATTCCCAGCTCATCCCAAGTGGCAACAGATCCAAGTCTCAAACCTCGGTACCACTGAAGTGCTTTACCTTTGAAAGAGGTTGTAAGTATCCTAACCGCTACATCATCATGTGTGATTAGATAGAGTGAACACACTTTTCCTATATCCTGGGTATGCTCCTAAGGGGTAACTTGATTCTCACCAATAAATTATGGAATACTTTTAAGCGCGCCATTTGGCATATCATGTTGCACGGTTAGAACCAGAGGACTTCCATTGGTGAAGTTGGAAAATTTCCTCACTTTGGGTGAGGTAGTTGATGTGCCATGGAAATGCACGCATGTTGTCTATTATGAGGAGGAGTTTAATGGGCGTGGCACACTAGAGATGGAGATGCACGCATAGTTTTTCTACTATGAACTCTTCTTGGAGATAGTTTTAGGTACTCAAAAGAATCTTCAGCTGCTGCGCTTTTCCTTGTATGCACTCTTCTCATGAAAGGCACTCAAGACTACTAAAATAGAGATCTAGAAATGTTGGGAGTCATCAAATGTGTTGAAATGAGCCTCAAAATTTGGAAACACTAAGCCCACACACCAGAACTTAGCAAAGTGAAATATAAGCTTTCAATACTTGTCCCACATGGCATGCAGAATTATTGGTTGTCAAACTTGCACTCATGTCTTGGATCTGGAAGAGCTGAGTTTTTAAGACAACAATGGAACCGTCTCCAAGTTGTGGGACCTTGCGTGCTTGAGACGGATCTTCGGAAAAGGTTGGTTCCTCTATCTATTTCTACGATCTGCTACTCCTAATGCTGAAAGAGAAAACTAAGATAACAATTCCAAGGGACCAAGGATAGAAGGATAATAGAAAATAAAACTAATCTAAGGAAGGTGATAACACCAGAAAAAGAGGGATGAACACTATCTATTTTGAGTGAAAATGAAGAGAAAGGCATCAAGGGAGGCTAGGCACGCATAACACTAGACCAACACACATTTACATGATCAATTTTCATGAAACACAACTAGAAAATGGTGATGCAAGGAATGTAAAATGACACAACAAGAAAACAGAGTAAAAGAAAGGCAAGAAGAAGGAATGTGAACACACTAGGACAAAGAATAACCACAAAAATGATGCTTCCATTACTTCTAGAAATGCACAGATTGTTACAATGGTGACTGAAGGTTGATATTCACATGCACGAGTCAGATCTAGAGGTCTGCAACTCAAAATACAAAGATATGAAGTCCTTAGCAAATGTGTAAGGATCCAAAGTGTCCAACATTAACAATGAGCCCAACTCTTACATTTATAGATGAATCGATGGAAGAAGAAGAGAAGGAGGGAAAACACGAATTTGAAATACAACCACCAATAAGAAGCATTCAATGCCTATAAATTTTTCAAATGCACTTCCCCAAGTCTATTTGGTGTGTTGGAGAAGGAAAGAAGGCATATCGGATCAAATATGGGTGGTTAGAGCAATCAGATCTACATATTAATGACATGAAAGATGTTTTCCATCTTCTCACCAACCAAATCCACTTAGATTTTGAATTTAAATGTCTAGCATTGTAGCCCACATCAAGATTATAGATTAAGACCAGGCACACGACAATCGAGCTCGGAGAAAATGATATGGCTGTCATAAGTTTGCTAGGGCCACCTTCACACGCAAGACACGTGGCTCACAGATTAGTGAAAGGATGGCCAATTATCCAAATTTTCTTGTTGGTTCTGCCACGTGTCACTCATTGATTTACCACAAGGATTCAATGCCCTATTGGCATGATTTAATAGGTTACATGTGGCACACTCAAGTGTGTAAGAGAATGAGGTGGAACATATTGGCACGAGAGGAGGGTGCCAAGGTATATGTGTGGAAGAATGAGGTGTGAGAGGATGACAAAAGGAAGGCGCGTGAAGGGTGAATGCAATGCTGAGAAGAAGGCGAGTGCGCAGAGAGTGCACACAAGGGGAGAAGGATGGAATAAAGAGGAAAAGGAAAATGGAAAAGAAGGAATGAAGGGAGAAGTGTGCAGGGTGCGTGAGGAATGCCACCATGAAAATGTGCCAAGTGAACAAGTGAAGTATGCACAACCTGCATGTAGAACCATAAAGCTAGAATGGGGAGATGAGTTATCCAAATGACTAGGAGAGTTATTGTGGATAACTTGGTTATATCATTTGTTTTATCATTTTATATTATTATTATTATATTAATTTCTTGAACGTGGATTGACATCCTTATAAGGAAGTCCATAGACTTCTAGGGACTGGAATTTTCTAAGAAATCCACCATATATCTATCTAATCCTATATTTTTCGAGTTTTTGTACATTGCAAGTAGCTTATCCCATTAGAAAGAAGAAGTTGTGTGCATGCTTGGATCTGTTGGCATCATTCATCCATCAATATCAACATTCATCATCGTGGGTATCGGTAAACCCCATTGTCTTTCGAGGTTAGTTTGTTTTTTTATTTCACTTCATTAATTTAAAGTAGGAAATCAAAAACTCTCTGAACGATCACCCCAATTGGAGATCGAGCGTGATGGAAAGTAGTGAAACCAATTTGTCACCACATCTTGTAATTTTTCTACGAACAACCACACCACAACATCTTCATGTTACACTCCAAGGATGTCGCAAGCTGTGATAAAGGTTGTGATATGATTGTCAAGATGTTGCTTTCCGTCTCTATAGAACTTTAGAAAATTATTTCTTGACCCTTGTAAAATCTCATGAAGTGGTGGAGTCAAATCCAATGGACCAGTGTTCTATCCCCATGGTACAAGATCTTGTGTCGCCATCTCTTCCTCCTCTCTTTCTTCTTCCACTTCTTCCTCTCTTGGAACTTCAAAATTCAAAGGGGTGAAAGATAGGAGAATTTGTAGGAGTTTCGGTAGGAGTTTGAATAGGATTACCAGGGGTACCACTCGATGAATCAGATGGGGATGAAACTTGAGAGAAGTAGTATGGGTTATCTCTTACTCACTCTTGATTTTGTAAAGCTTCAAAAGTAGGATCAATGATTCCTCTCAACCTATTCAATCTTGTATATCTTTTTTTTTGCTAGGTTTTCTCAAGAGGCTTGGAGAAAGGATTTGATCATTTAAGTATATATCTATATATCTATATATATTTATATTTTTTGTATTTTCCATATATCTATTCATGTTTACCAAGGTAGATCTTTCCCAAAGCAAACTCGCTAAAAAGCTGTTGGTGAGAATATTTGTCAATATGGAAAATCAGTTGTCTCCGCCAATGTTTATGGGGCTACACCCCTCTACATTCAATGGTACAACTCCCATTATTGAATGAAAACTAATCTAATCCTATATATTGTTGTGGGTTGGCCAAAAAGGTCGAGGATCACATAGGAACACTCCATTGAACTGTGGAAAAGTTCTTGTATGGGGTACAAGGGAGGAAATTACAATGATGTAGGGTGAAGGAGAGAAATTAGGAAAGGAAGGTTATTATTGTGAGTAGGCCAATTGCAGAGTTCACACCTAATAACCATAGTAGTTTATCATTCAATATAGAGGAAAGAAACAATGAAGCTATCTAGTGAGAAGAAAATACCCGATACAAAGTTCCTGATGCAAATCCCAAAACAAGACAAATTCACTATTTAATAAACAATTGATTACAAGATTAAGTGAGCTCATGCCCTTCTTTTAAAATCACTACAATTGTCAAAAAATCAACTAGTATGGTGATGTAAACCCTCCAAGACTGTCATCTAATTTGATCCCTACAAAATTCTTCTTTCACTTGATGCAAGAGTACCTTCTTCTTCTTTGCCCTCATTTGTCTGACTACTCAAGAACTCTCATTCATGTTCATTTCTCCCTTAATGATCTTTACCAAGCCTCATCCTTCCTAACTAAACTCTTTGTCAAACTTCCTCTAAACCGTTCTTTGCTATTTTCAATATGTTTTCAATAATGATTATTCAGATTGAGTCATTAAGGCCTTAAAATCCTTCTCCCCTAGTCTTGTGTCATACTCTGTTCATACTGAGTTTGTCATAATATTGCATTAGTCCTGATATTCAAACATCTAAATGGGCTTATCACAGTTTGTTTCTACCTTATAACTTGAAAATTATTTCTTTTTTCAAACTCTCTATGTGTCCAAGCTCTCAAGGTAATAAGAACTAAAAAAATCCTTTAATAACTTAGTCATGCATAGATAATTCTAATCTAGGATTGGGTTCATGTAAACTTAACTTGTCATACTTTGTTCATTCTGAGTTTTTCATAATATTGCCTTAGTCTTAATATTAAAACATCTAAATGGCCCTATCACAGTTTATTTCTACCTTCTAACTTGAAAATGATTTCTTTCTTTTAAACTCTCTTTGTGTCAAGCTCTCAAGTAAGAACTAACAAAATCCTTTAATAACTCAATCATGCATAAAGAATTCTTATCTAGGTTTGGGTTCATGTAAAATTAGCTTGTCTCCTTTCCCATGAACCAACACTATTTATCTTATCAATCCCTTATTTTATTATCAATTACTAACCTCAAGATCATCTCTATTTAGACTAGTTCCTTGGTTGTAAATTACCTTACTTACTTTATTTTCCTTTATTGTCATAACTCGGGTTTAGAGCTAGTTCACTTTGCTTCTCGAGAAACTTCAAGATAATCTCTCTTAAACACCCTGCCAATACTTGTATTAGGTTTAAACAAGTTTAATTGCAATGTGTTAGTCCTCCTTTAATGCTCAAAATGAGAATCTAAGGCCTTTAACCTTGTTCCACACTTCACTCTTAGCATACTCGGCTAGTAACTCTGCTCTAAGTGAAATCCACCCATAAATTTTCAACTACTGGTCTTCTTGATCAAATAGAGGTATTTCTAAATACCCATTTTTATCTCATGGCTACCATATTCCCCTTACCATCCACCCTTTAAGGAAATTTACCCAAAATCGAAAGTGATTTTCTCAATTTAGGTCTTCTAATGCATAGTCAAGGCTGATCGAGGAATTAAATGACCTTACAATGTCATTTCCACATAAAACTTTAGAATATCCTTCTTAAGCACATAAATATCACATGGTTTAATTTTCAAAAAAATTCATCCATGAAATTTTTAGTTATAGATTTTTTTCTTCAAACCCTGGGTTAGGGTTTCAACAGAGCCTAAGAAGGGTCTTTTCCCCTAACTTTCTTCTAAATGAGTTTCAAAATTTCTCACCTGGTCCAAAATCTTTGTATTTTCATTCTCCAAATTTCTTCTTCATGATCCATCACATGATTCCTTTATATCTAACTCCGTCACCTTATTTTAATCTCTTTCTTCTTAAGAATACCTTGCTTCCTCTAAGAACAGTTAATCTAGACATTATTTAAAGACATGTACTTTATCTTTTCAACTTTTAAATGTATGGTTCTACCTTTACCCTCATGCTAGTATCTTGACAAAGTTTTACTGACTCACTAATATCCTTCAATCAATTCTCGTAGATTACAAGATTGTCACATAGTTTACTAATCCTTGAACCCTCAAACACACGTTACATTTCTCAATGCATGCATTTCATTCATCTAGTTGTAGTCAACACAAAAATGACACTCCATTTAAAATATATCCACACCTACTTCAAAAACAAACACCATTCTATTGCAAACACGAAATATAGGTTATCTTACCTTCTTTTCACACAATTTACCAATCACTTTTCCTCAATAATCTTCACTATTTGCTCACATCCCACATTTCCTTTCAAAACCTTATAAACCTACACAATTTATATTCCCTGAAGAAACACTTGCACAAATAATTTATAAGTAGAAATCACTCAAGACATCTCGATTCACAATCACGGTATTAAAAAGAGTCTTTATATACATTCTTCACAAAATTTAAAGCCATTTATTGATATATACCCTGAAAGACAAAATTCAAGAGCCATGCAAGGCCCGGATATAGAGTTATTCCTCTCCAAATTAACTTTCTTCCCACTCTCCCCTTTTCTATTCAAATTCATTCTCCTTTTTAACAATGAATAGGTAGTTTCTCAACCACCCAACTTGGGTTTAGAATGACTATGGTCTAAAACAACTTAACCTAAAGGTGCAATCACCTTGTTTACTCCCCATGAAGTCTTGATGACCTATTAAAGACATTAGTGCCCCTTTTAGTTTATATTAGACCTTTTATCTCACACTTGACAATTCAAATTTTCAAATGTAACTTTTGGAGGGAAACTCACAATTTTGAAATTACATTACAATAGAGGTCCATAAGGACTCAAAACACACACACACACACACACACACACACACACACTAAGTCACCTAATTGACTCGCTAACACTTTATCAACCCAAAAACCTTGATTTATTCAATTATATGTTTGATGCTCATGTATTAGTTCTGGAATCATTTATCAAAGATACAAAGCTCTTTTGGGATCACTATACTTGCAAAGTGCATAAGAGAGAAATAGAAGAAACATAGGAAAAGGAGAATGGAAGAAATGTATCTTTTATTTCATGTGCATTGATGACACAAAGTCCAAAAACAACAATCCACAATTGCTACAACATAGATGTTATCAAAATCTAGCATTTTCAGGATCCTTTGAAATGGAGAATCCATTTCAATTTATAGCAATGTGAATTGACCTCTCATCTTCCCCCCACATAACTCTTCACATTCCTATTCCACTTGTGACTTTTCATTTTCCTCTAGAAGAGACAAATTAAGTATTTCTCTTATAATTTTGAGAAAATACTTTTACAATTTACAATTTATGTCACTTAAGTGAATAAGAAAAAATACAATGATTATGCTCAACGAATAATTAGAAAGGGAGAGAAGGAAGAGGGAGAAAGAGAAAAGGATGGAAGAGATGAATAAAATCCACTCCTTGTGATGATCCAATAGAATTCCTCGATGCTAGTCATGAAATCTTTTGCATCATGAGAAACCTTCCTTTTGAATGATCAACAATTGTAGCCCATTAGGTACATTAAGTGAAGAAGTGAGAATAAATTGGTCACTTAAACCATTGTAGACAATGAAGGGTGTCCTCACACACTTAAACAAATTATGAGAAGCTACCACTCCTTGACCAATCATGCATATGAATGAGACCTTGAAACAATTGTTTACACAATGTAACCATGATGATTCTGCCACCTTGAAGATGTTTGAAGATGAAAATATGACCTCTAATGACCCTTCACAATGTTTTTATGATCCACTGATGAAGGTTGCTCCTCTAGAAACCTTTGAACACTTTTCCCCTTCGAAAACTCTTTAAAATAATGCACTTATGCACACTTCTTGGATACATCGAGAAGAGCGATAATGAACACTTGAGAAGAAGACCTTTGGGAATATCGGAAGATGAATACCCTAATTAAGAAACCCCTTTTGATAATTGAGAAACTATCGTAAATTCATAATCAATCCTTCACATGAGAGAAATTGAATATACTTTGTTTTCTCGGCCATGATCTTGATTTTGTCACTGCGGGAACACTGATGATGAGAGAAGAATGTGACAAAATCCTCTTGATTCTAGAGTGGGGAAGGAGAATGGGACAAAAAAATTCCACCCACCTTCTTGTCATGCACTACATGTGAAATGAACTAAAATATTTGGGATTAATATTGGCATTTTCTAATTTTGGAATTTTGTGCTCACTGCATTGGGAAGTGTGAGGATTTACTTAAAACTTGAATGGAAGGCTTCTGTGAATTCGGGACCATTATTGGTTGAGTGAAGGACCAAGATACGACTACTCTTAGCTTCTTTTACCAATTACTATTTTTGGAATATCCACCATTATGATCCCATTTAGCCAATTTTTGCCTTTTTCAAATTTTTTCAATTTTGAGTGTCTCGATCACGGGGAATGGAATGAGGAGTATGAATGCACAATTTTCTTGGACTTACTATTTTTAGTAGGTACTCACATATAGGATTACTAAAAATATAAAGTGGTCTTCTCGGTATTGGATTCGAATGAAACCACTTGCAGAAGTTTACATAATTCATTTCAAGCTCTGCCCCAATTTTCGTGAGATTCCACCCACTAGAACCTTGGGAAGTGATGAGGTACATCGCTACCATTTCACTTTTGTTCTATGGCATCCATTAATGGATTCCCTGAGATTTTTATAAAGTTTTCTTTCCCACCTCATATTGCGATGAAATCAACTTCACCATAATAGGTTTTTCTTTTGGATTTTGTGCTTAAAGTTTTAGCTTGATCCGTCTGTCGAAATGATGAGAAATCAAAGGAACGAAAGATAGGGCACAAAATGAGGGTTGTTTCAACATAAAAATCTAGGGAATCATTCAATATGCTGCCAATTTCTCCTTGAAGGATTATGTAAATGGAGGATATTGCAAAAACCCCACCTCGATCCATTTATCGGTTTGTGAGATACAAAATTTTCACCTTCTCGGGTACGAAGTCATTCAGGTGAGAAAATGCACATGGAGCTTTTAAAAATTTGCATATTTTCTAGATAATTCTTTTTTGCGATCATGGAAACATGGAGGGAGGAATGGAAGATATTGATGGAGGTGAAATATTACGAAAAAAATTGCCAAAGTTTTGGGTGGCTTTTGATCTTTTGGAGGAAGAGTTTGAAAAAACCGTTATCTCCTTAGTTTTACATGCATTTAGTGGGGGTATATTTTCTTTCCCCCTTATTCCATTGGAAAGGGGGCACAAAATTACTCTGTAGCCCCAGAGTGACAAGTGGCGATCATGTATGGCATGGAGCGGGGCTAGAAAATTGCCAAAAGGTGCTTATCGGAGCCTCCCAGGGTCATGTGGTGGGTCCATGAGGTCTAAGGTGGGGGTACATTTTTATGTCCCCCTTATCCCTTTGGAAAGGGATGAAGGGGACACAAAAGTGTGCCTCAACCTCATGTTGCCACGTGGCACTGAAAAATTGACTAAGGACAAAACTTGTACCTTGAGGAAGGAGCTTGAAAATGATGTTCACGGAGCTCGGGAGGACTTTTTGGGAACTTTCTTATTTTAATTTTTATAAAAAATGAATTTTGGGAAGAATGGGGTGGGTCTCAAGGTATGATTTAGCTTAAAACCATCTCAAAAATGGCCTTATTTATCAGGATTACTAGTTATCCGCAAAGAATGAGTTGTGGAAAGAAATGCATGGGCCTTGAGAAAAATATGAAATTACCAACATGTAGAGAATTGAATCATATTTCCATTGATATTTTTTTAACTCCAACTCATTCGGAGCTCTCAAAATCATCTTCTGAAGCTCATGTGCTTTTTGCAGTGCAAGCTCCTTTAACTCCAAAAACCCACTTTTGTTGAACTTGCTCTGAATCTCCAAATCTTTCATAAATATTCCTAAATCAATTGAAAAATGATCTTGGCTCATTAATAAAAGTCCCTAATGAATTTAGGACTTCAAATCCACTCGAAGAATATGCACCAGACCTTAGAAAGGCTAAAAATAGTCATTTCTAAGCTTCTTTGAAAGATCCGCCTCGAGAAGATAATTCCTTAGAAGAAACTCGTGAACTTGCTTTCCTCTTTTTAACAATTGGGAAAGGTTGAAACAACACATATGGACACTAAAAGGATGGGGATATTCCTAACACAGGGGATGAACTAATTTGGGAGAGTGTCGAGAAGGTTTATAATACAAAATTTTGACATTAGGGTCTGTTGTCATGCTTGGAAATTTGAAATTTTCATGTTGCATATTTACACAAGAACAATCAATTACATTTTTAGTTACCATCAGAACAAATTAGATCAAAAGGAATAAATTAGGGACATAACATTTGTAGTGTTGCTTATTTAGGAAGCGTTATGGAAGGAGAGAAAATCTAGATCTCTCTCCCTAACACTCTTCTCGTAGCGTGAGATCGCCAAAAACTCACCTTTGGCATGAGATCTCCCAAAAAAATCACTTTTGGCATGAGATCACACAAAAACTCACTCTTAGCTTGAGATCACCCAAAAAGATAAGGATAACTAATGTGCGAGGACAATTTAAAGTGGGACGACATAACGATACTCTCTCGTGTAATGTCTCTAAGCCGATATGACTATGTGAATAGTCATACCACATTTTCAACATGACCTTTAAGGAAGACAATCAAGAAATAGATGCATCAATGACCCTTATCTACACAAGGAAATTGTTAGTAATGGGTATGAAAGATGAAAAATGAAAAATTACATGTATACACCTAGTTGTCATTGTTATTAAGGTCATGGGTATATCGTTTTGAATATAATGTCAACATGGTCGAAAGATATAAGTTGGGCATCACGAATGATGCTCCCAAGACCCTCTATTGTCCCCTCATGGGCACTTTGTATAAGAGGTCCGACACCATCCTGAAAGCCACCAAGGAAAGGTCATGGCCTCTCCACACTTTTTCTTACATCAATAACATGTGGAGCTCCTTGGTGATATACATGCAGGTATTGACACACCCACGATCACGTCCGAGATAACAAGATATATCCAAATAGTTCACCTTTAGATTAGGTTGAACCTCAACATATACAATGATAATGAAGTATAAAGGTAACTAATCATTGTGAAGAAATTGGCCTTGGGAGGCCACAAATCTATGATAAATCAAAGTTGCCTGGCACTTGACGACATGTACATTTATTCTTGTAATATCCTTTGATTTTGTGTTTTCCTACATAGCTTTTCCAACTTTTGACTCTAATAACTTCCTTATCTAGAAGTCTACTCATCACATCATTATACCCCACATCACTGTTGCACTAGATTTTAGCTCATCCATAAATGTTTGTAGTGATTCAGGTTGGAAATCGTTAAGGTTTTTAGGTTTAATTGTATCTTTTGAAGGTCTTTTAATATGTTTTCACAATGCACTTTATATTGGCCAATTGTAGTTGGTTGTTGAAGTATATATGCATGTTTGTCAATTTCTATTTTAGTACGTTCATGTAAATTTATAGAAGAAGCAACCATAACTGTAAAGAATAAAATTAAAAATCAATTTAGAATACATTTTTAATATTATACACCCATAAATGTTATAATTTCACATTTTAAACCTTAATTTCAAAAATTGAAAACCTCCATGCTTTTGCAATTTAAAATAAAAACAAATAAAAAAATGCAAAGAAAAGCTGAAAAATAAAAAAATACATGTTTTGTCGCTTTGTAGGTGGGTTTGGGCGAACGGGGTTTAGCAAAGGCATTGGGCGGAGGAAAAAGTGGCGGCGTTGGAGTGCCAAAATTATATATATATATATATATATGTGTGTGTGTGTGTGTGTGTGTGTGTGTGTGTGTGTGTGTGTGTGTGTGTGTGTGTGTGTGTGTGTGTGTGGTTCGTCAAATCCCCTTTGGGTGAGCAGGCCGCCCAAACCCCTTTGGACTACATACATGGTAGTTCATACAAAGGTGGTTTGAGCAAAGGGGTGTTCACTCGAACCCTGAAAATTCACCTCCACAATCCATTTTGCCTTGCAAAATTTTTCCCACCAAGTGGGACACATTACCATGCTTTAACCCTATTCAAAGCAGACATGACCAAAAATCCCCTACCAAAAAACCAAAAACCCTAAAAGGTTTTGGATTCTTTTAAAGTTAGCTTACTTTCTAATTCATAAAAACATACGTGACTATTTTAATAGAGTTATAAACGTAAGTGAAATACACAACATTTATTTGATATTACATTCCTCAAACCTAAAAACCTTGAAAACACAAAAAGAAGATTTCTATATTTAAAACATGACTATCATATTCAAAGCCTAAAAACTAAGATTCGAAACTTGAACCCGAAAACCTTGATTTCAAAAACCCTATAGTTCAAAATACAAATCTTGAAACTAGAAACCCAATAACCAAAAATCATGAAACCTATATTTGGAAAAATTTAGACATGAAAACCCCAAAAATTCTAAAATGTGAGATGATAGCATGAACTACCCAAAACATAAAGCTTAAGCTTTAAAATCTGAACTAGAAGACCCCAAAACACATGACAATTAGATTGATATAAAACGCCTTAAAAATCAAAACCCGAAACCTAAAAATGCCCAAACACTGAAGCCTTGAACTTGAAAATATGAAAAAACAAAAACCTAAAACTGGAAATCCCTAACTTGAAACACGAGGAAAACCTTGAAAATATAAAACCCAAAAGCGCTAATCTTGAAACTTGGAAACACGAAAATCGTGAAAACATAAAAATTAATTTGATATAAATGTGATTATCCTAATCAACATTGAAAAGCTTGATACACAAAATCCCAAAATGACATAACTTGAAACCCAACACTCGAAACACTAAGTCGAAAATCCAAAAATCAAAACCTTAATCCTAACCTCGAAAACTCTAAAACTTGAAACCCATAACTTAGAAAAGCGAAACCCCTAAACCATGAAACATCAAAATGATGAAAAATACATTGATATAAAATACCCTCTAAAAATGGAACTTTAAAATTGAAACCCAAAACTAAAAAACTTTTAAACTCAAAATCTTAAAGCTCTGAATCTAAAATCCCCAAACCATGAAAAACAAGAAAACTTTGAAACCCAAAGTTGAAAACCCCAAACCTAATAACTTCAAAAACCTTGATACTTGAATCCAAACACCCAATTTGGCATCACTAAGGTTGAAATTTTTTTTTGGGGACTCTAAACTTCAACCAATATATTACAATTTTTTGATTAATTTCTCTAAGCAAGATTTTCTCTCTCAAATAATGATCAACTATCTATTAAAATTACGTTAAAACAATAAAATAGATATCAAATTTAACATCTCTATATTAATAAAATATTTTCAACAGATGTGAATGTTTTATTAAATCCATATTGCAAGAATAATATATGTAGGTAACGTAAAAATATCAATTGATACATCACTATCAAATATAAAACTTGTTCCAAGTAAAAACACCTCACATGTATTCTTTTTCAAAATTTTAATTTGACCATGACGTGCGTGTGGGTGGTAAGAAGTATTTGACCACCTAGAGTTTTAGACTTGCGAAGAAAAGACCGTCAATCTTTTTAGAATTTTCTAAAATTATTCATAGACTATATCAATTTGAAATTTTCATCAGCAAAAACATTTAGGTGACAATTGAGTATCTTATGCCATGCAAATAGTTGTAATTTTAAGCTCAATCAAATAAGAATGGATCAACATTCATTAAACCGTCTTTTAAATTTTAATTATATAAGTCAAAATAATCTCTAAACAAACATATTTATTTTAAGTTTTTACTTTCCAATATGGTAGTTGATGGCCTTAACTAACATTCGATGATATTTTGATATATAACTAATTTTTAAATAATATTAAATTTGAAAAATGTTTCTTACTTATAATTAAAAATCTCAATGCACCACAAGTCCATTTAATGGTCATATCTCACTTTCCTTTGTTAAGAAAAATCTAAGTAGTTTGTGAAAGTAATTTCAATTTTAAATATTAAAAAAAAGTCTAACAATTTTATTTATATAGATATAATTTATATTAGTAAATGGCATTAGTAAATATTTATATATATACATAAATTTAAAATATTAAGATTTTTATTTTAATAGAAGTGATGTACATATTTATTATTTCAATGAAATTGTGTAATTTTATTTGATTATGAATATTTTGGATTAGTGATTTATGTTTTTATGATGATGTATGAAATAAGTGAGTATGAGTTTTTTTCAATCAACATTTAAGATCATTTTCCATTATTTATCATCAAGATTAAAACTTATTTTTTCATAAATGTAATACACATAAATAATTCCATACTTTCACAATGTATAACATATTTGAAATTACAATATTTTTTAATTTTAAAACAATATTATTATAATAATTTTTTTATTAATTAATGATGAATACAGGACACATAGAATCAAATAAATAGAGTCGAGACCTATAATTTTTTCCAAAAACTACTAATATAGTTTAAGTAGTACAAAAACTTCTAAATATTTTTAAAATCCCATTCAAATACCTCCAAATACCCCCAAATTAAAACACTAAAATGCTATTATGATTATTTGGCACTAACTTACAAGTAAAGTTATGCTTTTATTTATAAGATACGAGGAACTTGGACATAATTGCATTCTGTGAATGATTCAAAATTTGAATTTCAAACCAAGAAAAAGGATAGATAATGATTGTAAAAGTGTGTGCGGTTGTAATAATAAATGTCCATTGCCCTTGACAGTTACACGTGAAAAAATTGCTTATTATAATGTACCTATGTACGTCTGCATTGTGCAGGCCTTTTCTCTACGTAGAAACCATAATAATGATTGACCATCTATACTTTTACAAGGGAAGTTTGAATTGATGAGGTTTTAGGTGGTCTTAAATAATTGTTGATTTACATTTAATTTTATATAGATTTCTGCTAATGGGGCCATTTGGTTGAGCAGTCGTGGGCATTTATGTGTCCCAACTTACAGTAATGTTTGTTTGTGAGAGTGTACAAATGCGACTGCCTGTTGTGTGGGCTCACAGATAATCTTTAAAACACAGAATTGTATGACGCTGTTCTACCAGCTCTAAGCATTACAATCTCTTTTGCTTTCTGTTTTGATAAGATCTAGCACCTACAAGGTTTATGATTATGTATTCTGAAATTTGAAGCTGATTTGTGTGGGTGGCATTATCAGAGATTTGCTGCTGTTCATCTAACTTTTTCAATGGGATTCCTGATGTGAAACTCACTGTTTGGATCCAGTCACATTGACATTGTCCATGAATGGCTCAGGTGGTAAATCTGAGGCAGTTTTCCAGAGTATAAATTACAGGCTCTTCAATGAGCATAACATTGGCGTAGCTGTTGTTTTCTGACTGTTTGATGAAATGGGCCATTCAATTTTAGTGAATATTTTGGTTCTGTGTATGTGTGTTTCGACAAAATTTGAGATTGTTAAGGGAAGAACATTCCTGGTACCCGCATCTGCACCAGTTTCTTTGCTTACACCTCATCAATCTCCGGTACCATCATCTTCATCTCCTGTTTTTCAAGCAAAGGGAAATGCAGAAAGTAGGCCAGAAAACTCTATCGGTAAGAACTCTGAAACCGGAATTTGGTAGAGTTTTTATAAAGTGTACTTTTGAAATTTAAGCCCAAAAAGGGCATCTTAGTAAACCTGTTGCGGTTGATTCAGAGGCAAAGCCTTTCTATTATGTTTACAATTTTCCCACATCATAAGAGAATGTGAGTTTGATATGATTGATGATTGCAAAATGGGTTGTGTCTTCAGAAACAATGCCAGAAAATAGCCCTGCACCAGCGGCTATGGTTAAGGAATCTCGCCATATCAACAAAGAGATACTCATGGCAATCATCTTAGTGCCAGTAGTTATTGGGTTGATCATGATTTTTTCAATTTGTACCTGGTTGTACAGAAGAGTTCACAGCTCTGCTTCACCATCACAAGCTAAAACTGTGAGACGGAATGCAGATCCAGACATCTCAGGTTAGTATTTAGTACCTACTACCTGAAACCATTGTAAAAAGATCAGTACCCAAATTCATCAAGTCTTAAGAGGCTCACATATAAAAAGAAAACAAACATGAGATTGGGCATCACATGATTTAGTCCTGTCAAAAACTATAGGACTGTAATAAATTACAGGAAGGCATTGGAATTTGGACTGTAACATATTACAAGAAAGCATCGGGACCATAACCATTGTTACAGAAGAGTTTGTATAGCTGGTTCGGTTATATTTGTTGCTGGAACAAACACATTGATATTATCTTCTATTTAGAAAGAAGTTAGGTTGATGCCCACAATTGACCAATCTAGGTCAATGGGACTCTAAAATATAACCAGTTACAGCAGAGACGAGCTAGGTGAGAAGACCCTTACAGATCCAATGAGTTGATTTGTTTTATTTTTGCAGATGTCTATCTGAGTATGACACTTGGGCCTCTGATGAATCGTCTGAACTCCTTACGAGTTTCTAAGAAGAAGGGATTTGCAACATCAATTGAATATTCCATTCTGCAAACAGCTACTAATAGTTTCAGCAGTGATAACATTATTGGAGATGGAGGTTTTGGATGTGTATATAAAGCCAGGTTTGATGATGATTCCTTTGCTGCTGTTAAGAAGTTGGATGAGGGTGGTAAGCAGGCAGAGCATGAATTTCAGGTACGAATAAGCACCAGACCATCAGCTTGAGAGCCCATAAGTGGGGGTGTTTTCTATGCTGCAGTGGCTACTTCTAGCCCTGCCGTTTTCATCTCCTTTTTCTTCTGTATCTTCAAGTTTTGTACTGCATTTTGTTTGTCATGTATGAAGGGTGTACACTGTGGATGTTCTGATTCTGCTTAATTTTTCTGAAGAAGACCTATTGAATTCATCCCTTGTATTATTGCAGAATGAAGTGGATTTAATGAGCAAAATCAGGCATCCAAATCTTGTTTCTCTACTAGGGTTTTGCACTCATGAAAAGACAAGGCTCTTGGTATATGAGCTGATGCAAAATGGTTCTTTGGAAGACCAGTTACATGGTAGATATTTCTAACACTGCTTTCCATTGAAGCCTTGACCTTTTGAATATTGGATAGAATGATAGCCATTATCCTACCAGGGAATAGCCTTTCACAAATGTTATACTGGATTGATTGTCAGGGCCATTGCGTGTATCTGCACTTACATGGTATTTATGCATGAAGATTACCCTTGATTCAACAAGGTAACGCTAGTAATACCAAGTTCAACCCCTTACTGTTGAGAATATTTGACTCTATTTCTCTGTGCCTCTATTGTCTTGAGAAGCTCAACCACATGTTTTTTTTTTTCTTAAAGAACTTTAAACTTTTGCAGAGGTCTAGAACATTTGCACGAGCATTGTCATCCTTCAGTGATTCATCGCGATTTCAAATCATCAAATATCTTGCTTGATGCAAGCTTCAACGCCAAGGTGAATGCAGGGTTTTCTTTAGGCCTTAGTAATGTACTCAGCAGGGCTTTTGTTTTCCCCTCTCAATAGTGCCTTATTTTTTGCAATTTTTAAATTTTTAATAAATTGAACATCAAGTAATGTGAACCCATTGGCCTAAAGGATAATATTCCATGAGAAGAATATGTTGTGCTTATGACTAAAGAATTGTGGCCTGTGCAGCTTTCAGACTTTGGTCTTGCAGTAACAGCTGCCGGATGTGCTGGCATTAATGTTGAGCTATTAGGAACCTTGGGATATGTAGCACCGGAGTACCTGCTAGAAGGTATGGTTCCAGTAAAGAAATATATTAAATTTTGAGATCTTTTGTTGATATATTATATTTATAAGAGATTGGAGGACATTTAGGACCTTACTATAGAACGTTAACTCTGCTTTACAGTTCCAGAGGCATTGAATTTCCCAGTCTGTCTTTGTATCTCCTTTCTTTTCTGACTCATTTATTTGCGTGGACAGAGTGGCTGTCTATCTCATCTTAACATCCTTTTAGAATTAGTATTAGTCATCATTTCTTATTACATTGAAAAGCTTTCAACTGCTTCATTTTTGTTTCTCTCGATTTTGCTCAAGTTATACTGGACTATTTCTAGATTGGAGATTCTTTAGGCACAGTCTATTGTGAACTATTTCTATGCAGTTATTCTTTTCTGCAATACTAGGATTCCTTTCTTTGATTGACTCTTCTATGTACATTATGAGCTATTTCGTTTGCAGGAAAACTAACAGAGAAAAGTGACGTTTATGCATTTGGCATTGTTCTGTTGGAGCTAATTATTGGAAGAAAGCCAATTGATAAATCTCTGCCAACAGAATTTCAATCTCTAGTCTCTTGGGTATGTGCCATCTCCGTTCAACACGTTGTCTTCTTAAAAATGTTAAGGATAAAACTTAGGGACATTGTTAGCAAAAATGGGAAGATAAGTCAGAACTGATTTCAAATAGAAAGAGAAACCATTTCCCTATCGATTGATCTTATAAAATTGTAACTTCTCCACACCTCAATGCATCAGATAGAAAAACAGAGCTGTTATATGACTATAAATATATTCTTCAATTGTTTTTGAGATTTATGGTGCGATTTGTAAAATACTAAAACTGTTGTATCCGTGCCCTGAACCTTGTTTCCACAATTGTAAAATGTATGTTTTTGTTTTTGACTGCAAAGGGAGTCTTAGTTCCTTTGAAAAAAGACATATACAATCCCCTCATTCAAAAGACTTTATGTTCAATATGTATTGTTTTTTTGAAGTTACAGACGTTGTGAGTTTCTGAAATGTTATGCAGGCCATGCCGCAGCTAAAGGATAGGACCAAGCTTCCAAGTATAGTGGATCCCACGATCAAGGACACCATGAACTTAAAACACCTATATCAAGTGAGTTACTCTTGTGTTGCTTTATTCTATTTCCTTCCTTAGACAATTTGAAGGATGGCACTGAAACCAAAGTGCAATGTTCAATCTTCTTTCCTTTATTATTCCAATTAGTATTTTTACTTAGAAGAGAGCTTATTTATCAATATAAATAGTGCATAGTTTGCTTTCTAAGCCCAGAAGTAGGTGGGTATTTCTCAAATTTTGATGGTCATATTAAATAGTTTATTAGGACCATCGCATACTTAAAATTGATTATAGGAGATGTTCTGAAACATCGATTGAAAAACTGCACACAGTTTCAATAATTTCTCTATTATTTCTATAGATTGAAAGCATTAAATCTTTGACTAAAAACATTCTTTAGTGAATAAAATTGCTTGAGAAATCCCTAAAATGTATTTTAATAACCCATACATAGATTTAATTATATCTTGTTTTGATAACTGTGTGAGTTATATTTTGCAGGTGGCAGCTATAGCAGTACTATGTGTGCAGCCAGAACCTAGCTATAGGCCATTAATAGCAGATGTAGTGCACTCTCTTATTCCTCTTGTACCAGTAGAGCTAGGAGGAACATTAAGGGTTGCTGACGCACCTTCTATTGTGGAGATGAAGTCATTTGAGACATCTAATTCTACCACAAAAATTGTTATGAACCCATAATTGTGATGTACATAATTTCCCACAAATAAATGTGGAGAATGGTTCTGGTTCTTTTTCTTTATTTATAAAAATTCTCTTTCATTAAATTTTGGATGTTAGTTTATTAAATTAAATTTAAATTTTATTAAATTTTGGGTGTAAAGCTTCCATAACTCATTGGAAGAAAGAAAGAGACTCAAAAACACACACACACACACATATATATATTCCCATTTTCTCAATATTAATATATATATATAGAACATGAATAGCTGCCAACACATAGGTTCCCGGCAAGTTGCTTTTTTAAAATTATTATAGCTCAAATACAGTTTTATCATTATACTAATAATAACACTTATGCAGAATTTTTTTCAAAAAATTTGGAAACTTTTGCAGAGTTCTTAGAAATTATCTAAATTATTTATGCCCTTGTATTTATTTGACGTACATCCAAACTATGTGACAAAACTAAGGTATATAATCTTCCATATAGTTACTTCCAAAGTCCTCAGGAGATTGGTCATAGTAAATAACCCTGCATGTGAAGAATAAGACAAATCCATGGCACAAAGCCTGCATTTTCGTACCACAAGGGCTTCCAAAATAAGTCTAGCCCTGACTAATCTATTTTAAGTAATAATAATTTGCAATTGACTAAGATATATACTCTCAAACAAAATTATGGTACACTTGCTTTATTAAACGAGTAAGAAGTTTGTCTCTTTATAAAATTATAATATTTTATATAAAATTATATGCTTTCCTTTAAAATAAATGGCTCCATTTCCAACAATAATGCTGGACTTATCTTGTTTATAAAAATTTGGTTACAAGAATTATATAAATAGTTTAAGTATGGGTATATTGATCAAGAATATTCTTAAAAGAATTGGATAGTTGTTGGCCTGCTTTTACGGCTCGTGCTTGGGTCTCTGTAGTTTAGATTTCCCGTTGCTCTTGTTCTTGTAACTCTTATTATATTTTTAATATAATGTACAATTCCAATAGAATATTATTAAAAGAATTGGGCAAAAGTAAAGTATCAAAACCAGAATAATTGTGCATATTTGGATTGATGAAGATATTGAAGGCAAGTTTTTTTCTTTAGATGCTACGAGTATTATAAGTTTTAAATTGGTATATAGTTGTTATTTACATAAAATTATTTTGTTATTTACATAGACTTTTAAAAAGAATAATTTAAGGTTTGATAGATTTTTTTGTGAATTTTGTTAGCCCTCACACTTCAAATTTATAATGAAGTTTGGTGTAAATTTTCTAGGAAATATAATTAATTAGGGAAATATTAAGTTTATTCCTAAAATTAAAGGTCTAAAGTTCATTACGAGTTTGAGACCCATCACTTTATTGAATGTCTCTTACAAGATACTTGCCTAAGTTCTTTTGTTACGTTTGTAGCACATTCTTCTTGTAATTGTTAGATCTAAACAAATATGGTTAATTTAAAACCAACACATTCTAGACAATATTATCGTCGTTTAGGAAGGCAATGGAGTGGACCTATAGACAACATATTTTGTTTCTCAAGATGAACTTTGAGAAAGCTTATGAGTAGAATGAATGGCCATTTGTTCTCACCATGTTGAAAGCCTTGAGGTTTAGAGATTTATTTCTCTTTGTAGCTCAAACCATTTTTGTACGAGCCTTGTTTAACTTCAAATAGTCAAATGTTTGAGAGGTTTGGTCTCATATGGTAAATCAAACAAGGCTCCTCTCGTGCTCCTATATTATATGTTTTCATCGCAAAGACTTTTGGCTTTCTTCTAGCTCACAAAACTTAGCAAGATCTTTTCATGGATATCATTCTTTGTGATAGGACAAGTCAATGTCTTATTGGCCATTTTGTTGATGGCTCTTTGCTCACCTTAGCCGAGAATGAAGTTTCTCCTATGAAGCCTTGGCTTGCAATGGCGCCTTCTATAAAGCCCTATGTGAGAACGTGGGCCAAGATTGAGCAAGCGATAAAATACGAACGCACGAGAGAGAGTAACCAAACATGAGCCAAAAGATAGCTTGTATTCAAAATGCATGAAAATATCTTTATAAGAGGTACATAAATAGGAAGTGGAGAAGTGTAACCGCCACCTAAAAAGGTGGAGAAGTGTAACTCCCATCTATCTTGATGACACCTAAGAAAGCTAAATACATGTGTAGGAAAAATCATGTAATGGAATAAAAATCTACACTAACACCCCCTTAAGCGTAGCTTAGGTGGCTAGAACAATTGGGTCTCGACAATGAACCTTGATGAGGAACCTAAGAACAAAGAAAATCCCTCATAAGTGGAGAAAATGAGAAAATCCGTAGGAAAAACTCCTCCCCAAAAGAGAGAAAAGAGAAGTGAATAAAAACCCTCATCGATAGATAAACCTCCTAGAAAAACATAGAAAAGCCCCTAAAAATAGAGAGAAAAAGAAGTGAAGAAGAGAGGACTAGATAATCCCTAGAAGACGAGGCCTCATGAACTCACAATATATCATGTAGATGAAGAATATTATTATCAGAAGAGGAATCGGTGAAGACTAAATCCCAATCAAGAATGCTAGATGTTGACCTTTGAAATATTGTGGATCATAGGTAGAGGCAAATGAACATGTGGAATATCCTAGAACTCAGAATAAGAGTGTTTGCCTATCATTTGATGGATCACCAACCAAATCATCTACATAATGTAGTGTTTTTCGAGCCCAAATCAAACTAAAAGTCATATTATAAGAAGGAAGTGGTCTAAAAGTATGAGAAACAAGAGGAAGTGGACGTGAAGATGGAGAATCTGGAGGAGATTCATCAACCTCTAATGCATGACTGGGAGATAAGTGAGGAAAATCAAGATGAGTGTAATCAACCTTTAAAACATGACTAAAAGGGAAGGAAGTGAGTCCTCATCACTACTCTCATCATCTAGGTGAAATATGAATCCCCATCATCAATACTCCCAATATCGTATTGGAAGAATAATCAACATCATCAATACTCTCATCATTTGTACTAGAAGAAGAATCAACATGAGTTTACCTAGGTGAATCCAAATCCTTAGAACTATCATCAATACCCAGTGAGTACAACGTGGATTTGTAAGTGAAGTTTCAAGATTCAAACTCAAAGAGCTCTCATCATCTATAGAGGAATCATGATCATGAGCAAAGTGTGCGAAGAGACAAACCCAAGACTAGTGATCTCCTCTCCCCACTTTAATGATGGTAGAACCACTTTACAAATCACCGATAACCACAAAATCTGGAGTAAATTCAACTCATTTACTCGAACCATGGTGAGTGATCGATAAAGCTGATATGATATTAGTTGGCGGTGAAGGTACATTAAGAGCATCTGAAAAATGTCCCATCACCTATGTTAATGGTAGATACCTTAGTAGAAATGTGATCACCCATTAAAACAATCAACATAGAACATGTTTGTTGAGACTAGAAAATGACTAAGTCACTGAAGCAGAGGTTAGCACACGCAAAAGGTATTATAGAAGAAAGGCGCATGAGGAAGCGTGCACGAGGAGAACAAGGTTTGCACACTTAAGTTAGACAGGAATGTGCGCATGAGGAAGGATAGACAGACCGAACACTTAGCCAGTTTTGGGATGCGGATCTAAATATAGACTTGGAGTGGTGGCCAAGCAAGGTTTTGAAGATAAGATTAAAGCAAGAAGACTTGCGGTTCAAGAAAGGTTTATTTTGGGATAAGAGGAAGACCAAGCGACATGCATAGTTCTGAGCTAATAATAGGATGTAAACTAGAGTTATCTATAGAAGAACTATTAGTAGAAGTACTTGCATGCTTTTGTATTTGTCTTGTAAGTGACACATGGCTATTCTTAGCATGTATCCTATTTTGAGGATGCATGGGTGGTGAAGGGAAAGTCTCCACCCCTATATATATGTATGATCTGCATAGTTTAGTAGTATCATACGTAATAGAGTTATGCTCTTGGTTGTGTATGTGCATGACTCATGGTGACATTATTATGTATGTATGAAGCTTCTGTGTTTTACAACTTAGTTGATATAATGGATATTTGTGGTTAGATATTGGTTGTTGACATAACTGAGCATGGACCTTGTATGGTAAATCTAATTATGGTTCTTGTTTAATTACTCATGCATAATAGTTGAGATCTAGATCTAGTTCATATTGATGCTTTATTTTTGAATGGTTATTATGGATCTGCAATATATGTCTGTCCATCATGGTAACTCCTTGATAGAGCTTGCATAAAAGAGGGACCTGATACCATTGTGCGCTTTGGGTGAGCACTCAGGTCTGCCTGGGTGATATGTCAGTGCACCTTGGGTTGTTGTGGGTAAAACAAGACTACATTTTGGTTCCGTTGTCGGGACCTTTTTCAAGCTATTGTAAGGATGGTGCATGATGGAAACATAGTGGATAAATTTGGATATTGTTGAAAGTTGGGTAGAGAATTTAGAGGACGAGTTCGCACAAAGATACAACACTGGACTTGAATTTAATGCTCGCGCGTGGGTTGAGTAGAATCTATATCATGAAATTTATGAGACACACTTTTCTTGTTTTCCCATAGAGTTATATGAATGGTTGGTAGGATATGCATTAAAGAGGAATTGGAGGTATAGAACTCTTGTTTGGATGTAGGAAGATTATCAGAATTTGCATGATGCTGATTTGACTTGGACATGCGTTGTAGATCACTGGTGGAGTGGTGTCTTGAATAGCTATATATTGGAGTACGTTGTGTCTACTTATTCTGTCCGGAGGCGCTGAGTTCCAGTTCTTGCGCGAGCCTAGAGGATATTTTCTGTGTGCTATCCCCTTAGCAATTAAGATCTTGATGGTAACATTGGATTTTGAAGAGAAACCTATGGCTAGCTAAACCCCCACCATACGTGAGGTAGGAGCAGGTGTGGTGAAGGATGGTTGATCCTACGGTAGAAAGAGAAAGAGAAGAAAGGTAGCTTAAGTATAATGAAGCGCGAGAGATGGAATTGGTGAATAAGCACAAGGTTGATTAGTCGTGGGGTTATTGAGGCGGATGTTGCGTGAAAATTCAAGGTTCACGTAAGACGTGGAAATTGAGTAAGCTGGAGCTCCCCATTTAGGCAAGCGCGAAAGAGAATCCCCTTTAGATTCTTATGAGAGCACGTCAAAAGAAGAAAGAGTAAGGGCCATAGGCACGCCTATGATCCCACGGAGACCTCGCCCTTTCACCTGGTGTTCTAATTTATGTAGTAGTTATTGATAATCGGGTTAGCATTGGTGGTAGATTAACATCGAGGTAGACATCATTTTTAGTTGAATTCAATAGTTTTCGATGACAACACAATCTTCTTTTTTTGGAGGTGTTATTGAGGGTATATTTTTGAGTACGTCATCGAGGCCGAATGTGGGCGCGCAGACAACTAGTAACACGTCGGAAGTAGAACTACTTCTCAGACTATGTGAGTTTAGTACAGTTCAACAGTTGGTACGCAAGGCAATACATCCTCCGGTCCAATGCTTGCCCAGGAGGAGGATCTCGGAGGTTCGAGATCTAGCGGATTTGGTGGTTCTAGAGGTGGATGGAACACAAGAGGAAATATAGGATCTGGATCAGGTGGGAAAGGTCTGCACTTACCCCAACAGGTTATGAGACGTCCCTTCATCTCCCAGAGTACAGAGGCATTGAAGATGCCACGGAGCATGTTCACATGTGTGAAATACTATGGCACGCCAAGGGGATTACAACTCCAAAGTGCAAAGCAAGTCAATTTGTAACTACGTTTCAAGGGCGCGCACATAGTTGGTATAAGAAGTTTGATATGAATCAGAATTGTGTGAATTACGAGGCATTGCATGATGCCTTCTTGGCGGAGCTTCATATTCCTGAATTTGAGCAGAAGAGCATCAGTGTATTTGAAGGATATCAAACATGGCATGGCTGAAAGTGTAAGGGAATATGATGCCTATTTTAAGACATTGGGAATATGATGCCAAGTATCAGAAAGTAGCACATGGTGCTTGTGTCCTCCCGGGAGCTAATGTCCTAGGAAAACATAATAAATTTCATAGTTCAACATGATCTCCAACAATTTTTAGAATAGTTCTATAGTAACATGCACTTGCCCCCAGATATTGATTTCATTTTATCACCACATTTCAGATTACAATAGGAACAATTGGGACTAATCGAAAAAATTGGGATGTATCATGTATAGTGATGCTTATTTTAGAAGTGTCATGGAAGGAAAAAAATATACCTCTCTCCCCAACACTTTTCTCTTTGTGTGAGATCGCTCAAAAAACTCACACTTGGTGTGAGATCACCCAAAAAACCTACTCTCAACGTGAGATTTCCCAAAAAACTCACACTCGGTGTGAGATCACCTAAAAACCTTACCATTCGGAAAGAAATTTAGTAAAATCTCTAATAAAAGCAGAAAAATTTCTATCTCATACTCTCTTACATATCAGGTGCACACTTTCCTTTTACATACTTTCACACTTTTACTTACTTATACACATGTTACTTTGATTTCTCATATATGGGACTTTGACTACTCTTTCACTCTTCATTTATAGGTCCATCCTTAATACATAACAAGAAGCAACTCACATCAGCAAACACAACATGCTACTACGCAATACACTTCACTCCCAGTGTCCACTTTCCTTTCCTAATCTCCACACTTCACATTGTGATCACTTTGTTGGTGTGTATACTTACTTGTCATCTTGTGGCATTTTCCACATCACATGGTGAGTCATCTCACTTAGGTGAGGTCATAGGTATTAGGTGTCTTAGGGGGTATATGATTCTTTCTTACGCGTCAATGTCGCAGTGTGTCATACATGAGTTAATTTCCATTTCAAGAATGTAACTCCTCTTATCCATTTGTGGAGGTATGATTGTCATGCATTGGGAGTTACACAACACTCCTATTTGTATTCCTTTTTTAGATCTATGAGAATGCTAGACCTTTTTCTTTACATGCACATTTCATGGTTGAATGCTTTCTTCCTCATGGAACTTCATCACATTTCCATTCGAGTGCAACTTAGTTGATGTGAAAGTTATCCCACATGATCCTCATTCTCACTTTCTCAGTCATGGTATCAAAGCACATTGTTGGGATCCGCACTACTCTCCGTTTTTTGTTACCTAGTACTCTCAATTTCATTTTCTTATTGGTTTCTAGTGCAAGATTCGTAATCGTTATTCCATTTGTGCGTTATTTGTATTGATTTGGCTAATCTCAATTTTCATGGAGTTTTTGGTTTGTGTGTGTCTTGCATGTGCGGTTAATTTACGGAGTTTTGGAGTTTTATGTGTTTTCTCACCGGATGTGGTTCAGTTGCAACTACATTTGGTGAAAAAAGGTTATGAGGAATTTATTGTTTGTTTTGGTTTTTCATTGATTTAAAAAAATGCTCTCCTTTTCCTTCTTCCCTCATGCTCCCCGCCTACCATGCCTATACATCCCTCCACTTGGCTCCTTTCTCCTCTCGATCTTTTCTCATCTCACCCGAGCTCTCTCTCGGCTTAATGAGCTCCCCCTTAACCAACTTGGCGAGTTGGTTTACCCCCGCACGAGTTGTCTTGGTTCTGCATTGTGAGGAGAGTTATGTGTTTTGCATTCATCTTTGTTGGGAGAGTTCGGTCTTCACCATGGAGAGTTAAGTTTTTGTTTGGATATGCCTATGTTTGGTTTATGTTTGCTGTATTTGCACCTGCCTCATCTACATTTGGTTCCTCCTTGTTTGGTGCTCTCTTTGCTTTGACCTTTTCTTGTATATGGTTGGGTTTTGGCGCTTTTTGTGTTTTTACGTTGGATGCCTTTACTCCTCCCTTCGTGATGTCTCGTATGTATATCGTACCATGAATATTTTTTGGTTAATATGCCATGTTAGAGGTCTATCTTGTCCATGCGTTATTCATTTAGACTTACCACTCTCTGCCTTAACCCTTGGCCTCACTTAACTTGTTGGATCCTGCCATGTGCCGACTGTTCATGGGCCTGCGAAATCTACCTTGTACAGGCCATTTCAGCCTTAACCACATTGTCCCTACATTTTTTCTCTCCTTCCAACCTAGCTTGGCACGTAACGGATCATATCCTCTACCTTTTCAAACTCTCTTGGATCGCCGGTGCGTTACGGGATTCTTATTTGTCAGACCAATCACGCCTCGT
Source organism: Taxus wallichiana var. yunnanensis (assembly GCA_018340775.1). Classification (NCBI taxonomy): domain Eukaryota; kingdom Viridiplantae; phylum Streptophyta; class Pinopsida; order Cupressales; family Taxaceae; genus Taxus; species Taxus wallichiana. Next base: position 578,334,614 of record CM031244.1, on the reverse strand, counting down.
CCATCCCACCGTCCGTGCTCCATCTTCCATGCACTAAGATATCTGCGTTATTCATCATCCCTTCACCATGCATTTGATTCCTCCTCTTTTCCATGTTTTTTGTCACCCATCTCTCTAAGATAACTCGTCTCCCACCTCCTTTTACTCAACTCCCCGAACTTTTAAACCTTTTAAACTTATGTTTTTTTGGCTAAGTATTTAACCAACCCAATGTGGGTTTATTCGAGGTTAGTTCATAATTTTTCAATTAGGGTATCCTTTTTATTAAGATATTAATTAAATTAATGGGATTTAATTTTTTAAAAGGAAATTAATTAAATCGGTAATCTAGTTTTTAATCATAGCCTTTTTTATTTTTTTCATTTTTCACTTTTTTGAAAATAACGAAATTGGGAAAAAAATATTCGAAACTAGGGTTACTTAGACATTTTTTTGTTGTTGACCATTTTGTGGGATCGTGTAGTATGTTTTTGGCTTATAGGTCCATATGGAGTTTTTAAGTGGATTTGTGAATGTTTTAAAGTCATTTTTGGAGTTTTGGGGCCTCTTTGATTCGTTTCAAGTCATTTTGCATTTTAGTGCTCTTCTTCACTTGTGGGCTAGTGAGCACGTCCACCACATCCTTGTGGAAAGAGATCCCCTTTATGTGACATGAGACACTTTTTCTCACACCGAACACTATTTTGTCCCCTTGTTCCTTTCTTACACTCTTTTTGCGTGTTTACGTGTTGTTCCTCTGCTTCCAAATGAGACTTATTGTGGCCTCCACTCTTGCATGATTCATCACCTACTACAAGGTGAGTGGTCAAGTTGTCTCATGTCACAAAAACACCTTATTGTAATCAACACACTACTTATAAAGTGCCACAAACAACTGGGGGTTATCATTGTTCTTGGGTGTTGTATTACATGCATACGCATTCTTAGATGAGTCCGACGTCTTGCAACCTTTTGTGTTTTCTTGTACCCTTATTTTCTTGCGTTCTTCACTTCTCGCTCTTTTGAAGGTGCACCATGGAGGATGTTTTTTCTAGACTTGATCTTCATAGGATTGCTTCTCAACCTCTACCACTTCTTCTTGGTAGAGATAATTACAAATCATGGTGTGCTTGTATGGAATGTTACTTTACTCACGAGGGCCTTTATCCCTTTATGTATGGGAAAATTCCTACACCCATTGATCCTTATCATCTTGAAGACTACCTTGACATGTGTGATAATGTTGTTGGCTACTTGATGTTACATATCTAGAGTCTCTTCACCTTCATGTGGCACACACATATTTTCCTCACACCATTTGGAGCATTCTTCAGTCCTTATTTAGAGACCCTTCAAATACTACCGATCTTGCTTCTCCTACTCGATACGATTGTATCCTCTCCTCTTCATGTGATGATAGTTTTGCTGACATATAATTACTTGTTTCTATCCCTGATGACAAGGATTGTTCTTCTAGTTATGATGATGAGATTACTATTGAGGACTCCTCTCCTCCTCTCAAAGAACCTTCTAAAGAATGTTAACACTCCTCCCTTCCCATCAAACATCGAGAAGTCTTGTTCCCAACCTCATACCCACATTAAATCTTCCTATTTTCTTCTTCCAGTATGTGAGGCCCTTTCCACTCCTCCTCTTTCATACATTGATAATTCATATGTCATTAGACATTGTTCTTATGTTTTTCAATCCACCCTTTGGGACGAGTATCTGTCGGACCTTCGTCATCTCTTTATACTTTGCCTACTTTTGATGTTGTACAAGGAGCTTTTCATCCTTCTTAAGGTGTTTCTTAGGAATCCTTCATCTCCTTTGTTGGGAGTTCCCCTTCTAGGACTATTATCACTTCTAATTTTTGGAGACCATCATTGATCCACATCTTCTTATGGATCCTCTTTCTATTATTGTGGGGGTTATTACTTTTCCTTCACTTCACTTGGGCATCCTTTTGGAAGATGTTACTCTCTCAAACTATGAAAGTTCTACGCTCATGGCATTACCTTTGGTTCCTTTGCACTCATTTGTTATACCTATGTCACATTCCAGTGGACCAAATTCAAATCTCTTCATACTGGTGCCTTTGGTTTCCTTCACGAATTGGGAAGACTTCTAGTAATCCATTTCTATCCTTCCTAAGGGTAGGAAAATTGTTCAATGCGGTTGGATCTTCTTTAGTCTACAGGCCGAGGACCACGTCATGAACTCTTCTTGGAGACTTCATAGAGTTACAAATTTCAGATCTAGCCGTGGCTTCACATCTTCATCTGTTTATCTTGTCTCCTTCCTATTTTCTCTTCTTCTTCTTCTAGAGAGATTGCATTTTGTACATGGGTACCTTATAAGGCCTAGTTGTGGGACCCATTTGATACATATTTCTTAGGTTGTTAGGGGAGTCTTCATCTCTTGTAAGTGGATGGTTTTTCCCATTGGATTTTCCTCTACTACTTGAGATCCTTTTTGTGCATGGGTGCCTCATAAGGCGTAGTTACTGGGATCCATTTCTCTTTTCTAAATTTCCGCCTCATCCTAAGTTATAATGAAGAGGGGTGTTGGTGTGTGCAATTTCCTTGTCATGTTGCCAAATTATTCAAATAATGTGGCAAGTCATCTTACTTAGGTGAGGTCATAGGTCTTAGGTGTCTTAGGGGTATGACAGATTCCATCATATGCGTCTATGTGTGTCAATGCACCATACATGAGTTACTTTCCATTTCAAGAATGTAACTCCTCTTCTCCATTTATGGCGGTATGATTTTCATTTATTGGGAGTTACACAACACTCCTATTTGTACTCCTTTTTAGATCTATGAGAATGCTATACTTTTTCTTTGCATGCACATTTCATGGTTGAATGTTTGCCTCGTCATGAAACTTCATCACACTACCATTTGAGTACAACTTGGTTGATGTGCGTGTTATCCCATATGATAAGTTTTTCGCTTTCTCCATAAATCACTTCAATCTTAACTTTTCCACTCGGCACGCTATCAGAAACACTCTTCTCTACATGATCATAAGGTATGCATCTTCTATCTACTTTATGTTATCGAGTATTCACTCAACAACATAAAGTGGGGAAAATGTAGACACAAAATCTATGCACTTGGGTAAATTTCTAGGTCTTAAAAGTATGCTAGCATTTACATGATTCCTAAGAAAGAAAACTAGTAATTGATAACTCCCTTTAGCCTTTTGTTTTGTCTTTTACACTTTTATTGGATTTATACATCTTTCACTCTTGCCAGAATTTGACTTGTTTTATTTTTCTATGGCTTCGACACTAGTGCTCGGTTGGGAGACTAGCGCTAGGCACTCCTGTCCTCCTATGTTCTCATATCCCTCTTTACCTTTTTCTTATCCTTTTGGACCCCTTTCGCTTCTTAATTACTTTTTACTACTTTGGGTCGGCCTTTAGTTTTCAATTACGAAATTCAAACAAGGGAATCATATAAATACATAGTTATGTTTTCAAAATAAGGGACCAAGCACTAAACATTAGATACTATCATTTAATCTTGCATCTAAATTCACAAAATCACTTTAAGGAATCTATCTAACACACTAATTCAAGGGAAAAGGGCTGCATTTTTTTGCATACACATCATAGGAGGAAGTTGTTTCTATTCCATCCCACACATTCTATACATCTACTACATTCTAGATCTAGCCCATTATCATTGTACAACTTACACAAGGACATCCTATGGAATCATTACACACACTTACACAAAGAACTACATGGAGTATGAGATGTAGTGCAATGCTCGATCGTAATTTCACTCTTCGGGTGACCGTTGGGGTTAGTCGACTCCCCATTTTGTATTTTCTTTTTTAGGTTTGATGTGGTTTGTGGGTATGTGTAGGTGAACTTATTTCTTGCATGTTAGAAGTATCTTTCAAGATCAGACAATGAATCTATAGTGAAATATAGAAAAGTACATTGAACATCATCCTGTCCTGAAGGAACTAGATCCGGAGCATCTACCTAGAAAATAGCATCCAAATCTAGATACTAGTGTCATGTGTTCCTGTCCTCTCCCAGGCACATTTTTCCTGTGCAGTATTAGAGCCCATAACCCTCAATGAACATTAATGACACTCTCATCAATCTATTTCAGCTATTCACATGCGTAATCGACTTCTAGATTGCTCGGGAATCAACTAAGTCTCTTTATCTCCCTCTCTTGCTTAGGGTTTCACATTTATATGTTTGTTTTCTTGTGTCTTCATTATATATTAGCATTTGTACATCATTCATTATAGTAGTTACTCTGCAATTAGATTTAATTCCAATTTATATTAAATCACTTGCTCATAGTGACTATAAGAAGGATCAAGGATCAAGGGAAGGATATGTTATTGAAGGCGAGGAAGACATAATGAGAATGTGAAGGAAAAGAGGTAGAGAAGGAGAACCAACCATTAACCTATTCTATATAGCGTAAACCTCATTAAATATGGATACAAACGTCATAAAGGACGCAAAACAAGATACAATGGTTGTTCATTCACAAATAAGTTTGCATGCAAATATTGGGACATACGTATTGTTATCCAAAATTCACCCCTCAAGGTAATTTTGATAACATGCATCAAATTCTTTAGTCCCGAGCAAGTAGAATTGATTCAAGGCCAAAAATCATGTTTTTGGGGTCCCCTTGGCTTCTCTCTAACTTCCCCATCTAGGAAAAAACCCAAGAAGTTAGAGAAAATTGGAAAAATCTGGAAAATGGGCTCATTCTGGTGTTTTGCGGAAAAATCAGACATTTTTGTCCCAGGCGGTCCACGGGACAGTTGGGACGCCGGGATGCCCGGGACGCGAAAAGGCAGAATCACTGCAAGGAGCCAAGCTAAATGAGATGTGGAGAATGCGGAAGTCAAGGGCCCTCAGCCCGATCAACAGCAGATGCACGGGGACAAAGAAGTTTGAATTGGGTGATGCGGAGATTTTTTCCCAGGACAGCCGGGACGCGTGGACCCGATTTTGTCGAAATAGCCGTAGTGAAGAGAAAATTCAATGTTTGACCTCCCGAACTTCAAAACGGCCATAAATTTTGACTCTGAGCTCCAATTTTCATAAAATTTTGATGAGGGTAAATATATTAAAATATAAGAAACGTATTCAGCTCCAGTTAATTAATGCTCATTCCCGTCAGATGACATAAAATGCCTAGCATACCCAAAATAGCTGCTCGCATTCAGAAGGCCATAACTTTTGCATTTCTCAAGGAAATCGCACAAAATTGGTACCTTTGGAATCATGGCTCCAAACCCGACGCAAAAAAAAAAGAAATTCAGATTTGATGAAGGATAGATAGATATTTTGCAAAAAACACGCCAAGTTCAGAATAGTGTTTTATTTGGTAGTTGGACGCATTCAATAAAGCATGGGCTAACATATTTCACTGCTGCAAGTCATGGGACAATATGGAGAGCCTTTAGCAAGCAACATAACATCATTTCACTCCATTTAATACCTCTTACAAGTGGTTGAAGGATAGATTTCATGATTTCCATTTTCCTCTCTCTCTCTCTTCTTATTTTCTATAAATTGGAGTGTTGGGCTCATTGAAAAAAGGGAGGTAGTTTTATAGTAGTAAATCTCTATCAAAATTGCTTTGTGAAGCTAATGTGCTGCAAGCCCTTGTAGTGGACTCCTTGCATGGTGATCCAGGCCTTATCTTGTAATAGATTGAACTGTGCATATCATGAAGCAATAAAATACAAGTTTGTGGATGCATCTTCCCCTGCTGTGTTTGTTTGCACTCTTCTTGCCCTTTCAACCTTCATTACAAGAATATTGTGTCTATTTTTATGCTCTTGCAAGGACTCATTATTATTGTGCATGTATGAAATATTGTTGTGAATGCATTTTCTAGATTGTGGAGAACTGTTATCACCCCTTCTAGTATGCATTTTACTTCTATTTTTCACACATTGGAAGACTACTCTCACACCCCTCCTTTTCTGGTGTATCACTCGTTGTAGTGTAGGCTTTCATTTTTTATGCATTCTCTCTCCTTGGTCCCTTGGAAATTTAGATTAGGACAATTATTTTTGCCTGCATTAGAGTAGATTGTGGTAGGTAGTTTAGGAGCAAGAACCAACTTCCTCTGGAGGTCTATCTCAAGTAGCAAGTCCCACAACTTGGAGATAGTACCCATGTTATCCAATCACACCGTGAGCTCAATTATATGCACTTGTGTACACATAAGGGTGTTGTGATTCGGTGATAACAGGTATACCATGCATTATAGGATTTATTTATCAATTTTAGAGACATTTATAATGTCAAGGATAAGGTAGAGATAGTAAATCCAAAATTGAGTAACCTAAAACAAGAGGTCATCAAACTTAAAGCCAAAATCACCCTCATAACAAAGATAATCAAGGGAAATTTATTGCCATTTTTTTACTTACGTTTGGTGATGGCATGATCACTATTGAGAAAAATATTAAAAATTCCAAAACAAAGTTGATAGTAGCTTCAAGCCAACTAACAACCACAAGCAAACATCTAGACATGTTCCATGCCAATATTATTTCACTATTTGCTAATGTGGGTTTTTGATGCAATTAGTCAAGTTTTATTAGTTGAACAATTTTTTGGACTCTTGCTTCAGTTTATGTATTTATTTGATCAACATATACATATCCCTCTCTTAACAAGAAAAATTGAATGCATGAGTTTATTCGCACCATATCAATCAAGTAGGAAAAGGCTAAAGGAATAAATATATTCTTAGATGGAATGGTATAAGATCTTAATCAAGTGGTGAAAATAAGTGAGGACCCATGCAAACCTTTGATCATAAACATGTAGGTAGTGGAGGCCAATTATAGACTATGTTAGCAAGCTCAAAGTATCATGTTGCATTATGGATAAAGTAGATGAAGTCACATGCATGCAATGGCCACCAATTTTTCTTTTAAAGAATATATTTTTGTCTCTTTGCACATGTAAGGACCTACTTAGCTCGATGATTCAACGGGGATAAATTTAAGAAATGAATATTATAATTATGCAATATTTTGTAAATATGGGATCTTGTTCTCATTTATAGATTTTTAGGCCTTAGATAGTCCTAATTAGTTATAGCTTGCTCACATTTTTTTTTCCTTTAGTGTAAGCTTCAAAAAATAGATACAAATCACGAGGCTACACACCATGGCTATATAAAAACATTTTATTGCATTGTCAAAAAAATATCTTGACATTAATGAATTAATGCAAGGAAGGATTTTGGAGCTTCAAATTGGTTTTTAGTTTCCTTTGTCTTTAGTTGTTGGTTCATGTCTTGATGCCTAGACAAAAATTTCTCTTTTCTTACTCAGTAGAGTTTACATTTCAAGTTTTAGCTAGATCTTTTTGCATGATAATGAGATTGAGTTACTGATCAAAATTTTACTAGTTATTACTTCTTGTGCTTGGAAATGTTTTAGGTCGAGTAACTAACAAATGTTAACTAGTGAATATTATTATATTTGTGCATAGAATATAATTAGCTTGTTTAACTATTATGTTAATTAAAATATGATATATGCTTTGGGGATGAACTAATTGGTTATTTTCCTAGATGGTGTAGAGTTATGGTTCTTTGTGTGATTTACTTTGATTGATAGCCTACTATAACTTATAAATAATTGATAATTCTAATTCTTGTTTGATTTGGTAATGTGTAGTTTGTGTAGACACAAAATCATGCACTTTGAGTCATTATTTAGTCTTGGTCTCATGCTACTATTCATATGGTTCTTAAGTGAAAAGAGTAATAATTAACCCATGTATTTCACCATTTTTACATTACTCGGTGTCATATTTTTTATCTTACACCTGCACTTTCGATCTATCTACTGTCATTATGTATTTTTCATATTTTTGACTAGGGTGCCCAGACAAGACTAGGGCACCCTAGGTGCTCTGGTCCCTTTTGTTCCCGATCCTCTTAGCACTTTAATCTCACCTTCTGGGAACTTTCTAGTCATTTGAGGTTTCTATCTTTTTTGGTGGTTGGCCTTTTCGGGCTTAATTATGAAATTAAAACAAGAGAACCATATAAATATAAAGTTATGTGACCATAATGAGGGACCAAACACTATGCACTTACTATCACCACCTAAGGTGGCATCTATCAAAGGCATCTATAGCTACATATGCATCCATATAGCTCCATCACAAGACACATAAGGTTGGTTCATCTATATCACACTTCATAGGAGGGGAGTCTATTGTTTCCATGCACATATTTACTACATTATACATCTATTTATTTTCTTGCTACTTCACAAAGTGCGACTGGCACAAGAGCAACCTAGGGCAAAATTGCACACAAGCACCTAGAACTACATTGGGTTTGAGATGTAGTGTAACGCTCAGTTAGTAAGTCCACCATTGTGGCCGCTGAGGACAATCGACCCCTTTATATGCATCTTTATTTTTAGGGTTTTGATGCTTTGTTTGGGGTTTTGAAGGTGATTCTTCCATCTCATATTCATAGCGACATCCGGCGTAATTCACTGACATTAATGCGACAGGAAGTGAACATAGGAAAACATCCAACTACACCTCAGAGGAGGTTTTCCGCCCATTTAGACCAAGGAGCCCATATCTCAAACTAGGGCACCCTGAGGGCGCCCTTATCCCTTCTAGGCACCCGGTCTAGTCGGATAGCTCGGATATGTGCCTTCTCGGATTTTGTGCAATTGTTTCCTTCTTTTGTTCACCTAGTCTACACCGCCACACAATCCCGTGACATTAACGAATCGGCTAAGGCTTTTCTTAACCCTTCTTGCACATTAGGGTTTCATATTTTCTAGCTTAGTTTTCTTGGGTGTATTTCAAGTATTTTATTGTTCCATTTATTCAGTTATTTTATTGCTCCTATAACATTAGATTACACTAGAATATTTCTATTTTATTTAATCAATTTGGATATTACAAAAGGTGTTGATAATGTTTAACAAGAAAGGGAAAGTCTAGTTTCTACTTTTCTGCCCTACATTTCTTCCTTTTTTTAGTTTTTTAACAATCACAATCACTTAGTTAGGGTTGAATCATTTTGAATATTCATAAGGTAAGCTTAAAATTTCAAAATCAGAATTATTTGAACTCATATCTCAAATAATAATAGGTGGTCCGCCTAGACACACTAATCCCTCTACTGAGTTAATGCTAGGCTACATACATCTTAATTGAATTTATACAACCTACAATAATTTGTACCTTGAATACACACGTCCAACTAGGATTCTAAAATGAGTGGGAGTGAGAGATAAGGTTCCTTTCTCCCTTTTGAGAATTGTTTGTTAGTGTGTACAAAATAATGATCAATAATGTCCACCGATAAAATACTACCTTTGTGACATTAAGTGTATAGTTTTATCTATTGAGGGCTTGGATGCATGAAAATTACCATTCGACACTACATTTATGTATGCTCACCTTGTGGCATTTTTGGGAAGAATATTGATATAAAATAGACTAGTTTAACACACATATGAATATTGAATTTCTTCGTTATGTTATTCACATGAATTAAGACATTTAAATAGGTGTTTGTATCCTACAAATGAGGAGTCAACACGTATATCATATCTCATAAATTTTTCCTATTTCTCTAACTTAATCTTATTGACCCATTATTTAATCATAACAACATTATCTATGTGACTAACTTGCTCACATAATATATTCTCCCAATATAATATTCCTAAAATGTGAGCATTAACCATGGTTTTCCTAACATTCTCCCAGTGTGAACATGATAGAAAAGCTTTCACACTCTCAACTGTAGTATGCCCGACTTTGATGGCACTTTGATTTTTGTGGCTCACAATTTTGATCCAAATGAAAGACATTTCTCATCACCCTTCCATGGTTTTCCACGGGATTACGATAAACCGGACATGAATAAGAACACAATCAATTTTTCACCTCATATAGTTTTTGGATTACCTCGAACCTTTTCACGATATGTCACATGAATTACACTAGTGCTCTTATTTGCCACGACATCTTTTACATCAGCGGTTTACATTGGAAACATTACTCACTTATCACACTTGAACAAGTATGTACTTTTGTTCTTTTTCTTAATCACACAAAACTAGAAATACAAAAATAAAAATAAGGAATGTCCTCATCATCTCCTGTATTCTTTGTACTCGATCATTTCCACTTGATCTTTGTTTTAAAGCATGCCACCTCTCTCGCCTATATCACTTTGACTTTTTCACCCACTTTAATACCGGTCACTATTACATTCGATTCTGTCTCGAGTCATTTGTTATAATATTATTGTTTATTTAAATGTTGGTCCTTTAGTTCTTATTTATGTTTTTATTAGTTTGGTTATTATCACTTTATTCTTTTTATTGATCTCCTTGAAACATGCTATTAGGTGTCACTAATATAAACAAAAAAATAGGTTATATGTTTTGTTATTGACGAGTCATTACATTAGTGATTGATTTTCATTTGTAAAGTCAATACTTGTGTTGTCTTTTATAGTCATTTATGCCTATGGTCAAAGTTGTGTGTGTCTTAACACTAATGTGTTTTGTAAGTCACGTATACCTTTTTATCTTCATTTGAGATAACATAGCCTTATGTCAATTGTCATTTTTTGTTTGTCATATTTTCAAATCTGGTGTGCTTTTGAAAATAAGAACAAAGATTTATTACGATGCAAATATGGAAGGATGGAAAACAAGTTTGTGTGTGTATGAAATAAACTCGGATTTGAGGATGTCCAATTTAGTTGAGGAACAAACACATGATGTTGATTCAAATGTAGCTGCATGCCAACAATAATGAACATGTAATTGAATGTCGAGGCCACGGGTAGTAGGATTCAAAGTCATGGTTGTTTCAATGTACAATAGTCTCACATCCAAAGGTGGTTACTGATTCGTGCTTTCAAAGATTGGATGCAATTTGTGTGCAATATTTGTGTTGAGCACGAGAGCTTGTTTTGCAATGCAGATAATGAGCTCAATGATCCAGTGATTGGATGTAACCAAAAATATATATGATGCTAGTGTAGGCCTAGGCGATGCAATGAAAGACTCAACGTTGTCCTTGATCCAATTTGGGTCTATGTCGAGTCAAGTGATGGGATCAATTCAGATTCAATGCAAGATTCTAACTCGATTCAAACTGCAACTCAATGTTGACAATAGAGACTTTGATGCAAATGCCAATTACCATACCGCAAAGGTTTGATCGGACCCTAATGCTCTCCATAAATTATATGGCTTTGTAGAAGAACCTTAACCTACACCAAAATTTGTAAAAATGCATACATAAAACTTAAAGGTCTCTTATCCTCGGGGCAAGAAGAATATGTGTTACCCCTACAAGACAAATTACTCTTCCATCTCAATACCTTCTCGATACCAAATAAACAAGTTTAACATAGATGAATATTGAATATCTTTGTTATATTATTCACCAAAATGGATACATTTAAATAGGGTGTTTTATAAATGAGGAGTCAACACCTCATATCTCACAAATCTCTCCTTCTATTTAATAGATAGTTGTTCTCACAACTCACATACACCTAAATACATTCTCTCACTCTAAACTTATATGTGAGTTGTTTATTACAATTTTACATATTACATTGTTATTATATTATATTTTACTCACACTCTTATATCTACCCATACATATAATGTGAGAACTAATATATTTCCCAACAAATACAATTGGTTTCCACACTCTTCTCATTACTACCACCTATTTAAGACCGAAGGTTCATTTTCAACCCACAACATTTATAAATATTCAATTCGATCAAGTCATTTCTCAATTATGCTCGAGTGTGTTTAGATTGAGCATCTCATTCAAGGACCATAACGTTTGGTGGTCTCCCATTGTCGCGAACAACAATCTTCCACTTGTTGAAATTAAAGGTAATAAAGCTCTTAGACTTTTTGAGAAGGGCATTCATATTATTGAAGATCTTTATAACTTCTAGAGATTAGACTTGATGGTCCATTGCATAGGAAATTCAAAACTTCTTGCCTCGTAATTATGTCATCCATCTTGCATATGCAAGAACTTATACTTGGTATTGTGATGCATAAGTTTGAGTCTTCAATCACCAATACCATGGTGGAAAGACTAGCATTAAAATTGTGACACATCTTTCAAGGATTAATCTTTAGGACTCATTCACATAATTTTTAGCCCATTCTTTGTTTCTTGGCAAATTGAACAACTAATTTCTAAAGATTAGGTTCCATGGCTGTTGTAAAGAAATTTCATCTAACTTACACATCCAAAACCTTATACTTTATTTATGATGCATAAATTAAGTCTTTAATCAACACAGAAACCGAAGTGTGGTGATCAATCTTCATCCCTTTATTATGTAAATAATTAGTGTAAGACGCATGATAATGTAAATCACCTCAACGAATGTAATGATAACACCAACACATGGGTTTAATTATTATGACAGTGACGGAGAGTTCTTTAAATTATCATGCAGAGTTTTTTTAATAAAAATGACTGTACATCTCGTGTGACAAAAGTAGCGTATATAAGCTTCCATAAAGAAACTTCCAAAGTTGTATACCTTACACCTTTTAAAGTATTAAACAAATAAATGAATTAATTGATGCACGTTCCTATAAGACAAAATCATGATATATATATTAAATGAGCAAGAAGTTAAATGTTAAAGTCTTAGAAATATATATTTTTATCTAAATTAAAACTAGACATAACGCATCCCAACAATCATCCTTGATTATTAAAAAGCAAAGCTAACAAAAATTTGATTTAAAAAGTTCAAGCAAGAAATATATAAATAGTTAAGGTATTGGGATGTTCACCTGAATGCTATTAAAAGAATTGAGCAACGTATAAATAAAGCATCTGAATTAAAATGAATTTTTTGATTGATGATTTTTTAACCCAAAAAAACTGGTAGGAATTTTATAAATGTTTAATGTATTGGGATGTTTAACAAGAATAATATTAAAAGAATTCGATATCTTATAAACAAAGTATCTAAATTCAAAGAATCAGATATCTTATAAACAAAGCATCTAAATTAAAATGATTAATATTTTTGGATTGATAAGAGAACTTAACAAAAGTTGGTAATAATAATTATGTAAATAATTAAAATATTTAGATATTTAAAAAAATGTTATTAAAATAATTAGGCAATGCATAAATAAAATATTCAAATTAAAATGATTAATTTATTTTAAATGATGACAAAAATAAAGATTAGAATTGGGCAATATATAAATAAGGCATCTAAATTAAAATGATTGATTAATTTTAAATTGATGAAAAAATAAATTAAAAAATTAATATTATAATTTTTTTCAATTCTAAATTGTTATACTCCACTTATTCACGCATGGTCGCCAACTTTAAAAAGAAAAATTTAGGCTTTGATGGCTTTCCTCATGACTTTTTAAACATTGTTTTGCATTTTCTAGGTTAAACTTACTTCAAGTTTATAATGAGGCTTTACTGGAATATTTCATAAGAAAAGTAATCAACCAAAGAAACATTTTTATCTCTATAATTGGAGATCCAAAGCTTATTACTAGTAGGAGACTCATCACCTTGTTGAATGTCTCCTATAAGATTTGATGTAAAAACATCTAAGTTCACTGCAATCTTTCATCAACCAAAAATATGTTAGAGTAAGAAGATAGATAAAGTCCAGCAGTGCATATTCTGCTCAACACAAAGTGTGTTTGCATTGTTTTGTGCAACCTACAAGCACACATATATTATATAATTTTATTCTTGTTCTCATTTTTATTAAGTGTGCCCACTTTTGTGTTTGTATATATTTACAAGCAACATTGTTAGAATGCTCTAGATAGATCCACAATACTTCACTTATTATAGACAATACTTTAGAAGTTGGCACAAACCTATATTCTATGACACAAAGGAGAAAGGTGATTTCAGGGCTTGAAGGTCTGGTATAAGCAGAGGGACATTTAAAAGGCATCACAACACCTCACGTGTTATGCCTACATACTCCAAAGACTAGCACAAAGCTTGTGTGTATAGAATTAAAAAAAAAAAAAAAAAGACGGAAGATGGTGTAGGACCATGAAACCTTCATATGTGCACAACAATATATAAGGCATTTTAAAAAAATCACATTAAAGAGGGAGACCCATAGTGATACCGTGCATCTATGTACAAAACATTGAGGTCGTTGTGACTTCCATGCAAGAGTTATTTGAAGATACAATGTGCATGTTTTGGTGCAATAGCGTGCAAGGTTCTTAGATGGAACAAATGTCAATCACTTGTTGACCACTTTGAGTTCACAAAATGAGAGCCAACAATGACTCATCCGATTTAAATAATTTGATTGTCGAACCGACTTATATTTCCATCAAGTTGTGTTATGTTATGGGTCATTTGGGCCTTTATGCATCATTTAATATTCGCAAAGACAAATAATATCCATATGTGTAGGATGTAAGGGTCTTAACATTATAAGTAGTTGACCATGTGTCTATATAAACACATCACTACATTTGTAGAAGGCATTTGATTCCACTTCAAGATAGGGACTTAATCTAAGTCTCCCATTTTTCACCATTTTTTACATTAGAAAATATTACCCACAAATGAATTTTGACCAAACATGTATTTTTAAGAGCTTAAATATACAAAGAGGTAGCTTGCAGATACACAATTTTTCTAAAAATTAAAGTTTGTTAATTATTGTGTAGGATTTATTTAGTAGTCATTTTTAATATTATTTTGGCTAGTTAATGGTACATTATATTATGCTTTGACCTATTATATGTAGTAACACAATGTTGCGCGAAGTTTTGTTACAATAAATCATGTTGTGTATTATAAAATCAACAAGGTTTAAAGAATACTTTCATTACGACCCTATTTGTAATTGCATCATTTTGTATCATAGCAAGTCACAACTCTATTATTGAAGGTATGAAATCCTCCATCTTTTTACAATGGGTAAAGGACAAGGTAAACATGGTGATCAAGTGATTTGCAATTAAATGCAACAATATATCTCTATTTTATGAAGAAGACAATATGTCACTAAGAAGAGTAGCGCAATTGGGTGCATCATCAATAATGTGGTGAAAGAATTTATGATATTGTGAAAATGTTGTGGATAATGCATATCAAATTGATTATTGTAGTGGAGGAATGTAAAGAGGATTCATCCCTAAGGATGATATGAACCTCTTGAAGAGGAAACATAAGAAGCGATTGAGGGTAATATGGAGGAATTAGTTCCAGCCCAAGGTTATTTGGATGATGTAGAAGAAATACTTCTCAAATCCATGTCGAATATTGGAAGAGTGTGAATGGAAGTTCCTTGTTTTTTTGTATGAGGTATTATTTTTTCCGTTATTTGTTTACAGGGCATTTTCCACCTCACACATGGTGAGTCATCTCACTTATATGAGTCATAGGTCTTTTAGGGATTTATATGACATATGACATATTTTGTCATATAATCTATCATCTTGTCATATGTGTTTGTAGACACCAATTTTTGGTATCACTAGTCCCTCTCCCTGCATTCGCTCTCTTTAATCATCATCATAACATACATATCTCTCTTCCCATTTAAATCCCCTTTCCCTCATAAAATCTATTTTAATTATCATTTTCCACCTTAATCTCATCTTAATCACACCATTAATTTATCTTCCCTAAACATCCTTAATCACGCTTAATTATCCCTAAATCATCCCCTAATCCATTTATCCTACCTAAGCATCCATTATGTTATCCCTAAGCACCGAACACCTTCATTCATTAATTTTACCTCCCCTTTGCCTTTATTTAATATTTTCTTACCTCTCACCTACCTTTTATCATCCCTAGACAACCCTAACCCGCCTAAGCACCTTAAAACCCTAATCTTCCCTTGTTAGGCCCATTTGCATCGAGTTGGACATCATCCCGCTGCCTAAATCGATGGTATGCTATAGTCTCTCGGTGACTTATCTAGGTCATCGTTGACCCCATAAATACGCTCATTCCCCTCCTTTAAGGATTCAAATTTTTAGACTTCGAGCTTTCTTTTGAACTTGCCTTCATTTCTTTCTCTTCTTTGTAGTTGTTATCACTATCTTGGACATAATTTGGAGATCTTGTACTTCATCCTTTGATATTTTAAGTCCTCTCTCTCTCTCTTTCATGCTTGGGTCCACCCTTTCCATTCCATCACTTTTCCTTATCATCTTTTTTTTTGTAGGTTCATCAGTCATCCCTGAGCCTTCTCTCCGTATTTTTCTTATCCTCATTACCATATGCAAATTGTCATTTTCACCCATATTTTTCCATCAAACCCTAGATTGCTCCTAGTATTCATTGACCATGTTCTCATTTGTTTGGCTTTATATCACCTATCATCTATTTTCTAATCACATATCCTCCAATATTTCCATTTTGCACACTTGTAACTTCAGATCCTAACTTCATCGATCCAGCTTGTCAACGATAGGGACTAGTCACCATCGGCCCTATTAAACAGATTCTCATCTTTCATTAATTTTCTTACATCCTTTTTGTTCTCATTAGATAGAGTGTTCTCACCACAGTTCGATTAGCTCTAGATCGGGCTTCGGGAGGACTTTCGTGTCTACTTTTCTATATTTTATTCTCACACTTTGTCCTAGTCGCCATCAATCGTGCTCGTAGTCTCGGGTCACCGTCGACCCACCTAGGTTTGATTTGGTTTGCATTTACTTAGATCAGATCTACATTTTACTTTATCTATTGCATTTCATCTTTCTATTTTATCTCGATTCTGTTGCATCATATCGATCCATCATTACTTTATTTTATCTAAAAGTGGGTTGACATCCATCCTAGTAATTTTTCACTTCTTGGGACTGGAGTTTTCAGGAAACCCACAATCCAATCTACTAATCATTTTTCTATTGAGATTCTCTTTGTTGTGCAGGTAATCAAGCTCACTGCGAGGAGGATCTCTCTTTTGCGCCTGTATTCATCGTCATCCCATCTAGAGGTACCTTAAACCATCTCATATTGGATTTTCTTGTTTTCTTTATTACCATTTCACTAATTTGAAACAGAAGCGAGAAAATTGGTTCAACATTCGACATGCTTGGTAGGACACCCTTCTTTGGCGAGTCTTTTCATTTTTTTCTATTTTCATTTTTATTCTATATGCTTCCGACTAATCTCACGGGTAGGAGATCGCTTGCTTGTGTGCGTGGTGGATTTATTTTATTGGATCAATTTACTTGCTTTAAAAATAAAAATAAAAAGGAAAAAGGTTATCTAGGTATTCCTCATTTTTCTTTGTTTTCTCCTTTTACATCATTTTTATTTCCTTTTCTGAGTGTCTTCATTGAACATAACACTTCATTTTGGACTTAAAAATAACCTTCATATTTTCTTGGAAATCTAGTCTAATTATGAGGTTAAATCTTTGCATACACTTTTATCACACACATCCAAAACGTACACATCGAAACTACACATCTAAACATCTTCTTCCAGGTGGAACTATTGAGATTTCATCACCCAATAGAAATCCGCCGCAGTTGTTCTGCATACACGTTACAAATTATTTTGCTATCGGTAGATATTGTCCTCTCAAAATTTCCCCTCTTTTGAAAGTAAAAAATTGAAAATTTTGAGTTAACACCCTTTTATGATGTTCTAGTGAAGTGAAAAGTTGAGGAGTTAGTGAAAATTCACGTTTTGGAGTCATTTTGGTGATTTGCGGGTTTGTCAGACATTTTTGTCCCATATGTCCCAAGTTCTGCTAGACCTTCTGTTCCCCGATCAGCCGCTTTCCCCGAAAATCTTTTAACTTTCAGTTCTGTTGGAACTTTTTGGTCCATTTGTTCCAAGTTTTCTCGGGCTTTCTGTTCCCGATCACCCACATTGGCCGCATCGGGTCTATCGCATACTTTTGTCCCATCTGTCCCAAAAGTGTCTATGCCCTCTGTCCTTGCTTTGCCTACATCACACATGTCAGCCGAATCGCATCTTTGCATCCCTCGTGTTTCCAAGTTTCTGAACTATTTGTGCTCATTTGGCCCGCTTTGCCCGCATCGCCGTGTCGGGTCTTCGCGTCCCCATGTCCCAAATGTACCAAAGACCATCTGGGCTAGTTTTTGCCACTCTTCCCGATTCTTTCCTTTTTTGAGTCGGTGCATATGAATTTAATGCACATTTATGACCTTCTCTCTCCTAAATGACTATTTAATGGGACTACCCTCTACGCATTTGGCACACTACTCACTTGTTATCATTCGCTCGAATCCCTGCAATTAAGACCATCTACTCGTGCTCCCATTCCCTTTGCATTTTTCATTGCGAATTTGATCTGTGAAGGTTGTTTCCCTGAACATTGCAAATATGAAGATTAAATTCCAAGGTCAAGAACACGTTTCGCCACTTGAGTCCTCTGTTCCCGATATCGGGGATAGTGAGGTTCGACACTTAGATTTTGGTGATTTCTGGAATAGATTGACTAGCCCTAATCCTTCCCCATGGCGCAAATGATCAATGACAGTGGCCTTGCGTATGCTGCGGGTTTCCCAATCTCAGTGCAATGTGCCGACACCGTGCTCACCGGGGCTCACTTTAACCCTGACACCAAGGAATTGTCTAATGTGCATGGGGAGCTAATTGCTAAACTAGATGCTACTGCCATTGCTTGCTGCACTACGGATTCCGAAGTTGAGGACTCCATTGTTATCACTCAGGCTCAAGCTCAGACTCTATTCGAGTAGGACAGTGATAAATATAAGGTGAGGATAGTAAAATCATGGTTGAAGAACCCTAAGAAGGGAGCATCCCAACTTTCCAAGGCATTATTTAGAGCTGATTTCAATGAAGAGCTATCTAATTTCATTATCTTACTAGCTCACGTCATGGGACTACCCTCTACCAATGAATTTCACTTTTGGATGTGCTCGCTCATCAACATCGTCTGCGAAGGTAGTCAGAGTATAAATTGGGTAGAAATCATTTGCATGAATTTGACAGAGCAATTGTCCAATGTGCAACAGATTAAGAAGTTCTATATGACTTCCTATCTCATGTATACCCTAGCAGCATCTCGGCAAAGTGGTTTGGATTCACTTACATAGAGGGTCAGAAGGATGAACCCATTTATGCATACTACCCTCAATTCACCCTTGAAACTAGCAACCACAACTTCAAGAGGGTGAATGATGCCTTTACCATGTATATTGTGAGGCTTTTAGAAAGTGATCGCTTAGGAGATTTTCTAATGAAGCCATGAACCTGATAGAAAAGTATGGAGCTTTCTTCATTTAGTTCAGGAGGTTTTCATATATCAGGTTGGCTGGTTATGAGAACACACCTCTCAAGCTCCCCATGTTTTGTAATGACAAGATGGCTTTGATTGAAGTGTGCAGGCAATTGGATAAATTACATAGAACCTGTAGGGACAAGAAGATCTCTAGTCTGCATTTCCCTATTTCCTTGGGTAACTATACATGCAAAACAACCTTGGATGCTCAAAATATAGAAAGGGCCCTCGCTCCCATCACTGTTCACTTTTTCAGGCCTAGGACCTGTTTTGATTTGAAGAAGTTCATTGAGCTGAATCTCAGAATTAATTATCATCACAGGTCAGATACTGAGGACTACTGGGCTGATTGTGCAGATGAATTTGAAGCAAGGCAGAGGCACTATGGTAGTTCTCCCGCAGCTGATACAGGAGCTCAATCTCTACCAAATTCCTGAAGGGTTCCAAGATGATAATGAAGACTTGTTGTCTTATGAATATGAGACATTGATCAAGCATACTCCCTTGGAAGATCTTGGACTAGTACAAGAAGGAGAAGGATGACTTGGTTGATATTTTGGCCCCTGTCCTTATAAGAACCAAGGTTTGGTTTGATAGAAAATTTCGAGAGCTTAAGAAGAATCCAAGTGGATCTTCCTCCAAAGATACTTCAACACCTAGGAAGGAATCACATACACCTAGCTCAGAGGTACCTGCACAAACCCCTCCTCCTTCCTCAAATAAAGAACCTAAATCATCCACTCCTTCTACTCAAGTGTACCAAAAGAAGGTAAAAGAGGTTAAACAAGAGCCAATTGAGGAAGAACCCTTCTAGAGCATTCAGAACTACCTTCAGGGCCAGAGAATGTTATTGTTCTTAGTGAAAGTGATGATGGTGAGGTACCAGATCCTGTAGGAACTTCAAAAGTTACAATAGAAAAAGAGAAGGAAGTGCCTAGCACTGAACCTCCAAGTGCCACTGGTTCCTCTGCTCAAGAAGCTCCAGATACCTCACTCACATCTCTACTGGAAGCAACAGTGGTAAATACTTTGAGTGCCATGAGTTCACTTGCTCTTGGATCTCTTGCTCCTCCTTCTTCTTCCTCCACTTTTGCATGGGTGCAACCCTTAGTTAACAGCAGGAAGAGAAAACCTTCTTCTCGATTGACAGGGCCAAATTTTGATGTTGTGGCAGCCTTGTTGGGCACTACTCCTCCTACTCCAACAAAGAGAGCTAAAACAACTTCAAGGATAGTGACAGATGCTCAAGGCCAACAATTTCTAGAGGTTGCAAAACCTAAGGTTGATAAGGCAGAACAAGATCTATTAGCCTCTGATCTGGAGCTTTCTAGGATTCCAATGGGAGAATCTACCCCTGAGAGTGAGGTGCATAACCTCTAGGAAACAATAACCAAGGTTATTGAGAGAGTAGAAAGGGGTAAACAAACTATAGAATAGACTGGAAGAACAAAATCAAGTTCTTTCTAGCTTCATCAAGTCGTTATTGGCTAAGGACAAGGTTTTGGATCCTACTCCACTGGCTGCCCTTCCGCCCCTATGATTCTTAGTCAAGATGAAGTTCAAAGCATCAAGGATATACACAGGTATTCCACTTATGGGAGGGCTATGGAAGCCATGGTTGATGACATGATCATTGTAGGCTTGAATTTCATTGTAGAGGCCTTCAAACTCAATGAGAAGGTGGCCAACCTACAACAAAAACTCTCCTCCTCAATTGCAACTATGGACAAAGAGCTGAAGCTTTGGAGTAGTTGCATCATGGATCTTCACCTGATGGGACAGGCTGATGAAAATATATTGATGGCCAATAAGGTTTTTGATGATGCCAAAGACAACTTGTCAAAGTCATGGGTTTTTAGTGTGGAATGGAAAATAAAAGTTCTGGAAGAAGCCTTGGGAGAGTTGAGGAACAGTTGGCAGAAGGGAGAAGCCTTCAAAACTTGTGTTGTGTCTGCCTTCAAAGATATTCACTGTCATCTTCACGATGAAACTTCAGGTGTTCCTTTCTCTCTCCAAGAAATTAAAACTCAGTTCAGGGCATTTGTTAAAGAAAACTTGTTCAAGGAGGAATTGGTTACCAAAGAGAAGATAAAGGAGATTTGCTCTCTTCAATCTGCTATTGAAGAGGCTAATAAAGAATATCATGCACATACTGAGTTTGATAAGGACATGGAGAAATGTCTAGGTACTTGGTCTCAAGCCACTACCAACACATCAGTCCCATGAGGTAGAGAGATAGCTGAAGCATTGAAAAGATTCAGGCAACGGATCCTCAAGTCGGTGGGCCCTCCTCGAAATAAGCGAGACGTTTTCCCTTCTAGCTTCTCCTCTCCTCCTTTTTCTCAAATCAGGCTCATTGTAATTAATTAAGGATCTTGTGTCAAGCACTTCCTTAATTAACATTTTAGTTAAAAGAAATAGTTACCAAGTGTAACTAATTTGTAAGTTATATAATGGGCTCTCTGCGCCATTTTGAGGGGCTGGAACTCTATTTATTTTTGAAAGTGTAAAGGAGTAAAGAGTTATCAATACAAAAGGATCTCTCTTTCTGTTTCCACCTACTCTTGTTCTTTCATTGCTATCCATTTAAAATTATTGAATCATTAAGTCTGTTTTAATTCAAGAAGCTTTGTATTCTTATGGATGTCATCTCTAGAACTTTGTGTCTATGAAATAACATCTATGGTCTTAAATGCAAATGATTCTCGCTCTATATGATTCCCTTCTGGCATGCATAAAGAATTATTTTGTTATCTATATTTCTTGAGAGTGCTTTTCTGCCCCCTCCCGTTCCTTAATTCTTCTATCCTTTTGTATTGATGATCTGTTATATTATAACACTTTCATGATATTAGAGTTCCTCATTAAAACTACACGTTGTACATTTGTAAATAAGTTTTTGCTTTAATAAGGGAACCTCTCCCATTAAAGAGGAGGGACTTTTGTCCCCTAACTGTTGCTTTCAATAAAGTCCTTATTTGACAACCAACGTGTATATTGGATAAGAACGACACCCTTATCAATGCGGTGCATGAAGTGTAGTGGTAGGCCCAAATATCATGCCCCATATCGTATTCATCATAGATTCAGGCCCGACTTGCCTTTGGGTATATTGAGGACTCCATCCAAAACAACCCAAAACCATCCATAGTTTGGCCATTTCCTAGGCTCCCTTCAAGCCCATTTTTCTTTCTTTCTCACATTTTTCTAATAATCAAGATAATTAAAACTATGTTGCGTGACTTTTTGAATTAATTAAAAATCAGCATATTTTCTTGTTTTGTTATTTGTTTCATGCTCGTTATTACACGTTATCAAATAAGAAAAATGGAACAAACCTTGACATCCAACAACATTCCCACTTCCATTATTTTCTCTCAACAAACTTCAAACCTTTCTATAATTTCTTCCACCCCTTTGGTCACCTCTTTTGCAGTTACCTAACCTATGGTTTCCATTCCCCCTCTTCAAGAATCTTAAGATACCCAATCTAACACCCATGTTGAAACCAACCCCTTTCTTTATCACCACTCGGTCCCATATATACAGTGTACACCCCATCCGCCACTTCTATGGGAGCTTTTGAACCTCCCACCATCCCTTGTGGGTGTGTGGAGTTCTAAGAACTCCTTCATGCTAACCACATAGCTCTCCATGATTACCTTTCTAGGAGGTCTACCCATATACATGTCAATGGTCCTCCGCTCCAACAACTCTATCCTTATCTACCTCACTCAGAGTCCACGTAGGTTCTTACCTCACAACTCGGTTTCTTCTTCTCGAGAACCATGAATGCATTAGCGATAGCTCAACAAGAACACATATCCAACTCTCACCAAACCACTCAATTGGTGATGCCTATTCCCCAAATTTGTCTTTCATTAATACTAATATCACTTCTTCTATCCCCATCACCTTTTCATCCACTACGGTTATTAGTGCCCCTATTCAATCATCACAAGAGTGTCATTTTCTTTCCCTCCATCTGAACAACATAACCAAACTTTACCTCTTATCTCCACCTCTCATATCCATGTAAATGTCATCACTTCACAACCCCATCCTTTTGAATCAACCCAAACTCATCAACCTCCTCTTCGAGGTGCCTTTTGTTACATACTTCCCAATCAACCAACTCAAACAACTCAACCACCCCATACCTATATCTCAACACATCCCATATCAAATCAATCTAGTTTCCCCATTAATTGTACTACATCCCCATCTCACAATAGAAACTTATATCCTAACCTATTCAGTCACAACCATTCAACAACATCCCCCTTATTAACCACTTTAGAAAATACCTACTCATCCTCAAATATATCAATCTCATCCCTAACCAAACCCATATACTTCATATATTCTATAAACTCATCCTTCAATTTCTGACCCCCATACATATAACGATCCTGGATGCATTGCTAAGTAGAATGGCCAACCTTGAGGCCAATACCATGGGATCCAAGACCATCTTCTCCCATGAAAAATTTGTAGTGAACCAATCAATCCATCAATCCTTGTAAAGCCTTATCCTCCACATTGGGAGCTACCAAAGTTCTCTAAGTTCAATCTCAAGGAGGATCCACAACAACACCTTCATGCATTTATACATGCATGTTACTCCATTCTCATAATCAAGACCTTGTGCTCCACACCTTTCCCATGTTGTTGGTCGATCCTATGTTGGATTAGTACAACGAAATTCCATAACATTAATTGTTATCTCTCACCCAACTCACGTAACTATTTCTAGAACACTTTTCAATTAATATTTTGTAGGAAAATACCATCACATACCTCTATGCCATTAGACCGTTTGATGATGAATATATTACATATTGTTTTTGCAAGATGGCGTGGCATAATCAACCAATTGTCTTTTTTTCCTTCCCTGATCGAATTGATTAAACTCTTTTTGTGGTCTTGTGCGAAGCATATTTCCTCTAATATTCAAATACAATCATTCCAAACCTTTGAAGAGGCATTCACCATGGCTTATAAACTTGAAATTTACACCCTTGAGAAAGGAAATCTCAAGATTTAATTTAATAAATTGAAACCCGAGTTCATGAATTCATCCACGCATAATGAAAAGACTAAAAGTGCAGCTACTACTATTGTAGCCAAGTCTTTATCCACACCTACATCTCACACCGATCCTCCACAATGGGCTCCTAGAACACCCCCAATTATAATCCTCTTGGAGAATCATACAACTACATCTTCAACAAATTAATGGTTGTGCACCTCATCCAAACTCCTCCCATACGACCCTTTGATGATTCGCGACCCAAACCCATGTAGTATTGAGAGGAACATTATTATAAATATTACTAAGTCCACGTCCACAACATCAAAAAATGTTTCAAATTAAAGGACCTTGTATAAAAACTCATAGATCATGGTGATCTTCAATTAGAAAATCCCAACACACCACCCAATCAACTGTTAGGTTGTGGAGCCTATTTTCATGTGTGAAAGTGTTGAAGATTGTACACTAAGAGTATTGTACACTTTTTATGTATCCTTGCCTTAGGGGTTGAAGTGGTGGGCCGAGATCCGAGCGAGGGTTTGAAAGGGCAGACCCTCAGTAGTAGGGGTTTGAGCCTTAAAACATGCCCGATATATTGGGAAACGTGATTTTATCATATGGGAGGGATTTTGAACCATAGGTTTATGGGACAGTTTTTTCCCATGGTTTTGATACCCACAATTTTGTAAAATTGCTTAAGTAGTTGTCTATTTATATGGTTTTATGCATATGATAGAAGTATGAAAAACATTGCAGATGTGCTTTGAATTCGGGTGTGAATTCTGAGAGTTTGTTGAGCATAGCTCCAAACAGATCTGGGTATTGTATTGAGAGAGTGGTGGCTTGTAATAAAATCTGAGCAAGCCATTCTTGGTGGACGTAGCCCAAATTGGGTGAACCATGTTAAATATTGTCTCTTTGTGTTGTGTTATTTTATTTTGCACTTTTATTTGAGATCTGTAATATTTTTCTGCATATTAGTTTCTATTGTTGCGATTCTTTGAGGGATTATCCGCATATTTTATCCCTTATTTCCTAACATCAACCCCTAGACATTTTCAAGAAACATTTCCCAATCACCCACTTAATAATCAAACATCTCCTCGGACATCTCAACCACCCATTTCTCATATTATCAATAATAAGTCATGAATCAACCTCACCACCACCTATCATCCCTTCATCCACCGAACCTATATCCACTTCAATTTCTACCCCTTCACTTACAATATCTTCTACATCTACACCTATCTCTACATCCATTATATCTATCACTATTGCACCTACACCTATCATACCTACCACACCATTTATATCATATCTACTACTTACCCATCCATATCTATATCTAGTCCTTCACCCTCATCTATATCAACACCTATCTCAACATCCTTATCACACATCCCCACATATATAACCACTACCATGTCCTTATCTATAACCACATCTATAACTATGATTATGCCCATGTTAACATCTAATCCCATGTCCATATCCACATCATATCTTAAAACATCTATTACACATACATCCTCACTTAGTATAACCAAAAATGATATGCCTACACCATCAACAAGTTCAAATGCTCCAACAATAACACCCCTAAAATCCACATACCCTCCAAATCCTACTGATCTCATTAAATGAATAAATAAAAAACCACTCCCATCTTCAATATCCACATCTATAATGAGATATGCATCATATGATTCTATCTTGAAGGACCCATGGTTGAAATCATTGTAATCCTTGCCAAGGAAAATCGTCACAAAAAAACCTAAAAACCTTAGAATTCTTACCAACAATCCCTCACTAATCCACACAAAAATTGGAGCTACCCCCTCCTAAATTTGATCACCTTAAACAATCTAATCCCTTGACTTCAATATTAGGTGCACCTCCATCCATTTTGGGGCCAGGCCTTCCATCCATTCCTATTCTCAATTCAAAATATGAATCCAAACCATCTAGGTCATTCCTACCAAACCAAAATTCAAATAAAAATTGTCCAAAAACCTATCATCACTAAATCAGAATCAACATCCTCACCCACTTCCTCCATTAAACCTAAGTTTGAATCATAATCACCTATCTCTTCTTCTAAGTCTGAATCAAAATCAAAGGACCCCATAAATCCTCATCGAAGTAAAGCATCCCTCTTAACTTCATCCACCCTTCTCACATCCACTTCATCTACAACCCATTCTCAAAAAAACCCCATTGGTTCCTACGCAAAAATTATTCCAATGCCTACTTCAAGCATCTGCAATTGGCCTTCCTCCTATCAAATCCTTCGATTCATGTGGACCAAGACCTTCCTAGTTTGATTCTAATCTCATTTGTGCATATCATTGATCTCTTGGACATGATACCAAATATGGTAAAGCCCTTCAAACTCTAATCCATAATATCATCGAAGAAGATCATCCTCCTACGCCTACTAGTTCATCCACTTTCCCTCACAAATTTTAAATCAAACCTTCATCACCTAAGATCTATAAGTCCCCTAACTCGCCTAAGACCTTTGTTGTCATTCCTCCTCCAAACACCACCTCTACCCAAGAAGGTCCCCCTCTCTTTATCAATGTTATTCATATCACCACTCGTTCTCACCCCCATCATTTTTAACTACCTACCCAATCTAAGTCAAATTTTTTTGTTGTCACTCCTTCTAGTGAACCTACTCCACCTCCTTCATTAAAACCCAAAGTGTCTATCTTAGTTGTCTCATGGCCTTCTATCATTGAAAAAGTATTGTTAAACAAATCCATCTTGCCCCATCAATATGTCACTCTATGATCTCATCTAAAGATCTCCCAATCATAGACAAGATCTCATCCAAGATCTCAAGAGTATTCCTACCCATAGTGATAAGACTCATCCTTTAATGGCCCTTGTTGGAGAACTTACTGGTTCCACCGCCATATCTTTTGAAAACTCTAAAATTCCCGATATATCACCCGAATACCATGACCTCCCGCTTTTCATCACTTTGTGTGTATCAATGATATATGCATATGGAATTTTATGATAGACAACGGAGCTAGCATTAATATCATCTCATCCCACACTTTGATAAACTCAAACCCCCTAACTCCATTTTCACCCAATCTCCCATCATCCTTCATAATTTAAATGATGTTATTTCCCCTTCTTTGGGCACAGTTATTCTTCACATATGCATCGGTGAAAAAACCCTCCATGAGGTATTCTACATTGTAGAGGGGGCGTTTCAATACAATATTCCCCTTGGACAACCATGGATTCATTTCATGTATTGTGTTCCTTCCACCCTTCATCAATGCATCAAGTACAAACATGAGGGGAAAATCCTAACTCTCCCTAAAGACAATCCTCCATTCAATTCATGTCACATGACTTATCGAACTAACAACGAGTTTATCCCTAAACAAGATTTTTCGAGGTGTCTACTAGTTCATCTATCTCTACATCCAAACTTCCCAATGATGATTCTATAGAAAACTGATGGATATGTTGTCCAAATTTCTCATTTGTTAATGCACTAGCCGTTATTTGTCGATGAGAAAATTGACCGAAAACTAAATCAACCCTTTTACCTATCATAAAAGGTTAAGACATAATTGAACCAACTTTAATCATATAAAAGACTTAGAAAATATTCTAAGTGTAGGGTATTTTATATCTTAAATCATTTATAAACAAACAAACCTAAGATTCTGGGAAGATCATTTAATTCATTCAGAAAAAGAGAGAATATACAAACAAGAAAGAAACAAAGAAAAGACACACAAACAAGAAAGAAAAGAACAACAAAGAAACAAAACCCACAATCTACATATTATCAACCCTATCCGATAGAGTGATATCTATGAACTAGATAACCTCTTGGAGGAAGATAATAAGTTTACAACATTCTTCATACTTCTATTATATTCATTGCATAAATAATGCTTGTATATAATCTGAAATTGATCCTTTTAACTCCCGATAGATTATCCTTTTTACTCCAGATTTAATGCAATATATAAAATGAAATTTTAAACCCAATCTACTCTTTTATCTCATATTTTTTATTTAAAAAAGAACAGCGTGTAAGTAAAATATCAACAAAGTATACAACATATACATAGTAATACAAAGTCATAAGAGACCAACATGAATTTTATATTAAGATGAGAAACTGATTTACAAATGAGAAGCACAAAGTCACTGAAATCAACTTTATCCAAGATCCGACAATACAATATCCAAAAGGTAAATTATAAACCCAAATGATCAGAAATCCGTGTAAATAGCCTTCATTGATCCCCTGGATATACATATTTAATTATGTAATCAAATTATACATTAGACATAAAAAATCAATATTCACATTATCAGACAAATAGTAATATAACTAGATATACTTGTTGTATCTAATGTTTACACTCAAATCCTCAAACTTAGGTTATCATAATCCTATAATTAAAGCTTCATTCAGAATACTTTCATTGAAAATATAGAATGAAAATTCACTAAAATCAAATGCAAATTATCTTGATGTTACCCCCATTGAAAAGAGCCTTCTTCTTTTATTTTCTTCTCCATGAAACAATTATAACCGATCTCATAATGTTATAATGGCCCTCTAGAAATAATTTCATAATAATGCCACTTAATCAATAAAATAGCAAATGATAGGAATCACCGATTGAATTTATGATAAATGATCTAAAATCATATCATAAATTAACCTAGATAAATAATAAGAAACAAAAATGAGGGTGGGGACCCACAATGTTAAAATAAAACATTTATTCTAAATCATCCATATAGCCATATCACTTGCATTCAATTTTCTAGACCACATTAATCGACATCAAAATATATAGTTTAATCTTTTCTAAACACACACACACACACACACACACACACACACACACACACACACACACACACACACACACACACACACACACACACACACACACACACACACACAACCATAGATTAAACATTCCCATAACAAAAATAGTCATGTTGACTTATTTTAAATCATCACTTCCTATTTCATCATTTGTACCATGTGTCATATTCGTAACTCCAAGTCAAAAAGAGATTTCAAAGCTAAGTCTATTATCAATGTCTAATCAATATTGCAGACACGTTTTAGAACTCACTTTGCATTTTATAATCAAATCATTAAAACCTAGAAATCACAATGATTTAATTGGAAGCATATTTCACATAACATAGTGAAAATTTCCCCAAAAAATTTGAATTGAAATCTGCAAAATATAGACCAAGTTCCTTTCAACAGTCTCATCAATAATTTATACCAATCAATGACTTCAATGCATATGCCCCGAACAATATTACGGTTTCTTGTATTCAAACTAAAATAGAACAATATCTTCAAGTTCGAATTCCAAAATATTTTAAACAAATCAATAATGACACAATTCTTGATAGACGCTTCCTTTTCTCACAAAATACCATTTTCCCCAAAAAAATGTTCTTACAACAAAACAAACGAAATGGGTATGTCATGGAACCATGACACTTATTAACACTCAATTTCTACAACTTTATCAAGAAAGAAACATCATAGTTTATCGCCTTCATAATCCATCAAGATATTCAACTATTAATGAAACCCAAAAAGATTAAAACCTGTAATATATCTTTCCACGATTTTATGTGAACACAGAAAAACTCAAGCTTTTAATCGACAATATTATTCAAGTTCATAGACTGAAGTGAATAAATCCAAGAAATAACAAGATTTTTCTTAGTGTTCATCAAAATCAAAACAAAATTTATCTCCATTTTATACCCGATTATCATTCCATAGATATTTAGAGCAATTACTTCCATAGCCATAGCCATTTTGAAAAACCACAATATCAAGTCATTTCCACATTGTCGATTTATATAAACCCAAAAATATTTTTACCTCCATTTACTCAAAATGCCAAATAGAAACTTCACTCTATAGATGAGTAGAGAAATGAGCCAATGAAGCCCAAAATGACAAAGTGATGAGAATCACACCTTCTCTAGTCGAATCAGCCACGCAATCTTAAAATATTGAAACCTAGTTTGCTAATCAAATGAAGGAACTTCGAATATGAAAACATGTAGAGATATAACCTATGTCGACTTGACACAATCAAAACAAGTCTTAAAACTTGAGAACAAGAGCATCCATAGTATGTCAATGACTAAACATACCTTGAGAGGTATGATGATCGAATATGAGCTTCCTAAGAGCACCCTAACACCAAAATGGAGGACTCAAATATTTCCAGCACGATTTTGACAGAGCTCCCCTATGGCGACGAAAAATCAAATGACCGACTAAACCGATAGAAATGAAAAAAATATAGACGTAGGGTTGCATTCAATTCTCAAGGTACCTCAATCTTGTTGCCATAAATATTGTATTTAATGCCCATAGTCCCGAATTCTGGTTTGTGGTTGATGATGCCACTTGGCATTTCTTCAAATTAAGAAATGTGGCCAAGCTAACCACTTGAATATTTCCCACCATAGGAAAGGTTTAGATTAAACCATATCTAACATAACTTGGTTCTTAAAACTTCTCAATATTCTTGCATTGTCAATGTGTCAAAATGTTTGATCAACATTGATTCAATAATTCATAATCAACAAGAAAAAAATGTAGCATATATCCGAATGGAAGTTATATCCTAGAGCCCCTAAAATGTCACCATGACATTATGACAAAAACCAAGTCAGTCATCTCAATGATATATTTTTGAGCCAACCCGTTTTAATGACAACTTATACAAATTTAGTGTAATCAAAGACAACGACACTTACCAATACGTTTATTACTGCAACCATGGAAAGAAGATATACACCAAAATGCAAGCTTGGAATTTGAAAATAGTTAATGTAAGTTGAAACTCAATTATCATCTTTAATATACTGTGATCATCAATCTGTAAAATTCCCATGGTAACATATTATATCAATGTGAACATCCTGGAAATATTAATGCCAACATGCAAATGTTTCGAAACCACTTTAAACATGAATAATATTGAACTAAAGTTTCAAATTAAATAAAGTGGCCCCCACCATATATTTGTAATATTAATATAAGAAGGGATAAAGGAGGACATTGTGAATGAATAATCAATTTTTTCTTTAAAAAAAAAGGGGTAGGTAAAATTTGAGGCATAACACCGACGACCATACAAGCTTTCTTTAGTTAAGAGGGAAGGTTGGATTTATAATAAATTAATTTAATTTTAATTCCAAGAGTGCAAGCAGGTTACTTGTTTCTTGGATCACTCTACATAGACCTCAATGATGATGAGCATGAAATGAGATGTATGTCTAGCTAAGTGTGAACGAAAGGGAATAAAGAGATTGGGAAAATGAGGGAAGAATGAAGTTAGATTACAAGAAAAATTTCCCAAGATTGAAAAAGTAAGTGCAACTTCATCATCATGAATATCCAACATCATTATTATAAAGATTTACCAAATAATCAATTTTAATGTATAATATGAAATTTGAAAGCATCATAAAATCTTACCATCCACGGAACTAAAAGCTCTTTCCACCATTTCCAAGCATCTGAGTCAACAACAACCAAAAACCAACGAAATACAAACCAAAACAACGAACAACCAAAAAGAAAACAAAACAAAACAAATATATACAAGAATACAATGCACAACCTCATTATCTCGTTGTCAAATATTTTCTAGTGTAAGAGTGATCAGAGAAAGAGGTGATGATGAAATGAAGGAAAAATGAAGAAAGAAACTTCACTTAATTATGAAAGCATCATGTTGTAAAGAAAAGTATTTGTTTCAATAAGACCACTGAAAGAACTATTTTCTACAACATGATTATCATCAACACGAAACAACATATATGATTTGAAAACAATGAGGCAACTTGACAAACAAGTAGCAAAGCCTCACAACAAGATATTTAAAATGGTTGAAACATCTTTAAAATTTTCATTATTGTGTATGTTCTCAACTACTTCATATTTCTCAAAACCATTAGATTTTTCAACACTAACTTATGTTATCCTCACACTCATTTCATATTATCACACCTTTCCTCCATGATTTCAAAGTCCATTGAAGAATGAAATGACTTATATTCATATTTTAGCATTGTAACCATATTTGAATCATCAAAAATGAATTTCTCATAATCCATTTCAAGAATTTCATCATCAAAACTATATTTTGAAGAGAAATAAAATTTTCATTATCATAAGATAACCTAGATTTTTCACTTTCAAAACCTTCTCCCAAGTTACTCAACTTAGGAGAATCATCAAGAAAATCCCTATCAGAATTAAAACCATGAAGAGGAGAGACATCTTCATCAGAAGGATCAAAACTTAAGTATACCAATGATGAATTGGTGATTGAATCAGAGCTTTGATGCTCGATTTCTAATGAAACTTCCAAAGAGTCTTCCATAGAAAGAGAAAAATCATATGAAAATGAGTTATCCTTGCAAGAGGATTCAAAATCTAATCCATGAGGAGACTCTGGAGAAATGTCATATTGATGAAATATTTCATTAGAATATTTCATTATTTCATCATATAAAAGAAAGAAGGAGGATTTGTCAGGGAACCTTTCTTCAAACTCAACCATCAAAATTGAAAATTTATGACATTTTAACATATTATGATTAAGTTGACAAACCTGACAAAAATCTTGATGTTTACTTCGAATATGAATGAGTTGAAGAGCTTTGTCAAAATCTACAATCCCAATTTTATTAGCAAATGCCCTATGACTTTCTGGTAAAAACCTATCCCAATGATTGAAAGCAAGTTTTTCACTTGGTCTGAATGAACCTGGAATCTCATAATATTTTGCAAGAAAATGAGATAAATTCTTTCCAAAAGATTCAGATTTCTCCCAAGTAAGCATGAACCAAGAAGTTAGACTTGAGTTAACTTGATTTTCCACTA
Organism: Taxus wallichiana var. yunnanensis; assembly: GCA_018340775.1. NCBI lineage: Eukaryota > Viridiplantae > Streptophyta > Pinopsida > Cupressales > Taxaceae > Taxus > Taxus wallichiana. Next base: position 578,301,331 of record CM031244.1, on the reverse strand, counting down.
ACTTGATGACATAAGTGTATTCACATATAAGTTTTTTCAACTCAAGAGAAAAAGAAGAATCATGAGTAGGTTGAGAAAAATGTAAAAGAGGTTCATGACTTTGTAGAAAATCAATGGCCAATGCCTTTTTCTTTGAAGCATGATGCTTATAAGGTATAGGCATTAACTTAATCCAAAAGATTAAAGAAAATTTTTCTCCTGGTCTAGATGTTATAGGAATATCAAGATAATCCAAGAAGAAACGTTGTGTGAAGTCTTTAAAAGAATCATTTTCCTACTAAACCAAATTAAGCCAAGATTCAAGTTTTGGGTGAGTTTGATTTTGAACAAGATAAATGGAAAATTTCCATTCTCTGAAAAAATCACATGGACTGAAATCAAGCAAAGAAGCAACATGTAATAAATCATTAACAAAATAATCAAACCTCGAATGATCAACGAATATAGGGGAAGCCATGGGAGAAATCCCTGATGACCAGCTATGGTCATTAAAATAACCACAACGAGTAGATAGTTAGAATAAAACTACTCATGAAAGAATGAATTAGAAGAAAAACCCCAAAGATATTCGCCAAATTTGTTGTCGACAAAAATTGACTGACAACATAATCAACCCTTTTACCTATCGTAAAGGTTAAGATGGAATCAAACCAACTTTAATCATATAAGGGACTTAGAAAATATTCTAAGTGTAGGGTAGTTTATATCTTAAATCATTTATAAACAAAAAACCTAAGATTCTGGGAATATCATTTAATTCATTTAAAAAAAGAGAGAATATACAAACAAGAAAGAAACAAAGAAAAGACACACAAACAAGAAAGAAAAGAACAAAAAGAAACAAAATCTAGAATATGAATATTATCAACCCTATCCGAATAAAACAAGAGTGATATCTATGAACTAGATAAAATCTTGGAGGAAAATAACAAGCTTGCGATAAATAACAACATGTGAGTAAAAGATCAACAAAGTATACAACATATACACAAGTAATACAAAGTCATAAGAGACCAAATTGAATTTATTTTATATTAAGATGATAAACTGATGAGAAACTGATTTACAAATGAGAAGCACATAGTCACTGAAATCAACTTTATCCAAGATCAAAAATACAATAGCCAAAAGGAAAATTATAAACCCAAATGCTCATAAATCCATGTAAAAACCTTCATTGATCCCCTGGATATACAAATTTAATTTTGCAATCATATTATAGATTAGACACAGAAAATCAATATTCAGATAATCAAAATAATAGTAATATAACTGGATATACCTGTTGTATCTAATGTTTACACTCAAATCCTCAAACTTAGGTTATCAGAATCCTGTAATCAAAGCCTCATTCAGAATACTTTCACTGAAAATATAGAATGAAAATGCACTAAACTCAAATGTAAATTACCTTGATGTTACCCCCCGTAAAAGATCCCTTCTTATTATTTTATTTTCTTCTCCATAAAATAGTTATAACTGATCTCATCATATTATAATGGCTCTTTAGAAATAATCTCTTAATAATGCCACTTAATCAATAAAATAACAAATGATAGAAATCATCGATTGAATTTATGATAAATGATTAAAAATCATATCATAAATTAACACGGATAAATAATAAGAAACAAACATGAGGGCAGGGGACCCATAATGTTAAAAGAAAACATTAATTCCAAATCATTTATATAATTATATCATTTGCATTAAATTTTCTAGACCACATTAATTAACATCAAAATATAGAGTGTAATATTTTCTATATATATATATATATATATATATATATATATATATATATATATATATATATATATATATATATATATATATATATATATATATATATAACCATAGATTAAACATTCCCATCACAAAAATAGTCTTGTTGACTTATTTTAAATCATCACTGCCTATTTCATCATTTCTACCATGTGTCATATTTGTAACTCAAGTCAAAAATAGATTTCAAAGTTGTGTTTATTATCAATGTCTAATCAAGATTGCAGACATGTTTTTAGAAGTCACTTTGCATTTTATAATCAAACCATCAAAACCTAGAAATCACAATGATTTAACTGGAAGCAAATTTCACATAACAAAGTGAAAATTTCCCCAAAATTTTCAAATTGAAATCAGTAAAATATATACAGTTCCTTTCAACAAATCTCATCAATAATTCATACCAATCAATGACTCTAATGCATATGCCCTTGAACATTATTACCAATTTCATTGTATTCAACCTAAAACAGAACAATATCTTTAGGTTTGAATTCCATACTGATTTTAAAAAATAAAGAATGACGCATGAGTTCGATAGACGTTTCTTTTGCTCACAAAATACCGATTCCCAAAAAAATTGTTTTTATAGAAAAAACAATGAAATGGGTATGTCATAGAACAATGCACTTATTAACACCGAACTTCTACAAGTTCATTAAGAAATAAACATCATAGTTCATCACTTCATAATCCATCAAGATATTCAATCATCAATGAAACCCGAAAAGCTTAAAACTTGCAATATATCTTTCCACATATTTTATCCGAACATAGAAAAACTCAAGCTTTTAATCGACAATCTTATTCAAGTTAATAGACTAAAATCAACAAATCCAAGCAATAACAAGATTATTCCCAGGGTTTATCAAAATCAAAACAAAATTTATCTCCATTTTAAACCTAGTTATCATTCCGTAGATATTTTAGAGCAACTACTGCCATAGCCATAACCATTTCAAAAAACCAAAATATCAAGTCATTTCCACATTATCGATTTATCAAAACCCAAAAATCGTTTTACCTCTGTTTACTCAAAATGCTAAATAAAAACTTCACTCTACAGATGAGTAGGGAAATGAGCCAATAAAACCCAAAATGACAAAGTGACAAAATCAAACCTTCTCCACGATCAAATCAGCCACACAATCTAAAATATTGAAACCCGGCCGCTAATCAAATGAAGAAAATTCAAATATGAAAACATGTAGACAAGTGTTATAGATGTTAGAGGGGATGAGACAGATGTTGAGTGGGACCTGTCGACACTAAAATTTTCCTCCGTAATTTCTATTTCATTAATGTATGTATTAGGAATAGGATGTTGTTAAGTATAATTAGTAGTAGCGTCCGATAGAAGATAACGGGCACGCCAGATTTACGCCGCCAATAATGTATAGTATAGTAATAGTCAAAAGTACAATAGGAATGTTGTGGTAAAAAGTAAATATTTGTCGTAAGTGGTCCGGTAATGTTAAAATTTCAAAGTTTGCGTAAGTAGAGAAGTAGGGTCTACATGATTAGGAATTAGAAATATTATATTGGTAATAAGGACAAGGAGTGAGGTCATAAATATTTTGTGTATTTTATTTGTAAAAAGTCTAAAAATGTGGAACCCATGTGAAGTGATAGGTTTATCTTATCTTACAAGATAAACTTACATGTAAGATAAGAGTTAAGGTATGGAATATGATTCGTCAGAGTGGATTTCTTATCCTATCTTAGAGATAAGATGGATAAGCCTAGAATTTCTATAAATAAAGAGGCCACCCCCCTCATTTAGCATAGAAGGAAGTAATGAGAAATATTGTATGAGTAAGTGTGTAAAGGAAGCCATCGGTTTAAAGGTGTGTTGAAGAAGCCATTAAGAGGTGTAATTGTGAAGTTTCTCCCATAGTATTGGTGGAAGGCAAGTGAAGTCAATAACACTTAAAGTACCTCATGGGTGAGATTGTAACAATTTCATGTTAATATTATAATTTACTCTGATATTCCAGATTTATCATCATTCCTTCTTATCATAGTCTATGGTATTCTTGTGTTATGTTTGTTGTTGTGTTTCCAGATTACATCCACCAAACTAAAGGCATGTGCATTAGTAAATAATCATAGCACGAGGAGTTCTCGGTGAAGAATTATCATAGTGCCGATTGGTGATGATGACAGACCGTCTCTCGAAGTTGGGTTAGGTGGATTTCGACACTATCAAAGGATCCTATGGGATTTGGGACTCATGATAGCCTTGGTTGAGAGGTGGGATAGGTAGACATGTACATTTTTGTTTAGGATAGGGAGATGACTATCACCCTAGAGGACGTGTATCAGATTCTTAGGCTACCAATATAAGGGGAACAAATAGCTCCTATTAGTAATGATGACATATTGGTAGTTTTGACATGGCTATTTACAATCGATGTACACATTATCATATTTTATTCACATGAAGTTTCTTATGAGAAGAGATATGAGGTTGGGGTGGTTTGTAGCTGATTAATTTGCATGGTTATGATTGTAGTGTCCTGCTATGATTTTTTGGAATCAGGAGGAGCTCAGTTTCCATGGGCATAAAATGGTGTAGTAGATAATATTTTTGATCACTAGACTGTATTTTAATTTGGGACCACAATTTGGCTCAGGTTTACCATGAACTATCTGGATACGGGCGGGTAGGAGATTAAGGCCAGATTTAGGCTTCTTGCTTCACTGCTAGGCTTACAAGCATATTGATGTGATTAGGCCACCAGGGATTCCATGGGTTGTAGGAGACCGCATTCAGTTGGAGGTTGGATATTTTAGATGGCGGGACGATTAGGCCTTCAGAGACATGGGCAAGAGAGGGGTGGATTGGTATGTAGATTGACTTAAAGAGCTAGATGTTGATCATGTTAGATGATGGCCATATCAAGATTTCCCGGCTGGCCCGGTGTGGATGCAGATCTAGTGGGGATAAGGATGATGAGATGGGTGTAGGGGAGATGACCGGAGATGATAGAGGTCATTCAGTTTGATAGGGTGAGATGAAAGTTTGGAGTCATTCAGTCAATACCTCATGATCTGATTTTGTACATGAGGGAGGAGTTGGATAGAGAGTTGTTGAGTCCTACTATGACAGACCCATTGTAGGAGGAGGTTTTGCCATGGGATGATGATGACAATGTGGGAGTAGGAGTAGGATACTCTGATTAGCACACGACAACATGGGTAGTTCAGGTGGTTGAGGAGGGAGGAGAGGAGGAGATAGAGGAGATGGAGGTTGAGATTGAGGTGGCTCCATGAGGTGGTGGAGATGGAGTAGGAGAGACCGAAAGGGTGACATGTTTACGTGCCGAGTTGGATTATATTAGAGTAGAGAGGGATGCAGTCACTCAGGAGAGAGACCAAATTATTCAAGAGAGAGAACACTATCGCTAACAAATAGAGGCCTACAGCCCATTTTAGATATTTGGCTACTATCGTAGTGATAGAGTCGATTAGTGGTGTTTAAGAAGCACCATAGGGATCGGGGTAGATGACACCCTTATCATGATTGGATGGATAGGTGTTTAGTGTTGGCCACCGAGGCTAGATATTATGAGGATATTGTGATCCGTAGGCTACCTTAGACACCAAGATACCGGGATTATCTTGAGGCAGGTGGTAGGTGTAGTTGGGCCATCGAGGATTACAAGTGAGTGTAGTTCAGCCATGGAAAGAGTAGGGAGGCTAGGAGGGTGGTGATGGTAGATGTGTTTGTGTGCCATACCCGCCCTAGAGGGAAAGGACTTGAGGGCCTCAGACATTAACTTTACATATTTTGATAATATTTCTACTTTGAGGGAGGCCCTCAGAGGGCCATGATGTATTGATAAACATTTTGATTATATATGATATATGATTTTTTCATGGATTATCTTGTGTTCATTATGTGATGTGATGGATCTTAATTTGATGTGATGATGATTTTAGATTATATGTTTGTTTTATATTTGATGATGATGGTGAAATAGATGTATGATCGATGTTTATTTGGATGTGCATGTGTATGGATGATGATATAAATGTGTGATGAGGTAATATGTTTTGTGAATAAATTTGATCATGATGATTAAAATGTAAATGGGTAAGATGTGATGGAAACTAATTGAAAATGAATGTGATTAATGATAAATGTAATTTTAGATAAATGTGTTGTAAGATAGATAGATAGCATATAGGTGATTGAGATGAAGAAAGATGTGATAAAATACAAATTTGATAGGATTTAGGAAAATATGCCTCATAATGGTGGTGACCTATACATGTGAACAACACCGTGAGGAACATACGAGGAAAAGATGCCTCCAATTTCATTGAAGGTAAACAAAATAGGATCTAGGTAACTCAAAGCACATGCGACTAAAGAAGATGTTAGCAAATAACCAATGATAGTTAGTCATTTCAAAGATTATAAGGATATGATGGATGATATGATCTCATAAACATAATGTTGACATTTAAAATGAGTTTGAGATGAAACTTGTATACGGGAAGAGGATTCTCCAAAAGCGGTGTTCCCTAAACTATGCCCCAGCTCTGGGAAGGGGAAAGAGAAATTTGATCAATGCGGGAAGATTTCTTAGGATGCTGATAAAATGGAAGGATGATCAATGTGGGAAGCCTTCAAATGCCATCAGGAATAGTCATCCTTTGAGGGTATGGTATACTTTATACCATATATAGATGTAAATAATAAATGATAACCATCCTTCGAGGGATCAATCTATTTTTTTATTTTGATTTTGATTTCATGCTTTTGATTTTTTTAATCTTTTTTTTTGTTGTTTTTAACAACTTTATTTTGAGGGATCAGTCTTTTTTGAAATTTTATTTTGATTTAAGCATCCATGAATTTTGATTTTACACGGGGAGAGATGGGACTAGATAAGTAGACCACTTAGGAGGGGATAATGATGTATAAGAGACACCCTTGGACCCTTTGCATGGTTCCAATAGGTGAATAAGAAGGTGATGGATGTAATGATTGCAGAGTTCTCACCAAAGGGGAGAACCTATCCATAAGGAATATGCTACGGGAAGATCCGTGGTGCCCATATTTAAGGTCACATCTAGGAAGTGACAGAAGACCACATAGTTCCAAATCATCACAATGAGATGTGGAAGGGGATGAGATGGAGGAATGGTATAAAGACATGAATAAGGGCACATTGGTAAATCTGATAACAATATAATGGTCGCAGTGCAATGCATTGAGTGGTGCCACTTCTTGTTTACCATTAATAGAGGCCAAAAATATGCTCCCGACCCATTCTTGTGTGTAATAATGTATGGTCTTATCTAGTTAGGGGAAAACTTTCTACATTGGCTCCTTTCTAGAGTGGTGTTTTTATGATAAAGTTACAAGGCCGTCGATGTTAACGTCACATTGAAAAAGATAGGACAAATGAAAATAAGAGCAATTTTTTTCCTATTAGGAAGTGAATGGTACACGTTTAAGATGAATAAATCCCCCTATAGGGACAAGATAAATCAGGATCAAATGAGATGAGTTAAATAAGGATTTATGAGATAGGTGCCGCAATGGTAGGTTTTATATAAATCCATGGTGCTTCCAAAGGGAAACACATATATGGCCACGAAAGTGGTTGTAGGAAGAGTATGATCCAACGAATCGAGTTGGATAAGATGGGATGGTACTAAATATGAAAAGGAACTAATATTTTAACATAAAATTCCTAGAAAGAAGTCTCCTAGCATAGGAGGATGAATCAATGAAGACAAGAAGAAAGACACTAAAAATTTCAATAACAAGGGAAATATGTTCCCTCTAGCTAAAGTGATATGGGTAAGATAGTGTATATCAAAGGATCTAGATGTCAGGAGGATGGTGTATTAAGGAAAATAGTATCGATGAAGAAGGAGGACCCTCATCGATGGGAGTGATAGGAAATGATGTAGGCAGGTGAAGAGACCTAGGAAGGTGATCGGATTGAGATGCGGTAAGAGGGATCACATGTGCTAGGGATGAAGTAATGGATGGAGAAGGGGAATATTTGAGGAGGTTGTCTCACTCAATAAGATCATGTACAATGGTCTAAAGGTCCTTACAATGTTTGGTGTCATGACTCGTGGTGCGATGATAAGCACAAATGCAATAGGGGTCAAACCATGAGGGCTTCCACCAATTCAATTCAAAGGCTCTGATAGGTGGGAGCATGATGGTAGATTTCGAAACAAATTTTTGAGGAAATCCATAAATGATTCGATGTGGACATAAGGGAAGGTTTCAGAGGATGATGTGGATGGAAATGGTGAAGTTGGATGTGATCGAGTTTTGGTGGTCTAGAAGAAGACATAGTGGTGGATTATTTAGGCATGGATGGCTAGATAGTTGGAGGTATTTTTGATGAAGGGATTGGCCCTAGGAGAGAATCAGACTGTTTGGATTTAGATGGGTTGATTATTTATAATGGAGGAGGGGATCCTAAGACAGAGGGATGAGGCCCCAAGATGGAATATGTATATTTGGTCTTGATAGGAGGGATGTCAATCTTCTTGTGAGGATGCTCAAGGGATCGCTATGGGAGAATACCAAGTTTTTTAGATTTGGATTAGTGAGGAGTTCCCTTGTCCAAGATAATAATGATTTTGACAGGTAGATCAAAAGATGGGGTTTTGGTTGATGGAGGAAGTAATTTTTACATGATTTGATCCAGATAGGATGGGAATTGGTTTGATGTGGGAACGTCTAGTTATGTGGATGAGATGAGAGGATCACCTATGGTAGCCGTAAGCTGAAGTTCTCTCCAATATTTCTTAAATGATGTAGGTGGTGAAAAAGAAGAAGAGATGATGGGGATCTTTGCCACGATAGTCGATGCGATAGGAGTGGGCGAAGCATAGAAAGAGGAACTGGTATGAAATCTAAGGATGGCACAATAGGAAAATTTGGAAGAGATGTGGATGGGGAACAGGGTCCGATGTAGTGGATTGAGTAGATTCAGGCATGGGATCGATAGTAGGAATAGATGCGGGTATAGAAATAGAAAGGGTATTTGGATCATGTGGTTAATAATGTCCATGTGAGACGGTGTGAATGGTGGATCGGTTAGGGTAGGGATGGAAGAAGTATGAGTGCCAACCACATTTATTTTCGGTGTATCACAAGGCATATGGGTGGGTTAAGGAGATGTGATGGGTGTGATAACAGATGTGGATGTGGCCTTGGTAGATGTCTGGATACTAGGTGCGGATGGGGGAGATGAGAGAAGTAGGGAAATTATAAATGAGGAAATATGTGGTAGAGATGTGGGGGTTGGTACAATGCTAGGTGATATGGGCATGGGTAGAGAAATATGTGACAATGATGTCAACATAAGTGTAGTGACAGTGTGGATGTAGAGGTAGGTGCAGCTAAGGCTAATGCAAATGTGGTAAGAGTGGGACTAGTTGTAGATGAAAGAGAAGTGATGGAGGTCAAGGTGGTAGGTAGTGGGATTATGGATATATTGGATGTGAGGATAGCCCTTAAAGGGGTGGCTAGCACAATATGTAAGATAGAGGTGGATGATGAATATGGCAAAATAGATGTGAGAGAAGGTGTCGATGTATGGTGTTGATTTAGAATGTATTTGATGATGGTGGGGGATTTGGAAATGGTGTCCGAATATGTCACGTGATGAAGATGGGATTTATTAGGGGATGTAGGAGCATGGTGATAAGTACGCTCATGGTAAGATGACGAGGATGGGGTAAGAATGGGAAGATCTGATTCATAAGACTCATAAGGGATATCCCTAGGTGAGATAAATACATCGGATGACAAATATATGTCATATATTGATTGATATCTATGGAGGAGGAAGTCATAGATGGCGTTCTCATGAGGAATATTCATAAGTGAAGTAGGTATGGTGATTCCATGATCTGGGAAGAGCATGAGGAAATGAAGACACAAATGGTGGGGTAGAAACATGGATGGTGTAAGGTGATGGGGATAAAGGTGATGGGGGTAAAACAAGGGATAGTGATCAATGTGATCAAGAAGCAAAGGGTTTGTGTTAGAGATAACCATAGATGGGATTGGAAGAAGGTCTAGAAGCAACCAATGTTCTGGATGGGGTCATGGTAGACTGCTGAGAAATACCAAAATAAAATTTTGGTTCCATTATTAAACAGACAAAATAAGAAAATAATTCCTTTAATGTTTTGATTAAGAATGTGAAAAGAAAAAGGGAGATGGATAACGAAGGACCTAGAAGAATCCGATCTATGTTTTTTTTCAGGTAGGTTATGGATGGGAAATTTCTAAGGCATCTTCCTGTTGGGTGATCAAATCCCAAACAATCTATCGAGAAAATGAAATGTTTTGATGTGTGATATTATTTTTGTAGTTTAAGGTTGTGTGTGATAAGATGTGTGATGCAAAATATTAAACCCCTACTTAAGTTATGTGGGAAAGAAGGATGCAAAAATAATATTCTTTTTAAGCCAAAATGAAATGTGATGTTGGATGAAGACATAAACAAGAATGGGAAATTACAATGCAAAAAGGAGTAAATAGGGAAAAAGTGGAATACTTGGATAACACTTTTCCTATTTATCTACACTTCTCGAGTGATGAGTGATCCAAGCCACAAACCAAACATGAAAAAACAATAAAGAAAAGCCTCACACTATAGTGTTAGTAGGAAAAAGTAAAATATAGAAAGAAAGAAACCACCTAAAGGGTGGTCCTACCGAGTGTGTCAGGAATGTTGTCCAATTTTCTCGTTCATTAATCAAATTAATGTACTAGCTACAAAATAAATTAACAAATCAGAAAGGATAGAGGGCTTATGTTACCTTGGATGTGATACGGGTGTTGAATGACAGATCTTCATTTGTGAGATCAGTAAATAAGATAAAATAAAAACAAGATTTTAATTAGATAAATATATGCAGGGGCTACCTAACTAGGAGGATCGAAGAAGCTTTTGACTTCCTTGGTGGATGTCAACCCCGTTTGTTTAGAAAGGATGAAATAAAAAAAGTGTTATAAATAACATGCGAAACATTGGCAATACTAAATCTGAAAACTGATTAAGATGGATTTAAAGCTGATTTGATTGAAATGACTGTAAAATAAGTGTTACTTGGCCTAAGTTGGTGACAACCCAGTTGCGGAACAACAGTCGATGGTGACCTAGGAGGATGGATATGAAGTTTTGGGTGAAATATACAGACTTGCAAGGTTTGAGAGTGATCCATAAGCGATAAGAACTTGTAACTATTTTCAGAGGATCTAAAGGTGAAAAGAAAAAGTAGGAAGGTAGGATAAAGAATGAAAAAAGTAGTTGGGACAGATTATTGTATAAACAAGGCTCTAGTCAATGGTGATCAAGGGGGATCGGTGACGACTATAGTAGGAAAATGTAAAGCCGAGGATGATGAGATGAAAATGATGACTGTAAGAAAAAGGAGATGTGGGAGAGGGTTTTGAATGTTTCTAAAGCTTCTTTATTCTTGCAAGATTGTAGAATTAAATCATATACGATAATATGATAAAGATAGAGAAACACATATTATAATGATAAGAATATCTCACGAATAATGATCATGAGCGATGCAAGTAAGCTGAAGGGATGTGTAAGAGGTTTGTGGATGTCTCAGGACTACTCAGGCACGAGGAGGGATGCATGCATCTAATTTCTACTTGATTGATTGATTTTCGATGCATAATGGAAAGAAAACACTTATTTTAAAGAGGTTCAATAGCAAGAACTGTGTGGGTCATCACCGATCATAGGGAAAATTTCTCTAATGGGCATGATTTTCGCTTTGTGCTTTTTTTTAAAGGATTGGATGAATGCTTTAAATCATGTAGGTAGGATTAAGTTACTTGGGGATGAATTTAAGTTGGTTAGGGCATAAAAATAGATAGGGTAAAAGATAGAAAAGCAAGGTGATGTGTGTGTAGGATAAAAGCATCCTAATTAGAAGGTTGGTTAGGGCAATGAGACAATGATTAATTAATTAACATGAATTAATTAATTAATAAAGATAGGATAATTGGGCATGTGAAATATTAAAAATTATTAATTAATTAATAAGGATTATGATGGGAATTTAATTACATAAGGGAGATATCCAACGAATGTAATGGTGTAACGGTTCTTGGGTCTCCTAGTAATTGGGAGGTTCAAGGTTCAAATCTCGGCTCCGTGTTAAGGCGGCCTACTACTGATGGTTTGGATACCCTGGTGATAGGGTACCACGATAATGTGGTTTAATCCGTGGGCTAGCCAAGAGCTTAAACTTCCATCCTTAGATGGTTCCATGGCCGGTGTGGGTTGGTGATGCCACAAAGGGCTAGGGCCCTCTCCCTAGGTAACCTCAACAAAAAAATTAAATAAGGGGGATGATTGAATAAATGAGTAAATATGTGCACATGGGTGAATGAAGGCAAGATACCAAATTTTTGGTGACTACATGATCTACTCTCACCGGGTGAGTATCGCCTCCTCGCCCTCAATGCTCTTCCCATGCCTAATCAACTTGGTAGACCCAATAAAGCTCCAATTTATCAACCTGATGTCGAGGATATCATTTTTTTGGACCACATCATCTTTAAACCAATATCATCTATGGTGATGTTGATCGACATTCTTCTCACATTGACCCTAAACCACACATAAAGCCTTACACTAATGGATTTGGATTCCTTTATAACAAATACTTTACCTACACTTATCTCTATCATTGCACATGGAAAGGATTTGGAATGGGGTGTTATGAACAAAGGCATGCATGATCTTATCATTGACTAATCTTACAAGCCCCATGAGAAGTTCAGATTGGGTTTCAAGGAAATACCCACCAAATCCCTCGAATCTTCTTCATATTTATCTCTTATGCACATAGATCCTCCATCTTGTCCATCCCACGAGCCTATGGATAAGGATGAGATCGTGTCCATTTCCTTTATATTTTTTTAAATATCCACCATCACTTTGGGAATGGTCACTTATCAGTGTGAAGGTAAAACTAGGTCCCTCCCCATTCGATTTCTTGATATGGTAGAATAAAATTCCTCTACTATTAACATTCTTCAATGCACCGATAACAACTCTATCCTTTCCTACATGGGGATAAAATATTTATATATTCATAAGACCTTACCACTAGAAACGTCCACCCTTCTCAATGAATCCACCATTGACATCAACATAGGGACTCCACAAGATTTCTGCATCCTCAAAATGGGTCAGTCCCTTGGTCTGGAAGAGCTTGAGTCTTTCACCGCATTCCTTTCTATACATATCCAAGCATTCACATGGTCATACGCCGACATGTCAGGCCTTGATCCTTCTATTTTTGTTCACAAAATTGTGATTTCTCCCGATGCTAAGTCAGTTAAGTAGAAGCTTCACTACATGCATCCTCGCGTTGCTCTTCTTGTGAAAGAAGAATTGTAATGCCTCCTTTCATATAACTTCATCATTCCCATATACTATCCGCAATGGGTCTCTAAGATTGTACCCATTGTAAAATATTTTGGAAATCTTCGTATTTGTATAGATTTCTGAGATCTAAATCTTGCTTTCCCTAAAGATAAATTTCCTCTTCCTAACATCGATTGGCTCATTGTCCTTACCACGGTACACAATATGCTCTCTCTTATGGATGGTTTCTCTAGTTATAATGAAATCCTCTTTTCACTAGAAGACCAACATAAGACCTCTTTCACCACTCCTTGAGGTAATTTTTGCTATCGTGTCATGCCATTTGGTTTAAAAAATGCTGAAGCCACATATCAATGGGCCATGACTTAAATTTTTCATGATCTCATCCATAATATAGTAGAGGACTATTTCAATGACCTCTTGGGTAAATCCAAGCATCGACGAGATCATCTTTTCATCCTTGAAGTTCTCTTTGAGCACCTTATCTATTTCTTCCTCCATCTTAATCAAGCCAAGTGTGTTTTAGGGACCTTAACTAGCACACTCCTTGGATTTATAATTTTTATTATGAGTATTGATGTTGACATCACCAAAATCAAATGCATCCTTGATATTCCCCTACCTTCTAATCTAAAACAACTTTGCATTCTTCAGTAGCCGACTTCAATCAATTTTTCATTTCATCTCGCAACTTTTGGACCGTTACAACCTTTTCATCACCTTCTTTGCAAAGAAATTGACTTTAATTAGGATGATAATTAAAAAAATCCTTTAAATACCTAAAGAATTATCTCCTATCCCCACCTATTCTTACACTTCCACATGAGGGAGTCTTTCTATCTCTATGTATCTCGCCACTGTCATGCTCTAGGTGCCATGTTGGCACCTTGCAATGACCAGGTAGGGAGAAAGTTATATATTATATCAGCCACACCCTTCATGATGATGAGAATCACTACACTAAATTTAAAAAGTTGTGTCACGCTCTTTTCTTTTCCACTTATAAACTTCACCACTATCTTCTTAATCATAAAACCTAAGTCATCATTAACTTTCATCTTCTCAAAACCATGTACTCTAAGCCTTATCATAATGATTACATCACTCGACGACTCATGCTCATGACTGATTTTGACGTAGATTTCATCTCTTAGAAACCAATCATGGGGAAAGATATCACCAACCAGATTATCGAAGCCCCTCTTCCTGATAACCATATTCCTCATGAGAAATTTCCAAATGAATCTATCAACACTATCGATTATGAGTTCTCTCCTCTCAAAATGACACTTTTCTTCGATGGATCCAAGTATCAACAAGGGGAACACACATGAGTCATTCTCATTCCTCCTTGGGAAACTCCTATTCCTTTTTCTTATAAACTTAACTTTGAGTGCATTGACAACATGGCTGAGTATGAATCCCTTATCTTAGGTCTTCAAACTTATCATGCTCAAAGTCCAAATCCTTAATATTTAGGATTACTCTCAACTTATCATCAACCAAATCAAAGGAACATATCAATGTAAAAATGATGTCCATTCGAAGTATAAAGAAATCATCGACTTTCTTCTCAAGGCCTTTGATTTCTACACCCTCCAAACCATCCCTCACTCTTATGATTATTTTGTAGATACCATAACATCTCTCATCCCTTGGACTACGAAAGAGGTTAAGCTCTCCGTTGTTTTTTATCGTATTGATAAGACATCTCATGTTGGTAAGCTTTCTCTCATTAACCTTGTTGAATCCAATCAATCTAATCTCTAGTATTCTCAAATATTTTATTTTCTATCTCACTCTACCATCCCCTCCAACCTCTTTAAGAATGGTAAAAGGTCATTTCTTCAATGCGCTAATCGCTACATAATTCTTGATCATGAAAGTGTTTGATATAACAGATCATCAATACAAAAGGATAGAAGAATTAAGGAATGGGAAAAGGTAGAATAGCACTCTCAGGAAATATAGATAACAAAATAATTCCTTACACATGCCAGAATGGAATCATATAGAAAAATAATCATTTGCATTAAAACCACAAGATGTTATTTCACAGACACAAAGTTCCAGAGATGACATCCACAAGAATACAAAGCTTCTTGAAGTAAAATAGATTAATGATTCAATAAATTTTAATAGATAGAAAGGAAAGAACAAGAACAGATAGAAACAGAAAGAGAGATCTTCTTGTATTGATAGCTTTTTACTCCTTTACACTTTCAAAAAATAACTAGAGTTCCACCCCTGAAAATGGCATAGAGAGCCCATTATATAGCTTACAAATTGGTTACACTTGGTAACCATTTCTTTTAACTAAAATATTAATTAAGGAAGTGCTCGACACAATGTCCTTAATTAGTTTACAATGAGCTCGATTCTAGGAAAAGAAGGAGAAAAGGAGAAACTAGGAGAGAAAACATCCGCTTATTGTTGAGGAGGGCCCATTGACTTGAGAATCCATTTCCTAAATATTTTTAATGCCTCAACTATCTCCCTACCTCATGGGATTGATGTGTTGGTAGTGGCATGAGACCAAGTGCCTAGACATTTCTCCATGTCCTTATCAAACTTGGTATGTTCTAGGTATTCTTTATTAGCCTCTTCAATGGCAGATTGAAGAGAGAAAATATCCTTTATCTTCTCTTTGGTAATCAATTCTTCTTTGAATAGGTCTTCTTTGACAAATGTCCTAAACTGAGTTTTAATCTCTTGAAGAGAGAAAGGAACACCTGAAATTTCATCATGAAGATGACAATGAATATCCTTAAAGGTAGATGCAACACAAGTCTTGAAAGATTCTCCCTTTTGCCAACTATTTCTCAATTCTCCCAAGGCTTCTTCTAGAACTTTTATTTTCCATTCAACACTGAACACCCATGACCCTGACAAGTTGTCCTTGGCATCATCAAAAAATTTACTGGCCAACAATATCTTTTCATCATCCTGTCCCATCAGGTGAAGATCTATGATGCAACTACTCCAAAGCTTCAGTTCTTTGTCCATAGTTCTAATAGAGGAGGATTTTTTTTTGTTGCAGTTGGCCACCTTCTCATTGATTTTGAAGGCTTCTACAATGAAGTTCAAGCCTGCAATGGTCATGTCATCAACCATGGCTTCCATAGCCCTTCCATAAGTGGAATATCTGTGTATATCCTTGATACTGAACCTCATCCTGACTGAGAATCATAGGAGGTGGAAGGGCAGCCAGTGGAGCAGGATCCAAAACCTTATCTTTAGCCAATAATGACTTGATGAAGTTGGAAAGAACTTGATTTTGTTCTTCCAACTGTTCTATAGTTTTTTACCCTTTTCCACTCTCTCAATAACCTTGGTTACTATTTCTTGGAGGTTATGTACCTCACTCTTAGGAGTAGATTCTCCCATTGGAATTCTAGAAAGTTCAGGTCAGAGGCTAATAGATCTTGCTCTGCCTTATCAACCTTAGGCTTTGCAACCTCTAGAAATTGTTGGCCTTGAGCATCTGTCACTATTCTTGAAGTTGTTTTAGCTCTCTTTGTTGGAGGAGGAGGAGTAGTACCTAACAAAAGCTACCACAACATCAAAATTTGGCCCTGTCAAATGGGAAGAAGGTTTTCTCTTCCTGCTATCAACCAAGGGTTGCACCCATGCAAAAAAGTAGAAGAAGAAGAAGAAGGGACAAGAGGTCCAAGAGCAAGTGAACCCATGGCACTTAAGGTATTCACCACTGTTGCCTCCAAGTAAAGAGGTGAGTGAGGCATCTGGAGCTTCTTGTGCAGAGGAATCTATGGTACTAGGAGGTTTAGTGCTAGGCACCTCCTTCTCATCTTCTACTGTAACTTCTGAAGTTCCTGTAGGGTTTGGTACTTCACCATCATCACTTTCACTGAGAACAATAATGTTCTCTAGCCCTGAAGGCAATCCTGAATGCTCTAGAAGGGGTTCTTCCTCAATTGGCTCTTGTTTAACCTCTTTTATCTTCTTTTGGTACACTTGAGTAGAAGAAGAGGGAGTAGATGATTCAGGTTCTTTAATTGAGGAAGGAGGAGGGGTTTGTATAGGTACCTCTGTGTTGGGTGTATGTGTTTCCTTCCTAGGTGTTGAAGTATCTCTGGAAGAAGATCCACTTTGATTCTTCTTAAGCTCTCGAACCTTCTGTCAAACCAAACTTTGGTTCTTACAAGGACAGGGGTCAAAATCTCAACCAAGTCATCCTTCTCCTTCTTGTACCAATCCAGATCTTCCAAAGGAGTATGTTTGATTGATGTCTCATATTCAAAAGACTGCAAGTCTTCATCATCATCCTGGAACCCTTCAAGAATTTGATAGAGATTGAGCTCTTTAATCAGTTGCAGAGAGAGTCTGCCATAGTGCCTCCGCCTTGCTTCAAAATCATCTACACAATCAGCCCAAGTAATCCTCAGTATCTGGCCTGTGATGATAATTTATTCTGAGGTTCTGATCAATGAACTTCTTCAAATCAAAACAAGTCCTAGGCCTGAAAAAGTGGACAAAGTGATGGGAGCAAGGGCCCTTTCTATATTTTGGGCATCCAAGGTTGTTTTACATGTATAGTTTCCCAAAGAAATAGGGAAGTGCAGACCAGAGATTTTCTTGTCCCTGCAGGTTCTATGCAATTTATCCAATTGCCTGCACACTTCAATTAGAGCCATCTTGTCATTACAAAACATGGGGAGCTTGAGAGGTGTGTTTTCATAACCAACCAACCTGATATATGAAAACCTCCTGAATTGAATGAAGAAAGCTCCATACTTAGCTATCAGGTTCATGGCTTCATCAGAAAACCTCCTAGCAGTATCACCTTCTAAAAGCCTTACAATATACATGGTAAAGGCATCATTAACTCTCTTTGAAATTGTGTTGCTAGTTTCAAGGGTAAATTGAGGGCAATATGCATAAATGGGCTCATCCTTCTGGCCCTCCATGTATGTGAATCCAAACCACTACCGGGATGCTGCTAGGGAATACATGAGATAAGAAGTCATATAGAACTTCTTAGTCTACTACACATTAGACAATTGCTCGGTCAAATTCATGCAAATGATTTCTGCCCAATTTATGTTCTGATTACCTTCGCAGATGATGTTGATGAAAGGGCACATCCAGAAGTGAAATTCATTGGTAGAGGGAAATCCCATGACACGAGCTAGAAAAATGATGAAATCAGACAACTCTTCATTGAAATCAACCCTAAATAACACCTTGGAAAGTTGGGATGCTCCCTTCTTAGGGTTCTTCAACCATGATTTTTCTATTCTTGCCTTATATTTTTCACTGTCCTACTCGAACAAGGGTCGAGCTTGAGCTTGAGTGAGAATGATGGAGTCTTCAGTCTCTGGAATGCATAGGGCAGCAAAGTAATGGGCAAGCAAACATCTAGTTTGGCAATCAGCTCCCCATGCACATTAGTCAATTCTTTGGTGTCGAGTTAAAATGAGCTCCACAGTGAGCACGGTGTCGGCACATTGTATAGAGATAGGGAAACCAGCCGCATAAGCAAGTCCACTGTCATTGATCATTTGTGCCATGGGGGAAGATTAGGGCAAGTCAATCTATTCCAAAAATCCCCAAAATCAAGTGCCGAACCTCACTATCCCCGATATCGGGAACAAAGGTCTCAAGAGGTGATACATGTTCTTGGCCTTGGAATTTGATCTTCATGTTTGCAATGCACAGAGGAAAACCTTCAAGGATCGAGTTCAAAAAAAATGCAAAGGGAGCAGGAGCATGAGAAAATGACCTTAATTGCAGGATTTGAGCAAATGATGGCAAGTGAGCAATGTGTCAAATGCATAGAGGATAGTCCCATTAAATAGCCATTTAGGAGAGAGAAGGTCATTAAATGTGCATTAAATTCATATTACACCGACTCAAAAAGATAAGAATCGGGAAGAGTGGAAAAAAAACTGGCCCGGATGGTCTTTGGTACATTTGGGACATGAGGGACGTGAAGACGTGATCCGACCGATGCGGGTGATGTGGGTCAAATGTGGGCCAAATGAGCACGGGTGGTCCAAAAACTTGGAAATGTGAGGGATGAGGGATGTGAAGATTGATCGGCCGATGTGCATGATGTGGGAAAAGTGGGGACAGAAGGCATAGATGCTTTTGGGACAGATGGGACAAAAGTACGTGAAGGACCCGAATGGGTGATGAGGTGATGAAAGTTAAAGGGGAAAGAGAGCCCGGGTGAACTTGGGACAAATGGGCAAAAAGTTTCGACATAACTGAAAGTTAAAGAATTTTGGGGAATGTGGCTGATCGGGGAACAGAAGGCCCGAAGCAGAACTTGGGACATGAGGGACAAAAATGTCGAAAGACCCACAAATCACCAAAATAACTCCAAAAAATGTGAATTTTTACTATCTCCTCAACTTTTCACTTCACTAGAACATCACTAAAGAGTGTCAACTCAAAATTTTCAATTTTTGACTTTCAAAAGAGGGGAAATTTTGAGAGGACAACAATTGGCTCTTTCTGGGGATGACTTGGCTAGATCAGAAGAATGAGACAAGGCAAGAACTCTAGAAAACCTAGGGGAAGAAGACCAAGTGCCTAATCCATTGGGCCACAGAGTCAAAAGGAAAACCAATACAGAAGACAACACACAAACAAGAAAAAACACACCACAAACAGAAATAGGGAGAAGCAAACACACACTATACATAATATACAAAGAGACTTCCTATTCACCTAGGACTTGAACAATTTTAGGTACTACCCACTATAAGGAAGTGGGAGAGAGGAACCATCCATGTAATCAAGATAGAAAGAATTTTCACCAGCAAAATGCCTGATTTTGAAAGGACCGAGCCAAAGAGAATCAAACTTACCATGGCTTCCTCGAGGCTCATGTCTTTTATCCCACAACAAAACAATGTCTCCAACTTGGAAATTTCTTGGACCTAGCCTTCTTGTCAAACAAATATTTTACCTTCTGCTGGTGGGAAGATATTCTATCAACAACCTGCAGCCTGTCTTCATTCAACTTATGAAGATACATGATCCTTTTGTCTAAAGAATCATTGAAACTAGTGTCTTCAATGGCCTTCATTAAGTACAAAGCTGGTAGCTCCACTATCACTGGTAATTGGGCTTCCACACCATACACCACTTGAAAAGGGGACATCCCAATAGCTCTTTTAGGTGTAATCCTATCTACCCAAAGAGCATCATAGAGTTTCTTGTGCTAGTTCCTCTGAGATTCATTAACCAGTTTCCTTACTATAGCCACCAGATTCTTGTTTGTTGATTATGCCTATCCATTCCCTTGAGGATAGTAATCTGAAGAGTGAGCAAGGGAAATGCCATATCCATAATAGAAATCCATCATCTCAGCAGAAGAAAAATTTGAAGCATTATCAGTCACAATCTTGTTTGGCACTCCAAACCTTACCAAGATGTTTTCTTTGATAAAATTACATACCACTTCAGAAGTGGTACTTTTACTGGAATGGCTTCTACCCACTTAGTGAAATAATATGTGGTAGTCAACACATGAGTATGTCCCTACACTTGAAGATGGGTTGAGTGTTCCAATGAAATCTAAACCCCATTATTGAAAGGGTTCTTCAATTACAACTGGTTTAAGTGGCAAGGCAGCCAACTTGGGTCTTCCCACAAAGGTTTGACAAGCTTCACATTTATCAACCCATTTTGATGCATCTTTAAACAAAGTAGGCCAATAGTATCAACATGAAGAATCTTGTGAGTAGTAACAATAGATGAGTAATGACCTCCACATGCTTGATCATGGAAAGCTGAGAAAAGCTTCTTCTATTGTTCTTTGTCAACACATTTCAGAAATCTTCCATCCACTCCATGTTTGAACAAAGCATTCTCCCACAACACGTATTGTGTTGATCTTAGCTTGATAGCTCTCTTCTCTTTGGTAGTCAAGTGAGAGGGACACTCCCCATAGGTGAGAAAATGAGTGATATCAGCATACCATTCATCAGTTGAGCTGAGAAATAGAACAATAGGAACATCAACCTCATCCTTAGGTAATTCATGACCAGCTCCTTCAGCAATGAGTTCACACAAGCCTTTACCCCAAACTAGTTTGGTTGGTCTGATGTCAATATCATATTCTTGAACCTTTTCTACCCAGTTTCCTCTCTTAGTTCCAAATTCTTGCTTATGTAAGAATAGACTTGATGGTTGTATCAAGCACAAGCACCACAGAGTGAGAGTTAAGAATATAAAATCAAAACTGCTTGACAACTTTAACCACTGCAAAAGCATGTTTCTCCATCATGGTGTATTTCAACTCATGATTTTTAAGAATGTAGCTCATGAATGCAATTGGGAGCTCATGATCATCAGAATCTTTTGGGTCAATACAACAGCTAGGGTGCTTTCTGTGGCATAGCAATAAATAATAAAATCTTTACTAAAATCTGGACATGCTAAGATAGGAGTCCTAGCAATAGCCTTTTTAATACCTTCAAATGCTTCTTTCCCTTCAGAGGACCAGCCAAATGTTTTTTTCCTTTCATCATTTGGGAGATATTCAAAGTTAGCTCTACAAAATCAGGAATGAATCTTCTCAGGAAGTTGATCTTACCAAAGAAAGAATGCACTCCCTTCTTACTTGTGGGAAGAGGAATCTGTTGAATAGCTTGAACTCATTCAGGATCGATTTTGATTCCATCTTTAGAGACAACATGCCCCAAAAATTTTCCCTCCGTGACACAAAAGATAGATTTCTTGGGATTCAAAGAGACCCCATGTTCTCTGCACTTCAAGAGAACTATTTCAGATGTTGAAAATGATCTGCTCTAGTTTTGGAAAACACAGTTAGGTCATCTAGATACACAACAATACATTTTCCTTTCAAGCTTCCAAAATCCAAGTCCATAGCCCTTTGAAAAGTGGCACCATGACATTAATGAGTCCAAAAGGCATCCTCTTGTAGGAAAAAGTACCCTGGGGGTGGTGAAGGTAGTCTTGTGTTGATCTGTGGTATTAACTTCCACTTGATTATACCCTGAGAAGCCATCAAGCATGGACAACATTTCAGACCCTGTAATAGCTTGCAAAACTTGATCCATCATGGGTAGAGGATAGTTGTCCTTCAAAGAAGCCTGATTCAGATTCTGAAGTCAACATGAGATATGAATCTCACCATTTTTCTTCCTGATAGGTACAATGTTGGCAATCCATGTCGAATGGTGAATGGGGAAGATAATTTTGGCTTTCAATAATTTTTGTATTTCCTGAAAAATGGTATCAACAATCTTTGGATTGTATTGCCTTTGCTTTTTCTTGAAAGGTTTAATCCTAGGTTTGAGAGGAATGAAATGTTGCATTTCTTTGGGTTGGAAAGCTTTTAGATCATCATATGAATATGCAAGAACATCCATATACTTCTTCAAGAGGTTTACTACCTTCTTCTTTTCTTCTTGAGTACAACACTTTCCAATGTTCACCATTTTGGGGTCAGCAGAGCTCCCAATGTTAATCTTTTCATACTCAGCAGATTTTACACACTCTTGTAGAAGCTTTAGACTTAACATACCTATCATGTTTATCAAACAATTCCTCCAAACTCACCAGCCCTTTAGGAATCTTGTTACCTTTGAGTTTGATGCACCCATCTTGATCTGTCTCCTCTTTGACACCCTCCTCATTGGAAGATACACTCTCACGAGGAAAATTGTCACTTCCTTCAAAGTACAATTGTTCAAAGTTATCCCTGAGCTCCAAGAAAGAAAGAAAATGTTGATCATCATTGAAAACTTTCCAATTACTTGCATTATCAGGCACACTTGGCCTATGGATCATTTCAATGGTGAATTTATCTTGAGAGAAATCAGGTGAGGTATCAGCAATGATCCTGAAATAGCTAGTGAATCAGCCCTAGTGTTCTTTTCTCTTGGCACTACTTTGATGGAGAAGGCATCAAGAAATTCAATAGAATCCCAAACTAGATTTTTGTAATGCTTCAACCTTCTATTCTTTACTTGAAAAAGGTCTCTGACTTGTTTAACAACTAGTTCTGCATCTCCACGAGCCAAAAGATTCTTCACACCTTTTTCTTTTGCCACATTAAGTCCAAGGATGAGGGCTTCATACTCTGTTGTATTATTGGTATTCTCAAACTGAAGTTTGAAAGAGAAAGGGTAAAACTTTCCTTCTAGAGACATCAACACCATGCCAACTCCAGAACCAAGCTGAGGAGCAAGCTTCCATCAAATTCTAGATTCCAAACACCATTAGGATCATGAAGTACTTCTTTGGGAAGTTTAGTTTCCTCCAGGAGACATAATCATATAGTTACCATGTCCAATATCTTCATAGAGTATTTGTGCTTTGGGATCATCCATTTTTTGCACAATATACTTAGATTGCTTCTCAGGCAACAACTTCTTCATTTTTCCATTGACTGGTATAAGGGCATGTGACCAATCCATTTGAATCTCTCCTCCCACATCTTTACAAAAATTCCTACTTAACAACATACCATATGAAGGAGGGATATCTGCTACTACCAAGAATAGTAGCCAAAACCTTTTTCTCAGGTAAGGCAACAAAAGCTACTGTGCATCTTTAATCCTTCCCACCAAAGGCACCTCCCTACTCTCCATAGAATAACATGAACCAATAGTGTGTGAGGGTGAGACCCAAAGCATGAGCCACTTTGGTAGGCATTACATTATCTGATGCTCCTGAATCTATGACACAGTTGCTAAGTTTATGGCCTGCTATAAGAAGAGTCACATAAAAAGGTTTGATTTTCTCATTAGATGTGGTGACTGTAGCCACAAGATTTGGTTGGGGTGTGGAGGATGGAGTAGGTAAAAGGCCTTTAGAGGTAGTTTTGGAATGGGAATTGACAAAGTGGACCATTTTGGCAAAGGCTTTAGGGTGGGTTTGATAATACTCAGCCTCTGAAATTTGAACTTTTGTTTTCTTAAGATGGTCAATGATATCAAAAGATCCAGAGATGGATGGGGAATCATCACTAGGAATTTTAGGCTTATCAAGTTTTGAAGCTAGAGAAAAATAAGTTTTAGAAGTAGAAATAGGAGAAGGATTATCAGTACTGACCTTTTGTGTGGATGCAGTGGGAATAGGAGATCCTCTTCTTGCCACAACTGGGATAGTTGTGGAATACTCTTTAGCTTTCTTGATGGGCTGCATCACTTTTTCCTTCTTATTGGTCTATTCTCATGTCATAACAACATATGACTCACTATTCATATCTACTACTACTTCATCATAATCATCTTCTTCATCAACACCCTCAGTAGTGAGAAAATTGACTTGAGATCCATCAAGTTCTTCCAATTCCTCCTTATCCTCTCTCTAGATTCTTCAAATTCTTCATTAGTTTCTTCCTCAGGTTCCTCAACTTCACAAGTTGCATTGATAGGGACCTTGATGGGTGGTCCCTCGATTTCCAACCTTGTCTGAGAAGAGGGAAAATGGTTCTTGGGTTGGAAGTTTCTTCTTGGGACATCTTGATAAGGAGCATGTTGAGCCAATTGTTTCTTGATAGCAATGAGGTCATTGGCCAATTTTTGTACTAAGGGATCTGCATTAGCTCCAGAAGTTTGAAGAAGAAGAAACAGATGCTTTAGACTTGGAAGGATCTCTTTTCAACTTGCCAGACATGATCAGGTCATCCTCAACACTAATGGCTAATCTTTGATCCTCATCCAATGTTGCAAGATTAGCTCTCCTCAATGCATAGCTTACCTCAGGAAATTGAGCATTTAGGAAAAAACATTTTTGAATCTGGTCCATGGGCCGGGTGTCCAGTGGGATCTTATTAATCAACTTATTGAACCTAGCCACAAACTCTCTCATAGGCTCTTGTGGTTCTTTCTTGATTTGAGAAATCTGTGCTAGCAGAGCATGCACATCTTCTATGGGTTTAAAATGGTTCTCAAATCTTGTCCTCATAGTAGTCCAATTGGTAATGGCCCCAGCAGGAAGGTGATAGAACCAATCTGCTGCATTATCTTGCAAAGTCTCTACAAAAATCCTCACCGAGACATCTTCATGCTCAACACCAAGGACTCCACATGCAACTATGAAGGCTGCAATATGTTCATCTGGGTGCACTTTACCATCACCTTTGAACTTGGGAAAGTTCTTTTGTTACCCCTGGGTAACTCATGCAAAGGCTGAGGAAGGGAAAGAGGCCCAACATGGTGGCCCCAAGGTAATGGAACTACCATCCTTGGAAAGACTGCTTGAAGAGGAACTAAAACACCAACAAGAATTAAAGCATGAAGATTAGGGCTGAGTTGCTCTTGAGGAATACTACTTCCAAGAGTTCTATCTTCAACAGGGGTGTGCTTGTGGAATGAGCTCTTCTATTTCTTCTTGTTGAAGGAAGAGGAAAACCTTGCTGCTCTAGGAGATGAAACTGAGAATCTTCAATACCAAGGGCTCTCCTACCATGAGTAAATCTTAGAGTCACCAGATCAAAGAATGATCAAGAAATTGTTCATAAACTGGAATCCATCAAAAATGAATCCCCAATAGAGTCACCAAAAATTGTTGGTTGTCAAATAAGGACTTTATTGAAAACAACAGTTAGGGGACAAAATCCCTCCTCTTTAATGGGAGAGGTTCCCTTATTTAAAGGCAAAAACCTATTTACAAATGTACAATGTTTAGTTTTAAAGAGGAACTCTGATATCATGAAAGTGTTTGATATAACAGATCATCAATACAAAAGGATAGAAGAATTAAGGAATGGGAAAAGGTAGAATAGCACTCTCAAGAAATATAGATAACAAAATAATTCCTTACACATGCCAGAATGGAATCATATAGAACATAATCATTTGCATTAAAACCACAAGATGTTATTTCATGACACAAAGTTCTAGAGATGACATCCACAAGAATACAAAGCTTCTTGAAGTAAAATAGATTAATGATTCAATAACTTTTAATAGATAGAAAGGAAAGAACAAGAATAGATAGAAACAAAAAGAGAGATCTTCTTGTATTGATAGCTTTTTACTCCTTTACACTTTCAAAAATAACCAGAGTTCCAGCCCCTGAAAATGGCATAGAGAGCCCATTATATAGCTTACAAATTGGTTACACTTGGTAACCATTTCTTTTAACTAAAATATTAATTAAGGAAGTGCTCAACACAATGTCCTTAATTAGTTTACAATGAGCTCGATTCTAGGAAAAGAAGGAGAAAAGGAGAAACTAGGAGAGAAAACATCCGCTTATTGTTGAGGAGGGCCCACCGACTTGAGAATCCATTGCCTGAATATTTTTAATGCCTCAGCTATCTCCCTGCCTCGTGGGATTGATGTGTTGGTAGTGGCGTGAGACCAAGTGCCTAGACATTTCTCCATGTCCTTATCAAACTTGGTATGTTCCAGGTATTCTTTATTAGCCTCTTCAATGGTAGATTGAAGAGAGAAAATATCCTTTATCTTCTCTTTGGTAATCAATTCTTCTTTGAACAGTCTTCTTTGAAAATGTCTCTGAACTGAGTTTTAATCTCTTAAAGAGAGAAAGGAACACCTGAAATTTCATCATGAAGATGACAATGAATATCCTTAAAGGTAGATGCAACACAAGTCTTGAAAGATTCTCCCTTCTGCCAACTGTTTCTCAATTCTCCCAAGGCTTCTTCCAGAACTTTTATTTTCCATTCAACACTGAACACCCATGACCCTGACAAGTTGTCCTTGGCATCATCAAAAACTTTATTGGCCAACAATATCTTTTCATCATCCTGTCCCATCAGGTGAAGATCTATGATGCAACTACTCCAAAGCTTCAGTTCTTTGTCCATAGTTCTAATAGAGGAGGAGAGTTTTTGTTGCAGGTTGGCCACCTTCTCATTGAGTTTGAAGGCCTCTACAATGAAGTTCAAGCCTGCAATGGTCATGTCATCAACCATGGCTTCCATAGCCCTTCCATAAGTGGAATATCTATGTATATCCTTGATACTCTGAACCTCATCCTGACTGAGAATCATAGGAGGTGGAAGGGAAGCCAGTGGAGCAGGATCCAAAACCTTATCTTTAGCCAATAATGACTTGATGAAGTTGGAAAGAACTTGATTTTGTTCTTCCAACTGTTCTATAGTTTGTTTACCCTTTTCCACTCTCTCAATAACCTTGGTTATTGTTTCTTGGAGGTTATGTACCTCACTCTCAGGAGTAGATTCTCCCATTGGAATTCTAGAAAGTTCAGTCGAGGAGGCTAATAGATCTTGCTCTGCCTTATCAACCTTAGGCTTTGCAACCTCTAGAAATTGTTGGCCTTGAGCATCTATCACTATTCTTGAAGTTGTTTTAGCTCTCTTTTTGGAGGAGGAGGAGTAGTACCTAACAAAGCTGCCACAACATCAAAATTTGGCCCTGTCAAATGGGAAGAAGGTTTTTTCTTCGTTATCAACCAAGGGTTACACCCATGCAAAAGTAGAAGAAGAAGAAGAAGAAGGGACAAGAGGTCCAAGAGCAAGTGAACCCATGGCACTTAAGGTATTCACCATTTGTTGCCTCAAAAAAGAGGTGAGTGAGGCATCTGGAGCTTCTTGTGCAGAGGAATCTGTGGTACTAGGAGGAGTTCAAGTGCTAGGCACCTCCTTCTCATCTTCTACTAGTAACTTCTAAAGTTCCTGTGTAGGTTTGGTACTTCACCATCATCACTTTCACCGAGAACAATAATAATGTTCTAGCCCCGAAGGCAAAATGAATGCTCTAGAAGGGTTCTTCCTCAATTGGCTCTTGTTTAACCTCTTTTATCTTCTTTTGGTACACTTGAGTAGAAGAAGAGGGAGTAGATGATTCAAGTTCTTTAATTGAGGAAGGAGGAGGGGTTTGTATAGGTACCTCTGTGCTGGGTGTATGTGTTTCCTTCCTAGGTGTTGAAGTATCTCTGGAAGAAGATCCACTTTGATTCTTCTTAAGCTCTCGAACCTTCCTGTCAAACCAAACTTTGGTTCTTACAAGGACAGGGTCAAAATCTCAACCAAGTCATCCTTCTCCTTCTTGTACCAATCCAGATCTTCCAAAGGAGTATGTTTGATTGATGTCTCATATTCAAAAGACTGCAAGTCTTCATCATCATCTTGGAACCCTTCAGGAATTTGATAGAGATTGAGCTCTTTAATCAGTTGCAGAGAGAGTCTGCCATAGTGCCTCTGCCTTGCTTCAAAATCATCTACACAATCAGCCCAGTAATCCTCAATATCTGGCCTATGATGATAATTTATCCTGAGGTTCTGATCAATGAACTTCTTCAAATCAAAACAAGTCCTAGGCTGAAAAAGTGGACAGTGAGGGGAGCAAGGCCCTTTCTATATTTTGGGCATCCAAGGTTGTTTTACATGTATAGTTTCCCAAAGAAATAGGGAAGTGCAAGACCAGAGATTTTCTTGTCCCTGCAGTTCTATGCAATTTATCCAATTGCCTACACACTTCAATTAGAGCCATCTTGTCATTACAAAACATGGGGAGCTTGAGAGGTGTGTTTTCATAACCAGCCAACCTGATATATGAAAACCTCCTGAATTGAATGAAGAAAGCTCCATACTTAGCTATCAGGTTCATGGCTTCATCAGAAAACCTCCTGGTAGTATCACCTTCTAAAAGCCTTACAATATACATGGTAAAGGCATCATTAACTCTTCTGAAATTGTGGTTGCTAGTTTCAAGGGTAAATTGAGGGCAGTATGCATAAATGGGCTCATCCTTCTGGCCCTCCATGTATGTGAATCCAAACCACTACCGGGATGTTGCTAGGGAATACATGAGATAAGAAGTCATATAGAACTTCTTAGTCTGTTGCACATTAGACAATTGCTCGGTCAAATTCATGCAAATGATTTCTACCCAATTTATGTTTTGATTACCTTCACAGATGATGTTGATGAAAGGGCACATCCAGAAGTGAAATTCATTGGTAGAGGGAAATCCCATGACACGAGCTAGAAAAATGATGAAATCAGACAACTCTTCATTGAAATCAACCCTAAATAATGCCTTGGAAAGTTGGGATGCTCCCTTCTTAGGGTTCTTCAACCATGATTTTGCTATTCTTGCCTTATATTTTCATTGTCCTGCTCGAACAAGGTCTGAGCTTGAGCTTGAGTGAGAATGATGGAGTCTTCAATCTCTGGAATGTCGTAGGGTAGGGTAAGTAGTGGCAAACAACATCTAGTTTGGCAATCAGCTCCCCATGCACATTAGTCAATTCTTTGGTGTCCGAGTTAAAATGAGCTCCACAGGTGAGCACGTGTGTGGCACATTGTACAGAGATAGGGAAACCAGACCGCATAAGCAAGTCCATTGTCGTTGATCATTTGTGCCATGGGGGAAGGATTAGGGCAAGTCAATCTATTCCAAAAATCCCCAAAATCCAAGTGTCGAACCTCACTATCCCCGATATCGGGAACAGAGGTCTCAAGAGGTGATACATGTTCTTGGCCTTGGAATTTGATCTTCATGTTTTAAATGCATAGAGGAAAACCTTCAAGGGTCGAGTTCACAATAAAAATGCAAAGGGAGCAGAGAGCACGAGCAAATGACCTTAATTGCAGGGATTTGAGCAAATGATGGCAAGTGAGCAATGTGTCAAATGCATAGAGGATAGTCCCATTAAATAGCCATTTAGGAGAGAGAAGGTCATTAAATGTGCATTAAATTCATATTTCACGACTCAAAAAAGATAAGAATCGGGAAGAGTGGAAAAAACTGGCCCGGATGGTCTTTGGTACATTTGGGACATGAGGGATGTGAAGACGTGATCCGCCGATGCGGGATGTGGGTAATGTGGGCCAAATGAGCATGGGTGGTCCAGAAACTTGGAAATGTGAGGGACGTGAGGGATGAAGAAGATGTGATTGGGCAATGATGTGATGATGATGGGAAAAGTGGGGACAGAAGGCACAAACTTTTGGGATAGATGGGACAAAAGTACGTGAAGGACCGATGCGGGGATGCGGGTGATCGGGGAACAGAGAGCCTAGGTGAACTTGGGACAAATGGGCCAAAAAGTTTCGACATAACCAAAAGTTAAAGAATTTTGGGGGAATGTGGCTGATCGGGGAACAAAAGGCCCAACAGAACTTGGGACATGAGGGACAAAATGTCTGACAGACCCGCAAATCACCAAAATAACTCCAAAAATGAATTCCAAACTATCTCCTCAACTTTTCACTTCACTAGTAACATCACTAAATTAATGGTAAACTAGAAACAAAACCTCTTAACACATTACAATTACAACCCTTCTACTGTTAACTTATCTACTAACATGAACTTAGTCGTACTCAATGATCTTTATTCCATTATTATCTTCTTCCATCTTTCATTGTAATGATTTAAAAGCTGTGTGGTCTACCGTCACTATATTATATATGACCTTGAATATGGTCACCATGACTCTTCTCATAGCACATTCCTTATGGAAAAGTTTGTCCTTCTCAATGGGAAATCCATAATCATTACATCCATCTCCTCTTTATCTTCCTATTGAAACCAAAATAAGGGTCCATAGGTGTCACTTGTACATTTGACATCCCCTCCTAAGTGGTCGACTTAGCTATCCTCAGCTCTTCCATAAAAGTCACAAATTTTGGATGCTCATTAAAAGCTATCGATCCAAAAATTGACTGCTCCCTGAAGGACAGATTTTCTTATAAATAAAATTGACAAAAGTATAGACTAGTCCCTCGATGGACATCTATCATCTATCTGTCATCTATAAAGGAAAAAACTCCAAACATATCCTAACAAAATCAAAATGTAGACCACTCCTCAAGGATGGATACCATATTATATCATGGCATTAAAGGCTTCCCACATTGATCATCCTTTCATATATATTTAAAAGCAAAATCATAAAGTTTAAAAACAAACATCCTAAGAAATATTCCCGCATTGATCATTTTTCTCGTGTGTAGAAAAACTTCTTGCATCAATAACTTTACGTCATATTGCTCAAAGTAGAGGCATAGGCGTAGGAGAAACCACCTATAGAGAACCTATCCTCCCTCATATAAGTCACATTTAACACTCATTTTTATGTCAACATTAGGTTTATAAGTTCCATTTCCATCTTTTGCCTCATGATCTTAATGTGACTAACTATTGTTTCTTAGGTGTTAACACCTACTATGGCTGTAAGTGTATTGATTTATTTAATTCCCTTCCATGTTTACCTCCAATACAATCTAAAAGCATCTATCCTACATGCGCTTCTTGTTATGATGACATTATTTTTGCATCTTTTGTTTATTTCTTATCAATTCGTGACTTCTTTTATCAGACCCAATCCTACACTATCATCTTGCTAACCTTTGCGCTACTGTTCATATAAATCCATAATATTTCATTTATATCATCCATGTCTATATCTAAATTCATCACATACATTTTATCCTCTAATCATATCCATTATATTATTCACATCATAATGATGCCTACCATATCATTAGCATTTATTCTAAATCCATCACATATATTCATCATTTATATATACATAATACCTAATTTATTATAAAAATGCGTCAAATTTTAACATCCATGTTCTACTTAAGTATCTAGTTCATATATAGCATCATAACCCATCACATCCATAATCATAATCTAACATTTAACATCACACAATAACATAATCAAATCATTACACAACACATGATAAATCATGGAATAAACATATATATCATCAAAAGAGTTTATACATATAGGATAGGCCTCAACTGGGCTCTATCTGAAAATTCTATACATCAAAAATCTATACATCAAAATATCCACCCACTACAGGGTGTACTCAAGATGAGACAACCTAAGTGTAGACCCATGCTCTCCTACAATGGGAGTGTGTCCTCCTACCTATTAGTTATCTCGGTCCCTCATCTAGAACTCCATCATTTCTAGGATGCATCACGTTGGTAGTACTTCCGAAGCCACCTAGAATCCCGATTTCCCTAAAATCCTCTCTTGGCTAAGTGTACCACATATCACGACACCTCAGGTAGTCTAGTCAACACTATCTTCTCATAATAGTGAGCCTTCTCACTCAATGCTTGGTAACGCTCTATTGACATCATCTTGGGTAGTTCCATCTCGACTAGCTCCTGTGAGACTCCTTGACTCTCTAGAAACTATAGATTTGAGATCTCCATATCTCACTCTATATGCCTCTCTTTGCCTCCTATATCAGTCTCATTGCTAGATGACCAAGTCTCTCTCCTAGCATATATTATTGCACTCTTGGAAAACTCCCACTACCTCATGGCATACTATGTCTCTCTCCCGCCACATCACATCTAATGTATCCCATAATCTAGCCACATCTACAAATGCTCCTCCATCCCCACCCTTTCCATCTCCAAGTGTTGCCTCCTCTTCTTCTATCGTAACCACCTCCTCCTCATCCAAACCTACACGTTCCCTCTCCTCCGCTACCCGGGATGCCCATATTGCATCAACCACTCTACATATCCCTTGCCAACTCCTACATCATCATTATCCCATGGCTCTCCCTCCTCTTCCAATGGGTTAACTATCACCGGGATAGGCATATCCCTCTCATTTTCATCTCGTCTAAATCTAATCGAGTGCCTAAACATCATTTGTATCACTCTAAAGTACCTCGTGACCCACATGAACTATACCACCTCTATCATCTCAAGCCTTTGTCCCTAAATCCATCTCATTCTCCTCATCCCAAATAATTATGCCTCTACCTTTGGCCATGTTGTAAAGTATTTATAGTTCCTCCATCTAACATCCTCTATCTCTAAACTCCCCAATCTCTCCACATACCACTCCTCACCATGCTCACCTCTCTCCCGTGCACCCGATCTCGCATGCCATCTCAAAATCCAACTACAAGATTAATATGGTCTCCAAAACCCATAGAAATATGAGTGGCCATACTACTCGCTATGTGCTCACATGCCCAAAAATGTAGTAAAAACCTATGTCACCCCGATAGATACAACCTTATCTCATAATAAACGTGTGCTAGCAAAACACTCCTAAATGCAAACATTGTCCCATGCTCCACAATATCCGGAGCCACCCCCGATAATTCGTATGGAAATCAAGCTCTGCCTAAGTTTGGAAATACATAGCACAAGATGGCCATCATCACTAAGTAAATCAGCCAGTTTCCAAGCATGGTTGGCTCATATATAGTCTTAATATGAAATACCCCTGATACAAATGTAATATGCAAAGCATCCACTCCAAATAATCATATCAATACTCCAATCCTCCTCTCTGTTGTGATGGGAACTATAATCTCTCCCTGGATCGGTAGCCTTAGTATGTGGTACATGTCCTCTAGTGTCACCGTCATCTCTCTTGTCCTGAACCAAAACGTGTTGGTCCTAGGATTTCGTCTCTCCACTAATACAATAATCATCATTATGTCCCTATGGAATCTCTCGATAGTGGTGAAATCCACCCAATCTAACCACATCTAATTGATCCCAATCATATTGTGTCACATTTGCTTAGATTTTCTCCATCATGGTTGGGACCCGATCTCTCACGCCGAAACATCATTAGAATCCACCGATCAAAATCTAACATTTCCATCCAAAATTTCATGACTCATACCTAGTCGACAACGACCTAGTTGAGGATAATGCCACCTTGCCTTAGGTCAACTACAATCCAGCAAGTCCCTACCAATGGCCATTGGTACCCATGGAAAATCCAAAGAAATAAAATAAAAACATAAACAAATACATAAAACACATAAAAAAAAAAGCTAAGGTCTTAAAATTACCTCTCTCGTGTCCTCCGACACTTCCTCCCTCCTCCATTGGCCTCCATTGTTCTCAAATCACAAGTTTTTTTATCTCTATTCTCTCAATAAAAAAGTCATGGAACGCAAATAATCCTGGTAGATTGAATTTTCCACTTTTATAGCCACACCACCAATAGTTTTCGCCGTCCGCCAATTTTCATCAACCCCTTCCCGATCATCGTCGACTTGCTTGATTCACCATTGACCCACCTCTTTTATTTCATCTTATTGACCTTTGTTTTACAAGTTATATTTTCTTTCACTTCTTCTGGTGTGTGTCACCCATAGCACATTGTCACTTGCCTTGCGTGGCTTGCCTATTTATCATCAGTCTTAAAATATCACCTTTATGGCCATCTTTGTGTTCCATGTCAAGAAGCATTATTTTATCTTCATTCACTATTGTGACCATCTTTTATTTTCCATTTCTACCAGGATGCATATTTCATCAATTCCTCATGTATGAAGGATATCACATTTTGATTATCCTCACTTTTAATTGCACATATTTTAGTGTCTACCTTTGACCCATTGGTCCCACGACTTGGAAATTCATTCGAGTGTATTCCCATTGGATACCCTCCATATCGCAGTTGATTTTTTCCACCTCACAAGTCTATAGGACATTTTCACCATCTCCATTGAGGCCTTAGTTTGTTCCCAATGAAGTGATTCAAAATCACCTCCATTTTGTACTTATTGTTATTACCCTTCTCCTCTTAGAGCATCATGTCTTCCATTCTCTTTTCTCATCTACCTATTTCAAAATCGTGATTGAATCCTTTTCATGTCATCGATCTATAGTTTGAGGGGGAATAACTCATCAATCATCCGATACCTCTTCTTGTTTTTGTCTCACGTTTTCTTGTTCAAACCACTAAAAAAGGGGCAAATGTAGACACCAATTTTTGGTATCACTAGTCCCTCTCCCCATGTTCACTCTCTTTATCATCATCATAACATACATACCTCTCTTCCCATTTAAATCCCCTTTCCCTCCTAAATTCTATTTTAATTATCATTTTCCACCTTAATCTCATCTTAATCACACCATTAATTTATCTTCCCTAAACATCCTTAATCATCCTTAATTATCCCTAAATCACCCCCTAATCCATTTATTCTCCCTAAGCATCCCTTTTGTTATCCCTAAGAACCCAACCACCTTCATTTAATAATTTTATCTCTAATTTACCTTTATTTAATATTTTATTACCTCTCACCTTCTTTTTATCATTCTTATACAACCCTAACCCACCTAAGCACCTTAAAACCATAATCTACCCTCGTGAGGACCATTTTCTTCGAGTTTTGCATCATCCCACCGCCTAAACCGATAGTCCACCATAGTTTCCGATGACTTATCTAGGTCATCATTGACTCGTAAATACGCCCATACCCCTCCTTCAAGGATTCAATTTTTAAGACTTCGAGCTTTCTTGTGATCTTTCCTTCACTTATTTCTCTTCTTTATAGTTGTTACCACTATCTTAGAGCTTCTTTAGAGATCTTGTGCTTCATCCTTAATGATTTGAAGTCTTCTCTCTCTTTCTCTCTCTCTCTCTCTTTCATGCTTGGGTCCACCCTTTCCGTTCCATCATTTTTCCTTATTAGATTTTTTTGCAGGTTCATCATTCATCCTGGAGCCCCATCTCTACATTTTCTTATCCTCGTTACCATATGCAGATTGTCATTTTCACCCATATTTTTCCATCAAACCCTAGATCAATCTAGGTCACCATCGACCCTATTCATCCACCGTCGATGAAGTTCTCATTTATTTGGATTTATATCATTCATTTTGCCTATCATCTATTTTTTGATCACACAACATTCCACATCCTCCAATCTTTCCATTATGCACACTTGCAGCTTTAGATCCCAACTTCATTAGATCTAGTCACTATTGATGATGTCAAACAGTTCTCATCTTTCATTAATTTTTGTATCCTTTCTATTCTCTTCGAGATCCAGTCTTCTCACCACAAATTAGCATCATCCCCAGCTTTAGAGTAGCTCTAGGTCAAGCTTTAGGAGGCATTTTAGGTCTTATTTTCTACATTTTCTTCTAACACTATCCTAGTCACCATCGATTATGATTTGTAGTCTCGGTCACCTGTCGACCCACCCAGTTCTATTTAGTTTGCATTTACTTATATCAGATCTACATTTTACTTTATCTGTTGCATTTCAACTTTCTATTTTATCTCAAATTTTGCTACATCATATCAGATCCATCATTACTTTATTTTATCTAAAAGTGGGTTGACATCCATCCTAGGAATTTTTCACTTCTCGATATCGAATGTCGCAATCAGACGCACCCAAATTTGCATAGTGCTAAATTTTCAGAATAGTTCAAATCCTCAATGATGATAACTATCGATTCCAATGATGTTCAAGTCCAGTTTATCACTTTGAAGCATATTCTAGTAGTCTACTTTACCTTGCTTGTTCATTTTCTAGCTTTTCCTACTTTAGTTATGGAACCATCTTTGGAGATTACACAACCACCTCGGTGGTTGCATAATTGTTAGTCTTCTCGAGCGGTGGTTATGCAACCGCCATGGAAATTGTGCAACCATAAGTATACGTAGATTGGTGGTTCTATGCGCATTTAACTGAAACTTTTCAGCGTGTTCGGATGCTTGTTTTCTTCTTCTAACTTACATTTCTTGAATGGTTCTTAACCGAATAAATTTTTCTTAAGATTTTTAGATGTTTATATACTTATTCTTCCCTACTTACTATTATTAGTAAGTTAACTACATCTCGATGAGTGATGTGGCACTTCTTGGCTGCCAAGTGGGTTGGACCACTTCTCGCCAATTTTCTATAAAAACCAAGCTTCTTCCCAAATCATTGGTTGGAGTATTTTGATTTTGAATTATACCGTTACGCTACTAGAATCTTGCCAAGAAATACTCAAGAAAACATAGTTCATTTTCCTTGTTTCTATCTTGCTCACATTTCTACTAGACTACCTACAAACTAGCTAGCTCCAACACTCTTTCTTTCTTATACACACTACCAACACATCTCCCTAGAAACATTTGGAAATTCATTGGAAAAGAAGATGAGGGGATCTAAAAATCATTACCAGCATTGGATTTTTCTTTGTACTACATTTCTAAGTTGGAGGTGTTTTAAATTCCTAGAAGTTTCCTTTGCTTATTTAGATAGATTTCAAATCATAATCTATTAGAATACATTTGTTTTAAGGAAGTAGCATTTACAATAGTTTCTATTTGTAAATATTCCATTGAGGATTTCTTCTCAGCTCATCCTTGTGGATTTTCTTGGGAAGAATTCAGAGGATGTTCTTGTACACAATGTGTTGTTAATTCTTCATAGTTTATTTACCTATAGAATTTATTGCATTCATAATCTAGACCCATATTACACATGAGAAAAGATTCTATTGAGAGATTCTTCCCCGCATATCCCTATAGATTTTCATGGGAAGTAAGTTTTAGAAGCTTCCTTGTCTGTGCATTAGGCTTATATTTCTTCATTTAGAAAGCTTTTGTTTTACTGGGGAAGCTTCAGGGGAAGAATTACTTCTGAGAAGCTTTTCATTCTTCCCGTGATTCTAAGGTAGAACCAGAGGAAGTAATATCCACAACTACAAATTAGGAAAACCTTTATTTTGTTAGATTATAGTAAATAATTCTACAACAGGAAATAGCCACATCCGGCTATTTCAACGTTTTTAGTTTAGTTTATTATAGAATAAAAGCAATTTTCATTTAATTAGAAGAAGTTGTATTGTCTATGTAGATTTCTTTTGTTTAATTCCGTAAAACCCAAAAATATTGATTAAATATATGTTAGATTTATTTGTTTAGATTTATTTAATTCATTTCCTTTCAAACAAGTAGATTAAATTATTCATTTTGTTTTGGTAAATTAATCGGGAATGAATCTAGCTAGTTAAGAGATTAAAACACATTTTCTTTTAATTAAGTTAGATTTACTTTTCTTAATTGGTTAAAATGAAAATTTCAACGTAGTTTAACTTTCAAATCAAACTAGACAATTAAACCATAGGGAACTTATGCTACCCATACATAGCCTCTAATTCCCTCTTGGCCAACTCATCTTGTAGGAATTCACACTACATGTTCTTAGTCCCCGGCTCTCCCGTAGCTCCCTGTTAGCATTTCCCATAACCTTGCACATTCCCAATTGTCCCGACATGACCTCGGGAGGTTGAGTGCATCTAGAATCACGTGTTGATTCTTAGGTGTACAAAATTGGTGAACTTAATGTGAAGGACTAGTTCCTTCTTATTTCCTTTTCTTTCATTGTTATTACCTCACCTTTCCATTTCTTCCCTATTTTGGTGGGTATTTTATACCTCCCCAAATATGTTTGGTAGAGATTTTGGTGGGCCATTTGGCTTTGATAGATACTACACTAATGTTCAACCAAAATAATCCCCTTACCTTTTAGGATGGGTTGACAACTACACCAACAAACATTCA
Source organism: Taxus wallichiana var. yunnanensis (assembly GCA_018340775.1). Taxonomy (NCBI): domain Eukaryota; kingdom Viridiplantae; phylum Streptophyta; class Pinopsida; order Cupressales; family Taxaceae; genus Taxus; species Taxus wallichiana. The sequence goes on along the minus strand of CM031244.1, from coordinate 578,262,876 downwards.
AACCTCACCTAGTTATGTTTCAAACCTCACTAATTATGTGAGGATAGAAGAGGTTGGTAAACCTTTAAACATGTAATACAGTCCACCCAATTAAAACAACATGGTTTTTGTGAGTGGAACAAATCCTTACCCCAGTCTTATCAAGACCTCAAATTTCCATCCAATCAACAAAAGATGGCATTTTTCATGAATTTGTAATCCTCTTCACCAAATAGATAAGTCCTTAGATAGGTTGAAGATTCATGCTTCGGAACTGTTCAATAATAATGTATCAACAACCTATCCTAAGACTCCCATCAAAATCAAAGGGTATACCCCCATCAACACAAAACCACTGCAACATCATGTGCAACAAGGTTATTATGTCCAATCAAATCTAGGTGATATTATCATAGGAGGTGATACCCTAGGGATGGGTCCTCACCATTCTCGTGCTTACCCTATGCAAGGGCTAGCCGGAAGTTCATTCTTGAATGTCGATCCATTAGGAAATTTGGCATTCCTTAGATTCATACCCACTAGCCCATTTCTTAGTGTTGTTCCACCTTACCTGCATATGTATGAAAAGTCCCCCAGATGGACCCATATACCTTCCCTACTCCTTATACATCATATCAAGGAGCTCCATACATTCTAGCTAATGCCTACGTTACAACCTATCCAACTCCTCCTCCTCCACCTCCTCATTAAGGAGCTTTAATGGTGGAATCCTACGCAATTGGTACTTATGTTGAGTATTTTAAAGATATTGAGTTATGGGGCTAAAAGGCCTCACAAATAGCATGTTTACAAACTTGCAAGTTTACACAAGAATCGATGTCGGTTGGGTAACTAATGTCCCTCACCCGGGAGTAATCGATATCGGTTGGGTAACCAACATCGGTTACTTGTGTGTGAATGTTTTTATTTTAGACGCGGGTTTTAATCCGACCCTTGGTTATAAAGGTGGTCGATGGTTTGTAAATTCATAGCTAAGTTGCCCTAATGTTTGTATATGCTTATAAGCTAGAAAACTAGGGTTAGAAGAAAAGAATTGAGAGAATTTTAAGAAGTAATTATTTGATAAAGAAAAGGGAATCTTGTGAAGGAAAAGTATTGTACATCTCGTGAGAGGTGTGGAAGATTGAAAATCTTCATTCTATTTCCTCTGTAAAGCAAATAATAATAGATTGGTTGTTTCTTAGTGGATGTAGCCCACACTAGGTGAACCACGTTATATCTTGTGTATTTTTCTTCGGTTTAATTTCCATGTTTATTTCTTGTATGCTTAAATTGAATATAGATTTGTAAAACATTGGTGTGTTTCTAACCCCAACAACTAGTATCAGAGATTTTTTGTTTGAGGGTTTTTGAGTTAACATATTTAATCAAAAAGAGATTTCGATTGAGTGAGAGCTACGAAATGGCGAAGATAACAATTACAAAGTGGAGAAATTTGATGGCCGTAATTATCAATTATGGAAGATGCAGGTGGAATATTATTTATATCAAAAAGATTTATATTCACCGTTGGATGTGAGTGCAAAGTCTACGAAGATGACTAATGAACAAATGGAAGCTTCTTGACAAAAAGGCTCTAGGATCTATAATATTGAACTAGGTAGCATTTATGGCTTCAAATATTATGAATCAACAACTACGCTAGATTCAATGAAATCTTTAACTAATTTATATGAAAAACCAATTGCTTCAAATAAATTTTATTTGATGAAGAAATTATTTAATTAAAAAATTCAAGAAGGTGGATATGTATCAAGCCACTTGAATGATTTCCGTTCCATTGTAAATAAATTAAAATCATTTAATATTATGTTTGATGATGAAGTGAAAGCACTTTTATTCTTATGCTCTTTGCTAGATAGTTGGGATAACTTGGTAATGGTTGTTAGTAATACAACATTTGTTACTAATATTTTTAAGTTTGATGATGTGGTTAGTATAATCCTGAATGAAGAAATATGCAGGAAAAGTACAAGAGAGTCATCATCTGGAAATGCTTCGAATGTAGAAAGAAAAGGAAAGGAAGGAGATATCCAAGAGCAAGAATAATGGGAAATAAAAGTCTAAGAATGACAGATCTAAATCCATAGGTAGAGGAATAACTTGCTGGAATTGTGGAAAGAAAGGACATGCAAAGAAGGATTGTTGGTTCAAGGAAAACAAAGAGAATATACCAGAAAAAGGTAAAGAGGAAAATGTTGCAACTGAGGTAATACAAGATGCCCTTATTCTCTCCTTGGATAATAAAATACAATCTTAGGTTTTAGATTTAAAGCTTCTTTCCATAATACCCCTAATAAGGGTTATTTTAGAAACTATGTCTAGGGTAATTTTGGAAATGTTTATTTAGGAGATGATGAACCATGCACTATTATTGGTAAAGTGGAATTTCATCTAAAATTGCAGAATGAAAATACATGGATATTGAAAGATATGAGGCATGTGCCAAGCCTCGAGAGAAATCTAATTTCTGCAGGACAACTAGGTGAAGTTGGTTGCATGGTTACATTCACATCGACTCTTGGAAAGTTACCAAGGGAGCTCTTGTTGTAGAAAGAGGAAAGAAGGTAGGAAAATTGTATTTTTATACTTGTATTACTGATTCGATGCAAGAATGTGGCATAATTGGTTAGGCCATATGAGTAAAAAGGGAATGCAGATCTTAAAGGAAAAGGGTAAGTTATCATATTTAAAACATGTAGATCTTGATTTTTGTGAGCATTGTATATTTGGAAAGCAAAAGAAAGTGATATTTCTTAAATTTGGGGCAACAAAGAAGGAGAAAAAATTAGATCTTGTGCACTCATATGTGTGGGGACTAGCCCAAGTAGTTTCTCATGGAGTATCCCATTACTATGTTGCTTTCATTGATGATGCCACAAGAAAGATATGGGTTTATCATATAAAGCATAAATATGATGTTTTTGAGAATTTTAAAAGATGGAAAGCCCTTATGGAAAATGAATCCAATTTAAAGTTAAAATTTCTTAGATCTGACAATGGTGGTGAGTACTACAACAAGGTTTTCAATTATTACTGTTCAGTGAATGGAATACACAGAGAAAGAACAGTTCCTAGAACACCATAGGAGAATGGTGTTGCTAAAAGAATGAATAAGACTATCATGGAACGTGTAAGAAGCATGAGGATACATGTTGGATTACCCTTACAATTTTGGGCATAAGCAATAGACACGATGGTATATTTAATCAATTATGGGCCTTCAAGTGCATTAGATGGTGGAATACAAGAAAAAGATTGGGTGGAAAAGAGGTAGATCTTTATTTTCTTAGATTATTTAGTTCAGAAGATTTTTTGCATGTGGATAAAGAAAATAGGGAGAATTTGGATGCTAAATCGAAGAGATGCACTTTCATTGGTTATGACTCTAGTGATTTTAGATTTCAGTTTGGGGATTTAGATTATGCTAAGATTGTTACGAGTCGTGACATTGAGTGGAATGAAAAGAGAATGTACAAGGATCAAATTTTGATACCCAAGGATGAACCGGTGGAAGAGTTTGTGGAAGAAAATGTATTCACATATTTAGAATTAACACCTACGGGAACCGGTATCGGGTGACAATAACCTACATCGATAGCCCGAACCAAAGTCAGAGAGATAGATCGACATCGGCAACATAGGACTAGCATTGGCAGCCATAACCAATGTTGGCGGTAGGTGACCGGTGTTGGTCACTATCAGAGGTTGATACGAATGTACAGGATGTAAAAAATGAGCCTCCAGCACCCCATATTTTTGTGAGAAGGTCACAACGGGTAAGTAGACCTCCAGAAATATTTACACCTTCCTTATTTTATCTATTATTGACTAATAGTGGTGAGCCCAAAAGTTTTGAAGAAGCAATGCAGGAGGAAACCCACAAGAAGTGGGAGCATGGCATGGATGAGGAGATGGACTCCTTGAAAAATACCAGACATGGGATTTGGTTAAGTTTCCAATAGGTAAGAGAACATTGCAGAATAAATGGGTTTATAGGATCAAGGAGGAAGAAGGTGGACAAAAAATATACAAGGCAAGGCTTGTGGTAAAAGGGTTTGCACAAAAATTAGGTATTGATTTCGGTGAAATTTTTTATCTTGTAGTAAAAATGAATTCCATTCGTATAATTTTGAGTTTAGTTCTAGTAGAATATTTTCACATGGAAAAACTTGATGTTAAGATGGATTTCCTTCATGGTGATTTGGAGGAAGAGATATATATACAACAAACAGTTGCTTGGTTATGAAGTCAAGGGTAAGGAGAAACTTGTGTGCAGAGTTGAAAAAGAGCTTGTATAGGCTCAAGAAATCCCTAAGGTAATGGTATATGAGGTTTGAAAGTTTTATGCATGAGCATGGTTATATGAGATGTGAATCGACCATTGTGTTTATTTCAAGAAGCTTGAAAATGGAAGCTATATTATTTTGTTACTGTATGTAGATGATATGATTATTGTAGGATCTAGTATGTAGGACATTGTTGAGCTTAAATAAAAGTTAGCTCATACATTTACAATGAAGGATTTAGGAGCTGCAAAGAAAATCCTTGGCATGCAAATTCATAGAGATATGAAGAATAGGAAATTATATTTGTCTCAAGAGAATTATATCAATAAGGTGTTGGAAAGGTTTAAAATGTAGAATTCAAAACTTGTAAGTACACCTATGGCTGGACACTTTAAATTAAGAAAAGATCAGTGTCCTACATCACATGAGGAGGTCGAGTACATGACACGAGTTCCATATGCTTCAGTAGTTGGAAGCCTTATGTATGCAATGGTTTGTACTAGACTAGACATTGCACAAGTAATGGGAGTTGTGAGTAGATTTATGGCCAATCCAAGTAAAGAGCATTGGAAAACAGTCCAATGGATACTTAGATATTTGAGAGGGACATCCAACATGCATTTATGCTATGGAGGTTTAGATACTTCTTTATGTAGCTATGTTGATTCAAATATGGCTGGATATTTGGATGGTAGGAGAAACACCACTGGATATGTATTCATAGTAGGTGGGAGGAAGTTAGCTAGATTTCGAGATTGCAGAAGGTTGTGGCCTTGTTTGCTATAGAGGTAGAATATGTTGAAACTACAAAGGCTATAAAGAGATGATATGGATGATCAGGTTCATGGAAGAGTTGGGAAAGTAACAAGAGGATTACAGATTGCGTAGTGATATTCAAAGTGTGATTCATCGCAAAGAATTCAACATTTCATGCAATAATGAAACACATTCATTTGAGATATCATTTCATAGGGTAGGTGTTGGAGGATGGGCAGCTGAAACTAAATTCATAGAAATGATAACCCCGCAGATATGCTAATGAAGTCGTTGGCAAAGGATAAGTTGGACTTCACTTCTATTTGGATTCAAGTTTGAGGCTTGAAGAAAAAGAAACATGCCAAGGAAAGGATCTAAGGATGGATTTGTATGGTATAGTGCAACAATTTATCTCCAAGTGGGAGATTGTTGAGTTATGGAGCTAAATGGCTTCACAAATAGCATGTTTTAAAAACTTGCAGGTTTACATAGTAAACAACATCGATTGGGTAACCAAAGTGTCGATCACCTAGAGCAACCGGTATCGGTTGGATAACTGACACTAGTTGTTTGTGCATGAATGTTTTTATTTTAGACATGGGTTTTAATCGACCCTTGGTTATAAAGGTGATTGGATGGTTGTAAATGCATAGCTAAGTTTCCTAATGTTTGTATATTCTTATAAGCTAGAAAGCTAGGGTTAGAAAAAAAAATAATTGAGAGAATTCTAAGAAGTAATTATTGCAAAAAGAAAAGAGAATCTTGTGAAGGAAAAGTATTGTACATCCATGAGAGGTGTGGAAGATTGCAAATATTCATTTTATTTCCTTTGTAAAGCAAAGAATAATAGATTGGTTATTTCTTGGTGGACGTAGCCCACACTAGGTGAACCACGTTATATCTTGTGTATTTTTCTTCTAGTTTAATTTATGTGTTTATGCTTGTATTATCAAATTCAATATAGATCTATACAACAATGGTGTGTGTTTAACCTCAAAAAATTAACCCCTTGACTTTACCATATGAGGTTTCATGCCCCTCGTCCATTTCCTGATCTTCCTAAATTTAAGGGAGAAGGAGATCTAAACACTCACATCAAGGCCTATGCTATTGCCATTAGGGAATTGCTTCCTTGGGATGTTGTAGTAGCTAAAATATTTCGAAGACCCTTGAAGGAATTTCCCTAGATTGGTATTATCAGATTCCTAAGGATTCTATACATTCCTTTAAATAACTTGTTTCAGAATTCATTAGAGCATTTGATATGAAAAAGTTGCTTGAACAGGATTAGAGAGTTTCTGCATATTAGGTAGGAGCAAAATGAATCTGCTACCCATTTCATTCAAAGATGGCATTAAGTTCTTTAATCCTCTGTAAGTGCACATAACATGGACCAAATGGAAATTTTTGATCTCTTCCATCATTCCCTTAATCAAGAGACTAAGGAAGAAGTCCAGAAGTTTCCTTTCTATAGTTACGAAGAAGTGTTGGAAGGTGCACTTCGAATCGATCAAGCTGCTATCGATAGTGGGCGTAAGAATTACGGTCTCAATGGTAAGTTGGTATCCCATAACCAAAAAAATAAAAGTCATCAAACCAACATAGCCAATATCCAAGGGTCTAAGGTTTGGAATCCCAATCATGGTGTTACCACGGATGGTGTTCTTGATCAAAGGAAGAGTGTTGGTTTTATCTTTGCATGTATCTTTGCTTGGGGGAATTAAAATATAATTACTCCTCACCGTGGAATAGATTAGGAGCATAGTAAGATGTATTTATTTAAATTTTTGTTGAAATGTTGCTATTATTGACCAATTACAAGTGATTTTGTTCGAATCATGGGTGATATATAACTCTGGTTTATCCACCTTACTATCTATATTGGATTTGTTGTTAACTTTCATCTTCTTTTTAGACCAATTACAAGTATTTTGTTACCATCTTGGCTTATTCATAGTTATGGTGCATATTAATTATTGTGTATATTGGGTTTGCTTTCCATTCAATTTTTTTGTTTTTTTGTTGGACAAATTACAAGTATTTTGTTATCATCTTGGTTTATTCATAACCTTGGGATATTCATCTTAATGTGTATTGGGTTTGTTTTGCATGTTTATCTTACATTTTTGACAAATTGCAAGTACCTTGTAATCATCTTGGTTTATTCATATCCATGGTGTATATCATCTTACTGTGTATATTGGGTTTGTTTTACTCTTTTCTCTATGTGTGTTTTTTCTACGTGCATATGGGTTGCTCATCATGGTTTTTCAATAATCATGGTGTTAAATCTACTATGTAATAAAAAATAGGTTGCTCTAAAATACATAATTTGAATGGAAGCTAAGCTACGAGCATGTCATCACCTTCATACAATCAAATCACAATACAAAATCATCATCTACACTATGTATACCATCATGTCAATAATGCAAAAATAATAAAAAAAACCCATCTCATCATCATATACACAAATTCAAATATCCATATCTAATGTCTACATCTAAAAATGCCATTTACATATAAACATTAAAGTTCCATCAAGGGAATCCCATATACAAAAAGTGTGCCTTCATCATGAGGCATATACATAAAAAATGATATATACATCCATCATACATTGAGTCATGAATGACTCTCTCCTACACTAGGACTATCACTTTGTGCATCATATCCTTACCTCGGTGGTGGCATTTGAATAGATCTAATCAATCTTGAAGTCTTATGAGATCTGCCTCACCTCGCAGATCTATTTTTTGTCCTTTAACTATAACCTCTGACTCTCTCACCCTTAGGAATCACGACCTCATATAAGGCTCTAGAATACCTAACATCATGCATATTTGTCATCAAATCCTATATAATATATCTCATACCCATGGCATTGGATGCACGATGTACCATATCCATCTCTATTATCAATTATTGTACATATGATATAAGTTGATCTATCTTAGTAGTCACATGTTGTAATTTTCTATGATACCCGATCAATATGGAATCTCTCTCCGCATAACCGTATCTCTCTATGTCTCGTAATGTTAGCTTTGTAGCCAAAGGCATTAGAGGTGCTACTAATGGAATTTTACCCCAAACATCCTCCTCTCCCTCATCTCCCCAACCATCATCACCATCTCCATATCCAACCCCATCTCCATATTTTTATCCTCATGGGGACTCATTGGTTGCAGTGGTGAATATGAAACTTGTCTTTGGAGCTTGTATATTATCTCGTGGCTGAACATGTACGATTCCATGACCATGTATTTGTGCTTGTTCCATTTCCCAGCCCAATCATCCTCCTCATCTCCCACCTCTGCGCTATAAGGCATCCCTAGTTGTTTTTGTTATGCTTGTTGTTATATCTTCCTATGGAATATTGCTCCTAGTTTCTATGATTTTGAAACAAATATTTGCTAAAAACTCCAAGGGTATTTTTGTAAGGGATCTTAAAATTTATATTGAGGAGAGCAACAATATATAATATAAGGAGTGTATAAATTTGAGGATAAGATTCCTAGATATTAAGGTTGGTTATTTATTTATTTTACACATGTAAAAAGAATTTTTTTATGAGGAACATATGATAAAATTGAGTGGAAGTATATCAAACAGATTCAAAGCCCCGAGGAAATTTATAAAGAACACATATGAGTTGGAGCTTTTGGAAGGGATATAAATCTTGCCTATATTGAACATATTCAATATACACCCATATTTTGAGGGGAATATAGGTGGATAAGATGAGAGTGTATATGTATCTGGATACATCAACTACTTGAGTAGAGTTTCATATAAAATGAATGAATTATGGATGACTAGCAATGAATACAATGTGTAAAATGAGCATAAAGAATATATGGTGAAATGGAGATGCATAAAATTTAAATATGCATCTTAGCTTACTAAGGAATATATTGATATACTTGGTCATTCCATTACAAAACTCCATAAATTCACTTACATTTACGATAAAGTTTATTTTTACCTAGTGTATTTTATGCAATAGGATTTAGGTTCATGAGCAATCCTATGCCACCTAAAAATATTAAGAGTTAATATATAATTACTTTCATAATGTTCCACCATTCCTAATAATAACATGTATAAGTTTAATTCCTTAACCTTTATTGTGGAATTTTATCCTATCCATACACAAAAACTATAAAGTCACACAAGATATTAAAGCTACATAAAATTACTACTACAAAAAGTAAATATCCTTGACCATGCAATATCCCAAGCTATGGAATGCTACCTTGCATATTGAATCCACACATGCCTTGTATATAAGACTTGGACATGCCTTACACAAAATATCAAAGCCTAACAAAACCATTAATGAATACACACACCGCTAAACATTTCTTAAGTCCCCAAACATTCTAAAAACATTGAATCCTTTGTATTCATGTGAAATCACTCCCATTAATTTCAATGATGAGAGGTATATCAAATAATATCTCTTGTCAACATCGATACACTTATCATGGGGCATATGTAGTTCTTGATGAGAAACAAAATTATTTGATTGTGTTTGATCCAATGGAGAGGAACTTATAGAATAGATCAATGATGATTTGAAATTGAGGTGATTTGAGGAATATTATATGAGGTATATTTTATTTAGGCATCTTTTATATCCTACAAAAATATCCTACATTTCTATAAATATAAAGGGGTTTCAATATTATAGCCATCAAATTCCAAGAGAAAGGAATTAAGTTACAATCCTTAAAGATATTGAGAAAAGTGCGGTTTTATAGAATCTTTGTAGCTTTTCCAATATTAAAATAGGTTTAGGATTGTAATCATTAAAATAATTCTTTCATATTCATTTTATAATACTGTAATTGGTGCGTTTTACCATTTTTCCAAAATATATAATCTTTCTTTGCATTAAAAAAGAAGCTTTATCATTTTCATTTTTAGAGTTGTGTTTGAGATCTTTCTTTAGGGAGATATAACTCTAGTATAGGCTATGTGGTGTAAGGAATCCCCTCATTGGGAACCCTAACCAAAATTGTATCAAGGTTCATCATTGAAATGAAAATTAAGAAGTTGACTCATTCTATAAGGAAGATTGGTACCGTAATAAGACATTTATGATCTTTGTAGTCTATAAGAGAGCCAAAATCAATCATAAGTAAAACATATAATGTGTGAGAGACATGGAATCATTATTTTATTGATGAGAGGAGACAAAACATCTCAAAATTATGACCATTTATAGTTACAAAAGAAGATACTTTTGCAAAAAAAGGTTAAATAATTAATAATAAGAAAACTCCAAACCCTAAGGATTTCAACATGACAATAATAAATGTACATTCAATACTATCATAATGTTTCTCAAACTCCATCTTGAGAAATAAAATACATTTTTAGATGCCTAAATTCACTCCAAACAACAATAATGTTTTATAGAAAATATCAAATTTTAAGAAACATGTTTGTTTAGTTCTAACAATCGCAGAACAATTTGCTACATTTGGAGCTAAGTATATTTAGAAAAAATGGATGCATATATGGTTATGGGTCTTAATGAAAAGATTCATTCAACTCTATTGTGTTCAAAATACAAAAAATAATTCACAACAACAATATTATCTTTATTGCACAACATTTCTATCGAACTATATTATTACATCAACAATACAACAATTCCCATATGCTCACAAACAATTCATCACCATATTCTTTCCCAAAATTATTCAATCATATTATTCCCTCTCATAGTTGCAAAAAAATCTCTAATTATAGTACACCTTATAACCACACTTACATTAGTTCCCTATCTATAATTGGAATCGAGTGCCTTCTACCAATGCGGTGATGTGTTTATATAGATATATGATAAATTACTTATAATTTGCATGCCCTTACTTCCTACTTATATGGATATCAACTAAATTACAAATATTAAATGATGCATAGGACCCAAAAGACCCATAAAATATTGAAACATGATGCACATATAGTTCAACCAAATTATCACAATATTTGAACTATATAAGTCATCATCATCTTTCATTTGTGAAGTCAAGGTGGTCAACATGTGATCCTACAATTTGCACTATCTAAGAACCTTTCATGTTACTATCCCAGAATCAACCACTTCAATGTATTTAAGTAACTATTCCACAAAATTCCTAATGGCCTCACAATTTTGTAGGTAGATGTGTAGTATCAAGTTGGTTTTCCCACTCTAAATGAGATTACGATAATGTATTATGCAATGTCACAAAAACTTGAAGGATTTTTTGTTCATGTGTCATCTTCAATTCATTTATGAACTATTTTTATTCTAGTCTTACAATTTTTTTGTTACTTTTTAAAATTTATATGCATAACACAAATGTGTCATGATGTCTTTCAAATGTCATGTACTTACACAAGAACTTAAATCCATGATTAAATCTTTTCTCTTTCCTTCCATTGGATATAGGTTTGCACCAACTTATCAATATCCATATGCGATCAATGAATTACAATGGATCTATATAGATAGTTATGAGTATTTTTGTAAAAATATATACAAACATAAAAATAATAACACTTATAGATAGGTGCAAAATAATATCATAATTCAAGCACGTTCATAGGTTGTACAAAATTATGCAACAAATACTTTATACTAAACAAGATTTTGCAATGATAGACTTAGCCTATCTTTCTACTCTAACATATTTTTGTTTGATGCATTATTTAATGTGAATCAAAATTCTCTTTTATCATACACCCTTGGTAATAAAATGTGTTAGCTAAGTACTCTCATATGATGGACATGTAGTAGATCCACACATTTTATTGTATAGTAAGGTATTTGCATGCATATTTGCTAATAGGTACTCCCCACCTTCCGATCATTGGTATTAGTTTTTAAAATTAACCTTAACTAGTTATAAGTATGGTCATCCACACCCCCATCCTTACCCTCCTCAGGTTGAACTCTTGCACAGTGGTGTCTCTTTTCTCGTCCATATCTTTTTCCCTTGTGCAACATCTTTTTGCACACAAATCTAAATGAAAAATTTCCACTGACTCATCCTATTGTGCACTTTTTCAAGTTACATACTACCACATTGATATGCAAGTTTCCCTCATTATTTGATTGTATCCATGCACTATGTTCCATCATACTTTTGCATATGTTTTGTTTAATATTTTTTTGCAATTTATTTCTACTCTATTGCACTTGATTCATTTTATTTTTCTCATAGGATATGTTCTCTTTCGCACATAACCAAATGAATTTGGTGCACCCTATGTTTTCTTCCCTTAATTTATCTAGAACACGAATTTTCTCATCTTTACGCAATCTCATTATATTGTCTCTCTCATCATACAATATCTCCTAGTCAAATTTCCAAGGCCTTCCAAATAAAATAGAACTATTAAATCCTTATCTCCACTTTGCTTTGTTCATACACAAATTTTTCTTGTCCTTATATAAACCAAATCAATCTATAAGGATCTAAATGTGTCTTTCTCTCCAATCCCAACATACACACCATCTCTATAATCATCAATGTTTGTGTACTTCGTCTATTAACTACCACTACACAAAATTTACCTTGCTTCTTATATCTTGTGTGGATAATATGTTACCTTTCTTCATTAAATATTCTTTCTTTTCACTTTATATACTCTACTTACCATTATTAATTCCTCCTCCTTCCTTGGTTTCAGCTATATGATGAAATAATTCTATACTTTTTTCTTCATCTTGTGTGATATGTGTACTCACATCCTCCCTCTTTCCATTCTCCTTATGTGCATGTGATCACTCAAAATCCCAATGTCCTACCATGCCATAGCAAAATCATGCACCATTGAGTATTGTTTCATGACCTCTCCCACTTATAAAAGTGGTTCTTGTTGATGCGTAATCATAACACCCCTAAATGTCTGCAACGTGATGGGTTGAGACTCTCAGTGTGATTGCATAACATGGAGCTTTTCCCAAGTGTGGGACCTTGCGAATCGGGAAAGCTCTCCGGATGAAGGTTGGTTCCTATTCCTCTGTTCAGGTGCACACAAACAATTTACAGAGGATTCACTCAAAAACCTAATCTAACTTGCCAAGGAGACAGGGTTGAGAAGATGCAAGAAAATAAACCTAATCTAACCAAGGTGATGCACCAAAGGAATGATGAACACTGCTTTTCCAATAAACACAAACCATAAAATTGCAATACAATAAACATGCACAGGTAACCAAGGCTGCAATGAGAGATCATTTGAATGCAATGAATATAAGAGAGGGTTGAAATCATCCACAGACTTAGTTTTTATTGCTCCAAATATTGACACAATCCATTACAATGGCCAAGAGGCACAACATGCATTACAATTTGAATGGGAGGTCTGAACTCCACAAATCCACTTGCTGATAAGAGAAGAAGGGAGGGGCAAAACAAGAATGTCCAACCTTTAGAAAAAATCCCCTCCTTACAATTTATAGGAAGAAAAAGAGAGGGAGAAGAGAGGAATTTGAAATCTACCCCAACCACTTCCAGATTGCATTTAATTCATCTCATTATGGCGGTAGGTGAGAACCCTAGCAAACCCAAAAAATGGTGAACTGTATTTTGAATTTTTGAAGAAATTGTTCTCACCCAAATAAATATATCTAGTCGTAGTTGGACTAGAGGACCCTGTAAGATTTCCAAAAGTCCTCTCTTGCGTGAATCCGAGCTCCCTGTGAAAAGTTATGGCCATTTGAATATTTCTGCGTCAGGGTCTACTTCCTATCGGGTTCGGGGTTCTCCTTTGCATTTGCATCGGGTTTGGAGGGTGCCTCAACATGTGTTTGATGCTTATGTTTTCCTGAAACCCACTTCTGCTGGTGTTGCCAATATTTCCTTTGTTTTGGGTTCGGAAGTTGGACTTGCATATGCATTGGGTTTTGAAGGTGGCTCGACATGTTTTCGCCCCATGCTTTCCTGACTTGTTTCCCGACTTCAAAACCTGATTTTCCTAGGTAGTGTTTTGGGTTTTCGGAACTCCCAAGCATTGGGACATGTCTTGCAATTTGCATGCTTCATGTCTCATGTTTCCCAAAACCCTGAAACCCAAAATCCTTTGTGTCGGGTTTTCAGACCTGCGCAACATATTTTCTTTGTGTCAAGTTTCCACCATGCAATGCATCCCCCAAAACCTGAAATGAAGGATTTTGATTTTCCTTGATTTCTATATTCTACTTTTGTCTATATTTACCTAGGGGTAGATATATATAATAGTTCTTCCTCTATTTTATTATTATTACACATGTTTTGTGTTTTCTTCATTTCCTTACTATATTGGTTCTCTACCGCCATCGATCTTTCCTTTATTCCTTATCATATATTTTATATGAATTATATTATCCTCTTATCTCAAGACATGTCAGTATGCCTCTTCCACTATTTACATCTTCATAATGTTGATCTCATCTTAGATAATCCATTGCATTCCATTGATATATCACATAACCTTATCCTGATCCATTTGACTATAACCAACCAAAATCATGATCTTCTATAATTTTTATGTGTATTCTTTCAAACTTAACTCATTATGACACAAATATGTATTCTCTTCAAAAAATTCCAATTGGTAATCAACAACGATAAAATTTCTTTCATCTTCAACCATGTGTTCAAATTGGATGATCTTTTCTTTACCATTTATAATTTTCTCTAGTTGAACTTCCTTTTACTACAATGCCACATCATCTTTCAACTTGGCCTATGAAATCTTGACATTTTTTTTTATGTAATTTCATAGAAGTTGAAATATCCTTGCATCATTTTTATCCAATCATTAGCTATTTTTCATTCATTTTCCCTAGAAAAGCTGTGAGAGTGAAACACAAGGAATTAATGGATCCCATGAACATCAAGATCATTACCAATGGAAATTAAAAATGTGCTTCAAGTAATCATCAAGAAATTAACTATAATCCAAATATTCATGTATAAGGAAAATAGGTATATTCATTATCATAGATCAAAAAGAGAAGTAAAAGTAGAGTTTTTAGTAACTCCTATGCTGGACATTTCATACTCCCATGATGGAGTGAGGAGTTACAATGCTAGGAATATCATGTAACTCCCATATGAAAATGACACATATGACAATATGATAGATTCTATGATTAAATCTATCATATTTAATACAACCCTTAAAATATTTATGACTCACCTAAGTGAGATGACTCATCATGTGTGAGGTGTCAAATGCCCTGTAAATAAATGAAGGAAAAATAATACCTCACACCATCACCCCCTTTATCAAACCTTAGGTAGAGGCATGGTAAGCTAGAAGGAAAAAGATAACTCCCTAGATAACTAAGAAATATGTGTCATATGGGTCACGGAAACTAAAGGAATGATGAGGTACCCATGTAAAAATTGTAATATTTCTATAAAAAGAACAAGGAAAAGAGGACTAGAAAACCCAAAGAAGATGAATGGCTATAGAGGACCTCACCCCAAGAAGAGAGTGCAAGTGAAGGAACTTGGCTTCAATGAAGGGCTTGGTAAAGATGTCTACAACCTGATATGAAGTCTGAAAATAATGCAAGTCGATGATGTATCCATGGATCAACTCCCATATTAAGTGCATATGGATCTCAATATTCTTTTTTTTTGCTAATTTTGAACCATATTTTTGAAAATTGAGATGGTTTTCATGTTGTCACAATAGATGATGATATGAAGTTGAAAAAGAATACCAAAATTTTTCAGAATTCCCTACACCAAACAAATTTTATGGCGGTGTTGATGACTCTCGTGTATTCTTCCTTTATAGAAGATATCACAATCACATTCTACTTATTGCTCAACCAACTGATAGGACCTAAACTAAGATAAAATTTATATCTTCAGGTAGAATTCCTATGATTGCGATCACTAGCCCAATAAGAATATATAAATCCAACTAAATCAATATTTTTCCCGACTAAGTAGTGTATTCCATCAGTATGAGTGCTACGAACATAGTGAAGGATCCACTTTTATTCTCTCCAATTTAGCTTGTGAGGCTCCTACATAAATTTAGATATAAGCCCAAAAAATATGAAAGAACCAACCAATTGTGAGTCATGTAGATCAATATCCCCACCAACTTGTAATAAAGGGTACCATCGACTAAGGGAGTGGAGAAATTAGCAACTAACTTAACCCCAAAAAGGAAGGGAGTGAGATATGGATTACAATCGGACATTTGAATCCTAGAAATTAAGGGAATACTTAGGTTGAGAAATCACAATTCCTGAGTCATATTGGGTAATATGTATCCCAAGGAAGTAGTAAAGAAAACCCAAGTCGGTCATGGATAACATTTTGGAAAAGGAAGTATTAACATAACCAATGATCGAGGAAGAGCTACCCGTAATCAACAAGTCATCAACATACATAATGAGGATAAGCATGGACTCATCTTGCTATAGAATGTAAACATTAGGGTCGAGTGACAACTATTTAACCCTATACTAATCCCGAGTAGTTTGTTTAAGTCCATAGAGAGACTTCTTTAATTTGCAAACAAGGGAGGAATCCTAGACATTACCCTGAGGAGGTTGTTCTATGTAGATTTCTTCCTCTATGTCCATATGAAGGAAGGCACTCTTAACATCCATTTTATGGACTTCCCATATGTTCGTGGAAATTATGGTGAGGTTCATTCAAATGGAATTCATCTTCTCAACAAAGAGAAAAGTTATTTGAATAATAAACCCCACTACCTAGGAAAAACCCTTAGCTACAAGTCATGCTTTATACTTCTTGACGTTCCCATCGAGCAACGCCGAGAAATATAAATTAACATATCATAAATTAAAATATAAATATGAAAGTGGACATGTGAGTATTTATTTAATTAATTTGATGTTAAATTAGCTAATAAAATTATCTAAGGGGGTGAAAGGGTGGAATATAATTAATTAAATTAATTCCTTAGAGGGATAATGAGATTAATAAATTTTAAAAGCGATTCAATGTCTAGTGGTTATTTTGGGGTGTCTACATTTTCCCCTTTTAAAGTGTTATTACAGAGTAATAGCACTTTAAATATAGTATACATGTGTAAAATGGTGAAAAAATGATGAAGAAGTGTGATGGACTACCTGATTTTCCTCGGTGAAGAATTTGGATGCCCCAACGAGTCCGGATGATTACCGAGGAGTGCCCTCCAAGCGGGTGGGAGATGTGACAAAGTGGTGGACAACCGCTTGATGAGAGAGAGAGAGAGAGAGAGAGCCTTGGATAAGTATATGATGCAGAGCATCAAGGAACAACACATAATAAGGTCATATAAGACCATGATACATGTTTTTAGGTGTGTTAGAGTTAAATATGTTGTAAAAATGAATATATGCTTGTAAGAAGTTGGTAAGGTGACTTGACTTGGCATTTAAGAAGTAATATAGGCTAATTAAGGTCATTTTAAGCCTTGACATCATGTAATAGCTTCCTTGTACGGATTATAGGAGAGTATCAAGGTGATATACACAGGATTTCTATGTTGAGAAGATGGTTGAGTCTTCCTAGGAGTGTGAGTTGGCTTAGGAGTCAGTTTAGGAGCTTTAGAGGGTCTATTCTTAGCTAATGAATACCTATTTCATAGGTGATTCGATGGAGATGAAGCAGGATAGGGGGTTCTCAATGTTTTAAAGGATGGAACAATGAGTAACAACGTGTGTATGATGTTTGGAAGAAGATGTTATACTCTGGAATGCATGAAATAGCTTGTTTTAGTGGACTGTGTACAAGAACCCTGGCAGGACAGCAAGGTCAAAACCCTCCATGACCTTCAAATGATGTAACTATCTTGATTATCAGCATGGAAAGACTCTACAGGTGATTTGGATCACATTGATAAATTTTGTATGTTTTGAAAATGTATAGTTTGAATTTTATAGCAAATTATTGCCTCTCGGGCCTGAACTAGGGCTTTGTATATCTTTTCATTTCATGGATAGAATCACCTGAAACTTTTACAATATCTCTGCATTGATATGATCTAAAAACCATCCAAATTTGGTGAAGAATGATCTTGTGTCACTCAAGCTATAAGTGACTGTATATTCGAGATATAACAGTGTTGTATTATTACAGTCAAACAAAGAACATGCACAGTTTTTGCTTTATAGCATTGCTAATCATGATGATGGATTGATAAGATGGACAAAATAGGGATATATGGAATGTGTTTGCATGATCTTAGGTTTGAATGCATGAAGTTATCACCTTGTTAGTATATAAAAGATGATTGCATAGGATTAGTACTATATTTGACAAGAAAAGAGGAGGCTGTAACATGAAGAAGAAGATAGATACAATATGATGAAAACCCACTGATAAGGAATGGGAGGGTACTTACCCATGCATATTTGTTGAATATGAATGACATTGGGCATATAGGCATAAGGGAAATTCCTTCCCTCTAGCTATAAGGAGACTATCAGGTGGTCTAAGACTGTGTTAGTCCACAATAAGATAGTGAAAGGACTAATTTCAAGAAGAATTAGAGTTAAGTACCTGTGCATGGAAGTTGGAAGATGACTATCCTAGTATTATTAATGTGTTCCATGATTCTAGAGAGAAATCTACCAGTGATTTGGAGTAAATGTGGACTGTGTAGGGGTTCTAGGGCAGTATAAGTCACTTCAAAAACATACAAGGGAGGTGATAAAGAGAAAACCTAGATCTAGGACAGTATATGGAACTCATGAATACCTCAACCATTGTGAAGGGAGGTCTGTTAGCTGTTGGTATGCCCTGGGAACCAACTAATTGAGTATTAAGAGTTTGAGTTGGATGCTTTTAGACTAAGTTCAGTCTTGAGGGCAGAGTATTGGGACTGCACACTAGTAGAGAGATGCTTGAGCATCCATAAAGGAACTTGAAACATTGGTTTGTTGTTTTGGTCATGTTCAATCAATTAAGAAAGAGCTTGTGACTGTAGTAAAGAAGAACTCCATTGGGAGTAAAGTGTATGGTAAGAAATATCAAAAGGTAACATATGCTAGATACCTTATCAATAGATTTTGTATCTTGGGACAGTCATGTATATGAATGTAGGAGCATTACATATCTATTATACATTGTGTCTATGGTCACAAAATGATCACCTTAGCTCATCTCTGATCAAGGAAGTCCTTTAAGGGTTTTTCTTTCATACAAAATATGCACTAGGTCTCATTGCTACCTCAAGGAGATAAGAACAAATAGATGATGTTGCATGAACATCAATTAATGATCCTCTAGTAGGGGTGGATGGAGTAATAGGGAAAGTTCAAGCTCTTGAGTATTGTAGAGAAAGACAGATCTAAATGACCCCTGCATCAAGTATAATATGAAAGGACTTAGAGAGTTAGATTCAATGTCATAAAGGCCAAAAATTGAGAAATTAGGGTTAAGAGAAGGGTATAAGTAGAAGGGTGTAAGGGTTGCAGAAAGTTCATTGGTCATTTTTTCTACTAGTATATTTTCCCTCTAAGTGAGATTTGTGATCCGAGTTATGAGAGAGGTGGCTTGTCATCCCTAGTGCGGGCATCGTGCGGATCACATCTAAGAGTTTTTGGGCTTCTAACAATGACGACACAATATGTATAAAAAAACTTATCTTTTGGATTGCATTTATTGTGTTTTAGGCTTAGAGGAAATTTGAAAAGTGACACTAGCACATGCAATTAGTTTCACTAGAGTGACTCACAATGTGCACTAGCATAATGGTATGCATACTATCATAAATTTAGGTGCATTAGTGTGAATGGGTAATAATGATAGTGTGTTGAATGCACTAGCATATAGGTAGGCATGTTAGCTTTAACATGTCCATGCGCTAGTGTAACATGTGCTAGTTTTAATGTAGATGCACTAGTGTAACGTGCACTACCGTTAGGGTCTATGAACTAGCATGAAGGTAGTAATGGTAGTGTAATTTAGAAGACATGGAAAATTTTTAGAGGATGAATTAGAAGAAAAGGTAATTTACAAGGGTTTTAAAAATGTGGTTTTGTCTTTTTACAACATATACTATATGCATTAGATGTGTGGGAGCATCATGGATGGCTTTGCTTGTTTGATAAACTCATGAATCGAGAGAGAGGATAGGATTGAATGCATTGTTAGAGTTGATGTCCATGTCATATGTTTCTTAGCTTCTAGACATTAGGTTGGATCATTGTTTTACATTGCTTTGGTCGAGCGATGACACAATGAGAGTCAGACATTTAGATTACCTACGCGGGAGATGACAATCACATTAGAGGATGTCTATTATATTTTTGAGTGATGATACATGGAATAATGGTACATTAGGAGAAGAGTGTGATGTGGATCCGTGCCAACATATGGTCATTTTTCATATTATTGGACATGTATAGGGATGCCATGACAATTCATTTATATGAGTGCATGGAGGATGAGGCGTGGCGAGATTACCATATACTTGATGGATCTTATCAACAACTACCTACTTGTTTGTTAAGACTAGTAGTCATTTTCAGCTTGGACTTATTAGTATAGTGGCGAGTTGATGGAGGATTCAATATTTGCATGGGGCCCCTGCATTTTGGCTCACTTATTTAGATATTTATACTTGATACTTTTACAAAGGTCAGTTTATTAAAACATAATATTCTCTTTTCCTCTAACAAAGAATATGCAATGTATCTAATTCAAGAAGAGAAGCTACAATAAGAGGACATCATCCACCTAAGGGATCTAGAAATTTTGACATGAGTGTAGAATAAACACCAACACTATTTATAATACCTAAACATATGTAGAGTTCTACAATGCCTTCTATAATGAACATTTGGGAATACACCTCATTTTTTGCAACTTTTCCAAATTTCAAGTTATAATGAAAAATGATACATTTGTTAAAATTTAATTTTTTCATTATATTATTTATTAATTTAAATTTTGTATTTTCCTTTGACACCACTTTTCCTTAAACTACTCAACCAATAAAGGTATTAACAAAAATAAACTAGGAACTAATCCAAATTGAGTTGTACCACAATGGACAACACACTAACAATGGTGCTTAATATGTTATAAAAATAAATCCACATTAAAAGAGGTATATAAAAATAATAAATTTATTGTAATTCAAAAGGTATACAAATTTGAAAACTCCATGAGAGAGATGCATTCCTAAATATTTGTAGACACAAAATCACACACTTTGGGTAGTTATCTAGTCCTGATTGCATATTAATATTCATATGATTCCTAAGTAAGAAAAGTACTAATCAACCCATGTATTTGGCCACCTTTCTTTGTCTTTTGTTTCTCCTTTCAGTCTTTCACCCTTACTTTCTCAGTATTACTTTTTATACTCTGACTTTTATCATCCTAGACACAAAGCGCACCCAGTAGGATGTCGATGTCGAGCACCCCCTGACCCCTTTGTACTTTACTCACACTTTTTGGGTCCTTTCTAGCCATTTGGGCATCTTATTTTTTTGGTAGTTGGCCTTTTGGGGTTAATTGTTAAATTCAAGAAAATTAATCATATAAATACAAAGTTATGTGATCATAATAAAAGACTAAGCACTAAGCATTAGCTATCACCACCTAAGGTTGCATCCATCAAACATCTAAGATCTAAATTGCATCCATATAGCACCATCACAAGGGACACAAGGTCTAGTTATTATACATAAACACTTCATAAGATGTAAGTTCATTCTATTCCATGTACACATCTATTACATTTCTTTACATCTAGTTTATTTGCTCACTATCAAGTGTGACTCATGAAAAGAGCCACCTAGGGCATGATTCCACACACACACACATAGAACTACATTGGGTCTGAGATGTAGTACAACACTCAGTCATAAGTTCACCATTGTGACAGTGAGGATAGTTTGACCCCTCATTCTACATCTTTCTTTTTAGGATTTGATGTCTATTTGAGGGTTTTGCAGGTTCATATTTCATTGTAGGTTTCTAGTGACCTCGGTGATCATTGCATGACCTCGAAGTGACCAAAGGTGACTAACAAAAACACCTTGTGACCACTCATAGGAGGTTTCTGAGCTTTTCATAGACAGAAGAGACCATAAACAGGCCTAGGGTGCCGACAGGTTCCCTTATCCCTCTCGAGCACTCTAATCTAGCATGTCTCTCCGGATATACATTTTTCTATGTCTTTGTGTGAAACTCCTTTTATTTTGTTCACCTAGTCAACACTTCGATACACTCTGATTTTATTGTAAATCATCTAAGTACCTCTTTTTCCTCCTTGAAATTATGGTTTCATAATTTATTTCTTAGTTTTTTTGGGTGTAATTTTTATACTTAATTGGTGCATTTATTTATTTACTACTACAATAAGCATCAGATTAGGCTCATAAATCCACATTTAGCTTAATCATTTTAGTGAACCCCACTCATGATCGGTCTTTCATATCCTTCTTTGGCATATCATATTCTCTATCATGGCTCCTAAAATTCTTAAATTTCTTTGTATGATTTAATTCAAATGCATCCTAATTTCCAAGTTGTTCTAAAAAAATCCCTAGACACCATGTATCTCCCTAGCGATATACCACTGCATCAAGTGAGTGTTATTTTAGATCATCTATCTAACAACCCTAGTCTTCATGATCCTCCATATAATCAATCCATGTTGGAATCAATTCAAGCTTTAAATTCTTTATTTCAAGACAAATTTCAAGCTATGGAATCCATGATTACATCTCTCAAATCTGAAATCCAACATCTTAAGGATGCTTCTCAGGATCATGTTTGTTCTCCTTCTACATCTCATCTTCATTATATGTCTACTACATGTTCTCATATCAGTGAGCCTCAAGTCATACCATTACCGAGCCTCTCACCTTTGATCACAATACTAAGCAAAATGACATTCTTATTGAGCTCCTTAGTCATCAATTGATCACTTTACCATCTACTCATGGCTATCCTCCTTATCATCTTGCAAAAATATCAAGGTCGTCCATATTGCAATTATCATCAAATCAATGGACATAATGGCAATGAATAATGATTCTTTACAACAAAGAATCAAGCATCTTGAGCATCATCAAGGGTTTATCTCATTCACTGCACAACATTATGTTACATTCCCATCTACAAATTCTACATCAAATGGGCTCCTAAATCTACTCAATGTCCATCATCATCCTATTACTTATATTGTGCCTTCTCTAATCATTCAAGCGCCTCCTATTCAATCCACTCAAACTAAGCAACCACCTCTCAAAATTAGTCTCACTCTCCTCCTCTCAAGTTATCTATGGAGCTACCAAGTCAACCTAAGTAGCCACCTCTAAAAATCAGTTCAACACCTCATCCTACTAATTCTGCTACACCATTACATAATAATCCACCATTTCAGTAGCCAATCATTTTTTTCAAAGCAACTACTCCCTCTATTGGTGGCCCGGACACATCTCAAATTCCACCACCATCGCATGGTCTTGTTGTTCTTCTGCCACACATGCTTCCACCGCTTCACGTCAACTTGGTCTTTGGTAGGTGACTCCTGTCACCTTACCTCCTGATGACACACTCATGTTCTTAGTGGTTCTTACATGACTGTTGAGGGATCTCTTCTAATAAGAACCCATTCCATTTCCCAATTATATATATATATATATACACAATATATATATATATATATATATATATATATATATTATACTCATTTATACGTGCATACATTTATCACCATCACCTATCATTTTCACATCATAATACACTCTCTCATCATTTGTCACCAAAATCATTCATCACATAACAAACTCATCAACATACAATTATGGGGCATCATTCTTTCCCCCTTCTTGCATCATCAACTATCTTCCATATTACACATCACATCTAGTCTTTTATATCCATCTCGATATATTTGCATCATCAATTCCCGATGACGCACTCTTGTGTTACGGTTCATACTTGACTACTGAGGGCATACTATACATATGAACCTCACACACTACACACTTATACACACCACGCATTCTCACACACTTGACCATATCACACATTTTACACTAGACACATTCACCACACATATCCCTAGCATTTCTTAGTCACACTACACATTACACATCTCACACATTGTGCATCATACACTTAGGACATCTTCTCTCACAACATCTTCTACACACTTTGTGTCTCATTCACTCTACACATTTGTGCTACATCTCTCCTACATTTACTTATACACGTTGCAATCATTACCTATGATGCATTCTAGATTTCATGGTCCATACTCAACTGTTGAGGGTATACATCTTCAAATGGACCTCATCACATTCACACGTTCAATCACTCATTCATTCACTCACACACTCTACACTTTGTACTTCGATGATCACATCTTTTTAGTACACACATTCAAACCATTTCCCAATGATGACACACTCTCATTTATGGTTCATTCTTGACTGTTGAGGGGCATAAATAAATGAACCTCATTACATACATACACATCCACTTGGGGGCACATTGCCCCTATCATTCACACTACATTCCATTTCATCTCATCCATAACATACTGCATATCTTGGTTGCATTTACTCTTGCTTACTTATGCTTACATGTTCACTTTATTACACATGCTAGATAGATATCTTGTATGTCATTATCTTTATCATACACACATGCATTCACTTTCTTTCTAGTTGTGATCGTAGATTATACAGATCTATTACACACAACATGGATGTTTGGCACAATACCTATTACTAGTCCCACAGAGGCTCCTGGGGGCATCCACTTTCATACACTACAAGTGTTATTATTTCATTTTGTTTCATAACACATTACTTTATCAGATTATACACGTTTTGACATACTTTTTATCTTTCTAACATGCTAATGGGTGCTTCATGTGCAACATTTTTATGCCAGGACTATTTGTTTCCATGGTTGTCTGTTACATTATTTTTCATTTTCTTTCTTTGTATGCTCTTGTTTGTGGGATTTTCCATTTATCTTATGTGTGCACACTTATTTTCTTATGGCCACTTTGCCTTGTTTGTCTTGTGACATCATGAGTGATGTCCCATGTTTGCAACCCATTTTTCATGGTCTACATTGTCTTCTTTGCATGTTTACTTGTGTCTTAGCTTACACATTATTTTCTTAGCTTACATTTCATCTTATAAATGCATGTTTTTTATTTTTGGTACTAACACTTGTCTTCTAGCCACTTTGTTTGTGTGTGCCTTGGTTTTACCAAGCACATTCCCTTTCCCCTATATAGGGCATAGTTTCAACACAATGGTCGGTCCTCTTTTGGGCCACATACTCCTTGATGCATCACATGCACCCTAAATGAGGGGGCATCATTTGGGTGAATCAGTCACCCCCACATACGGTAGTCTATAGTCATTACACAACATAGCACAGTATTGGTACAACACAATTTTTAGTTTAAGGGCTCAGAATCAAACTTGGGTCCTTAGCACAATGATGCCCTTCTGGACACCTATAACAAGGGGTAATTACATAATGTTTTGGTAGTTCAAAATAGTCTACATAACTCCACACAAAGTGGATTTTACATAGGCACATTGTCTTTAGCACTTTTAAGTTGGATTGGATTTTGCACACCATCTGCAGTGGTGTCCTACATTTGGGAAGTAGTTAAAGGTTAGAGGATAACACAGAATTTTCTCCCTACATTTCTTTCATATCATTGGCGTGAGATCATCCAAAAACCAACATTTCTCATGGCAATGGAACAAGTAGGATGAGAATGACACTGAGATATCTAAAAAAATTGGTGAGATCTTAAAAAACATCATTTGAGGATCCTTTCTACACCCTTTTTCTCATCATGGATTAAGTGCACATGTTCCTTTTTCACATTTTTAGCATTTTTACATACTTTTTACATATTTTTACACATATACATGTGTATTTGACTACTTGTTCATTCTTCTCTTTTGTAGGTCCATCTGTATGGGAAGCGGTAGTCAACATCATCAACAACACAACAACAACAACATCAACATCAAACAATAGGTACATCATGACATCTACACATACATTTTCTACCCTAGGTTCATTTTCATCACCACTTTTTGCACTTTCTCCTCCTTAGCATCCATGCTTCACATTTTTATCACTCCATGCTTTGTCTAGTCCCTTGGAATGCTTTCATCATTGATCTACATGGTTTACCATATATGCATCTCTATCTAACTTTATGTTACTGAGCTTTCCACTCACCAACATAAAGTGGGGGAAAATGTAGACAAAAATCATGCACTTTGGGTAATTATCTAGTCTTGATTGCATATTACTATTCATATGATTCCTAAGTAAGAAAAGTACTAATTAACCCATGTCTTTGGCCACCTTTCTTTGTTTTATGTTTCTTCTTTTTGGTCTTGCACCCTTACTTGCTCATTCTGCCTTTTTATACTCTGGATTTTATCATCCTGACACAACACCCCAGCTAGCACTGCCAATGACACCTACACCCAGCCCGGGATGCCAGTGTCAAGCCCCTGACCCCTTTGTACTTTACTCACACTTTTTGGGTCCTTTCTAGTCATTTGAGCATCTTATCTTTTTGGTAGTTGGCCTTTTTGGGGTTAATTATGAAATTCAAGAAAAGGAATCATATAAATATAAAGTTATGTGATCATAATAAATGACCAAGCACTAAGCATTAGTTATCACCACCTAAGGTTGCATCCATCAAGCATCTAAGAGCTCCATTACATCCATATAGCACCATCAAGGGACACAAGGGTTGGTTATTTCTGCATACACTTCATAGGAGGGAAGTTCATTCTATTCCATGCACACATCTATTACATTTATTTACATCTAGCTTATTTGCTCATTATCAAGTGTGACTCACGCATAAGAGCCACCTAGGAACGATTCCACACACACACACACATATAGAACTACATTGGGTCTAAGATGTAGTGTAGCGCTCAGTCATAAGTTCACTATTTTGGCAATTTGAGGACAATCTAACCCCTCATTCTGCATCTTTCTTTTTTAGGATTTGATGTCTATTTGAGGGTTTTACAGGTTCATATTTCATTGCAAGTTTTCAGTGACCTCGAGTGATCATTGTGTGACCTCGGAGTGACCAAAGGAGACTAATAATGAATAGCTTGTGACCACTTAGAGGAGGTTTCTAAGATTTTCGCATAGACCCAGCACCAAAAACAAGCCTAGGGCACCCACGGGTGCCCCTATCCCTCTCCAGGCACCCAAGTCTAGCCTATCTCTCCATATCTATAATTTTTTGGGTCTCTTTTGTGACATTCTTTCTAATCTCTGTTCACTTGGTCAGCACTTCAGCACACTCTTGATTTTATTGCGAATAAGCTAAGTACCTCTTTCTCCTCCTTGTAATTAGGGTTTCATAATTTATTTCTTCGTTGTTTGGGTGTAATTTTTGTACTTCATTTGTGCATTTATTTACTTGTTATAATATCATCAAATTAGGCTCATAAATCCACATTTATCTTAATCAAGATCTATCTCTTTATTCAAAATAAGCTACTTTATAGCTATATAATGGAGAATATGAAAAAATTCTAAAAATAGAACATGAAAGGTTGCATATGGGAGAAAATAGGCCATCCTACATGAATACCATTCATATCCACCTTACGGATGGATTTAAAAAGATAAAAGTGGAAAAAATCTTAAATTTATCCTATTATTACTATTATTTTTAGTGTTCCTTATTGGGGTCATAGTGAACAAACTTGAAAAATCCACTACAACCATAACACATCAAATATCATCATATAGTATGAAGCTTAGGAATTATTTGGAGACCCCCACATATATATAATACTAAAACCTACTAAAATTAGATTATAATAAATTTCCTAAAATCTTGATATAGATCATAAACATTATTCTCAACATTAAGGCATGCAAAATTTTAACTTATAGTGTTTGAATTGATATTTCAAAAATTAGACAATTTATTAACTTAATGGATCTTTAGCGAGTTGATGTAACAACCACTCTTGTTGAAGCATGTCCTAGTCGGAGGAAGTCATACGGTCTCATATTTTGTGTAATATTTCTTTGTTAAATTTTAAATGAATTTTAAATTATGCTTTTATTTTACCATATTTTTATTACATGTCCTTATGTAGGCCCACTTCATCGCTCGAGAAAATAAATTCCACCACCATAACTACCCCACCGAGATTAGACTATGGGGAAATGAATCTCATTTTCCATACCAAAATAGGGGAACACTGCAGCTATCATGATGTAGAGCATACTACACAATCTCACACTTCAACAAGTTAGTTTGATCAAAAAATCAATCAATCACACTTAGCTTGCAAACTGCTTGTTTTCTCAACTCAAGAATCCTCCAAAACTTGAAATTTTGACTAAAAATTCTCAAAATGATTGATGAAAACCTTACAACATACTCTCATCCTCTAATCATGCTAATTTTTACCATATGGATTTGCATGCATACAAATGACATGCACGCAGTGTGGGAGCGAAGTACCTCCTCAATGAAGGTGAAATTTGCTTTTATTAAAAACCAAAAATGTATTTACATTTGTACATTCAAAATTATATGGGGGTTTGGAACATCAATTAAAAGAAAAGTGAATGAAAGAGATGGAATGAAATGAAGGAACGAAATGGAAAGGAATGAATGGAAGGAACATGCAAGAGTTAGGTAAAAGCAAGAGCCTAATATTGCATGGAGAAGAACAAACAATAACTAACACAAATAAAACAGAGTTTTCATCAGCTAAATGAGAATTAGTAAAAGGGAACATACACGAGCAAGTAAATAATAGCGTTTGATCACTTTGTGAACAAGAACAAGAACTTAATAACGTTGACAATAATATCAAAGACAATATTAGCATGCAAGATTTAAACATCTAACATCTAGTGAACATAATAGCATCAAATGTTACGAGAGACAATGAATGAGACACAAAGTTCTTATTTCATTAACTCCAAAATGTCTTCACAAAAGAACACAAAGTTTCTTCTTGAAACAAAGCTTGCAAAAAAAAGTATTTTCTTCTCCTCTCTCAAAGTCACCCTTTACAAATGAGCCCCTCACTACCTTTTATAACCCAAAAGTCAGTTACAAAGTAGTTAGGGTTTTACATGAACATTAAACAAGGCACTTAAGTGACCTTTGAATTTTTCAACCAACTTTATTAAAATCAACTAAAAATAGATATCACTTAAGTTATCCACAATTTTATGAAAGTAACCTAAATAACAACATTTATTTCTTAAAATCCCATTTTTAAAAACATACAATAATAACCGAGTGCCTTATCCATTGAAATGGGATCTACATATCTCAAACATATGAGAAATGGACTCTCTCACTTTGTTAGATACCAAGAAAACTATCTCCCTAAACCTGTCGGTGAAATTAGGATCTGCTACTTTCGCCAATTGAAAGGATCTAAACCTTCCCAATGTTTCAAACATCTTTTCTTCTTCTAGATGTTCATTTCGTCAAAGAATAGCCTCACAAAATACCACCACGATTCCAAAATCCTACTTGGCACATCATTAAAATTAACCATCTTTGATTTAGTGTACTCAAACAAGTTCTTTAATTTGATGCAACGCTCTATTGAGGCTAACGAGAAATTATTGGCGGGAGTGTACATGTCCTTAAATAATTGTGAAAATTTCTCTTCCACATGTTTTGATGAACACCTTTGATTATGCTCATTTATGAGGTTGCAAGGGATCTTAGCTATGAATTCTGGAATCAACGTGAGTGAAGTGAAGGCTTCATTGCATATGCTCTCATAATGGATCATAGAATCCTTGAGAAGCATCTTCCTTGATTTGAGATGCAAACACCAAAGAAAATGTGTCCCTCAATGTTTAAATTCGATAATTCCTTCAATGGCTAAAATTGAGGATTCCATACTTGTCATCTCCTGTAAATGGGCAATATCTCATCCAAATTTGATATGTTAGAAACAAAATTTTCCTTGAAAGAAAGAACTGGATCAAGATACGCATTGACATCTTCATGGAGCTTAACCGCTATTTTGATCGTCTCTTGGCCTAAAACGAGAATCTCTGAAAGCCAATTTTTAGTGACATGGCCCAATGTGTTTATTTCTTTTGATAAATTGAGAGTTTCTTCATCAGGGGCAGCCACTACATCGATACTAGGAAATTGGATGATATGGGATTTATTAGATGTTGAACATATTCCACCAATTGATTATTTTCATCCTTGAGCTGAGAGTTCTAAGACTTATATTTCTCAAGTATCTTAAGCACGATATCAATTGAATCTCAAGCCATCATCATGTCACTTTCCAATGTGGACCTCCCAAGTCCAAGTCTGGAAACTTCATAATCAGCAGATGTCATGGCATCATGCTCCTTGTCAACTTGTGGGATGGCAAGATCCGTAAATTTGTTTCCATCACTATCCACCATTATTCGAGAAAGAACTTTAGGCTTCTTGGGAATGACATCATTAGAAAGTTTGAAAAGGGCATCAAAATCAATGTCAATTGCCTTGACAACCCTCTTCCTTTTCTTGACCTTGGAATCAACCCAGAAAGGAGTATCATTCACTATTTTTGCATACAAAATCCTGGAGCTCAAAGCAACATTCTCATTGTTCTCAACATCATGAGATTCTACAAGAACCCTTTACACAACCTCGATATCCACCTCCTGCTCATTTGGGAGATTTTGGGAAATCTCTTTGTGAACTATAGGCTCTGAAGTGTTCGATATTTGGACTACCTACACCTGAGTGGATGTTTGTGCAAGGCATGGCTAAGGATCGTTTGTCACTAGCTTTTGAGAACTATTAACAATGTGAGTAGAAGAATCTCTACTTGAAGTAGAAAATCTTGATACACGCTCTCTTCCCTCACTAGGGCTAGGACCCTTAGGTTTTTCTCCTCGTGACACATTATTCGGCAAAGGGATTTTGGAAACCACTCCTTTCTTGTTGATTGTGTATGATTGGATGGCACGGAGGTTGATTGAGAAGGGGCTTTGGTTGAATGAATACCTCCTCGAGTTGGAAATTTTTGTGATCTTGAAGTATGATCTTGAATTGACTGTAACTTGGCAAGTTCTCTTTCATACCAAGATATGCTTCTTTCAAGGATCGGTTGATTCTTGCTATCAAGAGAAAATTCATCTCTTTTGGTCCAGTCAATTCAAGGCAATGGGGTAAAAGAAACTGCATCATATGAAGGATCAATAACATCTTCATCATCATTTATGAATGAATCTGGAGGGCTCTTGATGTGAAAGGCCTTGATCTAAGCAAGGGTTAGGCAGAGAAAATCTCGTCTTCTTACTTCATGCTCATCTGAACAGGAAGCCCATAAATCTTCCATGGTAGGGTTATGTTGATACTTTTCTCCAAGAATATTTTGCATATATCCATTAATATCAAACTGGGATCTCTTCACATATGGATGAATTGTGATGAGGGAAAAATATTTTTCCATGAGTTGTGCACTAAAGAGATTTAGACATTTGTTAGGTTGTGGAGATAAATATCTTCACTCGAGCGTGCATTATAAAGTGACTGGAAAACATAGTAACCCTCATCGGTTAGGGGAACGGCATCGATCACCGAGTACCAACATCATTCGGTCAAGGAGGAACCGGTGGCGGTTAGGTCTAACCAGAAGCGTCGGTTACCTGTGCGGGAGTGTTTTAATTAACTCTCAGGAATTATATCTATTTTTAGCATTAAAGTATATATATTGATTGTAATTGCATGGCTAAGTGCCCTAAGTTTATATACGCCTATATAAGCATGAAATATAGGGTTTAGAAGTAAGAGATTTAAGAAAAGGATTGAATTAGATCCTTTATTCTCCTAGATTGAGAGGATGAAGACAAAGAAGAAGAAGAGAGAAAGAACAGGTTACATGAAGACAGTCTCCATGGAGAGGAGCTAGACAGAAGGAAATAGCAATTACATCTGAATGGTGAGAAGAGAGTAACATATTCTACTGTATTTTCTTTGTATAGTTATTATCTCATTGTAATAGCTTGCATAGTATGCAAAGAACATAGAGTTTCTTCTTGTAGATCCATATGTTGGTGAGATCTTGTATTATAGATCCATTTAGATCTAGTATTGTATTGTAGATCCATGAGATCATATTGTATTGTTGATCCATGTAGATCTAGATATTGTAGAGGATGTTCTCTTCATGTTTGCTCGGGTTATGTAGTGATGGAGAGACATACTTACTTCTCGGTGCACAGTCATAGTTGCACATATGGTAGACCCGTGTGAGAGGTCTTGTTTACAGATCCACAGAGAATTTGGTTGCAGTTCAAAGATGCGGTATTTCCTAGTTATGTGAGATCTGTTGGTGGTGCTTGGAGGCACGGTCATAGTGCACTCATGGAGATCCATTTAGAGATCGAAGGAGAGGAGATACTCTTAGAGAGATGCATTGTACTCTTGTATTGGAAGAGTTGGTTTGTACTCTTATTGTATTATATATGTGAGATCTCTATCTTTGGTGGACGTAGACCACATTGGGTGAACCACAGTACATGTTATGTTATGTGTGTACTTTGTCTTGATTTGGATTATTCTATTTTATACTTCCATTCTTTGTAGATTTTGGGGAATTGATAAGATCTTGTGTGCATGATTGGGTTTGTTATTTAATCATAGCACTATTCCGCAGTCTCGAATTCCCAACAACATTGGTATTCCCCAATTTGGATTGGGAAATGAATTCTTGAGTGATGCTTATCACTAAGAATACAGTGAACTTGGAATAGTTATCATGCGAAGCTCCATCAATGCCCATTTGTCATTTGACGTACTTAGGAAGTTTCCATGGAGTAACTACAAAGCCACTTACGTAAATATAGGAAAAATATGAGAATTGAATCTTCTAATCGATGTGTGACTATAGTTACCGAATCTTCTTTTAAATGCATTGATACACTTGGAGAATGCATGGTTTCTTGTTTCTTCTTGGAGATGTTGAGGAATACGTGGTGAAGCTTTGGTTTACATGGTGCATGCCTAGCTTTTCCCTTTTCTTTGCACCAACCAATGCGTGGAGATCCTTGTCTTTTAACTGTTGTTCCTCAATCTTTATGTTGTCCCAATGCGTGGGAGGAGAAAAATGTTTTTGTCTTTGAACTGTTCTAAAAAATGCGTGGAGAAACTCTGTTGTTCATGTATTGGGAAAATGTTTCTAAAACTGTTGCATGTAAACTTTTTTATTTATCTTTGTCTCCCACGTGGATGCTCCTCCTAGTTTTAGCGTGGAAAATGTTGTTTCAATATTCCTTTATTTTATCCTCTCGAAATTTATTTTGCGTTGGCCTATGTTTTACCTCTTTCCTTTAGGTTGTGCGTGGAGATGCTCATCAAAACAAAACAAAACAAAATGTCCCTTTTTGGACTGTTCTCCCTCCTTCCTTCCACGTGGAAACTAGACTATTCTTTTGGCTGTGTGGACTATTCTATTGCTTTTGTGTGGACTGTTTTATGCTTTCCTGAGAAATGTGGCATGGGAGAAACTCTTTGGTGCTTTAAACTATTGTTTTTCCTTTACCCAATGTGTGGCTTTGGTGTAAAAATAAATAACAAAACAAATTTCATTTAAGGATATTCTTCCCTCTCTTTAGCACAGGCATTTGGCTAATTTATTCCCTTTGGCGTGTGTGATGTTTCTTTCCTAGTTTTGGCCTTTTCTTTTGAAAAATGCATGGAAATCTCTATATTTATCTCCTATTTTTTTAATTCATCTGTTGTTTTCCTTCTACAGAGTGCATGGAAGATCTTCTTGGGCCTATGTGGAGTTAGTTATTAATTCTACTATGTTTTTCTTTCATGCATGCATGGGATCTTCAAACTGTTCCTTCTTTCTTCCTTCAACGTGAGCTTCCTCTATTCTTTTAAAACCTGTGATGAATACACCCAGAGGAAATAATAAGGAGTTTGGAAAAACTAAAAATCCTCCAAGCTTCTTATTTACTTCGCACGACTTTTTCCAAGGAGTTTGACGGATGAGGATTTAGGAAGCTTCCTCACAACCGTTTCTTATTCATCTCGTTAAAACAACTTCCCTCTTTCTTGGGTAGTGGAATTAATTGTCGGGGAAGTGGGGAAATAAATATCCAATTGCCAAAGGAAATGGTAGGGTGGGTTATCAATCCCCATTTTATTTCCCCATGTGATAAATCGAGAGATTTTTTCCCGTTTGTCAATTCATTAATTTGGCAATCGGGAAAGAAATCCAACAAGCGAGAAATTTAAAAATGCCAAGAAAGGGGAAATTAGGGTCAGAAAGCCAATTTGGCATCCCCAACAATGGGAAGTGAAGGCTTATTTTTCCCCCGAAAATTAAAATAAATCTTGTCGAATGAATTTTAATTAATATTTATTTAATTAAAAACCCCATAATCATTTAAAAATTAATTTTATCAAACAAAGAGTAATTAATTAATTAATTAATATTTAACGTAGTTTAAGACCTAGTGGGAGGAGTTCTCACCCGAAAAGGATGAAACAAAGGACCGAACAATCATAAAAATGAGAGCGAACACGATGAGAGAAAAAGATCACGTAAAGTAACACTTTTTAAAAATTTCAAAATTTCCATTTTTATTAATTTTACAAAGTCAAAATTGGTTGATAACACAAGCCAATCATCAAATTGATTGAATTCACTAGATTTAGTTGTTTTGATCTCCTTTTTGTAAAATTGTCCCTTATGCTTCTTGACAACAAGATTGATGGTGAGTTGTAGGTTAGATAAATCTAAAAATCACACAAGTAAACTAAAATCATTTTTAAACACCCTTTTCCATCCTCTAAGTGTGAAGTAAAGGGTTTGGCTTAACTCTCAAAGGAAGTGTCTTTTTTTCTGGTCTCCTTTTTAGGCTTAAACTTCTCTCTGGCCATGCCCAAAGCAAACATGTAGTATAAATTTTGTCATATTAACTCATCAAACATTATCTTAGTATTTTTAACTACCCATTTGGAAGTTATGTATGTGTGCAAGGTTTCACGGTGGCTTTCTTTTCATCAAATGCCTCAAAATCACAAGAACAAGGTTCTAATTAAGCCTCAAGGTTACCTACAGTTCACAATTACAACTGTCATAAAATGAAATAATAGGAAAACCTTTTTGGGTATTAAATTGAATGAATATTCTTGTTTAACTCTTCAATATGTTATTTACCAATTTTTAGGACTTAATTTCTTGTAGAGTGCTAGTTATGAGCAAATCCTTCAAAACCCTAACATGGTTTACACAAAGTGAACCCAGTGGAGGTTTTTATCATAAAATCAAAAGAAAAATTTACCAAACCTTTATTCCTTTTGTAACATGTCTATGTCACATTTCTAGAGCTTGAGTTTGTGTGAGTAAAGAAACTTACCTCACCAATGACATGAAAGGGATTCAAACCTCACTGCCCAGTCTTGAAAAAATAGGGGATCATTAACAAATGGATTTTCCGAGTTTAAATGTGCCTTCTCCTTATTTTATAAATCTTATCAAGGAATGATTTATGTATCCTCATGATTATTTAATTTCCTGTGATAAAAAATTGCTTCCTTGATTCAAGATTTCCTTCACCAAATGTTGACATGTCAATTAATTGTATCATACGGATTGGATGCGCCACTTGAGTTCATAGGAAATTTGAGATAAAATCAATTCAAGATTTTTTTAACATGTCACATAAAGTTTCAAAAAGATCAAATGCATTCATAACAATTATCTCTAGCCTTTGAATCACTCAAAACTTATTCCTTTCAATACTTCAATGCCCTACACTGATTTAAGATCCTTCATTAGATTGTTTGCAAAAAAACTTCCACACCAAACCCCTATTAGAGTTCCAATTCAATTTTATTTCTTTGATTGGTAAATAATCAAAACAGTTACAAAAATGATCTATATACCTCCTTGGCTTGAGTTATTTCATAACTCACCTCTAGGTCATGAATCAAGATCACAAGAGGAGGTAACATTACAAGACAAGGAGCTAAAGCTTGTGACTCAAAAGGAGTTAGATAACAAGTAAACATCATTAAGACCCTCTAAGGACCACAATTTTATTCAAGAACTAATGAACCTATTTAAACCTTGTCATACCATCTACAACATACCACCAATCAAAATTGGCTCAATAAAGATTCAAAAATTCAAATTTCCAAAAATGGAGGAAAGTCTAAATTTGAATTTCGATCCCTTTAAGAACCACAAGGCGACATGAATGAATCATAAGACACCTCTAAAGACCTTAGAAAACCAAAATTGGACTAGATACACCTAAATTATCCTCGGGAGTGATGTTCCGCATCATATCAACTCCCTGAGTTCTCCAATAAATCTTTTGGTAGTATAAGTTTACTGATAAATTGATCTTGATGATGAATTTATTGGGATTGAAAATGGGGCCCCAAATATTTTCAATCGACATGATATTATTCAAGGTTCACATGTTCCTATTTTATAACAACCTCTTACATCAACTTCACCATTTAATAGACCCACTCCCCAGAGAATTTAGCATAATTTGATGATGACATAACTTGATTTCCATTAGAGAGTCTATTGGTAGATTTTTTTAGTTTTACTTAATGACATCACTCTCAAAGATATCAACACTTTAAAACTATGGGATTTTTGGACAAAAATATTGATCAAGGAAATAAATTCCCATTTTCACAACCACTCCCAAAGATACTCTTTATATTCATTAGTGCAAAATGAACACAAAGCTTTATGTTTTAATGAATCAAGATGAATTTGGTGTAATTTTAGTTTCCAATTCCTACAACGATACGATTATGGATATTATGTTAAATATGTTAGAGAATTTAAAGATTGAAGCCCAAACTTACTACAAAAACTATGCTAGAGACAAAAGTCTCATGGTAATTGTTAATCAATGAAATAAAATCTATGGTAAGTTATAATCCTTTTTAACAAATATTTTTAAGTTATTGCATTTTTTTCTAAGTATATTTATTTTTCAATTCTAGTCAAAATATGAAGAATGAGGCACTAGTACTTAATGTTCATCTCAAAAATGCATGCAAAAGTTTAAATGAAACCATTACATTAAAGGAAAAACTCAAGGTGTTAAAAAACACATCAATAATGTAAAGTGAATCATCAAAGAGAATGACTTAAATCCTAATAATTTATTGATAAAGAAATTAGAAAAATCATAGTTTACTTTCAACTAGAAATGCGACAATGAATAATAGCAAAATCTTGCCAATATCAATTATGTAGTTGAATATCTTATTAAATAAATAATTTTAAAATATGATACAAAGAAAAGGGGACATGATATTACTGTTATAGAAACAAAAATAAAAACTCTTCATAGATAATGAGATTAATTTATCCATGTATTTGTGATGAAATAAACGAGATCAAGTTTTGGTATTGTCTTTTGCAAGTTTTATAAACAAAAATATTTCCATGAATATATACACACACACACACATACTATGATTTTGATTTTGTTTGTTTTTAATATATTAAACACCATGTTGAAATAAATAATAGATTTGTTAATAAAATTCATAGATACGGAAAGTATTTTTAATAAAGAACTCAATGTAAAACAAAACCAGAATTTTGGAAATCACAAAACTAGATGGCACCACAACTAATGAACAAGAGGAATTAATGGATACCATCATAGGTTACTTTAAGAACCTCGAATCTAAAGGTAATCAAGTTTATGGGAGAAAAAGGAAGCTCTGTCACTCTTC
This sequence comes from Taxus wallichiana var. yunnanensis, assembly GCA_018340775.1. Taxonomy (NCBI): domain Eukaryota; kingdom Viridiplantae; phylum Streptophyta; class Pinopsida; order Cupressales; family Taxaceae; genus Taxus; species Taxus wallichiana. The sequence goes on along the minus strand of CM031244.1, from coordinate 578,225,080 downwards.
CATATGAACATTGAGGAGGATGAGAATTGAAATCTTATGGCAGTTCTAAATGAAGAGGAAATTAGATCCACTTATTTCTAATAGAAGGAGAAAAAGGACATGGTCTAGATGGATTTTCCACAATCTTCTTTCAAATTTTTTGGGATATTTTCAAGAAGGATTTGGTTCTTGCGTTCTAGGATTTCTTCTCATGGGGAATGATGTTGAAGCAGGTAAATCATACCTTCCTTGTTATGATTCCCAAGGTTAATGGAGCTAAGGAGCTAAAATATTTTATATCTACTAGTCTATGCAATATTCATACTATGATAAGTGTTGCATAAGTTTGTCTCACCAAATTAGGGAGCTTTTATCTCGGGAGACAAATTTTGGATAGTATCATAGCTTTCCATGAGATGGTTCACTTGCTACAGAAATCCAAGAGAGAGTCTATGTTGGTTAAATTAGACATGCATAAATCCTATAATAGGGTTAAATGGGACTTTCTAAAGCTCATTCGGTCAAACTGGGAGTCTAGCTTAAATTTATCCACTTGATTAAGGAATGTGTGTCTACTTCTACTTTCTCTTTTGATCAATGGTAAGCCATATTGGTTCTTCAAAGAGCGGGCTCCAGAAAGGAGATTCCTTATCCACTATTTTATACATTATAATGGAAAAAATCCATGTTAGAGAGAAGGATTGCAGGTATTTGAGTGACCAATGGGGTGGATCCTTTAAGCCTGCAATAGTTTGTAGATGATACTTTCCTTCTCCAACAAGTAGAGGTGAATGAGGCTAGAGCTTTCAAGGAAGTCACCAAGGATTATGAGGAAGTTTCTGGACAACTTATCAACTTCCATAAGAGTTTGTGTTTCTTCATAAATTGTCGGCGTGATCAATTAAAACTACTTGCATACATCTTAGGTTACTGAGGATCAAAACATTACCGGATAGCTACTTGGTTATGCCTCTCGTGGGAATAAGATGGCTTTAGAAGCATGGAACTTCCTTATTGAGAGGTTTCAAATAAAATTCATCTCTTGGAAAGGATATCTTCTCATCCAAGTTGGAAAAGCGCAAATTCTACAGAGTTCTATGCAAGGGGTGGCCACTTACATAATGTCAATCTTTAGAATTCCATGCAAGGTGAGAATAACCATTGAGAAAATCCAAAAATAATCCTTTAGTCGGGGATGGAGGAAAAGGCTAGAATCCCTCTTGTTGCATGGGAGAATGTGACTAATCCCAAAAGAAATTGGGGTTTGGGCTTAAAAACCTAAAAATTATGAATGATGTTTTGATTGCTAAGATAGGGTTGAGGATCTTCAAGGAACATGGATTATGGATTGACATGTTGCGGAAGAAATATTTATGGACTGTTGGTGAAAGTAAGGTCATATTCTCTAACAATGATTTACCCAAAGGATCTATTTTTGGGAAAGATTTTGTCATAGTAAGCATCTACTACATAGGAGATTAAGTGGAATATTGGAGATGGGAATGAAATTAATTTTTGGGAAGACCCCTGGCTTGATAGAATACCTCTAAGTCTGAGTGAACCCTGGGGCATTCTCAAGGATTTCTATAAACAAGAGCATGGGGAGAAAGTTAACAACTACTGGATTCAAGAGGCCCAAGAGGATAGATGGGTTACTATCCACCCCCCATAAGACTACAATGGACCACTTGATCCCTTTGATAACCTTAATAAAAAATTAAGGAGTATTATTATCCCAAATAGACTCGTAGCGGATGAGATTATTTGGAGCAAGACTACCTTAGGGGGTATGAATTCAAATCCGATTATGGTATGGATTTTGAAGATGAGGAGGAGAACAAGGTCTGCTCTAAGGTATGGAACAAATATTTGATTCCCAAAGTTAATTTTTTCTTCTGGGAAGTTGTTCTGAATAATATCCTTACCATCGATAACTTGAGGAAAAGGGGAATGATCCTTATTAATAGATGTTATCTTTGTGGGGAAAATGTTGAATCTATGTTCCATCTATTTATAGAATGTAAGTATACATCCCAAGTGGTGATGGAATTGATAATTTTTTTCAACATTCAATTTTTCCTACCGGGTAGTCTTAGCAATATGGTGGATCAATGGCATGTTCCTTACAAAGATAAAATTATTAAAGAATTGTGGAAAGGTACACTCCCATACATACTTTGGAATATATGGATTGAACAAACAATAGAATCTTCAAGAAAAATCTACAAATTGTTCAAAAGTTGTAAACAAAATTAAACAAATCATGAAGGACAACATTGGAATTCATAAACACAGGTGGGAGGAGTCTTATTCTAGTGAGGAGTTTAGGATTTTACACACTTTCATGATCATCCCGATTAAAAAGGGTTCCTAATCTAGGGATAAGAAGGACAAAGCTAATTCAAAATGGAAACCACCTCCCTAGGACTAGTATAAACTAAACTTTGACGGATCGAAAAAATCTAGGGAAAGAAAATCAGGTGGAGGAGAGTTGATCAAAGACCACTTAGGTAACTACATTATGGCTTATGTTGGGCCATTGGGGAAAAATTCCAATAATTACGCTGAGGTGGATGTAGTGGTAAAGGGAATAAGGATAGCCAAACAACTCAATCTGAAAAAGATTATTATTGAAGGAGACTCACTTCTTGTTATCAAAGCTATTGAGGAAAGTGTAAGGTGAGTTGGACCATCAAAAATATAGTTAAGGAATCCCAAAATATTATTGAATCCTTTGATGACATGGAACTTTGCCATGTGTTTCATGAATCCAACTCCAGTGCGGATGGATTGGAGAATCAAGGAAATTATTTGAATGCATGGGAGGAATGGAATGGGGAATTACCATGGAGACACATTGGCATCCTTATTAATAATGATAGGGAAAGTAAATATAGTCACATGAGCCTCAATAGATTGGGACATGACTCATGGGGTAGGGATAAAAAGTAATGATGACATGAGAAAGGAGGTGCGAATTGTCCTTAATTCAAAGCTTGAGGGGAATATTTTGCATTAGATTAAGTGGTACCAAACTTTAGATAAGAGAAAGAACAGTATAGGGGTGAGAGGATTAGGATTGAGCCTACTTCCTACCATTCTATCAAGTAAGACACCATGATTTAGAGGTTAATATAGAAAGGGAATTTTACTGAGTTCATAAAACATATCAAAGGTTGGGACCCGGATTTGGCTCTGGATGTTTCTAAGGAATGGGATCACGGTCATGTCAAGATCAGAGGGATGGAGTTTCATGTCACCGAGGACTATATTGTTGAAGCCACGGGCATGGAGACAGAAGGTCTAAAATTATTCAAGGATAAAAAGAGGAGGAATCAAGAAATCTCAATTTTCTTTGGCCCTAATGAGAATGTTCATCTTTTCGATGATGGAATTGCAAGAACATGCATGCTTGAAAGATGGGCCGATGTGTGAAAAGTGGTCATGAAGTATCTCACTCTTGAGGGCAAGTTTAGGAAGATTTACACTCACCACTTATCTATTTTGAACTATTTTAGACACAACTAGGTGATGATTTTTCCATTTTATCTTTTAAGGTCTCTATCTTGTGTCGATTGTTGACTTCGAGGAAGAGAAGGAAGATTATCCTCTCCAAAGACAAGTTGATTATGTTTATTTTTCATAGTGGTAACCATTTCCTTGCTCCCATCCCTCAACCCATGGATTTTGATGATGAAACCTTGGTTAGTAGGTTGCGTAAGAAAAATAATCCCCCGAGGTGCTAAATAGGGAATAAGCGGTTGTTGAAGCTATTTCAGATTTGAAAAGGGGCGAATCTTCTAAGGGGAAGGATGTGGTGGTCGAAGATGTTAGGGTCACCAAAAAGGATGCCATGATTTCTACCATGGAGGTGGCAATTGGCACATTGCTTAATGTCATCAAACATCTAGTTGAGGAAATGAGGGAATGTAATATCAAGTATACCTTGCGGGAAAAAGTATCAATGGTCTCAAGGATGATTTTTTCATGCAAGAGAACAAGATATCGATTTTACAAGATCAATTAGCCAAACAGGATATGTAGAGGAGTAGCTATAAGTTGGTCCTGAGAATCTCAGATGAGGAGGAGGCTATGGAGGGCAACAAGGAAGTCAAACAGGTGCATTCTTAGGGTCCACTTTGCAAAGTACGGAGGGCGGGCCGAGATACAGAATTGGGATCAACTAGAAAAGGAAATGTTAATGAACTATTTGTTGATTGAGTACGTGAAAAGTTAATATCATAATTGCATAAAGAAAATTCGAAATCTTACTCCTTATTCTTGCTCAATACATATCCATTTAAATAGGAGATGTTGTTCCTATATTTAAGGAGATATAATCTCCATAAATATCTCCACACATAACTCCTAAAACAACTCCATGCTATTATACGTGAGATTTTGTTTTCTCACAAAACTAATATTGTTAATGATTTGTTTACTCAACAACTCATAACAATATTTACTCACCCACTCATAATTACATTTACAATAATGTAATTAATTATTACAACACATATTATATTATCCTAGATAATATAATCACTTACATAATATTCTATGTTCACACTACAACATAGATATTCCTAACATTCGCCCCCTTAGTGTGAACATGGGGTAAGAGCTCCTGGAAACATCAACCTTGTCGGAGTATTCATTGCTACTGGATCTTGCTATCTGGATCTTGCTGCTAATGATCATCCTTGTCGTATGAACATCTTCATCAATTGATCACCTTCCACCGAAGTACCTTCCACCGAAGTATGGCAGTCAGAGGACCGTACGACAGTCAGAGGACCGTACGTAGATGATTTTCCCCTGTAAGCTGAGTCATGCAGTTTGCTTCTTCCACACCAAATAGACACTCAGGAACTGTTGTTAGTCTATGTGAACACATTAAAATCAAAACATGAAACTAGTTTCACCCCCTTGTGTATAAACACACCACATAACTGAAATAAAATATCACCACATCTGTCTGCGACCCCATCGTTGGTGAATGACGAGAGGACGCTGATTTTCCTCCTTCCTCCATTGCCTCCTTCCTCCAACAAGAAAAGAGTCTACCATAGGAAATCCTCATCACTAGGACATGAAAGTTCTTCATCAGTTGAGTAGACTTCCCAATCAGTTTCTACTTCAGCTAGAAGGGCTTTCTGATCTATCTTGTCATCAAGAAGATCCTGAGCTCTCTTTTTACAGTTCAGTATTACATGCCCAATCTCATTACAATAAAAGCATTTTATTTTTCCATGTGAAGGAACCTTCTTTGGTTTATGTTTTTCCTTCTTAGATGAGGAGCTCGGTTTGTTTCCTACATATAGTACTTCTTCATGTTCTTCATGATTGCTTTGTTCTAACAATGTAGAAATCACTCCTTCTAGACTAATAGTAATTTTACTCAAAGTAAATACAATATTTGAGTAACTCTTAGGCATGCTATTAAGAAGAATAGCTTTAGCATCATCATCTTTTACATGTTCTTTAATTCCAGCTAGTTGATTTAGCAAAGAACGAAACTTACTTATATGATCTACCATTTTTGAGTTCTCTTCCATTTTCAACCCGTACAAGCATTGCTTCAATGTAGTCTTTGCCATTTCAGCTTGTAACCAAACAATTTGTTAAGAGACTCCCAAATTTCTTTTGCAGATTTTGTGAAATCCACATGATGTAGATAGGCTTTTGATAAGCCCAGACCAATGGTACCCAATGCTCTCTGATCTTTTGCATTCCATTTTGCCAATTCATTTCCTCCAGTGGGTGGAGTTGAATTAGACTTCACCACATCCCATAGATCCTTTTCTATTAAATGTAATTGCATCTGTAGTTGCCATGTATGGAAATCTTGTCCTTCAAACTTTTCAATCAGATTTAGTTTCTCCATTATTTTGTACAATACTGATAAAAAAATACAAAATTGAATCAAGTACTTTAAAATTTTATATTGAATACCTTTTAACCTCCAAGCAAGTCAAGAACTTGTATTAACAATTCAACATTATTGAAAATTGGAGAAAACTTTCAGTAGAAGAATTGATGTGCTTAATTTGATAGCTGCATAGTAAAATCCGTATTTCTTCCAAACTACGTTCTGGGTTCTTCTGAAATTTCTTCTGTAGTTTCTTGACCAGCACGTGATTCTGCACACAAAATTATAGAAAAACCCACATCTGGAAACGAAAAATATAATATATTCTTTGAGACGGATCTGATCATGAAAGCACTGAAATTTCTTGCATCAAACCTGCTCTGTTACCAAATGAAAAGTTAATATCATAATTGCATAAAGAAAATTCGAAATCTTACTCTTTATTCTTGCTCAATACATATCCATTTAAATAGGAGATGTTGTTCCTATATTTAAGGAGATATAATCTCCATAAATATCTCCACACATAACTCCTAAAACAACTCCATGCTATTATACGTGAGATTTTGTTTTCTCACAAAACTAATATTGTTAATGATTTGTTTACTCAACAACTCATAACAATATTTACTCACCCACTCATAATTACATTTACAATAATGTAATTAATTATTACAACACATATTATATTATCCTAGATAATATAATCACTTACATAATATTCTATGTTCACACTACAACATAGATATTCCTAATGATCTGTGCCTATGTGTCCTATGTTTCTTTTATGTTCCCCTTTGTCTAATTAGTTTCTTCATGGTGGTTCTATTTTGGTATGATATAAAAAAACTATATGTAGTTGAGGCCTGCTGCTTCACCCCTTGTTGGGCTCTGTGGTTGGTCAAGTTATTTTGTCTATTAAATTCCTTCTTTGGTGTTTGGGTTTCTCTCTCGTTCTTGTTTTGTTTTGGTTATACTTTTTGTCTTTGTGGGGTTTTGGTCCCCAAAACCAAATAGTTATCTAATCTAAAAAATCAATAAGATATGAAATTTTATTTTTAAATATTGAATGAGCATCTAGAAAACAATTAGTGTGCACTTAAGAAAACCGATAGAGCTAATAATATACAATTTTATTTCAAAAATATATTTGAAATAAATATCAAACTAAAACTCGAGTAGCTAAAACAAATATTTAGAAACCCACTCTTGAACTGATTTTCATATCTAATGTATTTAAGGCATATTCATTATCAATATATAAATCATATTTCTTGGTAACTATATTAGTGATGCCTCTTATTTTAGTAAAAGAACTCCTAATTTCTAGAGCTCTATCATAAGGAAACAAGTTCAGAGGATAACAAGTCAAAATATGTAATCTCAAATAAGTCTCTAGATTTTTATCCAATCTATTTCAAAGTTTTGATTTAAAAAAATATATTGCACAAAATACCCTTTCATATTCCACAAGCCCAAAATCATCATTTGATATAGTTCATATAATAAAAATATCTACTAAAGTTTTCTTGTAAAATACTACTAGGATACAATTTTATCAAATTCGTGTAATAACAACATTTTCTATTGGTTGTGTTTATTGAGACATCAGCAAATCATTTTGTAAAATACCTTTAATTTAAACTCCATTAACTTGTAATGACTAATTGAAATGCTTAATGAGATTACCCATGTATTTGATAAATAAACTACTTATTAGTCCTTCACCATCATTAGAGTTCCAAAAATGGGATTCACCACTCCCATTTCCTCAAGTAACTTATCCCTTTTAAAATGATCTCCAATTCAATTAGATAAGATATATCTCAATCGTATCCACATTTAAGATATGACAACATCATATAGAAGATGTGTTACGAACTTTTTCAATTTATGCTCCTACAATTTTTTTTGGAAAGTTTAAATTAACATCTCCTTCACACTAATAATGATACAAATATGTCCTTGATATTAAATTTCAAATAGCTTTTATGATCCTTAAAATCTATGAAAATTTTCCAACTACGAAATACAAGTCCCTTAACACTTTCTTTTGCAACATGTATATCATATCTAGAGATTGACATGCCTATTTTATAAACCATATAAAGACAACTATATATATATATATATATATATATATATATATATATATATATATATATATATATATATATATATATATATATATATATATATATATATATATATATATATATCCACAATGGTGGACTTACTAATTGAGCTATGCACTACATATTAGACTCGATGTAGTTCTATGTACAAGTGTGTGCAATCATGCCCTAGGTTGCTCTTGTGTCGATCATGATTTGTGAAAGTAGTGAGAAATAACTATGTGTAGACAAATGTAATCGAATGGTGGATGGAATAAAATAAAATTCCATCCTATGCAGCGTGATGCAAATGAACCAATCTCGTTCCTTTGTGATGGAGCTAGATGGATGAAAATGGAGCCTTAGATGCCTTAGATGGATGCAAATGGAGCCTTAGATGCCTTAGATGGATGCAACTCTAGGTGGATGATAGTAATGACTAATTCTTGGTCATTCATTATGGTTTCATAACTTAATATTTATATGGTTATCTTGTTCTAATTTTGTAATTAACCCCAAAAAGGAAGAAAGATAAAGTGTTCAAATAGCTAGAAAGTGCCCAAAAAGTTGTGGGAAAGTGGGAAAAGGATCAAGGCACCCTGACTAGGACCAGGGCACCTGTTGGTGCCTCAGTATTATCCTAGGTGCCCGATTAAGGCTAAAATGATGAGAAATGACAAAAACAGATTGGGAAAGTATGTGTTGAAGGTCGGAAATGACAACAAAAGAAAAGTAAAATGGCCAAAAGACGGGGGTTAATTAATACTTTCTTCACTCAAAACCATATGAATAGTAGTATGAGACTGGGACTAAATAATGTCTAAAGTGTATGATTTTGTGTCTAAATTTTCCCCACTTTATGTTGGTGAGAGAAAATCTTGGTAACATAAAGTAGATAGAGATGCGTACCTAATATCCATGAATATTATAGTAGAAAATGCATTGAAGGACTAGACAAAGCGTGGAATGACAAAAATATGATGGAGCATGGAAACTAAAGATGAAAAAGTGTAAAAAAGTGATGAGAGTGAACCTAGAGCAGAAACTCATGTGTAGATTGTGATGTGTGTAATGTACATGCATGGTTAGTGTTGTCACCACCTAGAGAAGTTCTGATCGAGATGCTACACAAACCAAGTGTGCCGGATAATGTCAATAATTGGTAGGTATTCAATGATGATCAACATTTACTTTCTTTTCTTGAGCTTAAGGACAACTTCAACCAATTGTATTTTGAAGGAAGTGAGGCTACTCGTGATTTTGTACCATCTTTTGTACCTAAAGGAGTCGAAGAAGAATTTGATAAGGATGGTTGCATAAGACTGAAAGGTAACAAGATACCTAGAGGATTGGTAAGCTTGGAGGATTTGTTTGACAAACATGACAGGTATATCAAGTCAAAGGTATCACATGGAGCTCATCAATCAGTAGAGCATGAGAAAGTTAACATTGGAAGTAAAGAAGAGCCTAAGCTTGTTAATATTGGTAAATGTTACTCGAGAAGAAAAGAATAGAATGATTGAATTGTTAAAAAAATATGTTGATGTGTTGGCTTATTCATACGATGATTTAAAGTCCTTCAGACCAAGGGAAATGCAGCACTACATTCCTCTAAATCTAGGAATTAAGCCTTTCAGACAAAAGCAAAGGCAATACAATCCCAAAATTAGATACCATTCACCAAGAGATTCAGAAGTTGTTGAATGCAAGGATAATTTTCCCTATTCATCATTCGGCTGGATAGCCAACATTGTTCATGTAAGGAAGAAGAGCAGAGAGATCCATATTTGTGTGGATTTTAGAAACTTAAACCAAGCTTCCCTCAAGGATAACTACCCACTCCCCATGATGGATCAAATCTTGTAAGATTTCACTAGCTTGGAGATGTTATCTATGTTGGATGGTTTCTCGGGGTATAATTAGATTGAAGTAGATGTCCTAGATCAGCACAAAACAACTTTCACAACTCCTTAGGATACTTGTACATATAGAATGATGTCGTTTGGTCTCATCAATGTTGATGCCACTTTTCAGAGGGAAATGGATTTGGATTTTGGTGATTTAAAGGGAAAGTGCATTGTAATATATCTTGATGACTTGACTATTTTCTCCAAGAAGAGGGAGGATCATTTCCAACATCTTGAGGTTGTTCTCCAGAAGTGCAGGAAGCATGGGATATCCTTAAATCCAAAGAAGTCCATCTTTGGTGTTACGAAGGAAAAATTCTTGGACATATTGTTTCCAAATAAGGGACCAAGATAGACCCAGAGAGAGTTCAGGATATTCAGAATATTCCCCTCCCTACAAGAAAAAATGTGTACATTCTTTCTTTGGAAAAATAAATTTTCTAAGAAGATTTATCCCTAATTTTATAGAATTAACTATGAGTATAGCTCAAATGATGAAATGAAAAGAATCTTTTGTTGACAGGAAGGGAAGGAATATTTTAAAAATATCAAAAGAATTATTACCAAAACACCATTTCTTACCTGTCCAAACTTTGAAAATTATTTCATAATCATTGCTATGCCACCGAGAATACTTTATGATCATTCGACACAGAAAAATCCTGAAGGATGTGAGCTTCCCATTACTTTCATGAGTTATGTTTTGAAAGCTCAAAAATTGAAATATACACAAATAGAGAAGCATGCTTTTTCTGTAGTTAAGGTAGTCAAACAATTTTGTTTCTATATCCTCAATTCTCACTCTATTTTCTTTGTACATGATACATCTGTTAATTCAATTCTCACACAACATAAATTTGGGACTAAAGGGGGAAATTGGGTGGCAAAGGTATAAGAGTATGATTTTGATATTAGGTCAACCAAAATATTCTGAGGAAAGGGTCTTTGTGAAATGATTGCTAACAGTGCCAAAGGTGACATCTCAAAAGAAGAAGATGTTGATATCCCCATTGTCCTTTTCCTTAGCTCAACTGATGAGTGGTATGTAGATATTGCCCACTATCTAACATATGGAGAATGTCCAGCCCATCTGAATGCTAAGGAGAAGAGAGATGTTAAACTAAGATCTACACAATATGTACTCTGGGACAACTCATTGTTCAAGAGAGGGATTGATGGAAGGTTTCTTCAATGTGTGGATAAAGAGAAACGAGAAGAGGTTGCTAAGGATGTTTCATGATCAAGCTTGTGGTGGAAATTTTTCATCTATTGTGACTACTCATAAAATAATATGTGCAAGATACTATTGGCCAAAATTATTCAAGGATGCAAAAAAGTGGGTCACGAAATGTGAAGCATGTCAAACTTTTGTTGGTAGACCCAAACTAGCCACCTTACCACTCAAACCAGTAGTAATTGAAGATCCCTTTCAACAGTGGGGGCTAGATTTCATAGGAACTCTCAATCCCAACTCAAGTGTTGGGTATACTCATGTTTTGACTACTACTGACTACTTCACGAAGTGGGTAGAATCCATTTCGGTAAAAGTACAACCTCGAAGTGGTATGTAATTTTATTAAGGAGAACATCTTGATCAGGTTTGGAGTACCGAACAAAATTGTCACTGACAATGCCCCTAGTTTCTATTCTTATGAATTGATGGACTTTTCTATGGATATGGGATTTTCCTTGAACATTCCTCTAATTTTACCCACAAGGATATGGAAAAAAAAATCAAAAATACAAATTTGGTGACTATCATTAGAAATCTTGTGAATAAATCTCAAAGGAATTGGCACAAAAATCTTTATGATGCCCTTTGGGTAGATAGGATCACTCCTAAAAGAGCAATTGGGATGTCTCCATTTTAGGTGGTGTACGAGATAGAAAATTAGTTTTTAGTGACAATGGAACTAATAACCTTGCAATTAATGAAAGCTATTGAGGATTCAAAATTCACCAGTGCCTCGGAGAAAAGAATTATGTACCTGTAGAAGATGGATGAAGAAAGGTTAGGTTGTGGATAGAATTACTTGCACATCAGCAAAAGGTGAAACAATTGTTTGATAAGAAATCTAGATCTAGGGACTTTTAGGTTGGAGACATTTTCCTACTCTAGGACAAGAGGTGAGAACCTCAAGGAAGTCATGGTAAGTTCAATTCTCTCTCGGTTGGGTCCTTTCAAAATTAGACACTTTGCTAGTGAAAATTCATTTTATTTAAGCTATATGGATGGAACCTCTCTTCCATTTCCATATAGTGGGCAATATTTGAAGTTGTTTCAGTCCTAGGTGATTAGGCAGTCCTTTGTATAGTCTTGTATAGTCCCTGTTTTTGGTCTTTTTTTTTTTTGTTTTTTGTTGCCTGTGTTGTTCTTCTGTACTGCTCTATTCTTGACTCTATTGCTTGATGGATTTACACTTGCCTTGAAACTAGATATTCTAGGGTCCTTTGTCTTGCCTTGTTCATTTCTTGTGTCTAGATAGTTCCTCCCCAGAAAGAGTCAGCTGTTGTCACCCCTTCAAAAAAATTGTGTTTTTTTAGAGAAATTTTAATTTTTTTTTATGAAAATAATCATTGTTAAGTTTTATTTTCCTTTGTGAAGTATAATTTCAAAGGATGAATTTTCAATAGTTAGAAAATTTGAGGCTTTCTCTTTACACTGCGGGTATTTTGGGTTTTTCTCTCCCACATGTCCCATGTTCCATTGGACCCTGTATTTCCCAAACTTTTGTTTTCCCCGAAATGAACTAAATTTCTCTTTCCTTTGCATGTGTTTCAACTTTCTGCGAAGAACTCACGTCATAATGTCCTAAGGGTCGGTGTGTAAATTCTTTTGAATTACCCGATTTGAGTGCATTACGGTAATTTTAGATTTCCATGTCCCATGTATCCCAAGTGCATTTTTGTTTTAGAAGCAATCATAGTTCATCGAAGCTCCTTCCGAAAGCTGAAATTCAAAGACTCAAGAAGCTTGCTGCAAAATTTTAGAAGAAATTGTTGTTCTTGCCCTACTTCCCTCTTTCCAGCTAATTGTTCAATTTTTCGCTATCATGAAGATCCATTATAGAGGGCACGAACATCTTTCTTCTTTGGAAACAATTGTATCGAAATAGGAGATAGTGACACTCAACATCTCGACCTTGATGATTTTTGGGCATGACTTGACTGCCATAATCCTACTCCTATTGCTCACTTAATCAAAGAAAGTGGGATAGCTCACGCGGGGGGTTTTCCTGTTTCTATTCAATGTGCTAACACTATGCTAGCTTGTGGTTCTTGCTTCAATCCAGACACAAAAGATATCATTGATTCTCAAGGACAAGTTATTGCCTAGTTGGACACTAGTTGCATCAGTGTTGCCTTCAAAATCCCTATGGTGGAGGATTCAAATACTCTCACCAAATCTCAAGCCCAACTTCTGTTTGATCAAGATAATGAATAATACAAGAGAGCAGGGTAGCCAAGTATTGTTTTAAAACCTAAAGAAAGGAGCCTCAAGACTGCCCAAAACCATGTACAAAATTGATTTCAAAGAGGAGCTATCAGATATCATTACCCTTCTTGCTAGAATAATGGGGTTTCCCTTAACTAACAAGTTCCACTTTTGGATGTGCCCTTATATCAACATCATATGTGAAGGAAAGCAGAGCCTAAATTGGGGAGAGATAATTTGTGATAGTCTCACTAAACAACTTGCCAATGTTCAAAGGACTAAAAATTTCTATATGACTTCTTATTTGATGTACACTATTGTGGCATACAGGGAGTGGTTGGGCATTTCTCCTAATGAGGACAAAAAAATGATCCTATATATGAGTATTTCCCACAAATGACTTTGAATAACAAAAATCATCATTTCAGAAGGGTGAATGATGCATTCACCATGTACATTGTCATATTGTTAGAGGGTAACACAGCTCAAAGATTCTCGGAAGAGGCCAAACAATTGATTGCTATCTATGGGAGCTACTTCATTCAATTCAAAAAGTTCTCTTACATCTAGTTAGTTGGTTTTGAAGGAACACCCTTGAAACTTCCAATGTATTGTAGTGATAAAATGGCCCTAGTTGAAGTCTGTAGGTAGTTGGATAAGCTTCACAGAACTTGCAGAGACAAGAATATTGCAGAAGCATCAATTTCCAATCACATTGGGTAACTACACTGCAAGATTGCTTTGGATGCCCAAAATGTTGATAGGACAATTGCCCCCTCACACTTCATTATTTCAAGCCAAGGACTTTCTTTGACATCAAAGGTTTTATTGTTAATAATTTCATAATGGGTTTTCATCATCTTGTTGATAGTGAAGATTATTGGGCTGACTATTTTGATAATTATGAATCCAGAAGAAGGTATTATGGCAGATTGTCCCTCCAACAAATCAAGGATTTTGAGGTATACAAGGTACCAAATGGACTACAAGATGATGATCAAGATCTACTGAGTCTCTTGAATATGAAAGGTCTATCAGGCATACTCCTATTGAAAATATCGATTGGTTCACTAAGGAAAGGGATGATTTGAAGGAGCTCATAAATCCTATCTTGATTAGAACAAAGGTTTGGTTTGATAGGAAAATGAAGATGTTCAGAGCAAGTAGATCACGGTCTTCCTCTCAGGAGGCCTCTACTCTTCAAAAGGAAGTTTCTATAGTAACCCTTGAGGCACAAGCACAATTTGTTCCTCCTCCCCCTGAATCTTCAACTTTGGTGTACACCAAAAAGGGGAAAGCTAAGAAGGATGAAAAAATAGAAGAAGTGATGGAGGGAGAAAGTGGAAAATTGTCCTCCCCAAAACAATTGGAAATAGTATCTGAAATTGAACAGATCATAGATATTTATAATGATGATGATGATAAAAAAGAAGCAGGAGGACATGAAGAAAGTAACCTTGAGGGAGGTAGTACGGAAAAATAAGAGGAAGAAGATGATCAACAAAAATATCATACTTCAGAGGTAGGAGTAATGGTTATCCTAGGACCTTCTACCAAAGAAACTCCTATCAAGGAAGTACCTACTTCTAAAGTTGAAACATCTGTCTTGGAAGTATCAGTTGTACAAACTTTAAGTGCAATGGGCACACTTGCACTTGGGTCTCTTGCTCCCTCTATTTCTAGTTCTTATTTTTCTTGGGTGTAACCACTAGTGGAGAGTAAGAAAATAAAAGCTACATCTCATATTATTTCTCCAAAGTTTGATGTTGTGGCAGCCCTTCTAGGTACTACTCCTTCCCCATCCACAAAGAAGGCCAAAATCACATCCAGGTTAGTATCTGATTCTCAAGGTCAGTAGTTTATGGAAATTGCTAAACCTAAGATTGAAAAGGATGAAAGAGATATGTCTGTGAGTGATTTGGAATTAACAAGAATTCCCCTAGGAGAATCTACACCCGAGAGTGAAGTACACAATTTGAAGGAGATAATGTCAAAGGTAATTGAAAGGGTTGAGAAAGGCAAGCAAACACATGATCAACTAGAGGAACATAATCAAATCCTTTCAAATTTCATTTGGTCCCTGTTATCGAGAGGATAAGGTACTTGATCCAGCTCCACTAGCTTCAATTCCACCACCTGTTGTTCTAATTGATGATGAAGTTCAAGTTATCAAAGACATCCATAAGCATGTTACTTATGGGAAGGAAATGGAAGCCTTGGTTGATGATATGATAATCACAAGATTAAACTTCATCGAAGAAGCATACAAGTCATATGATAGAGTCATTGTGATACAATGAAGTTCACTACAACACTCAGTGGTTTAGAGAGAGAATTGAAATTGTGGAGTGAATGCATTCAAGATCTCCGGTGATGAGTGACACAAATGTATAGGTTCTTTTGGAAAATAAAGTATTTGATGAGGCAAAATTTAATCTATCTAAGCAGTGGGTATTCAACATTGATTGGAAGATAAAGGTCCTTGAAGAAGCCATTGGTGAACTCAGGAATATGTTGTAGAAAGGTGAAGCTTTTAAATCCTATGTTATATCTTCCTTTTAATATATTCACCATCAACTCCTCAAGGAAAATTCGGGTGAAAGATTCACAATTCAAGAGATGAAATCCCAGTTCAAATTTTTTTTTAAAGATAATTTGTTTAAACAAGATACTATGTCCAAGGATAAAATGAAGGAGATATGTACACTTCAAGCAGCCATCACTGAGGCTAATAAGGAATTTCTAGAGAATGTAGAATTTGGGAAGGAAATGGAGAAGTGTTTAGGCAGCTGGACTCATGCAATTGCAAATACCACCATCCCTTGAGGCATGGACATAGCTAAAGCATTAAAAAGATTTAGAAATCAAGTGCTCAAAGCAAAGAGTGTCATAGCCACTCCTTCAAATGTTCCAACCCCCAGTTCTTAATCTTTTCTTTTAATCGATGTATCTAGTTAAGGTGATTATTTCTTGTTTAGTCATGTAATATTGAAGTAAAAGACAACTTGATGTTATAAGGCTTAATTGGATATTAATCCTTGGATTAAAAGAAAGAAACTAAAAAGACTCTTTTGTAACCGCCTAGGAGGTTATTTAAGGGGACCCCCTTTGTCTTTTGAAGGGGTTGGATTTTGATGTTTTGATGTAAAGATACTGAATTGGAAAGTAATATAGAAGAAGTTCCACTCTCATCCTGTCTTTTGTTATGTCTATTTCTACTTTCTATCTTATTCATGTGGGTTGTGTGTGTGTGTGTGTGTGTGTGTCTTTTGGTTGAAGTTATGCTTAGAAATTTGTGTCTATTACATATATATGTCATGTATTCAAATGTGTATGATTTAGGATTTACTACTCATGCATAAGTAAGTAAGGTGTTACTATAAGATCTACATATTTGAAAGTGTTGCTTTCATCATTCCCTGAGCTATTAATTCTTCAATTCTATTTTCTTCGTATTATAAATCTTATGAGATGAAGGCATCTAAAGCATCAAAATTTTCATTGAAATATTGATAGTTTGTAAATTTATAAATAATTATATTTGCTTGTTTGTTTGTGTGTTCTATAAGGAAGCTCTCCCATAAAGAGGATGGATTGTTTTCCCCTAAATCGTTGTTTATCCTCAAGTCGGATTTTACAACCAAAAGTTGGTATGGTGTGTGTTTCGTAAAATATCATTTTTATTTCCCTCATTGTTGTAGTAGTTGTTGGTTGTTTCCTTCTCATATGATCCAACTTGTAAGGAGAAGACAATAAAGTAGTCAAATATGCATGTATATATGTGAAAAATGCATGTAAAATACACATGTATATGTAATGAAAAGACTAAAATGAAAGCATGCAAAGTGTAAAAGGAATATGTGCACTTGATTTGTGATGAAAGAAATGGTGTAGAAAGAGGATATCATGTCCTGAGGTTTTTAAGTGATCTGACACCATAGGCCAAAGAAGTGTAGAGAGAAAGATGCATTATTCTCCAACCTATAACTGCTTCCTTGAATATGTATGAAGAGATCTCTCATCTTGCTGGTTTTTGGGGCCATCTAACACCCCTAGCTGAAGTAGTGTAGAGAGTAATTCCATTATATCCTCTAACCTATAACTGCTCCCCAGGAATGCTAAAGACAACCATATCCTTTAAAATCTGCCGTGTGTGAGGTTTGTAGACTGGTGAGTCTGAACCCACTCATTGTATAGCTCAAAATGCCAAGGGTGGAAAGGAAACTGAACTAAACTGGTGTAGAAGTGTTTTATAGTATTTAAAACCCTAAATGATGCCCCCCTCTTTGGGTGCGCATATGACGTTGATGATAGGAGAATGTGGCCCCAAAAGAGGACCAAGCGCATGAAATGTGTAACTCTTCCCTTAATGGGTAAGAGAATGCACTTGGTAGAAACCAAGGCACGCACAAACAAGAGGCTAGCCAAAGATAAGTGTTAGTACAAACAAACATGCATGTATAAGACAATGTGTAATCTACGAAATAGTGTATAAGCTACTAATAAATATAGTAATGTAAACACATAAGAAGACAAAGTAACTCGTATAAAGTGGGATGTAAGCATGGGACATCACTCACGATGCCGCAAGACAAGCAATACCATCATGACTAAATACAAAAACAAGTGTGAACACCAAACAAAAGGTAACGCACACATAAAATAGAAAATAAAACAATTAAGTACAAACAAAAGATAGCCATGGAAGCAAGTAATCCTGTAAAAAAATGTTACACATGAAGCACCTATTAGCATGTTAAAAATATAACTAGTATGTATAACTGTGTGATATAGAGTGTTAAGTACAAAATGTAACAATAGCACTTATGAGAGATGAATGTGGATGCCCCCAGTGACCAATGTAAGATGGGTAGAAGGTGAGGATCCGTGATGCGTGTAAAGGACATGTATCTGTGATCACAACTAAAAAAGGCATGAACGTGCATGTGTGTATGGTAAATATAAATGACATACAAGAGATCTAACTAACATGTGTAATAAAGTGACCATATACAAGAAAATGCAAGCAAGAGTAAAAGCAACCAAGATATGCAATATGCTATGGATGGATGAAATGGAATGCAATATGGATGATAGGATCTACATTCCCCCTAGTGAATGGAAGTGTATGCAGTGAGGTTCATTTGGTTTTCCCCCTTAGTATTCAAGAATGAACTGTAAAAAGAGTGTGTCATCGGGAAATGGTTGAATAGTGTGTTGTGTCTAACGCGTTGTGATGAGTGTGTATGTATATGTTGATGAGATGTGACCTAGAAATGAAGTATGTGTGTGACCCTTATAGCCAAGCGTATATCATGACAAGATGATCGAAAGAGTGATGATGTAGCCTAAAGCGTATATCACTACTAGATGAATAGAGGGAGTGGTGATGTAGCCTAAAGCGTATACCACTATAAGGTGAAGGGATAGGTGACCATTTAGCCTAAAGTGTATGTCACTAATCTAGTAATGTCGCATGATAGAAGGTTGAATGATAAACATGTAAGAATGAGAAGGTCCATTTGATTTGTAAACCCTTAGTAATTGAGTATGGACCGAGGAACTAAAGTGCATCATAGGGTAGTGATTGCAACGCATAAAAGATGATGTAGTATATGTAATGATGATGATAGATGACCATATGATGTGTATAAATGTGTAAATATGTGATGTGTAAAATGTAATGCAAGGTGTGCATGTAAACTAAAAGTGTAAGGTGCATGCTATGTAGTATGTGTGATGAGTAGATGACCATATGATGAGTAGAAATGTGTAAAATGTAATGTATAATATGTAATGCAATATGTGTAGAGAGACTAAATGTGTGTTATGTAATATGTAAGATGAAGTAGGATGTAATGCGAGAGTTGTAGATAATAGAAGTGTGACCGATGTATGATGAATACTAGTATAGTGTATAGGCAATGTGTGGTGTATAAATGCGCAATGCAAGTATGTAATGTAGACCCTAAAAGTGTGATACATGTATGATGATGGCTAATATGATGTATGTTGTGTATATACAAATTTCAAAATGATATAGACTAAATGTAGAGTGTATGATGTAAAATGTAAGACATATGATGCAAGATGTGTGAAGAGACATAGTGTATAGTGTGTGGGGTTCATGTGTAGTAAGCCCTCAACAGTCAAGTGTGGGCGAAGTACAAGAGTGTGTCATTGGGTAATGATGATGTTAAAACATGTGATGAATATGCCTATGTGAGGATATGAATGTATGATAATGCAAAGATGAGAGATAATCCTATGTGAATATGAGGAAGGGGGAATAAGTGCGATGCCCCCAAGTGTACTATGATGATGGAGATCTATGTAGTGATGTGAGAGGTGTCATGCCATTATGGGAGAGTGTTGTCTATGTCATGATAAGAGAGAGGGCCAACAAAATGGTAGGCCAAAGCAACAAAGTAGGACCATGCAATGGTGGCAGAATTTGAGATGTGTCTTGTTCATCAGTAGGAGTAGTATCTTTGACAAAAGTGATTGGTTTTAGCTTATGTGGGGTTGATGACACTGCAGAAGACTTGATAGGAGAAGAAGGTGGACTGATTTTGAGAGGTGGTTGCATAATTTCACTTGGTAATGTTGTGGATGACTTGAGAGGAAGAGGTGTTGCCTTTGAATTTTAAAGTAGGTTGTTTATGTTGACTTGTTGATGCTGTAGATGACTTGAGAAGAGGTGGTATGTTGATTTTGAGGGGTGGTTGCATAGGTAGTCCTTGAATTTCCTTAGAAATAATGGCATGATGCTCATTAGACATAGACGAATTAGATTTAGGAACCCATTAAGATGTAGCATTTGTAGATGGGCATGCAACAAAATGTTGTGTAACAAATGAGATAAATCCCTAATGCTCAAGATGTTTAATTCTTCATTGTAAATAATAGAAATCATTGTCATTATACCCATTGAGTCGATGATAATGGCAATATGGATAACCTTGATATTTTGCTAGCCGATAAGGAGGATATTGATGAGTATGCAATAAAGCAATCAATTGACGACTAAGGAGCTCAATAATAATGTCATGTTGTTTAGTAGTATGGTCAAAGATGAGAGGCTCTGGTAATGGTATGACTTGAGGTTCACTGATGTGAGCACATGTAGTAGACATAGACTCAAGATGTGATGTAGAAGGAGAACAAACGTGATCTTGAGAAGCATCCTTAAGATGTTGGATTTCATATTTTAGAGATGTAATCATGGATTCCATAGACTGAAATTTATCTTGAAATAAAGAATGAAGAGCTTGAATGGATTTGCAAATAGATTGATTAGATTTGGAATCAAGTGATTCCTCAGAAAGATGACCAAAAATAGCATTTGAATCAATTCAAGCAAGGAGACTTGATAGACATTAGCAGCCATGATAGAAAAGATGAGAAAATCCCTAGAACGAAGGTGGATTCAAAGATTAACTAAAATGTGAAATATGTGTAGTTAATCTAACTAGGAACAACAATAAATAATAGTAAATGAATGCAATAAATAAATATATAAAGTGACCCAAGTAACTAGGCTAATGAAAATAGAAACCCTAATATGCAAAGAAGGATTGGAAGGAGCTTAGCTGATTTCTAGGTTGATCTGGACTGTGTCGTAAAATAGATTGAATATTTTGGAAGTAGGAATGAACATGAAGAGGTCTGAAAAGTCCAAATCGAACTATTTGGTCAGATCTTGGGCCTATGAGAGGATCAAGGCACCTCTGGGTGCCCTAGTCTATGTTTTGAGTGCCTGATCATTGCAAAAGGTCCAAAACCAAAATTATAGGGTTTCTAGATGATCTAAGGTCCTCATTGTCTATTGCACTAAATTTGATGTAACCGGTCGTATATCATTGCTGGTAGTCAATGATGAAAAGGAGACATGCAAAACCCCAAAACAAGCATCAAACCCTAAAAAGGAAAATGCATATGAAGGGGTCGGATTGTCCTCATCTGCCACAATGGTGGACTTACTAACTGATTGTTACACTACATCTCAGACCCAATGTAGTTCTATGTACAAGTGTGTAATCATGCCCTAGGTTGCTCTTGTGCCAATCGCACTTTGTGAAAGTAACAAGAAATAATTATGTGTAGAAAAATGTAATAGAATGGTGGATGGAATAGAATAAAATTCCCTCCTATGCAGTGTGATATAGATGAACCAACCTTGTGCCTTTGTGATGGAGCTAGATGGATGCAAATGGATCCTTAGATGCCTTAGATGGATGCAACTCTAGGTGGACGATAGTAGTGACTAATGTCTATTCCTTCATTATGGTTTCATAACTTTATATTTATATGGTTCTCCTATTCTAATTTTGTAATTAACCCCAAAAAGGCTAACCACAAGAAAGATAAAGTGTTCAAATGGATAGAAAGTTCCCAAATAGATGTGGGAATGTGGGAAAGGATTAGGGTGCCAGTGGGACCAAGGCCCTGTCGGTGCCCAGATGTGCTGGGTGCCCAGTCGAGGATAAAATGATGGGAAAGGATTAAAATAGGTAGGAAAGTATGTGCTAAAGGTCGACAATGATGAAAATAGAAAGAAAAGTAAAATGGCCAAAAGATGGGGTTAAGGTGCTAATAATTTATTATGCAAGATTAATCCTATGAGCCATACAATGATTTGGAATAGTTTTCCCATATAATAATGCACCATCAACACCAACGCATACCAATTTGGTATCATTGTATAATCATCCATCCCAGCTATATCCCTCGAATTAGAATAGTTCTAATTTGTAAAGGTTTTCAACATTGCAATTTTCAACCATTTTATGAACAACTAATAGATGAGGTTGCCTTGAATGGTTTTCAAAAGTATAGAAACTTAAGCAACCCCATCAAGTGTTTTCAACTATCATGACCTCATCAATGGATAGTGAGATAAATTGTGCATTTTTACTTTTTATTTCAAATCTTCCTTTTCAATTATTGCTAGACATTTTTTCATTTCCCAAGCATTGTTATCTAACCAATGTGATTGTGGAATGTTATGAAACCCATTATGTTGAAATAAAATTGTATAGTGTAAAAGATCGAAATAGGTCTACCCTTTATTATAATGTGGTATAAAATAGGGAATTTTATATTTTTACCATGTAGATTGGACTACATAACTTTTCCAAATTGAGATGTAATCATTACCCTTTTATCAATAAGTTATTGTATATGTTTGTGATCATTTTCTGTGTGTGTGTGTGTGTGTGTGTGTGTGTGTATTGGTAGATAAACGAGGATTGAAGGGTCCCTTTCCTTTACATAAAAATAAGCATCGTGAAGAGCTTTGAAAAAGAACCGTGCCACTAGCACTAGTAAAATAAATTGTGACTAAATTTAGGACTTTTCTAAGTACGATATAAAACTATAACGAACAACTTAGCATCCGGCCCTACTAAGAACCCAAAAACTTGATCACTTCCATAGCGGTAGGAGAGCACCCGAAGAAAGAGAAAGAGCATGGAAGAGATTCGATTTCCTATCTTAGGCCCAAGCCTTCAACCAAGAAAAAGCCTCACGACCTCAACTGCGCAACAATTCCCATCATTCTGGTTTTGATTTTAAAGGGGAAGTTAGAGCTTTAAGATCCGGATAATTAATATGAACAGGACCCAAATATTTTCCTTTACTAAATTTGATAACCGATTCAGCAAACCCTAAAAGGGAAATGAAATGATTCTCTAGCTCAAGAAAAGAACCACGGTCCACTAGGTCTTCTTTGAATACCCAAGCCTCCTTCAAAAGAGGACAAGAAGAAATCAAAGCATTATCAATCTCCACCTCCATGCTAAATCAATGAGTTGGCAAAATCCAATGTTGGCCTAACTCCAACTCCCATTCATTGATAGGATGGATAATCAACAGTGACGAACAAAAGTATCAAAAACCTCTATATTAACCCTCAAACAACCCTTGATTAAGATATTCCTCCCCAATAATGCATTCGATGGCCTCCAAGTCTGTTGTGAGCCAATCTTGAAAATGTATTTTAAATACATCAAATTGGGTTTTTAGCGAGAGAAGGCCATCTCACGCTCTACCCCAAAAAAATTACACTTGGATGCATATATTACATGTATGCATTATTTTGCATTTTCCATCTATGTTTTATTTTCGTTTGTCCATCTTTTTATTTTATCGATACATATTTGGCCACAATGTTTCCCAATTGTGTTCAACTTAAGTTGTACTCTATGGTACTTTCTTAGTTTCTAACTAAATATTATACATCTACATCATGTTGGAGAATCATCATCATTTTTGTCCACTAATTTAATGAATGTACATTTTTCTACCCGATTGACCTTAAAATACCTTATAATTATCTATCCACTACATTACTTTGCTCAAATTTCTAACTAGATTTTCAATTGAATTTTTGTTTCATGAGAACTAGAAATATCTTCTTTTAATTACATCTCATAATCGGGAATTTTCTCCAATGGAGGCATGTTATCCTCGGGAATGTATTCAAGTGGTGGCATTTCATCATCAATATTATCTTCAAGTGGTGACTCGCTAATGTGATAAATTATTTCATGTGGAATACCATTATCGGTATTGGGTTATGTATGTAAAACAATTTTTCTATTATCCTTGAAAATCAATATCAAACTTATTATAAATAAATAAAAAAATTGTGTTAATCATTTAATACCTATATTTGGCATGCATATTGGTTGTGTGGACATTTTTGTGGATGAATAAAATAAGATAATATTTTGTTTTATGATTTTAATTACCTATTACCACTATCACCAAAGGCCATCTTACTTGTAAAATCAAGTGTAATTGATGTATCAATCACATTTTAGCGAACAATTACAGAATGCCTAGCGAATAGTTGTAGAATACACGACAAACGGTTGTAAAAATCCTTTTACCAACATTAGACAACTGTAAAAAAACATGGAGTTAGATGGTTTCAATATGTAGTTTATCATTGAGAAGGAAATGAGAACACCCTCATGTTGATTCATTCAGTGAAAAATGTGAGTCTACAAGGTTTACTCTCCGATTAAATAGAGTTAAATGTTTAACATCGAATTGTATTTAGTATATAAATAAAGGTGAAGTTATCTAATTTTTCTTGAAGTTGATGGAAATATAAATTCATAAGTGTGGATTTCTTGTAAATGTTGGGTGAGACAACCCATAAAATTAACTTAGATATCTATGATTTAGGTAACCTAGTGTTATGTACTAGCCCTTCAAATTACCAAATGAAAATTTTAGAAAATTAGAATATTTATGAATAAACAAAAAATCACCGCTAAAATGATCTTTTTCTCTCCTTATTAAATTACAAACTTTCCCATGCACCTCTTTTATATAAAGTGTGAAGTCTTCACCTTCCACGTGTCTCCCTTTTCTTATGGAAACTCTCATAATTTTGTAACTCATGAAAATTTTCCATATACAATATGGAAAGGTGACTTCGATTGTTTTATTGATAGAACTATTATATTCAAAATCTACCTTTATAAAACCTAAATCCCATGTTCCCGACTTCTCTCCTACCAAAAATATTAGTAAATATTTAAGGCTCTTGTTGACAACTTTTTTGGACATATGTTTGTGAGTGATACAAAAAAATAAAATTGTAACATTATGTTCAACTTCTTCTATATTGTGTGTAAAAGTTGGCACAAAAATGTGTATCTATTTCAGATATAATGATTAATGACAATCCATGCAGATTATCATAACCTCCCCTGAAAAATGAATTATTAATATGTATAACATCATTTGTTTTCTTACAGAAATAAAATGAACCATTTTCAATAAACTGTACACAATAAAATATATATGATCACAAACCTTCTACGTACTCAGATTCTCCCAAATTTTCTTAGGTAATGGTAGTGGTTTATATAATCCCATATTAACAATAACCCCTTCGAAAACTAAAATATTATACATCTTTGCACATATATAAATGTTTGAAAACACAAGCATTGAGAGGGAGGGGTGAATCAATGCTTCTCAAAATTTTGAAAACACTTTAAAAACTTAACAAACCATTCAATCTTGATCAACAATTATCATGAGCGAATAAGGACATTAAAAAAAAAAAAAAAAAAATGTGAAAGCACACATGAAGACAATGTTTAATGTGGGAAACCCTTAAAGGGAGAAAAACCAATTGAAATCAATGCACTATTGTGGAAAATTGTCCTATAAAGATTACAGAGATTTCAATTTGTTGATAACCCACTCAACTTGAAGCACCAACTCCAATACTTTATTCAAGAACCTACTTGAACTATTACAAACACCTACTTGCATAGAAGCACCAACTCCCAACAATTCAATTCAAGCACCTACTTGACCTTTTGCAAGCTCCAAATTACAAAGAAGCACCAAATCCCTACTTTTCTAAGCACCCACTTAGACTTTTACAAATTTTTATCACTTTCATCTAGTTGTTTAATACAACAAATTGTGATATCTTATTCAGCTCCTATCTTGTGTCCATCCTTTTCCTTTACAACCCTTCTTTCACTTCTTTTCTCGGATGCTCATATTTTTGTAAATATAGTCTTCAAAGTCTCTTTCACTCACACAATTTTTCCCCTCATTCATTTATGACTAAAATCATATTTCACCTCTCTCATTTCATTATTATCATCAGCTCATTCTTCTCCTAATACAGTTTACAAGACATACATATTTGACCTTACATATACAAGGATGAATCTCTCTTTTCACTAGCTCATATTATTACAATGTATTTATCAAGAAGGAAAATTTTTAATACACATTGTTTCATTTATATACATGAGTGTTACATCCTATAACATATCTTACAATTCTTATTCTGACCCCCTTGATCTTCTAACTTCTCCAACTCGTTCACAAGGTTCTAGATGACATCATCCAAAACTGACATAATGCAATCATTACATTTTGTACGAGTGTCGATTACAAGTCCTAACCTTTCTTAAGCTTGTCATGATAGTTATAACACCCAAGAGGATCATGAAAACATCCATGATATTTTTCACCTCTAAAATAACTGAAAACATTCCATTTTCAATCTATCATTTGCACTTTGTAACTCCCATATTCTTCTTGTCTTCTTTCTCGTGTAGGAATATTTATCTTCTAGATATATCCGCCATGTAACAAGTGTTAGGAATGTGTGAGAACATTACTAAGGTATTATCATAGCCTTATAAATCCTTTACATATTCTACAACTCACCATTTTCTCAACAAACCTCCATTAGAACTCATATGCTCTTATAGGTATATAGACTTCAAAAATACAGTCTTCATTTTGGATGCATGCACTCACTCTATGCTTAAAATGATGCAATGGAAACATGAATAAGGGCTATTCAGTATGTCCACAACATCATAACATTATTGGGATAATGCAGGTCAAGTTATAAGACTTCATTTCATCTCTTCTTCTCAGTGTGATATTCATAGTCATGGCAGCTCCAAAAACACAATCACAAGAATACTTCATCAACACCAAAGTATTAACTTTCACAAGTTCCTAATTCTTGGAGATTAATTTTTGGAACCTCTAGTTCACCTTCAATGACTTGGATTAATTCAACCATATTCATTCTCTCCATGCAACACTGTTTAGGCAAAGATCTCAAAGGGTTTTCATACTCAGAAAACTAGTTTTCACTAACTGACTTGGTTAACTCATCAAATAATTTGATAAAAGCTCATATGGAACCTTTATAGAAATTACACATCCTTGGGCATCTCATCAGGTCCATATATTGAATCATTTCAAGTTATATAACATGGAAAATCTTGCATTTATAGGATTGTTTATGCTAGGTTTCAAGTCACATAAACCAATATTTCTCTAGATGACTTCCAACACACCAAACATCACTTTCATGCCAAGCCATTGCATGAAATACTTCACAGGGACCTGAACTTAAAATTCAAACACTCACTTGTATTGGTTATGTTGAGAATTTAACATTTGCAACCTAGTTTCTCAGACCTTATTGACTTTCCTAATGAGGTTGATTTTACCATTGTAACTTGGATATGAATACACTTCACTTGATAAAATATTGAGCTCAAACATGTTGTATTGGGCCTCTAATAATCATCCATGTTCGTGTTTCACTTCAACAACATGCATTCATATAAAAACCTTTCTATCAACTATGACTAGTTTTTGCTCTTCTATCCCTTAAGAGGTAGGCAACATTTGGTGAAAGGTTTCACCCATCTAATACACTAAACCTACCTAAAATGCTGCATGATCATCAAGGACACTTCATGTACTTTCTTCCACATCAGAATTTTCATCTTAAACCTTGATATGCATGACTTTACCATCAAATTTCTTCAAAACAAGCCTATTTTTGTACCTTACCAACTGACGTGGAGAATGCCACCACCACCAAAATGAGCTATAAGGAGTATTATACATTAAAAAATCATCACATTAGCTTGAAAAATTCATTTTATGAGAAAAACCTTTAGTTTTTATCCATCACTCTAAATGGAGGGTTTGAAACCCACTTAGGTTCTTAAGGATCGTTCATAAACTTGTGACATTCTTTCATCTCATTCTTCTTGCTTTGGCATCTTAACTCCATATACATCATCATCGTGAAAGTCTCAAGGTCCCATGCACATCTCACATGTGTGGGTGAGCAAATTAAGTTCACCATCGAGCTGGTTTTTACCTCCTTAAGAACTCGGTAGAGCCAAAAATTCATTTTCTTGCTTCTCCCTTTAATTTTTATCCGAAACTTTGTCCACATCACTAGAAACACCTTCTTCACATGTCCCATGACTCATTTAAGTTTGCACTTGTCTGGAATTCATCATCCACCATGACTTTTCCATGCATACCTAGCTTGTTCTCAAGAATATGCCTCTAAAAGACCTCAATCATGTGAGTCACAACTGAAATATTACCTATAACATCTTCCACATCCTCTATACAATGTCACAATACTATTCTCATTCTTTTAGACATCTATTAACATCTAAAGAACATCTGAAAACATGAATGGATTTTATTTTGAATCAATCATATAACTTTGGAAAGATCATATTCATACCATGCTCTCTCTTTTAGACAAAGATAATCCTTGTAATAGCAATGTTTTTCCCTACTTTGAATTGTGTTTGTGGAAAGACTATTTTCCTTTTGGATTCTTTGTCTCAATTCTTTTAAGCATGATGAACATTTTCTAATCCACATCCTATTTTTATGCCAAAGGCATTCCCCTATGGTAAAGGACTTCGGACATTTCTACAATGATGTTAAATTTGACGGTTTGATGGTTATCCTGGACGTTTTTACATTTTCCTACTATTTTTAATGGTTTTTTGATCCTTGCATACTCAACTTAGTTTCGATGCTGAAGTTAAGGCTTAAAACGTGTAATAATTAATATATTTTTATGAAACTAAATAGAAAATTTTGATTCTAAATGGAAGGTAATCAAGGATTCTACCATGGACACACGCAGCTAGACACTCTCCCCCAGGTTAGGCAGGGCATCTTCAACAAGATGTAAATATCTATGCCTTAATTCCTTTTTCCTTTTTTGGTTTATGTTCTGATAAAAATTAGTTTTTTAACTACACCCATCTCAGAAAATCCCACATACCCATTGCAAAATCTCCGGAGAAGAACCAAAGAGCATTAGATTAATTAGAGTTTACATAGGTTTGGTTCCTTCTCACCAAATTTAATTAGGAGTTGTCAAACTAGGGCTCTGGTTTTGGTTAAGCTGTATATCTGTCCAGACGTTGTTTTTGTATCAGGCTTATCGAAATCCTTTTTCTAGATTACACATAAATAGGTTTATTTTATAATAGCAAAGATGCACTGCCTCTTAAATAAATTTATGTAGGGTTATAGGGAGATATGATATTTTTCATAATTATGTATTTAGGGTATATATGCGATTAGCGCAGTAAAATAATAATTGGGTAGTTTATTTTTGGGTGCAATTTGATCCTGGCCGGCACAATAGGGTAAACTTCATTATCAGATTTGTATAGGTAAGACTTTTGGGCATTATGGTTCACTGGCATGAAGTGATTCCTCCTATGATTAGGTGCAATTCCCTGCTCATCAAGATCACTTGGGCCGGTGACCTGTAAGTGAGAATCGGTAAGTGAGAATAAACTTTCAGAATAAGTTAGTGTTTGAGCATATGGTTGCGGAGTGAGAGAGAAGAATCAAATTGAAATGACACTTCTTATATATTTACTCTCTCCTACCTCTAAATTCTAAGGTATTACCCCAATTTTCTTTCTTTCTTCTTCTAAATATTACAGTTTCGCTGCTGAAGTCAATTTTGTTACTAAAAATTCAACATCCTATGACCCTTTCTATTGGTCATAACTCCTTTTATACAACCCTTTTAGAAATATTGCCTCCAAATTTGGCTCAACCCCACATGACATCAATGGCACTTGGGACCTGTTCAAGCATGACTACAGACTATGGCATGTTTAACGCACTACTGCAGACACATGACATGCTACAGATGTTAGTTCTGACTCTGAGGTCAAATGCAATAGTCAATACGAACCATTGCATGAATGGAAGGTCTTTGCACAACTTCTTTTGGGAAACAACACGAGTCTTGATAGTCTTGAAATGTTGGGGAAATGAGATTTTGACATACACAATAATTGGAACATACCTGACGTTCCACCTGATTTGCAGATAATTGGTTCATCATTCATCGAGAGAGAAAATTCAAACATAATTAACACCAACATATAGGCCACACCACCATCTTCCACACTACCTTTGTCTTCAGAACAACAACTAGCTCTTGATACCATACTACACCATTCAACAAACAAATCCCTTCTACCTCCACTAAGATTGATAATTCAAGGAACAACTGGCACATGAAAATAATTTCTGATAAATAAAATACAGAATTCATTCACAACAACATCAACCACATCTCCCTCACCTCTCCTTCTGCTCTCCCCTACCGGTGTTTCAACATTCAACATCTCTGCATCCACAATCTAGGCAGGCCTCCACATTGCAAATTTTTGGGTTGACATAGGCCTCATAAATGGTTCTACAAGAAAAATCAGTGACAATGTCTACAACGCATCAATGCCACCACCAGCATTACCTTTATTTGTTGTTGTCAAATTTGATTGATACAATGACCCATGTTGGGATCCCTCCAACCCGTTACATATTCCCATACACCCTATTTCGAGAGGGAATCGAAGACAATTTCTGATTAAAATGGCCTGGGGATTAACTATCCATAAGTCTCAGGGACTTACTTTGCATAGAGCAACTGTTGACATTGGGACCACTGAAAGCCAAGGTCTGACATTCACACCTTTCTCCAGAGTTCCCTCACTTGCAAATTTTTGGATTTCACCTCCTTTTTCATTCAAAAGATACTCAAAAATGGCACACGTAACAACACTTGGAGCAAGAAGAAAGGAGGAGTCAAGACTACTATCACTCATCCCGTCATAAATACTACCCTCTACTTTGATAGCACCTCCACTACTACTCTATTCAACACTTCTTGTATCCAAAGCAGCAGTGTCATTCAAGGGGTATAAAATGTATTCATGTTTAGTGAAAATAAAATTATCGACAAAGGTCTTCATGCATACATGTTTAGATCAAATGTAGTGATATAAGATTTGCAACTATACATGTATGAATTTGTAACAAATTTAAATGTACACATAGAACAAATCAATGTAATGTTTCATCTATATTCCTACACTACCACTATCAATCCCACCCATTATCGACTATAAAAAAAGGGTTTTTCAACAAAAGACCAACCAAACAAATAATGCAACACTAGCATAATTTCCCCAAAATAATTACAAACCACATCAACTATAAAAGTAATTAACTATCCAAAAAAATATCAAATGTATTCATGTTTAGTGCAAAAAATTGGCCACAAAAGGCTACCACTCATGATATAAAATTTGCACATGTGCGAAAGTCTTCATGTAACATGTTTAGTACAAATAAAATTGATAGAAAAGCACTACCACTCATGATATGAGAATTGCAAATGTATATGTATGAATTTGTAACAAGTTTGAAATGTAGAGATGGAACCTTTAAATGAAGTGGTTCATCTATATTCCTACACTTAACAAATTCAATCACACCCATTATCAACATCAACTACACAAGTAATAACTATCCCTCTAAATCAAATAACATATATCGTTCAACGTTCACATTACATTGTAAACATGTGATTGCTAGTATTAGGATATATGGTATTAAAATATAGATGATAATATTTTTAAAAATCATTAAGTATATTGTTGCATGAGATTATTTTTACCTTTATTCTATTGTTCCGCCTTTATCTATTTTTAGGTTTCTTTCATGTTGTTGCACTCATGCCTTTATCTACCCTTTAGGTTGTTTGCCTCCTCCATTAGCCTACTACATGCCACAAAAACTTGCTACAAACAATTATTATGAAATGGTAACTATACACATAGGTTATGTCAATGTATTTATAACTATGCCCTTGGTGCTATGGTTTTCTTATTTTTCAAATGTTTTGTTTCATAATAGATTGTTATTATATAGATATCGTCCTTGGCTACACTTAGGTACTTTCACACCCCTATTATAAAAATAAATTCTTCAATTCTCACATGGTTTGTGATGTAGAGAGAATAAAAAAACTAAACATACATTAAATTTTCAATAGTTTTAGAACATCAACTTAACCCTCTCTCTGCTATGGAGGATCATACTAGTTTTTTTGTGCTTTTAAAAACCCATAATCTGTCATAAATGTTTGTCATGAACAACTTCTTGTACGTGTTTCAAATCACAAAACTATTAAAAACCCACTTGAAAAATGATGTCAATATTATACCCTCCAAATTTAGTAACTAAATCTTCAAAACATAGGAGTTATCATCACATTACCATACATTTTGTTAAACAATTTACGTGCAACCTCGGTACAGCTAGGAAAATGCATCATAACTAAAATAATACTAAAAATGAAGGGAGTCTATTAAAAACCCATATGTAAAATTCTATTATCCTCACATGGGAAAAATTTCAGCTTATTTGGAGTTAAAATAAAAAAGTTATGGTGACTGGTTTGAAACAGATCACCCACCTTTCACACAGTCTTATCTTGCAAACACAATTAATCTACATTCAAATGTCTCTATCCTATTCTCTGAAACTCAAGAAAATCTTCATGCTAATTAGTAATTCATAATTTCTCTAACCATAACATCAAGGAAATCTCAAAATGACACAAGAAGAAGATCCATGTACAAAGTGCCAAAACAGAGTTGTCATATCATATACTATGTATATTTTTACAAAACTTCAATGTTCTCATATTTTGTCCTTCCTCACTCACAAGGAATAGCATCTAACCTGTCTCTCCATCATCCTATATTCAAATTTTCCATCCATGTAACTCCTTCCCACCTTGCATATTTGAATTCCATCATTGTATGTAACTCCTTGGAGTGTAACTACTCTTTTAGATTCATAATGACTCATCATTGCCTTCATTAACCAAAATAGGTAGTTTTACAACATTTTTACACATGTAAGGTCTCTTGCACCTCCTACTTGACCTATGACACCACACACACACACCTCAAACCTACAAAATAACCTTAATCAAGTCATAATCCTTTATTTTCACCCTTAAGACATTTGAACAAAAATGGAGGGAAAGATATGAATTTGAAAATTCAAATTTTGAGACTCCCTCTCTAACCTCCTAACTCATCCCCCTGACCTCATAACAAGGAAAAATTGAACTTTTGTAGTCTTTCATTGATGCCCCTACATCATACTCCGAAGGGGAAGAAAAAGAACCCATGTTCTTTGCTTACATATCCACATCTTCATCTTTCTTGCATGATTTTAGCCTTCTTTCCATTCTCTCACTTTCCTTGCTGACTTTAAGACCTCCTGGATCCCATACTAGGTTCCTTAGCTTTGCATTTTCCTTGAAATGGTTGCTTTCCTTCTTGAGTTCCTTCACCATCTTTATCATTTTCAAGCCTTCACTAGCTTCACCTGTAAAAACAAACACAAAAGCAACAAATATACATGGTTCTTCATGATTCTTGATGTTTGTCATCTCTTCATAGACTTTTCCCAACATAACTTCATCATTTACTTTATTTAAATGAGCTAAAAGCTTCCCATACTCTTTATTTTTCTTCTTTTCATTATCCTTATCTTCTTCATCAACTAACTCTTCCTCTTTTAAACCTTTTTCTAGTTCCACAAGCTCTTCATCATGAGCTTCTTCATTCTCACTTTCATCTTTCTCTTCTCTTTCTTCCCTATCTTCACTTTTTTTTGTTTATCTTCCTTAGCTACTACTGTGATATCTTTTCCTCTCATCTCTTTATCTTCACTTTCATCTTCAAGTGCTTTCTCATGCACTATATGTCTCTTATTTTCCTCATACTGCAAAAACATAGCTAAGGCCTCATCTAAGTTCTCATCTTCTTCTTCTTTACCTATTTCACACCTCTCATCTGTCACTTCTCCTTGCTTTTTTCTATCTACATACTTGTTTGCTTGATTCTCATCAAGAATCTCTTAAGCGTCATAATCAAAATCACATTCCCTATACTCATTTCTTCCTTTTCAACATTCAACTCACACATTTCTTCACTATTCACAAGATTATCAAACTTATCCTTTTCATCCTCTTGAATATTTACAATTAAACAACTGTCATTTTGTGTTAGAAATGGTTCACATACCTTGGTCATTGACTGATATGTTGTTGTTTCACCTTCATTTTCCTCATCCATCCTTTGAATGCTTTCATACACAACTTCTTTAACTATCTCTTTCTTTGTCTTGCTTGCATGTTTCTTCATTTGCTTTAGCTTTTTCTCTTCTTCTTTGATGATTCTTTTCAACTAAAGTATTTATTTCCTCTTTAAAATCTGAGCTATATGCCATTTGACCCTTTTTCATCACAAAATCCAATCCATAGCTTTCTTTCATCAACATCTCTTCTAGTTTCTTGACATCCTCTCTCAATGCTTTCAACTCTCTCTCCATCCATTCCTCTTGTCTTCTTTTCTCCTCTCTTTTTGTAGGCTTCTCTTTCCTTTATTTCTCTCTTCCTCTTACCTATCCAACTTCACCAACTCCACCAATAGTTATTCTCTGTCTATTTTTGTCTTTGTCTCTTCACCTAACACTTTCACAATCACACAACTTCATAATGTCTTGTTAGCAATCAACAATCAAATTTCACTCCAAACTCAATA
Source organism: Taxus wallichiana var. yunnanensis (assembly GCA_018340775.1). NCBI lineage: Eukaryota > Viridiplantae > Streptophyta > Pinopsida > Cupressales > Taxaceae > Taxus > Taxus wallichiana. Next base: position 578,190,497 of record CM031244.1, on the reverse strand, counting down.
CTAGGCTTTGATACCAAATAATGTAGAGATAATAAAACAACCAAGCATACATTCACTTTTCAATAGTTTTCAAACATCAACTTAACCTCTCTCCGCCATGGAGGATAACACTAACTTTTTTATGCTTTTAAAAATCCATAGTTTGTCATAAATTTATGTCATGAAAAAATTCTTGTACGATTTTCAAATCACAATGTTTCACCCGATTCTAGAGCGTTTCTTTGAATATTGACGAAATAGATAAGGGTAAAAGGTTAGGAGGAATACCTGTTGAAATTTTGGTTGTCAGAGGCGATGTGCGCGTATGACTTCTTGATCCATAAATGGTCGTGAGAGCTTCCTTTTGGCTAGGAGGAACTACCTGAAATAGAAAAAAATACCACCAAATAAAAGTTAAATAGTATATGTAGTAGGCGCTAGCGTATGCTAGATCTCGGGAAGTGTGATACTCACTGAGCGACTAACAATCCACTTTTTAAAAAAACTCATTGTTAATAATAAAATAAATCCTACTGTAGTTAATGATTTAGGTATCTCATTCATCTACAATAAGCAAATTCGTTCACAACTAAGCTATGATTGAATCGAAGGTCAAGGTCTTGGTCAGTGGTACTAGTCTTTGGTTCGGGTCTAGTTTTGAGCTGTTTTGGGTATTGGGTGGAGGTTTTAAGCTTTGTTCTTGGTCTAAAGGAAAAAAACACAGATCGCGCGTCGATCTGGTATGACCGATGTTGGTTTAGGTTAACTACCGATGGTTGTAGGTAAGCGGCATCAACATGGTCATGGTACATGGCGAATAAAAACTTGGTGGGGTGACAAATCGAGGTCAAATGGGAATGGAAGGGAAAATGGCAAGGTCTGAATAGGTCGTAGGTATACTCAGGGGTAATTTAAATCCGGGTATGGGAAGTTCAATGGTGTGGGTGAAGGAATGGTCAAGTTTTCATGGAGGTAAATGGTGGGGGAATGGGAATGGGAGTAGAAACTAATAACAAAAGTAAAAGAGTCTACTAAAATGACAATGGACAAGTGTTGGTTAACAAAACACTTACTGTTGTACGAGCTTGATGTCTGGTTAGCAATGGTGGGTGATCAAATGGAAGGAACTTGGTGTGATGTTAGCGCTTCCCTAGATAGTCCCGTGAAGGCAAATGGCTTTGTGAGTGCTTCTGCATTGTTAGTTGTGGGGTGCTCTGATGAATGTACAAATGTTAGTTCTACTTACATACGCAACCTTGATTTTGTCTCTTGCTCTTAAAAGATGTGCCAACCTGGAAATTAGGTTATTTTGGGGATCAAATGGTAACCAACGAGCAGTTCTGGGTTGACCGGCGGTGGTTTAGGGTAACATGCATCGGTTAGGGTAGGATTTCCTAGGTTTTTTAAAATGGGCAGATCCCCTTGATTTTCTTGGATCTTTTTGTTTACTCCATGGATTATAATGGAAGCTTCCTTTCTAACAGGCGGGAATGTGGTTAAAGGGAATGTAGGCTTTTATTTTTAGGGTTTAGGTAGGTCTTAGTTAGTTATGGTAACATACTAAGAATAGGTCTTAGGGTGAGGTGGCTAGATGAGGTGTATAGGTGAGGTGGATGGTGTGGGAATTATCCAATTAGGATATTTAAATAATAGATATTGTGAGATCATGAATTAATTTAATTAAATTAATATTAGAGTGGGGTGAAAGGGGCCATGGTTAGGTGAGTGTGTTCGAGTTGGTTATTTGTCGAGGGACCAAGGGGAGTGTGACCCAATTTTGGTGTCTACATTTTGCCCCTTTTTGTTGCATAGCTTGTATTGGTAAGTGACACTGACAAAAATAAGATGTGGTTGCCCCATGTGTGGGTGAAGGTGATCCCCTCAAACTAGGAACTGATGAGGTAGAAGGCTAGAATCGGTGAGTGGTTTGATAAAAGGTGAATGTGATGAAGAGGAAGGTGGGTAATGGGGGTAAAAAGGGAAAAAGGTCTACTCGGGTAATCTAGGTAATGGGTCAGGGTCAAAGGTATTGTGATTAAATGCACACACACATATAAAGCTGTAGTATGGTACCGTGTTGAAGAGTAAGCAAACTCTACATTGTCTAAGGTCATTAGATTTATCCAGCCAAGGTTGAGGTGATTCTCGTATCCAAGGTATAGGATATGGTTAGGAAACATGATGTAGGTCAGGTGCAGGAACATTTAGGTATGTTCCGTACACCAAGGGTTGGGTCAAGATAAATGGTCACGATAAGAGGCAAGGTAAGGTTAGTATGTCCATCAACACAGTAACAATGCTGCAAGGTATAGCGAACACATGAGGTCACAAGTCACTAGCGATGTTCCAGGTCCAAGTATCTAGGTCACGGCACGGGTAGGGCCGAGGTATGGGTAAAATAATGAGTCCCTAAATGAGGATGAGGTGAGGGGTAAATGATAAGGTCAAGAAGATAAAGTGAAGTGTCCAAGTGAGGTGTGGGTGAGGTAAAAAAGGATTCAGGTCAAAAATTGGGGGTAGGGGGAGGAGAAAGACTAAGCAGGGTAACTAATGACGGTTTAAAGGAACCGATGCGGTCACTATGGACCGACCATGGTAAGCTAGGGCACAGGACCGATGTTGGTCAAGATAAAACCGTCGCCGGTCAAGTCGGGTAGGTTATAAAAAGAAAAAAATTGTCATTTTTTTCCAATCATTTATCTTTTACAAAAGAGGAGAAAATGACAGGAGAGAGAGGAAAAGGTGGAAAGTGACAGAGTGAGATGGAGGACTGAGTTGGTGAGCCATGTGGCTGGTGATAGTTGGTCGATAGGTGGATCCACGAGCTGGGTTGGATCAATTTGATTGGTTGGAGAGCGAGAGGTCATTCGGTGATGGTAGAGGTAGGAGAGGGATCGAGGGGACCACCAGTGCAGCGGCTAGAGGTGCCACCATGCGAACAACAAGTGCGATGAGGTAAGATTCAATGTCCCTCCTTATTTGTTAAGTAGATTGATAAAAATTCAGGTAGGAGGGAGATGGGTTTTGGGGGATGAAATTTGAATTCGGGGAAGATAGTGGGTAAAAGAGGAATGGGGGAGGGTAGAATTAGGTAAATGAGGGGTGGGAAGGGGTTTTAGGTAGGGATTGGGGTGGGGACTAAGGAGAAATGTGAAATTTGGGTAGAAATAGGGCATGGTGTCGCGGGTTGTCGCCACGATAGTGATTGACGTCAATCGAAGGTTGGTCCTCGTGTCGGTGGGGTATAACCAGAATCGGTCATGGATGAGGTGACCGATGCTAGTTATGGGTAGACCGTGGTCAGTCGGTGAGGACCGGCACTAGTCAGAAGGTAGAAAACACTTTCCCTAAAAAGGGAAATAGGCAAGGGTTGAGTTGTTAGGGAAAAATGTATAGATGTGTGGGAAAATAGGTAAGGTCAGGGAGTGGGTCAAAATGGAAGTAGGTGAGGGGTCGGGGTGTGTGTAAATAGGTAAGGTGATATTGGGTTGGGTAGGTTTAGGGTAGGTAGGTCGGTTGGTTAGGGTTGGGTGGGTAGGTAGGTAGGTTAGGGTTGGGTTGGGGTGGAGGGTAGGTCATGGGATAAACGGGTAAGTAGCAAAGTAAAATAGGTAGGGTAATGGGTATGGGTACGGGTGAATGTAGATATGGTCATGTTTTAATAATGTGATTATTTTGTTGGATGTAGGTGAGAGATCAGTTGAGGATGTGAGACAGGGTGCCACCCCTGCTCATGACAGTTCGTGGGGCGACGACAGTCAAGGAGTGGAGGCATGTCATAGATGTTGGCCTAAGTGGGGTCAAGTGCTACCGGCATGTAGTCTGGCAGCCGAGTCTGATGGTCACTCTCATCGATAGATGGGATTCCATGACCAACATGTTCCACCTACCGACGGGGAGATGACCATCACCCTGGAGGATGTGTATAGGATCTTGCAATTACCTATATTGGGGACACGGTATATTCGATCTCCTCAAAGGCATCTGAGGAGTTGATGCTGACGATATTTGGTGAGGGATTGGCGGAGCTGACATTCCACAGTGCCAGCTTGAGCTATGGAGAGATGTACCTAGCCTGTCCAAAGGAGACGAGGCTAGTAGTATTATTGATGGAGGTAATCTATTGTATTGCACTGCCGGATGTAGAGGATGGGATATTCCCACGATCATTGATGTGAGTGCTATATGACATGATTATGGATAAAACCACGCTTCAGCGTGGGCATTGACATTCCTAGTGTAGCTATATAGAGAGTTATGGGCATATGGGTGGCTCCACAGGTTCAGTTTATGTTGTACATTTATTCTTCACTGTTGGGCCTATGAGCACATTGTTTGTGTTCGTTCGATTGGTATGCCCAGGAAGATGCATTTGAGCTGGTTTTGTTCGGGTGGGGTATAGGTGATGGGTTTCCAGTGATAGAAGAGCACTGAGCAGGCAGGGTTATACATGATGTGGCATATTACAGGTAGTTACTGGAGGGATTTTCCAACGTGGACATTATTTGGAGACCATATGTGGGCTATCCCTCATACAGATAGATGGTCGATGAGTTAGATGGCTTGCAGATACTTAGATGGATTGAGGGGTGTCGTGTAGGGGAGCACGAGATGATATTAATGCTAGCAGCCCCATTGATCATAACACGTTGTACATGTATATCATCGATGTGGACAGAGATGAAGAGAGTTGGATCTAGGTCATTGGTTTGGTGCGATGCTATCTCTTCATCTAAGAAGCTAAGTCTTCATCTAAGAAGCTAAGTGCGGCTACTTGGTGAGTAGGTGGAGGTGTAGATAAATGTGGTAATTTGGTGAGAGAGGCTGCATGATGAGGTGTTGTTGGTTGTCAAATAGGACTTTTAAGAAGAGCAACAGTCAGGGGACAAGAAGTCCCTCCTCTTTAATGGGAGAGGTTCCCTTATTCAGAAACGAACTTATTTACAAATATACAAAACATGATTTTATGGTTGAACTTGGATATTACGAAAGTGTTTTCCACAAGGATCATCAGTTACAAAAGGACTGAGGAAAGGGAATACGAGGATGAGCAGAAGAGCAACATGCAGAATTATAGATAGCAGAATAATCCTTTATGTATACGAAGTTGCAGTGAATTTAAAACAAGATCGTTTGCATTGGATGAACAAGATGAGATTACCAGACACAAAGTTCTGTAAATAACCTTCTTCAGATTCATTAATCAAGGACACAAAGTTCCTTCTTGGTTATACAAGATCACTATACTCGCAATATTTGAAAATATGCAATCAGTGAGACTAACGAACTAGAAACAAATGATCTTCACGAAATTAAATGAAAACACAGAGATAACAGAGATTAGATAGACAATGAATGGAAAGCCCTTTTGTATTGATTTCTTTATGATCTATTTACACTTTCAGAAAATATGCCAAGTTCTTCCTCAAAATCATGTTTTGTATATTTGTAAATAAGTTCGTTTCTGAATAAGGGAACCTCTCCCATTAAAGAGGAGGGACTTCTTGTCCCCTGACTGTTGCTCTTCTTAAAAGTCCTATTTGACGACCAACAGTTTTTGGCGACTCCGCTGGGGAAAATCACATTCTAGTTCTGCAATTTTTCGATCATCCTTTGATCTGGCGACTCCGCGTTTCACTCGAGGGAGAAGGGCCCTTGGTATTGAAGATTCTCAGTTTCAGCTTTTAGAGCAACAAGGTTTTCCTTTCCTTTCAATTTCAACTTCAAATAGAAGGACTCGTTCGACAAGCACTCCACCTGTTCAAGATAGAAGTCCTACGGGTGGTATTCCTTCAGAGCCTGCTAGTCCCAATCTACGAGCTTTGATCCTCGCTAGTGTTACAATTCCTCTCCAAGCCATATTTCCAAGAATGGCGGCACCATTGCCATGGGGTCAACGTGTTGGGCCCCTGGCCCTTACTCAGCCTTTACATGAGTTACCGAGAGGTAGGAAGAACTTCCCAAAATTCAAAGGTGATGGCAAAGTACATCCTGATGAACATATTGCAGCCTTCATAGTTGCATGTGGAGTTTTGGGAGTTGAACATGAAGACGTCTCCGTAAGACTGTTCGTGGAGACTTTACAAGATAACTAATGCTTTGCTTGATTGGTTCTTTCACCTTCCTTTGGTGCTATAACCGACCGGGACACAATGAGAACCGGGGCCGAGAATCATTTCAAGCCGGCGTGGAAGATGTACATGCCTTGCTAGCCCAAATCTCTCGAGATAAAGAAAGATTCACAAGAGCCCATGAGAGAATTTGTGGCCTTGCCGGTTGTGAGTTGATAAATAAAATTCCAACAAACACTCGACCTGTTGATCGGATTCAAAAATGTTTCTTTCTAAATGCCCAATCACCTAAAGTTAGTTATGCACTAAGAAGGGCTAATCTCGCAACGTTAGCTCTAGATCAAGAACTGGCTGTTAGTGTCGAAGATGACTTGATCATGTCAGGGAAGTTGAGAAGAGACCCTCCCAAATCTAAGTCTGTTGCTTCTTCCTCTTCCACCCCTGGACCTAACACTGATCCATTAGTTCAGAAACTTGCGAATGATCTTATTGCTATAAAGAAACAATTGGCTCAGCATGCCCCTTATGCAGATGTTCCAAGAAGAAATTTCCAGCCCAGGAATCGTTTGCCTGCTTCTCAAACAAGACTAGCACTTGAAGGACCTCCTGTTAAGGTTCCTGTGAATGCAACCTGTGAAGTTGAAGAGCCGGATGATGATGAGGATAATGAAGCTTGCGAGGAGTTTGTGGAGGAATTTGATGATGAGGCAGAAGAACTTGAGGGATCTCGAGTTAATTTCTTTACCACCGAGGGTATTGATGATGGAGATGATTATGATGAAGTGGTAGCAGACATGAATAGCGAATCATTTGCTGTCATGACTCGAGAGCGGATACACATCGAGGGAGAAAGTGACACACGACCTATCAAGAAATCCAAGGAGCAGTCGACAACTATTCCCATGATTGCAAAAAGAGGATCTCCTATCCCTACTTTGTCTACACCAAAGGTGAGTCCTATCAATCCTGCTACCAAAGTTGCTTCTTCTTTTTCTCCTAAAGTTGATAAGCCTAGAATTTCAAATGATGATGGCCCATCCACTTCTGGGTCTTTTGATATTGTTGATCACCTGAAAAAGACCAAGGTCCAAATCTCAGAAGCTGAGTACTATCAGACCCATCCCAAAGCTTTTGCCAAGATGATTCAATTTGTTAATTCCCATTCCAAGACCACCTCTAAAGGCCTTTTACCTACTCCTCCTTCTGCACCACAGCCCAGTCTGGTAGCTGCTGTCACCTCACCTGGTGACAAAATTAAACCATTTTATGTAACACTTCTCATAGCTGGCCATAGGCTCAGTAATTGTGTCATAGATTCAGGAGCCTCAGACAATGTCATGCCAGCTAAAGTAGCTCATGCCTTGGGCTTGACCCTCACTCGTACTTATGGATCTTGCTACTCTATGGAGAGTAAGGAAGTGCCTCTGGTTGGAAGGATTAAAGATGCACAAGTGGCTTTTGCTGCCTTGCCTGAAAAGAAAGTGTTGGCTACCATCTTAGTAGCAGATATCCCTCCTTCATACGGGATGTTGCTAAGTAGGAACTTTTGTAAAGATGTGGGTGGAGAAATTCAAATGGATTGGTCACATGCCCTTGTACCGGTTAATGGACAAATGAAGAAGTTGCTGCCTGAGAAACAATCTGAGTATATTGTGCAGAAGACGGATGATCCTAAAGCACAAATACTCTATGAGGATATGGGTCATGGCAATTACATGATTATGTCCCCTGATGAAATCCAACCCCCCAAAGCATCACCTAAAGATCCTAATGGTGTTTGGATTTTAGAATTTGATGGAAGTTGTTCCTCAGCTGGTTCTGGAGCTGGTGCCCTGCTAGTGTCACCTGAAGGAAGTCTACACCCCTTTTCATTCAAGTTACAGTTTGAGAATACTAATAACACAGCAGAGTACGAGGCTCTCATTCTCGGATTGCAAGTGGCCAAAGAACAAGGTGTAAAGAACCTTCTGGCTCGTGGTGATGCAGAGCTGATTGTAAAGCAGGTCAGAAACCTCTTTCAGGTAAAAAATGGGAGACTGAAGCATTACTGGAATCAGGTTTGGGATTCCATTGAATTCCTTGATGCTTTCTCCATTGAGGAAATACCTAGGGAGAAGAACAGCAGGGCTGATTCACTAGCTGTCTCAGGGTCACTGCTGATTCCTCATCCTAATTTCTCTCAGGACAAATTCACCATTGAAATGGTCCATCGGCCTAGTGTACCTGACAATACCAATAACTGGCAAGTTTTCAATGATGATCAGCATTTGCTTTCCTTCCTGGAACTCAAGGGTAATTTCGAACAACTGTATTTTGAGGGAAGTGACAACCTGCCTCGTGAAAGTGTGTCCTTTGACCAAGCTGTCACCCAAGGAGAAGAAACAGATCAGGAAGGGTGCATTAAACTCAAAGGAAACAAGATTCCTAAAGGTTTGGTGAGTTTGGAGGAATTATTTGATAAACATGACAGGTATGTGAAATCTAGAGCTTCCTCTGGGCCTCAACAATCAGCTGAACATGACAAAATCAATATTGGAAGTTCTACTGACCCCAAGCTCGTGAATATTGGAAAATGTTGCACAATAGATGAGAGGAGAAAAGAAATTGATCTTCTAAGGAGGTATAAGGATGTTCTTGCATATTCTTATGAGGATCTGAAAGCCTTCAAGCCAAAAGATATGCAGCATTCTATTCCTCTCAAACCAGGAATTAAGCCTTTCAAGCAGAAACAGAGGCAATACAACCCAAAAATAGCTGACACCATCTTTCAGGAGATTCAGAAATTGTTGAAGGCTAAAATCATCTTTCCCATTCACCATTCAACATGGATTGCAAACATTGTGCCTGTTAGAAAGAAGAATGGTGAGATCCACATCTGTGTTGATTTCAGGAACCTGAATCAGGCTTCTCTGAAAGATAATTATCCTTTACCTATGATGGATCAAGTATTGCAAGCAGTAACAGGATCTGAAATGTTATCTATGCTTGATGGATTTTCTGGATATAATCAGGTAGAGGTTGATACTGCAGATCAACACAAGACAGCTTTCACTACTCCTTGGGGCACCTTTGCTTACAAGAGGATGCCTTTTGGGCTCATTAACACTGGTGCCACTTTTCAGAGAGCCATGGATCTGGCTTTTGGAAGCTTGAAAGGGAAGTGTATTGTCATATATCTTGATGACCTGACAGTGTTTTCCAAGACAAGAGCGGATCATTTTGATCACCTAGAGACAGTTCTGCTAAGATGCAGAGAGCATGGAATTTCTTTGAATCCTAAAAAATCTGTTTTCTGTGTCACAGAGGGAAAACTATTAGGGCACATTGTCTCCAAGGATGGTATTAAGATTGACCCTGAACGAGTACAAGCTATCCAACAAATTCCTCTCCCAACCAGTAAAAAGGGTGTGCACTCCTTCGGTAAGATCAATTTTTTAAGAAGGTTCATCCCTGATTTTGCAGAGTTAACTTTGAATATTTCTCAAATGATGAAAGGAAGCAAACATTTGGTTGGTCTTCTGAAGGAAAGGAATCCTTTGAGGGTATCAAGAGAGCTATCGCTAAAACTCCAGTTTTGGCCTGTCCTGATTTCAGCAAAGATTTCATCATCTATTGCTATGCTACAGATAATACCCTGGCTGCTGTCTTAACTCAAGAAGACTCTAATGAGCATGAACTCCCAATTGCGTTCATGAGCTATATTCTGAAGGATCATGAGTTGAAATACACCATGATGGAGAAGCATGCTTTTGCAGTGGTCAAAGCTGTGAAGCAGTTTCGTTTTTATATCCTCAACTCTCACTCCATGGTGCTAGTTCCAGATACAACTGTTAAGTCGATTCTCACACAACAAGAATTTGGATCCAAGAGAGGGAACTAGGTTGCTAAGGTCCAAGAGTATGACATTGACATCAAACCGACCAAGCTGGTTCACGGAAAAGGCCTTTGTGAGCTCATTACTGAAGGAGCCAAACATGAGTTGCCAGAGGAGAAAGTTGGCCTTCCTACCATTGCTCTGCGTTCCTCAGCTCTGTCGATGAATGGTATGCTGACATCGCCCATTTTCTCACCTATGGGGAATGCCCCTCTCATTTAACTGCCAAAGAAAAGAGGACTGCTAAATTGAGGTCAGCGCAATATGTGTTGTGGGAAAACGCCATGTTCAAGCGAGGAATAGATGGGAGATTTTTGAAGTGTGTGGACAAGGAACAGCAGAGAAAGTTGCTCTCAGCTTTTCATGATCATGCATGTGGAGGGCACTTTTCATCAACGGTTACAGCTCATAAAATACTCCGTGGAGGATACTACTGGCCTTCCTTATTCAGAGATGCATCCAAGTGGGTTGACAAATGTGAGGCTTGTCAGACTTTTGTGGGAAGATGCAAACTAGCCTCTTTGCCTCTCAAGCCAGTCGTGATTGAGGAACCATTTCAACAGTGGGGTTTGGACTTCATTGGTACACTTAATCCTGCTTCTAGTGCCGGTCACACTCATGTGCTAACTGCCACTGACTACTTCACCAAATGGGTGGAAGCTATTCCAGTCAAGAGCACTACTTCAAGTGGTATGCGGCTTCATCAAAGAGAACATCTTGGTAAGGTATGGTGTACCTAACAAGATCAGAAATGTATAATGCTTCAAATTTCTCTTGGTGAGATAATGGATTTCTGCTATGGGTATGGTATTTCTTTGGCTCACTCTTCAGATTACTACCCTCAGGGCAATGGGCAAGCAGAATCCACTAACAAAAATCTGGTGACTATCATAAGGAAGTTGGTCAATGAGTCTCAACGAAACTGGCACAAGAAGCTCTATGATGCTCTTTGGGCAGACAGGATTACACCAAAGAGAGCTATTGGAATGTCTCCTTTTCAAGTGGTGTATGGAGTAGAAGCTCAATTGCCAGTGACAGTGGAACTGCCAGCCTTGCACCTAATGAAGGCCATTGAGGATACTAGTTTCAGCGATGCTCTGGATAAGAGAATTATGTACCTGCACAAACTGAATGAGGACAGATTGATGGTTGCATTGATAGGATATCTGTTCACCAGCAGAAGGTAAAGGTCCTGTTTGACAAGAAAGCTAGGTTCAGAGATTTCCAAGTTGGAGACACTGTGTTGCTATGGGATAAAAGACATGAACCTCGTGGCAGCCATGGAAAGTTTGATTCCCTTTGGCTCGGGCCTTTCAAGATCAGACACTTTGCTGGTAAGAATTCTTTCTATCTTGATTACATGGATGGTTCTCCCTCCCACTTCCTTATAGTGGGCAGTATCTCAAGTTGTTCAAGTCCTAGGTGACTAGGGAGTCCTTTGTATATTCTGTATGTGTTTTTGCTTCTCTGCTTTTGGTGTGTTTTCCTTTTGTTGTTTTGGTGTGTTGCCCTCTGTATTGGTGTTCTTTTTGACTCCGTTGCCCAATGGTCAAGGTAACTTGTCCGCTTCCCGAATTTTCTAAGTTCTTGCCTTGCCTCATTCCTTGAATTTATGCCAAGTCATCCCTGTAATGAGCCAAATTGTGTCCACTCAAAATTTTCCCGCACTTAAAGTGAATTTTCAAAATTTTGAGTTTTGAATGTCTTCTCTGTTGTCTTTGAAAATGTTAAAAGCCAAGAAATTGTAACAGATCTGCATTCCTGGGTCATTTTGTGTGTTTCTCGCGTACTTCGCGTATTTTTGTCCCGCATGTCCCAGTTTCAAACGGGCCCCTTTGTTGCATTTTCGCCCGAAACGCCTGAGCCGCGTACTTCGCGCATTTCTGTTCCAAATGTCCCAAACACTTCCGGACCTTTGTCACGTTTTCGCCCGAATTGACCAAGTCGCGTACTTCGGAACTTTTTGACCCAAATGTCCCAAGTCAAAAAAGTGCAAGTCGTTCCAATTTCGCCCGAAACACCCGAACCGCGTACTTCACGCGTTCTTGTCCCAAATGTCCCAATTTCAAAAGTGCGCTCTGTCCCATTTTCGGCCGAAATGCCCGAACCGCGTACTTCGCGCGTTTTCGTCCCAAATGTCCCAAAACGCATTTGTGCGTATTCTCCCTGCTTCGCCCGAATCGGCCGAGCCGCGTGTTTCGCGCATTCGCGTCTCACATGTCCCAAGCGAACCAAATGCCATTCATACTTAGTTTTTCCCGCTCTACCCGAATATGTTGCTTTTCAAATTGGTAGATATGAATTTAATGCGCATTGATTTCCTTTCTCTCTCCAAAACGGCTATATAACGAGCAGACCCCCTTTTACATTTTTCACACTGCTTCCTTGCTCGAACCCCTGCAATCTAATTTCTTGCGCACATACCCGTTCCCTACTGCAATTCCTTCCCAAGTCTAGATTGCAATTCTCTCTCAACTACTATCAGTATGAAGATCAAATTCCAGGGACAGGAGCAAGTTTCACCACTAGAGTCTGCCGTTCTCAACATTGGAGACAGTGAAGCTCGACATCTCGACTTCGGTGATTTTTGGGCGAGGGTGGCAGATACAAACCCTACTCCAATGGTAGCAATGATTCACGACAGTGGTTTGGCCTTTGCTGGCGGTTTCCCGATCTCGGTACAGTGTGCTGATACCGTGCTTTCATGCGGAGCTCACTTCGACCCCGCCTCGAGCGAATTGACCAATATACACGGGGAACTCATTGCCAAACTAGATGCTACCGCCATTAGATCGCTCCGAGGATCCCGAGAGACGGATAATGCCATAGTCGCTTTCCCGGATCAAGCACAGCCCTGCTCAATCAGACAACGACAAATACAAAGCATGGGTTGCAAGTCCTCGGGTCAAGAACCCTAAGAAAGGAGCTTCTCGTCTGACCAAAACCCTCTTGCGGGCAGATTTTAATGAAGAGTTGTCTGATTTCATAACTCTGTTGGCTCGGGTTATGGGCTTGCCCTCCACCAATGAGTTCCATTTCTGGATGTGCCCGCTCATCAACATGGTATGTGAGGGAACACAGAATATCAACTGGGCGGAGATCATTAGCATGAATTTGGCAGAGAGCACAACGTCCAACGGCAAAGAAACAAAGAAGTTCTATATGACTTCGTACCTGATGTACACTCTGGCAGCATCAAGGCAGTGGTTTGGTTTCTCTTACATAGATGAACACAAAGATGATCCAATATATGCATACTGCCCGCAGTTCACCCTGGAGACCAGCAATCGTAACTTCAGAAGGGTCAACGACGCTTTCACCATGTACGTGGTTAGGCTGCTCGAAGGCGATACTGCCAGGAGATTCTCTGATGAAGCTATGACTCTGATATCGCACTACGGTGCTTACTTCATCCAGTTCAGGAAATTCTCTTATATCAGGCTTGCCGGCTATGAGGGCACCCCTCTAAGACTGCCCATGTTCTGTAATGATAGGATGGCCTTGATAGAAATATGCAGGCAATTGGACAAATTGCACAGAACCTGCAGAGATAAGAGGATCACTGGTTTACACTTTCCCATCTCTTTGGGAAATTATACCTGCAAAACAGCCCTAGATGCACAGAATGTAGAAAGAGCCCTGGTTCCCATCACGGTTCACTTCTTCAAGCCAAGGACTTGCTTCGACTTGAAGAGGTTCATCAAGCGTAACATCAAAATAGTCTATTATCACAGAGTTGATACATGTAAGACTATTGGGCTGATTGTGTTGATGATTTTGAGGCTAGAAGGAGGCACTATGGCAGATTCTCCTTGCAATTAATCAAGAACTCGGCCTATATCAAGTTCCCGAAGGGCTAAAGGATGACAACTCTGATCTATACTCGTATGAGTATGAAAATGTGGTTAAGCACACTCCTTTAGAGGACGTGGATTGGAACAGGAAAGAGAGGGACGACCTGGCTGAGATCCTTGCTCCAGCTTTTAGTCAGACTAGGTCCGGTCTGACAGAGAGTTCGAGAGTTCAGGAGGCATTCAGAGAATCCTCTTCTAAGGACGCTTCAACACCAAGAAGAGAAGCATCTATTCCAAGGTCTGAGACACCAGTGAAGACCCCTCCTGCCTCATCAACTCAGGGACCTGCAGAATCTACTCCTTCCTCATCCACCCATGTATATAAGAAGAAACTCAAAGAAGTAAAGAAAGAACCTGTGGAAGAAGATCTCCAGGAAAAACAGGTAAATTTGCCTATAGGGCTAGAGAACATCATTGTTCTTAGTGAAAGTGAAGAAAGTGAAATTCCAAACCCTGCAAATGCTCTTAAAGACCCAGCTGATAAAGATAAAGAAGTCCAAAGCACTGAACTTCCAGGTGCTGTAGATCCTTCTACCACAATTGCCTCCAGTGCCCCGCTCACATCTCAACTCGAGTCAACAAATGCATGCACCTTGAGTGTCATGAGCTCCCCGTCTCTTGGTCCCCTTGCCCTCCCGCTGATTCCTCTTCCTCTTTCGCATGGGTGTAACCTTTGGTCGACAAAAGAAGAGAAAATTCTCCTCTCAAAGCTCGGGATCAAATTTTGATGTGTCGTAGCCTTGTTGGGCACCACTCCTTCTCGTGCCAAGAAAGCCAAAATCACCTCCAAAAAAGTGTCTCGATGCTCAAGGTCAGTAATTCTCGGAGATGCCAAGCCTACAATGGATAAATCGAGCAGACTTGCAGCATCCGACTTGAGCTCTCGAGAATCCCAATGGGAGAGTCTACCCCTGAAGGTGAAATTCACAACCTCCAGGAAACAGTCACAAGAGTCATTGGGAGGGTAGAAAAGGGCCAGCAAACTATTGAACAGTTGGAAGAACAGGCCCAAGTTCTCACAGGTTTCATCAAGTCCCTTTTGTCTAAGGACAAAGTTTTGGACCCTACCCCCTTGACTGCTCTCCCACCTCCTGTAATTCTAAGCCAAGATGAAGTGCAGAGTATTAAAGATATGCACAAGTATTCTGTCTATGGCAGAGCTATTGAAGCCATGGTGGATGACATGCTTGTTGCTGGGTTAAACTTCATCGGCGAAGCTTTCAAACTCCACGAAAAGGTGAGCAATGTGCAACTGAAGCTCTCCTCCACTATCAATACCATGGATAAAGAGCTCAAAATCTGGAGCAGTTGCATAGTAGACCTTCGCCTTATGGGACAGACAGACGAGAACATTTTGCTGGCGAATAAAGTTTTTGATGATGCAAAGGACAATCTATCAAAATCATGGGTCTACAGCGTGGAGTGGAAGATCAGAGTCTTGGAGGAGGCTTTGGGAGAAATGAAGAACAGCTGGCAGAAGGGCGAAGCCTTCAAGACATTGGTTGTCTCGGCTTTCAAAGATATACACTGTCATCTTCAAGATGAAACTTCTGGTGCGCCCCTTTCCTTACAAGAGATCAAAGCTCAGTTCAGAGCTTTTGTAAAAGACAATTTATTCAAGGAAAGCTCCATCTCCAAAGAAAAAATGAAGGAGATCTGCTCTCTTCAATCTGCCATCAAGAAGCAAATAAAGATTATCATACTCATGTCGAGTTTGATAAAGAGATGGAGAAGTGTGTAGGATTTTGGACTCGCCCGCAGCCAACACGTCGCCTCCCATGGCAGAGACATAGCTGAGGCGTTGAAGAGATTCAGACAGTGGATTCTGAAGTCAGTGGGTCCCTCTCAGTGATCGGCCACCTGTCTTCTTCCCCATTCTTTTCTCTTCTTCCCTTTCTTTTTCCATTTTCTTTGTAATAGGTTGAGGTACTGCGATTTGGCAGTCCTTAACTATTCTTTAGTTAAAAGAAACGGTTACAAAGAGTAACTGATTTGTAAGCTATATAATGGCCTTCTTTACGCCATTCTCAAGGAGGAAGAACTTGGCATATTTTCTGAAAGTGTAAATAGATCATAAAGAAATCAATACAAAAGGGCTTTCCATTCATTGTCTATCTAATCTCTGTTATCTCTGTGTTTTCATTTAATTTCGTGAAGATCATTTGTTTCTAGTTCGTTAGTCTCACTGATTGCATATTTTCAAATATTGAGTATAGTGATCTTGTATAACCAAGAAGGAACTTTGTGTCCTTGATTAATGAATCTGAAGAAGGTTATTTACAGAACTTTGTGTCTGGTAATCTCATCTTGTTCATCCAATGCAAACGATCTTGTTTTAAATTCACCGCAACTTCGTATACATAAAGGATTATTCTGCTATCTATAATTCTGCATGTTGCTCTTCTGCTCATCCTCATATTCCCTTTCCTCAGTCCTTTTGTAACTGATGATCCTTGTGGAAAACACTTTCGTAATATCCAAGTTCAACCATAAAATCATGTTTTGTATATTTGTAAATAAGTTCGTTTCTGAATAAGGGAACCTCTCCCATTAAAGAGGAGGGACTTCTTGTCCCCTGACTGTTGCTCTTCTTAAAAGTCCTATTTGACGACCAACAGGTGTAATAATGGAGGCCACATGTGTAGGGTCATTCGGTAAGACCTCAATAGATGAAGGACCTCCATGAGAGCTTGATGATGGGATTGCAAGGTTTGGATGAGGTCATATAGAGAAATTTTGAGGGAGGATTGGTGTAGTTGTTTGAGTAGGGCGCAATGTGTAACCCCGTTAAAAATAGGATATGTGGGATCATGAATAGTGATTCTAGGCGTGGTTGTAGATGGTATGTTGGGTATAGGATTCGTTGGTGGGTTGGTTGCCTTTTCCTTGCTTTTATCCTTCTAGGCGTGGGTAGCAACATGGATCATGTTGATCTGAGGTGGGGAGGTAGGTGAAGTAGGTGAGCCATGAAAGGTATAGCGACAGGAAGGGAAAAATCCGAGTGGCGAGAAGGAACCTTGTGAGATGAGTTGGGCACATTGACATTTGGGTGGAGGTTTGGCGAGTTCTCTGATGTGAACCATGTTAATTTCGAATCTCGGGGGTGGCTCTAGGAGTTGTGGGGGTGGAGGTCTTGGTATTGAGTAGGCAATGAGGGAAGAACTATGGGAATGGGTGTTGGTGAAATGGGGTCCTCATCGAGAAGGTCATCATCATCAAAGTTTTCTTCAGAGGACATAACTAGATAAGAATGGGTTTTAAATCCTTGCGTTTTCTACATCGTGCCTTGGCACACAATGGTAGGCACAAATTTTGGTGTCGTCAAACCCCTTTGGTTTGGGTTTGAGAGGGTCATAAGGTCTGAGTGGCGGTAATGTGATGACAGAAGTTTCAAGGAGGTTGGTTAAGATTTTGGCATAGGATCCCGCTAGTGGATCACAATGGGAAGTGAAAGTGGGTTTGGGTGTAGGTGTGGCTGATTGTAGAGGAAGGGTCTTTGCATGAGGGGGAGTAGGTCGAGCTACGGTTTTAGGTGTTGGTGTGGTCTTAGGTGTTGGTCGTGTTTGCTTGGGTAGGGGTATGGTAGATGAACTAAGAGAGTGTGTGGTTGGTTTGACTACCTTATTGGAGGGTAGTGGATTTTTGTCTTTAGGTTGCACCTTCTTGGGTAAAGGTGATATGGGCGCATGAGATCTAGAGGGAAAAGTGGATGGTGGAAGAGGCGAGTTACCCATGGGGACAACTAGGGTGCTGTGAAGGTAGACAGTGTAGGTCGTGTAGGAGGTGTGAGGGAAAGAGACTGAAGTGTCATGGGTAGTGAAGAAGTTATCGATGGTATTGGAGGTATGGGTGGTAAAGATGTTGCAGGTGTGGGTAGAAGTTGTGTCGGGTGCTTGGGTATGTTAGAGGGTTACAAGGAGGAATGGGTGCTACATTTTTAGTTTATCGACTGTGGAGGTTTTTAATCACATTGGAAGGGCGGGGTCCTAAGACGAATGGAAGGGGTGAAGGTGATGAAGGTGTGATTAGTGAGGTTAGAGTATGAGATCTATGGGATTGGTTCTTCTGTTTGGGTGTCAGATTAAGCTTGGTGTTGGCTTTGGAGGATGTAGCTAAATCTAATTTGATGGGTGGATGAGTAAGGCTGGCCGTTGGGATGACCCCTAAGGTGGTAATAGGTTTAGGCAAGGAAGATGATGTAGGTGTAGGTTTGGATGTAGAAGCATGTTGGGTTATGGGTAGGGGTGTGAGTTGGGCCATGAGTGGTACCGTGGGGGAATTTGTGATAGTTGTGGTTGTGTTTGGTTCGATTGGCTGAAATATTTTTGGATATATAGTGGAAGTGTCAGCGAGTGACATTTGCATTTGTGTTGAGACATGAAGTAGAAGACGCCCCAAAGTAAGGCTCTATCCACATAATCCAAGCGGTCGGCCAAGCGTGAGAATGGCACTACAGTGGGTGAGGTTGATGAGGATCCAATGGTGATTCCCGTAAAATGTGTCTTAGAAATGGGGAATTTGCTAGCTTCAGCTTCGTGGGTAAGAGAGCCAAAATTAAGTCCATAGGATCTTGGGTAATTGATGGAGAATGGTCCCCAGAGGCAATGACATTTCTACTGGATCTTTAATAGGTGGAGGAGATAAACAAGCCTCTTTCGTGGGTCGGAGAGGTACTGCAGTGACAGATCTCTAGGTGGAGAAGCCAAAGGTGAAATGGTCTCGATGTTAACATGAGGCTCCTTCATGGGTGAGGGAGGAGACGAAGGGTGTTCCTCTATGGGTGGAGGAGTAGGTGAAGTGGGTTCAAGTGTAGGTGGAGGACTTGGGCTAGGATTTCCTCTATGGAGGGAATATGAGGTAATTGGGAAGCAACGGTGCATCACTGAAAATAACATGGACCTCGCGGGTATGGATATCATGAGTTGAGGTCTCTCCGGTTTGATCAGAAGAAGGAGAATGATTAGGAAATGGTTTCTTGAAGATGTGTAGGTTTTGATTGGCAGCAGTGCATTAGGATTATCCAAGGTTAACTCACCTTTCTCAAGCATTTCTTGGACAATGTTTTTGAAAGTGATGCAATTGTCATCACTATGACCTTTTACCCGATGATAGTTGCAAAATTCGTGTTCTTTGTACCACGTGGGTGTGGGGTGAGTAGGGTCAAAACCAGTGTGTGGTTTTACGGGAGGAAGAGTGATGGCCCCAACTTTAATGAGCTTTTCTAAGACAGAAGAATAAGGTTCCCAATTGGGGTGTATTTGTTGTTCCCATCTAAATTGAAAGGTTTGGACCGGAGAAAGATTAGATGAGGGGTTAGCCTGATTTGAGGGGTGAGCTGGGCCGGCCTTGAGTACCACACGTGTAAGTGGTTCCCTTGGCTTTTGAATAATTGTTTTTGGTTTCAAAGAAGAAGAGGTATCATTTGACTTAAATGTCAAGTTCTTATTGCGTAGTTGGATTTTCTTTTCTTTGATGGCCCGAATCTCTACCTTTCGTGCCATGGTAAATGCCTCATCGAAGGTTAAAAATTATGGACTTGCAGGTCTCGTGAGATATGTCTAGCACAAGCCTACGTGAAGAGATCTATGAGTTTGGTTTGTGGTAGTTGGAATGTGAGTTGATTGATCGGTTTACGCTAACGAGCAACAAAATTTGCAATAGATTCGTCCTCTCATATGACGCGTAGAGTAGAGTTTAGTCATGGTAACCTTCTTAACAACGTTAATGGCGAAGTGATCCAAGAAGGCTTGGGCTACTGGTTAAATGAGAAGATAGAATGTCTAGGTAATCCACTATACCGGATCTAATGCAGGCCCGAACGAGAGACATGGGAAAGGTCCTCAAAAGTAAAGTGTCATCATGGGCGATCAGATAACACCCATGTTTAAAAGACCGTAAATGTTGTTGCGGGTCTTCTTTTCTATTGAAGCGGTTAAATTTAGGCATTTCCCAATGCATGGGATATGGACGGATAGGAATGGATGGGTGGATAGGCTCATTAAAAATCTCATCATAGGTGAGAGAGTTGCGTGTGCCAGAAACCGATGCCTCCAATGTCTACATCTTGTCCATCATTAACTTGATTAGGTCATTGGTAGGTTGTGATGGTTGGGTACCTCCTGTAGCGTAAGGAGGTTGGTGTTGGGCATATGATGGGGGTGGCATTCTAGTATATGGTGCTGCCATATAGGTAGATTGAGAAGGAGGGAGTGAGATAGGGGGTACATACCCAGAATGAATGATAGATGAAATGGGAGGCTACTGATAGTACATATATGGAGGTGGAAGGGTCATGGTGACCCCTAGTAGCAATGGGGGCTAAGGACTGTGGAATAGAAAGGATGCCATTTTGAAAAGGGGTAGGGGTCATCGACACCGGGGGTGGTTATGTAGCTACGAGTATATGTGAGACAATAGGCGTAGATGAGGTTATGTTCTGGGTGGTTGGTGAAGGTATAGTGGATGTAGCGGGTGCATGCGGATGTGGCGGATGTGATAGTCATAGTGGGTATAGGGCCTAGCTGCTAAACGATTGGGGGCAAGGCGGGTGAGGGTAGCGCAGAGTTAGAAGGGGCCGATGCGAAGTAGGCACAAGTGTCGAGGGGATAGATACATGCATGTCGTATATCAACTGACCTGAGGCATCTCGAGTGGATGAGTGGGAAAGATAAAAGCCGCAAGGCGGCGGGGTTTTTCCTATATCCTATGGCGATAGAGATAGGTTGGGTAGGATCCATGGGTGATAAAATAGATGGTGGTGAAGGACTAGGTAGGAGTGGTTGACAACTGGTGTGGAATATGAGGGTGTTTGCTTGGCTACGCATCAGCACCATGTGAACAAGTACTGATGTGGTAGGACTGCTTTCTATAAATGACATAGAAATACAATAGAGATAGGAAAAACAAGTGGTGGTAGGTGGATTAGGTACAAAATGTCAGCTGGAAATTTGAATAGGCTAAGCGACGCCGGTCATAGGTAACCATGGTCGGTCACTGTGGAAAATGGACAGTTTGTCAAAACAAGGTAAAAGGCCAATAATTTACCAAGTATGCAAGATGCTGATGGAATTTACCAGAAAGTGAATATGAGGAGAGTGATAGAGACTCTGAACAACAAAGAAGGTGAAGTAGGTGTCCTTTTGGTTAGGTTAACCAGAAGGACAATAAACCAACATCAGTTGGGTAAAACCGATGATGGTCAGAGGGTAACCGATGACGGTCACTGGACCGACACCGGTTATTGTGAAATTGAAACAAAGATGAAGAAAAGGTGGTTGTGAGTTAAAATAAAATATGGAATCAAACCCATAATTTTGGGAATGATGAAAATATGGTCCAGACACACTCAGATGAAGTTGGAATACACCAACTATGATGAGGAGCGTGCAAGGGGAAATAAGAAAATGAAGAACATGTCCTCTCACCTCAAAACACAAGCCAAGCAGAAACACTAAGAAAAATACGATCCTAAGAGTGCTTTTTCTATTATGTTTGTTCAGCTTATGCTATTTGAGGACTAACTCATGAACTTTAGAATAGAATTTTTGGTGAGGATGGATTCCTACGAAGAAAGATATCTAAAGGGAGAGGTTTTAGGTATGTTATGGTGGAGGCGGGCCGTCCTCTGAGATAATGACTCGACAGAAGTAATGAGCTGGGTGCCCACTGTTTTGTGATCATGTGATCACCTACAACTTCTTCTAGGAGAGATGTTGTTTAAGAATGTGTATATTTTCAATTTTTTGGTGTTTGGGCAAGACTCAGAGAGAGAGAAAGAGAAATAAAGTTCTTTCTATGATTCGTTTGTCAACCATTAGCTGGGAATGACTTCCAGCGTATAGGTTGCCCTCAGTTAATGTGAGTTAATGCAAAAAAATAGAATGAAATGAAGTTGCTTTTAAACCCAAATCAAAATATGGAGTTCGATGACACAAAGAAATGAATAGGAGAAGGGATTCTCTTTTACTAATGCGATACTAATGAAAGGAAAGAAATGTTCGTTTTAAAGCACCAAAATACGATTGATTTTAGACAATAGAAGAAGAGAAGGTTCAAAGGGAGAAATTTTAATGTGAGAACCTTTTAGAAAGGAAACAAACATGCAACTTTTCACCTAGAAATGAAGAAATGTAAAAGAACCCCGAATGGGTCCCACTAGGTGTGCCAAAATGTTTCACCTGATTCTAGAGCATTTCTTTGAATATTGACGAAAACAGATAAGGGTAAAGGGCTAAGAGGAATACCTATTGAAATATTGGTTATAGGTTGTTGAACGCGTATGACTTCTTGATCCACAGCTGATCATGAGAGCTTCCTTTTGGTTAGAGGAACTACATGAAATAGAAAACAAGACCACCAAATAAAAGTTAAATAGTATATGTAGTGGACTGCCTAGTGTATGCTAGATCCGGGAAGTGTGATACTTCCTAAAGCGGTTGTTAATCCACTATTTAAAACAACTCAATGTTAATAATAAAATAAATCCTACTGTAGTTAAAATGATTTAGGTATCTCATTTGTCTACAATAAGTAAATTCATTCACAACAAGCTAAGCTATGATTGAATTTGAAGGTCAAGGTCTTGGTCAGGGTATTGGTATTGGTCAGGGTCTAGTTTTGGGTTGTTTTAGGTATTGGGTGGAGGTTTTAAGCTTTGTTCTTAGTACGAAGGAAAAAAACACAGAGACCGATGTCGGTTTAGGTTAACCGGTGACGGTTGTGGGTAAATAGTGTTGGTATGGTCGTGGTACAAGAAACTGAATAAAAACTTGGTGGGGTGATGAGATCTGAGGTCAAATGGGAATGGAAGGGAAAATGGTAAGGTCTGAATAGGTCTTAGGTATACTCAAGGGTAATTAAAATCGGGTATGGGTAGTTCAATGGTGTGGGTAAAGGAATGGTCAAGTTTGCATGGAGGTAAATGGTGGGGGAATGGGAATGGGAGTAGAAACTAATAACAAAAGTAAAAGAGTCTACTAAAATGACAATGGACAAGTGTTGGTTAACAAAACACTTACTATTATACGAGCTTGATGTATGGTTGGCAATGGTGGGTGATCAAATGGAAAGACCTTGGTGTGATTCTAGTGCTTCCCGGATGCTCCCGTGAAGGCAAATGGCTTTGTGAGTGCTTCATTCTTTGGCTATGGGTGCTCGATGCATGTACGAATGCTAGTTCTGCTTGCATGCAGCCACTCGGTTTCATCTCTTGCTCTCAGAAGATGTGCCAACCTAGAAATTAGGTTGTTTTGGGGATTAAATGGTAACCGACGGCAGTTCCGGGTTGACTGTCGGTATTTTAGGGTAATCGACGTTGGTTAGGGCGGGATTTCCTAGGTTTTCTAAAATGGGTAGATCCCCTTTATTTTCTTGGATCTCGTTTGTTTTCTTCCACGGATTAGAATGGAAGCTTCTTTTCTAACGGGTGGGAATGTGGTTAGAGGGAATGTAGGCTTTGATTTTTAGGGTTTAGGTAGGTCTTAGTTAGTTATGGAAACATACTAAGAATAGGTCTTAGGGTGAGGTGGCTAGATGAGGTGTATAGGTGAGGTGGATGTGTGGGCATTATCCAATTAAGATATTTAAATAATAGATATTTTGAGATCATGAATTAATTTAATTAAATTAATTAAATTAATATTAGAGTGGGGTGAAAGGGGCCATGGTTAGGTGAGTGTGTTCGAGTTGGTTATTTGTTGAGGGACCAAGGGGAGTGTGACCCAATTTTGGTGTCTACACACAAAACTATTAAAAACCCACTTGAAAAATGATGTAAGTATTATATCCTCCAAATTTTAGTAACTAACTCTTCAAAACACATGAGTCATCATCACATTACTAGACAAACATTCTGTCAAACAATTTGCATGTAACCTCAATCAAACTAGGAAAATGCATCATTACTAAAAATACTCAAAATGAAGGGAAACCATTAAAAACCCATCTGCAAAATTATATTATCCTCCTATGGTACAAATTTCATCTTATTTGGAGTTAAAATCAAAAATTTATGGTGATTAGTTCGAAACAGATCACCCACCTTTCACACACAATCTTATCTTGCAAACACAGTTAATCTACATTCAAATGTCTCTATCCTATTCTTTGAAAATCAAGAAACTCTTAATTCTCATTAGTAATTCATAAGTTATCTAGCCATAATATCAAAGAAATCTCCAAATGACATAAGAAGAAGATCCATGTACAATGCCAAAACAAAGTTGTCATATCATATACCATGTATATTTTTACAAAACTTCCATGTTCTTAGATTTCTCTCCTTCCTCTCTCACCGGGAATAGTATCTAACTACCTCTCCATCATCATATATTCAAATTTTCCATCCATGTAACTCCTTCCCACCTTGCATATTCGAATTCCATCATTATATGTAACTCCTTAGAGTGTAATCGCTCTTTTAGATTCATAATGACTCATCATTTCGCATTAACCTAAATAGGTAGTTTCACAACATTTTTACACATGTAAGGTCTCTTGCACCTCCTACTTGACCTATGACACCCCACACACACACACACCTTAAACCTATAAAATAACCTTACAATACCTTATCAAGTCATAATCCTTTATTTTCACCCTTAAGACATTTGAACACAAAAAGAGGGAAATATATGAATTTGAAAATTCAAATTTTGAGACTCCCTCTCTAACCTCCCGACTCATCCCCCGACCTCATAGCAAAAAAATTGAACTTTTGTTGTCTTTCACTGGTGCCCCTACACCGTTTGACTCCAAGTTATTGCCCTTTATGTTAGATGAGATATTTTTTTATTGTATTATATACATATGACATCCACCTTTTGAAACACATTTTTAACCATAATTGTTTGTTGTTAAAATTTTCACCATATAGAATATTTTTAAAATTAAGAAGGGAGTGTTGGATTCTATTAAGTGTTGTGAGAACCCTTATCGTGAAAGTGTTTGCTTATTGTGATCTTAATTCTCTTTTTTATTTGAGTTTGAAGTGTGTTTGGATAATATGTTGTAATTTTGGATAATTTCATTTATTAGATTAAACATGTATTATTAAGTATCATGATTTATTTGTTAATGAATGTTTGGGATTACAATATGTAATTTATCTTTAAAATGTAAAAGTTTGTATAAGTTGATGATTATACTATACATTTTAGATGATATGTTTTTCCTTCAAAACTTTGTATTTATTACGCCGAGAGGCGTTCTTCCTATAATGACGGCCAAGGGTATAATGGTGTGAATTGTTCACTTTTATTTTTGACATTAAATTTGATGCCTATTTGAATGTCATAATGACATGATTGATCGATGTTTGATATTCAAAAATATAAAACTACTCAAAATTAAATATATAATTAATGTATTTATAAAAACAATACACAATATCAAATGAAAATGATAAATACAAATAATAAAAAAACCTAAAATCACATAAGTTTATAGTTTTGGTTATTATTATTTTTTGACCAAATGTTGTTTTATGGTAGTTAGGAGGCTCAACTCTGACCTCCCAAGTTCTATTTTTAATCTTGTTTTTTCATGATTTTGTTTACTATAAACTGAAAATGGTGGTGCTAAAATATTAAAGAGGTGTCTTGGTTTAGGGAGACACAATCACAATCCATATCAATGTCTTTTACAATGGATTCTTCATCATTGTCGAAATCATTCTTCTATTTTGTATAAATTTTTTTGTGGTGGATTAAAAAGGCCATGTCAAAATGAAGAGAAAATAATTGAGTTTTTAAATAGTGATTGAGGAAAATACTTGTGACTCTTGAATATTATTAAAACAAATCGAAATAAAAATATTTTTAAACAATTATGAATCACATGTGTATTTGTATAATGTCATATTTGTTGATACCATAATATTTAGAAAGAAATAGAATTTGGTATTTGATTTGGTTGTAGAAATAATAATTTTAACTAACATATCTATTTTAGATAAATCTATATAAAGATGTTGAGAAGTGTCATTCTTGAGGCACTTATTCCACTTATATTTGAAATTCAATATAAACATCTCTAGACAATGAATTTGAAACATAAGTAGACTAACCGTCTCAAGAATGATACTTCTAAGTATCTTTTACATAGATTTATCTAAGATATCTATGTTAGTTTAAGTTTTCGAAAGGCTATGGAATTATAAGTTTGCGACATGTATATTAGATATATTTGCACACACTATTTTGAATTATGAAATAAATATACTCATTCATGTAAGGCAGGGTAACTACAGGAATCATTTTCCTATTACTTAATATTTCTTTCAACCAATCACAATCAACTTTTTTTTTTCATATGGTCTTCACAATAGTTTTAATCAATATATATTTTTAATTAATTTACAAATACTAATTTTCTCATATGTGATTGGTTCATACAATTTTCTACTTATTCTCCTTATTCCCGTATTAAAAAATGAAGGCATAATTCATTCTATTTTATGGAACACTTCCCTATTTTCATGGATGACTTCCCTATTTTCATGCAACACTTGCCAAACAATTTTTTTTTTTTTTTTTGGGACCGCTTGACAGGTATTTGATTTTCTTGGCATGATATGCGGTTGCTCCATTAAACCCTCTTTCATCGGCCTCCACCGGAGTATATATGAGCCAAAACAAAATTTTATTTTAGAATTCTTTAACTCTTCTCGCTATCCATGATCAAATTAATGAACACAATTCCAGTGTGCTCTGCGAGTCTCGAAGGTTCTCAGAACAAAATTCTCAGAGGCGCCGTAGCTCTGTTTCCCTAAATTTTCTCGCTATTAACCATGTAATCTGTTTCATTTGCATATAATCATTCCATTCAAGACTAAGGAGCGGTCCCATGTGGGGGAAACTGCATTATTTTTGCAGCTAGGTGGTCCCATGTGGATTTGCATTTACAGCTATAGGATAAAACGAAATCTAGCCCTGAAAATGTGGAGCAACACCTGCAAAGGAGAGAATGTTTCAGCGATGCAAATTAGTGGGGGCTGAAACTTTCCACAACCTGCATTCCACATTTTTGGCCAGGTGTTACCAAATTATTGCATGAATGTTTCCTCCAAATTATTGTTGCACATCAAGGGGCTAATTTTTCCTATTTTTATTCTGCAACAACTGCTAAAAGCTTATGCATTCCATGGGACCTTTGTATAAACCACTTCTCCTATTTTTCTCTACAGGACTTGCTAAAAATTTGGCATTCCATAGACATTGCGTTCTTAATTGCTCCTATTTTTTATCTCGTAGCACTCGCTAAAGTTTTTGCATTGCCCCCGTATGGGACCACGACCAAATATTGTTACCACTTTTATTATCTGCTAAATCGGCCATAAGAATCACGATGCATATGATTCATCCTAGGGTGTTGAATCAAAACATACATGCGAAAAAGACACCAACCTGAAAAGTATATTTGTCAAGGGTTTCTGGATTGGGAGTAGAGGTACAAATCCGTCTCGAGCATGGCCTCCGCATGTTGGTTTACCTTCACTAGGAATACAAGCAATAGGTCATCCATCGCGACCTTAAGGCCAACAATGTTATGCTCGACTCCAACTACGAATGAAGCCTGTCTCGACGAGCCTTCTCCTATTCATTCTTCTATCCAAGTAAACCCACAGGTGGTATGATGCATGTGTAGGGCTTATGATGGACAAGGTTGCAATGGCCGAGGCCTTTGTGGTTTGGCCACCCATAACTTTGAATCAGGTAAAGAATAAAATAAAAAAATTAAGCTTTTTTATTTTTTATTTTTTCATTGGTTTCGTTGATGACTGAAATTATGTGTTAATTGTTTTTGTAGGCAAGGTTGAGTTTGCAAAGGCCAAGGAATTGGATATTAGGAAGGGGAATGATAGAGTAGAGTTTGCTCGGTGATGGGCATGACAGACAACCAATCATGAGGATTAGTTCAAGTTGGATTCTAAGTTAGCAAGTATCTTCCTTTCGGAACATATTGTGTTGCCTTCTTATGCCAATTTTCCTAATTTATCTTGAATGTGTAAGCGCGACAAAAATTATAGTTTATAATACATAATCATGCTTTTGGTATTTGCATTTTCTTTTTAAAGAAAAAAAAAGCTTTGTTTCGCCTCAAATGGGTTTTTTTGTGTTTTGTAATGTGGTCAATGGCATTATCGAATCTCCTTTTGTTGCCACACATCTCAAACTTGTTTTTTCACATTTTTCGAGTTCATTCTCTCGCTGCACTCCCACAATCTTCTTGCCCTCGTAATTGGGCATCTTTCTTCTGATTTCTTGGTAACACATCATTGTTATTCTCATCATGATTTAATCCAGAGGAAACATTTATGGGGATGACAGAGTCGAGTTGTGGGGAAGCGAGGCTTGATGCCGACTTCCTGGGATCCTTTTTGGGGTCAATGGTAGATGGAAGAAGAATGTTTTCTGGTTTGAGATCTGTGTGAATAATTGAAAGCCGACCGTGCAAATAATCAAGCCATACCAAAACATTAAAGCAATTTTTCTTTACCATGTTCAATGGAATGCCCTTGTTGTCATAATGCCTGATAAGACTCAATAAATTGTCTCCCAAAAGCTCGAAAACCATGCAAACATGCTACCCATTTGGGCCATTGTGCTTGAAATGATCAAGCAATTCAACCACACATTTCTTGTTATCTGTGTTACCTTGGGCTATTCATTTGAGGATGGCAATCTCATTCGGGTTTTCATAGTAAAATATCATGTAAATAGAACACTTGTCCTTTGGAGCCAAGACAAAGCCTCCATGCAGATGACATTTGCAGTTCATATTTTTTTCAATGCTTACGCTGAGAACTTTGTCTTGCCAGAATATCAGTAACAATGGGCCTCTCCCTTCGAAATAGTTTCCTTTTGCTTTGTCTTGAAATTACACCTACAAGGATTAACATCCAACAACATATGTACAACTTCTCTCACACTATGCCGTAATGTTGGGAGTTTGCATGTACAACACACTGCAATTTTCAGGACCTCCATCATCTCTTCATCAAACGATTTGGATATACTTGAATCAAGCACCCCAACAACTTCTTCTTTTTACATATCTTGTGTGAAATCTAGTAAACAATATCCTTGTTCTCACCAAATTCTTGTTCAATTGGTTTTTTTCCACTAGCAAGCTCTAGCAAAACCACACCAAAACTGTATATACTCTTCAATATGCATCTTACTCTTCATTAAATACAATGGTCGCGAGTTTGAACACCGTCACACCATAACACTAGTTTTTTATCTCGGTTTTTCGAGCCCTTTTATGTTCTTTCAATACATACTACTATCGCTCATTAAATCAAGCCACCCGAACGTTGATGCTTTTTCCTTGGCCTTCTCAGCTTTTTAACTTTTTCAATGCATACAAGTGTCACCAGGAAGAGCCCAGTAACAATTTGGGTGTTCTCATAACATTCTTTTTGGGATTGAAAGTAAAATTTTGATAGCAAAATTCCACTAATTTACAGTTTTCACATTGCACAAATCCTCCTTTCCCAACAAAACATTGTGCTATGAAGTTCACTGAAAAAAAAAGCATCAAACTCAACGCCATAAATATTAAATTTATGAATTCTAGTTGAAATATTGCATCAATACCTAACATAGAAGTCAAATTTGTAATAATAATACTAATAATACAAAAATTGTTTTCACCATCTCCCCGACAATTACAACTGCTTGCATGTTTTTTAAAACACTAAACAATTCATCTAAAGGTAGGGACTAATAGCATTGCGACTCTTGTTAATATAACGATCAAATTTATTTGACCTAGAGAATTCGGAAGAAATTCTAAGAACGAAAAACATATTAATATTCTAAATTTATTTTAGTTTTTTATAATGTGTCCTATATATAGTTGGGAACTTAGATTATGGATGGAGAGGGAAACGAAACCCTGCATGTTGTGGGCGCGATGGACCTTATTTTATAAAATTTCTTCCGCAGACAGTCGCATAAGTATTTCGGGAAGAATTGATCCTCGCACACCATGGATGGCAAATCCCTTCAGACGGCGGATGACGAACTGTTCGAAAAACTAGAATATTACTGCAATAACGCCCCAAATCTACAGATGGAAACACTTGAAGCCATTCTGAATCACAACGCAGCAGTGGAATATCTGCAGAGACACGGGCTCAACAATCGGACAGATCTCAAGTCCCTCAAAGAATGCATTCCTCTCACTTCTTATTCCGATTACACTCATGAAATTCAACGGATCGCAGAAGGGGACAAGTCCTCAATTTTGTCATCAGACCCACTTCTATGCATGTTTTTCAGGTGCACACAGAAACCTGAAATTGAATAGATTTCCCACCATTTTATTGCTTACGTGATTTTCTCCTCTTGTGACCAGCTCCGGGACATCTTCTCAGCAACCAAAGCTGATTCCCCACTTTGATTCGGAGCTGTCGCGGCGGGGAAGTAAATTTGTCCGCCAGATCGCTGCTGCAACTGTCAGAAAGTGAGATGAAAACATTTCAGCTATGGTTTTTCTATTGTCTTCTCTTCTTTGGAAATTTTCTATCGGTATGTTGTACAGTGCTCGACTCCCGAATAAATTGAATCTTCACATCAACACTGCTTTCCTTAAGATAAAACAAATCGCCTTTGAACAAATGCTTACAATATATGTCACAATCTACAGACAGAAACAGGGCCCGAGCTATCAAATGAAATAATGTATTACAGCTAAGGAACAATGAATTATATAAGAGTTAAAATTCTCAATTTAATTCTTCAATTTCGTAAAAAGGATTTACACAAAAACTCTGAACAAGATATAAAATAGTTGTTTTTTTTTTTGTTGTTGGAAGAGCCAAGATCTCATCTATTCTCCCAGAGTGAGGTTTATATGAGCCAGACACCTCAGCAGTTGGACTTTGCTTCATTAATAATTGTAACAGTTCCGGAATAGAAGATCAGATTTTTTTGTGAGAGTTTTTGTTGCCGCTCTGATTCCTAACCTTTTGTCCATAAATATGAGCAGTACTACCGTGTTTAGAATTGTTGAGTCCGTAGAGGTAGAATGATGTAACTAACCATTAAGTGCTGAGTAATTCCCGCTTCTGTCAGTCATTCATTTGCTTTGGAAATTTTGTTGCGACTGTTGTTTGTGGGTTGTAATTGCTGTAGTGGGTGATATAAGAGTCTGTATTCACTAACAACAGCAGTTTCTCTAATTATTCTGTGTTTTTGTGGAATTAGGGGAACAAGTACAACTATAGTTGGTTAACTATTTTTAGAGTTGGGAAGTCAAAATAGGAGTTTTTGCTTGTTGTTACCTTTTAGATTGTTAATATAAACGCATGTTAGTTTAGTTTGGAGATTGGAGGTTGAGAGTTTGTAAAATGGTGATTCCAGAAAATAAAGAAGAGATTCGTTGTGTATCATTCTGTGTATCTGTTTACTGTGGATTTTTTCCTCTTAGTTTGCGACTGTATTTTGCTAAAGTGTGATTGTTTCTCTGCTGTAAGTTCTTCTTGCCATATACTACTTTGGTTTGCTCCATTTGTATTTGTTCTATCTGTGAAATATGACAGTTTGTGGGTCTGAGATAAAGGAGTGTCTGCATCATTTTGGCTTTAGAGTGAACAACGATAGCCCATTGGGGAATCCAGATGAACTAGGGGGAAGACGTAGGAGGAATGCAGATCTTTGGAGGAATAATGTTGAGGAGTGCTTTAGAAGATAATATATTAACAAGTCATCGAGGTTAGACTACTCTTCAATAATTCTGAAGAGTAAAAGTAGAACTTGGAAAATGCAGCCAGGGCAGAGGACCCTACTGTGAGGTTCATTGAAGCCATATCCAGACAAGGCTCCAAGGTGAAAGTTGATATTTCAGATTTTAACGGCGAACTCAACCTAGACTTGTTCCTAGACTATGTCCAGGAGTTGGAGCATTCTTTTGAGATGGAAAGCATTGAGGAAGATGACCATAAAAGGGTGAAAATTGCAGAGTCCAAATTGGAGTCTCATGCTGCTCTATGGTGGAAAAATTTGTAGAGTTCAAGAGATGACAGGGAAAGGACAAAATTAGGCTTTGACCCAAGATGTTGACGCATCTACAAGCTTGATTCTTGCCTTCTGATTATCAGCAAAAATTGTTTACAGAATTTCAGAACCTAAAACAAAGAGATCAGTCAGTTCAAGCTTATACCGAGCAATTTATGAGGCTTCAAATTTTAACTGATATATAAGAGGATGAAGAACAAGCAACAATTAGGTATGTTAATGGACTAAGGTTTCAGCTTCAAGATGAGCTAGCCTTAGTAGAGGTACCTTTGGTGGATGAGTCATGTGAATATGCCTTAAAAGCAGAGGAGAAATTGTATCGGAAGAGCAGGATGATGAGTAAAAGGGGTGATAGCAACCTAAATAGAGGAAAAGGGAGTTCCTCCAAACTTGCCGAATGAGAAGAACCCAAGGGAAATGTGAATCTTGACTTCGGAGAAAAGGGAGGTTTTAGGGGTAGGGGACGAGGACAGCAATCTTTTTGGAGATTGGAAGTCCTTAAGATGCTTTATATGCAGCGAAGCTCATAAAGCTCAAGACTGCCTACTAAATCCTAAGGCTGTGAATCAAGCTACACTGATATAGGACGATTCAACCCACGAGCCTGAAATTGGAGAGAACTTAATGCTGTGAGAAACATTGGTGGCGGGAAACAAACAATCTGCAGATAGTGATTGGTGGAGAAAAAATATATTTTTAACCAAATGTAAGTGTCAAGGAAAGGTATGCAAGGTGATTGTAGATAGTGGTTCAATAGACAATCTAGTAAGTACTGAAATGGTGCAAAGATTAAATCTTTCTTGTATTCCCAAATTTGAACTGTATAAGATTTCCTGGTTGAAGAAAGATCAAAGTGTGCTTGTGGATAAATCTTGTTTTGTTACCTTTAATATTGGGCCTTATGAAGATAAGGTACTGTGTGATGTTGTACCTATGGATGCTTGCCATTTATTATTAGGAAGACCCTGGCAATATGATAGGAATAACGTTCACCATCGTAGAGAAAATACATGTGAGATACAACATGAGGATAAACTCCATGTTTCAAAGTATTTTAAAGGAGAAGGGTCAAATGAAATAACAACTCTATCTTTGTTTACAAATGGGTTGGAAAGAGTTTTTGAAAGGGTGAGATTTGTTATCTGTTATACCCCAGCGAAAACAAGAAATCAGATCAGCAAGTTGTCCCATTGAAGGTGTAGGAATTGCTACGCAAACATTCAAGCTTTACACAATCTGACCTACCAGCTGGCTTGCCTCCTAGAGACATTACCCATCAAATTGATCTTATTCTTGGTGCCAAACTCCCAAATAAGGCTGCTTACTCATTGACTTCTCTAGAAAATGAGGAGACATATTATTCAATGATTGCAAAAGGGATTTGTAAGGGAAAGCATGAGCCCATGTGCCACACCTACTTAACTCTCCCTCAAGAAAGGAGGAAATGGAGATTATGTGTGGATTCTAGAGCCGTTAACAAAATTACTATGAAGTACCAATATCTGTTGCCAAGAATGGATAACTTGAGATTGTTTGTCAGGTGCCAAGATCTTCTCCAATATTGATCTCAAAAGCAGATACCAGCTGATTTAGAGCCATTAACGAAATGATGGCTGGAAGTACCGATATCCTTTAAAAACAAGAATGGATGACTTGTTAGATTGCTTGTTAGGCGCCAAGATCTACTCCAAGATTGACCTTAGAAGTAGACACCATCAAATACGGATTTGTGAAGATAATGAGTGGAGGACTGCCTTCAAAACCAAGATGGTTTTTATGAATGGGTGGTGATGTTGTTTGGCCTGTCCAATGTCCCAAATACTTTCATGTGAACAATGAATCAAGTATTTAGACTACACATTGGAAAATTTGTCATAGTCTATTTTGATGATATCTTGATTTTTAGTAGAAATATGGAGGAGCATGTAGAACATTTGAGAGTGGTGCTTGACACACTTAGAGAGTAGAAAGGTTGTTTATCAACCTTGAAAAGAGTGAGTTTTGCAAGAATGAGTTGGTTTTTTGGTAGTGTTATTTCAGCTGATGGATTAAGCATGGATCCTGAAAAAGTTAAGGCTATTCTTGAGTGGCCTACTCCTCAAAGTATCATGGAGGTGAGGAGCTTCCATGGGATGGTGAATTTTTATAAGAGGTTCATTAGGAATTTCAGCAGTATAAGTGCACCCTTGATTGATTGCACAAGAAAGGAAGGTCTTTACTTGGACTAAGGCAGCTGACATGAGCTTTGAACAGCTCAAAAGAAGGATAATTGAAGCTTCAATCCTTGCTCTACCAGATTTTGAGAAACTTTTACAGTTGAGTGTGATGTTTCAGTGGTAGCAATCGAAGGAGTGTTAATCTAAAAAGGTAAACCTGTGGCCTTTTTCAGTGAGAAATTAAATGAAGCCAAAAGGAAGTATATTACTTATGATAAGGAATTCTATGTTGTTGTACAAGCATTAAAATATTGGAGGCATTATCTTCTACATAGGGAATTCATTTTGATGACTGACAATGAGGCCTTGAAGTACATAAATTCCCAGGGTAAGCTGTCCCACAAACATGCCAAATGGGCTTCATTTTTGTAGGCATATACATTTTTGTGCAACATAGGAGTGGTAAAACTAATGTGGTGGCTGATGCATTAAGTAGAAGGTGTCATTTGTTGGTTGTAATGAGTAATGAGCTTTGAAGAAATGAATAGTGAATATGCAATTGATACATATTTTGACATAATTTATGCAGTTCTAAGTAGTCAAGACCATATAGGTATGCATTCATTTGAAGACTATTTATTAATAGATGGCTTTTTGTTTAAGGGTTCTCAGCTCTGCATTCACTTTGGATTGAGGAGAGAAGCTAATGAGAGAAATGCACTCAAGTGGGATAAGCAGAAACTTAAGAAGAGATAAGACCTTTGGATTGGTGAGTGAAAATTTCTTTTGGCTAAATATAAGAAGAGATATGGATTGGTTTTTAGTTGCTTGTAGGGTGTGCCAAATTGAAAAAAAGGACAAAAAATACACGCCTATAAATGCCTTTACTTGTGCCAAAGGAATCATAGACTAATATTTCCATGGATTTTGTATTGGGGCTGTCACAAACCCAAAGAGTGATTCAGCACTTAGGTGGACCGTTTTTCTAAAATGGCCAACTTTATACCTTGTAAGAAGACAAATGATGCAAGTCAAATCGCACATTTGTTCTTCAGGGAAATAGTGCAGTTACATGGTATTCCAAAAACCATAACCAATGATAGGGACACTAAATTCTTAAGCCACTTTTGGAGAACCTTGTGTGAAATAATTTGGACAACAAGCTGCAATACAGTTCGGCGTATAATCCCTAAACCGATGGTCAAACAAAGGTGGCAAATAGGAGCTTGGGCAATGTATTGAGGTGTTTAGTTGGTGACAATCCTAGGCACTGGGATTTGGTACAATCCTAAGCTGAGTTTGCCTATGATCCTAGTATAAATAAGTCTACAGGCAAGTCTACATTTTAAATTGTCTATAGTACAAATCCTAAAGGAATTGTGGACTTAATTGATCTCCTCATAAGCCTACAAATCAGCCAAGATGCTACTGATTTTGTAGAAAGTATTCAAGAGGTACATCAACAGATTAGGTACAAATTGTAGGTAATGAATGAGCAATATTATAAAAGCATTAATATGCATAGGAGAAAATAACTCTTCCAGGAAGGGGATATGATCACGGTACATTTGCACAAGGAGAGGTATCCTCAAGGTGCCTATAACAAGTTAAAGCCCAAGAAAATCAAACCTTGCAGATTTTAGAAGAGGATGAATGACAATGCTTATGTGATTGACCTTCTTCAGGATTTAGACATCAATCTTGTTTTTTATTGATCCCCACCTGTACTCGCACTCTACTGGGAAAAATGATGATTAGATGAATGATGAATAACATGACAAAGAAAACAATTAGACCAAGCACCTGCCAAAGAAGAAAATAGAGCAGATTGAATAAGTGTTGGATACCAAATTGGCTGCTACATGGGTCATGGCATATAAGCTGTATTTTGTTAAATGGAAAGACCTATCAGATTCCTATAATACTTGGATTACAGATGCTGACTTGCTTAAGTACAGCAGAACAACTCTGTTATATGACTCTAAACCAAGAGGTCCATAATTTCTAAAAGATGGGGAGGATGATGTAACCGCCCATAAAGTTCTGAATAATTCCCACTTCCCATCAGTTTTAGTTGTTGGCTTATTTTAGGAAATTTTGATGTGATTGTTATTTGTGAATCATAATTGTTGTACTGGGTTTTTAGGGGTCTGTATTTACTAATAATAGCAGTTTTCTGTAATTGCTTTGTGTTTTTGAGGAGCAGGGGAATGACTGTTGTTGATTAACTATTTTTAGATTTGGAAAGTTAAAATATGAGTTTTTTTCTTTCTTGTTACCTTTAAGGCTGTTAATATAAACACATGCTAATTTAGTTTGGAGATTAGATGAGATAAAAGAGACCTTGCAAAGTGGTAGTTCCAGAAAATAAAGAAGAGATTCGCTTTGTATATTCCAAGTATCTGTTTACTGTGGTTTTCTTTTCCCCTTAGTTTGCAGCTGTGTTTTGCTGAAGTATAATTATTTCTTTTCTGTAAGTTTTTCCTGCCATATACTTTTTTGGTCTGCTGCATTTGTATTAGTTCTATGTGTGAAATACGACATGTCTGAGATAAAGGAGTGCCTGCAGTCCAGGTGGGAGCAGGTTTATAACTACATCTATACAGCACCTTTTGTTTATAATTATGAGCAGTACCATGCTTTAGAATTGCTGAGTCTGTAGACTACATGTGAAAGCAGGTTCATAACTTCATCTACACATCAGCTTTGTAGCAGAACATTGGAGGCGGATTGATGCCCTCATCACGTCACTATCAATCTTTACCAAAAAGGTCCAACAACCTGGAGTTCATGTCAATCCTTAAGAGTTGTTAGCAGCGAGCACAACTCTGTCTCATGTTTCAACTTCAGACTTCTTTCTTTAACCTTAATTTCAGATACCCAAACAGACTCATTGTTCTGCTCAGCACTTATGAGTTGTCAAGTGAAAGATATAAACAACTTAGCTGGTTCGCCATGATAAGCATTTTTTTAACTTTATGCTTTATTGCCTTCTTTGTCATGTAAGCTTTTATTTGAAATATACTTTTCTTGCAGTCCCATTAATCTGATATGATTACTAGTGGACAATAATTTAAATTCATTCTCAATTTCAACCTGTAGATATCAATTCCAATACAACTATACTGAAATTTAAAAAAATCCATATGTTAGAAAATCATGTCTTTCAGACAATTAGCAGTATTCTTAGACAGGATTGTCGAACAAATCGTAACTTTCCAGTTTCCATTGGATAATAATCAAATCCATCTGAAAGCAAAAAGATTTTTTTTTACATCAGCCTCGAAAATATAAACACAGTCCCCAACTCTAGATTAGACTGCATCTTCTCAAACTGCAGCATTTTATACCTCCTAAACTCCTTGCTGGAAGAGTGGCAGGTATGAATTTCCCGTAAAAAGTTAGTCGGTAATGCACAAACCTTCTGCTCAGTGCATGCTGGAGTAAACGAGGATCTTGGCTGCCAATTGACCCAATAATCTTGCATCCTAGATAATGGCTTTGTGTCATCGGGTTTATCATTTGAGTAGAGGTAGAACAAGGGATTTTTCAAAAGGGAGTGATCTAGTGAGATATTTCAGGGTTATGATTCCCCTGATCTTTAGTCTTAACGTGAGTGAGTGTATGTGTATATGTATATTTGACTGAGAAGCCTTTTATATTAGTCATACATAAAACACATTTCTAATCATACAGAAATGTGGGTGGAATGGAATCACAACTTGAGAGAAAACGTCACATAATGTATATTAGATTTCGTTGCTTGCTGCCTTGTTTCTGTCTGTAATATATGTTTGCTAGCATTGGTTCCAGGCTGCTTCTTATGTATTGTGTAGGGCTGAAAAACTTCAGCATTCTACATGTTCAAGTTGATCAAACAATAAAATTTTGAAAATTTTAATGAGAAGATTTGGTTTACTTGGGATTCCAGGATATGAAGCAGATTGCATGCTACTCTAGAGAGCAATAGAAATTTTCCATTTTCTCAAATCTGCTCAGTTCCTAACTCTGCATCATATGTCTTGTTCAACAATGTTAATTCATTGATCAACATTTTTGTGTTTCAGGTTATATCCATTGAGGTTGGGGTATAAATCTCTTAGTTTTATGTATGCCGGCAAGGTCATGGAGACCAAGGGTGGCGTCAAGGCTATGGCAGCCACTGCTTATGGTATGCGCAACCCACAAGACCAAAATGTGATTTCTATGTATATCAGCCCTCCACAAGTATTTTTGGGTACTGACATCCAACAGCAGTTGTACTGCCATCTCCTCTGTGGTCTCAGGGTAGCAGAAGCAATTGATAGCATTAAAGCCCCTTACGCACATGGTTTACTCAAGGCCTTTCGATTTTGGAATCCCAATGGCAGCAGCTCTGCGAGGATATACACAATGGATATATAAACCAGAATGTGATCTCTGACTCTGCAATGAGAAAGGCCGTGGAGGAGGTTTTAGCAGGGCCAGAGCCTGACATTGCAGAGAGACTCCAGATTGAGTGTTGCAAAGGTGAATGGGGAGGAATTGTTGGCAGATTGTGGCCCAATGCCAGATATGTGTCATGTGTTATGACTGGAAGCATGGAACAGTATTATCTCCAAATTAGACACTATGTAGGGGAGGTGGCTCTGCTGGGTGGGGATTTCCTTGCCTCTGAATGCTCTGTCGGGGTCAATTTGGATCGAACCCATCCACCTCAGCAGACACTCTTCACCATTGTGCCCATTGTGGCTTATTATGAGTTTGTCTGTGTAGATGACAAGGAGTCCCGGATACTGATATTGCTCCTGTGGATTTGTGTGATGCGGAGGTGGGTAAAATGTATGAAGTGGTGGCTACCACATTTAGAGGTTAGTTAGTGCTACACCATGTTTTAGTTTAATCTATTTGATACAGCCAACTTCCTTGTTCAACTAAAAAACTAAATCAGCTGCTCTGCTTAACACTAGACGCTTTTCTTGTTTGTTTAACTGATTCGACCCAATCTACTACCAATATGTAAATCTTTCAAAACCAGGAAAACAAGAAATCACTTATTGAGAATTGCTGACCCTGTAACCAAGGCTATCAACTGGAATCAAGCCCACTGCCCCCGACCGGCCCCCACAAGAAAAAAACAAACCAGTTAAAGTTCCTGTAACCAATGCTATCAACTGGAATATAAGTCATTAAAAAACAAATAACAATTCAAAATATAAAGGACTGGTTTCAAATTTAATCGACCAATTTGACTCCTGCAGATGTGAAACCTGATTTTTGTTAAAAACTTAATGTTATCCTGGACATAAGTAACATCTCAATGAGTTGAAATAAATTTACTTTGAATTGGGAAAGAGAAAATATTTGAAGAAATCAGAAATTCCTTGAGAGAGCTTTCTTATGAATCACAAAAGATTGAACCTATAATGCAAAGTTCAAAAGCTGTGAAGCTCTGAGCCAAAATGTTTCCTTTTTTTCAATAGTTTTGGGCCATTTGTAACATTGATAATAAATCTAAAGGTTTCGGGTGTTAGATTGATTGGGTGTTAGAAGTATGGTCCAAAACACAAACATTAGAAGATAGAAACCAAGAAAATCTTAAATCAGTGGTTCAAAATACAACAGATGAAAAAGACCAGATAGAACCAAGAGGATTCAAGATCAATTAAAAAAATGAAATACATAAGATAGAACCAATATAATCCAAAATTAATCAACACACGAAACATAGAAAGATAAAACCAAGAGAATCCAAAATCAATGGTTTAGCTAAATGTATAACACCATTTTAGGAATAGCAAAATACATCTTAAATACCTGGTTATTTCTTGTTTTGTCTCCTGTTTTGATGCGTGTTATAATAATGTCGATAGGCATTCTACAATGGCAGCAAGGGGTGGCAGCTAATGGTGTGATCGTGTAAAATTTTTATTTTGTACGTTAAATTTGACGTCCATTTGATTGTCACATAGAAGTTTCATTTTAAACTTTCAAAAATCAATCAAGAAAATAGTAATATCTTGACTATATGATAGAATTTGGGGTCCTTTTTGGGAAATATTTTTCTGTGGTAAGAGGGGAATATGAAGAGAATGAAAAAGAAGTTTTAATTTAATGTGATATATTGATCTATATCAGCATTTTTCAAATAGATGTATTTAAGATATTTGTACTAGTTATAAAAAGTCTTACCTTTGCTTGAAAAATAGAAGAGACTTTGGGAACAGGGTTTTGAAGAGATCTCGAAGTTTTGTATTTATGCAGAATAAAAGAGGAAATAAGGTAGATTTTTTATTAGTATATATTTGAACTTAATATTCTACTCTAGAGTTTATTTTATTTTCTGCTAAGTTAAATATGAGTACCCTGATTAGATCATTAGTTGCTCTGTGTTAACAATTGTAAGTTGTAGCATGGTTTTGTAATTCTTAGACCGGAAAGACTGCATGTGTGAGCATGGTTCCATATTTATTGAATATGTTATTGATGATGGTGAATTTAACATTCTCATAGACCACATTGGTTTGTAGGACCTATCAAAGTTTATCATTTTAAAATACATACTATTTTGACACTATAGATCATGGTTGTTATTATGGATTGTGTCATTGCCATCTTAGACCTCTTGCCCGGTGCTAGGTGACTCAAAAATTGAAAAAAAATAAAAAAATTGCAGAGGAATTATAGATGTCACCTGCTTCATCTACTGAACGGGCTTAGCATTTAATTGGACATATGGCAGGGGTATGTATTACTGTTGCATCAGCATTATCTAACCAGGATTTTGTTTTGAATTAGTGCAGGACTTTACCGTTACCGACTGGGAGACATTGTGAGAGTAAGGGGCTTTTATGGGTGCACACCACAGGTTGAATATGTCAGCAAAGTATGTTCTTGTGCAGATATTGTGAGCGAAAAACAGCTGATGGATGTAATGGGAAAAATTGGGCAGAATTTTCGGGACGAAGCACAAATGGAAATATTGGATTATGCATTCCATGCAGATTTGTCATTGTCTCCAAAGCACATACAGCTCTTTTGGGAGCTGAAAAATGGCCCCAGTTTAGAGGAACTCCATAACCAGCGCCAATATTATGAGAAATTATTCAGAAGGTACTGTTTACTGGTGAAGAATATTTGAATGAGGGTGAATATTTGAAGATGGTGAGAATGAATGGAAATATGGTTCCATTGGAGATGTGTATTGTTAGAGAGGGAAGCTTCCAAGCAATTATGGACGTTGCAATGCAGAAAGGAGCGATTGCTAGTCAATACAAACCTCCTAGTATTATAAGAAATCGAGAAATTTTGGATCTTTTGAGAGCAGCTACTCTGTTTAAGGTCTCTTAGGTTCGAGCCTAAACTAGTGGTTCATAGAAGGGTATTTTGGCATTTTCTCAAGGAGCTATGCAGAGAGAAATTAATAGTCTCCCTTGTAAAATGATTTTATGGAAGATTGAATTTTCTATTATGTTTGAGCATTTTTAGAATTCGAATAAAATACAGCTATTGGATTTTGGTTAAGAGGAAATTGTCAATTAGCTGCATTTTCTATTATGTGAGAGCAATTTTTAAATTCATGTTAAAAGGAAATTGTCAATTATCTGCATTTATCTTAGAGCAATTTTCAAAAAAATTGTCTCCACTGATGGTGATGCAGACCCCAACATCTTGAAAGAGCATTTTAACATTTTGATGGACATTGCCTTTTGGTGTGAGATCCTAGCCCATTGCATGCCAAAGTTGACATGGTCTTGATTGATCAACTTATTAAAAGGCCTTCTTAAAGGTATGGCACTTCCTTATTTTTAGAATTGGATGGTTAAAGACCATTTTGCAAATGATTCGTTTCTTACTCTAACTAAGGAGGAATCCTCCATTGACAATGTAGTGGAGTGTCTTGATGTTTTTGTTTGGCCTTTGGTTCTTTGATACAATGGTAAAAAAAAAACGCAATGTTGTAGATGGTCTTGCACTCCTTTGCCCGATAGGTTGAACCCATATAAGTGGAATTGGATTCGGTGTGGTGAACAATTCAAATTTCATCCACCCGTCTGATTTGTGGTCTTTGTGGTCCACAACTGGTTGAGAAAAAGTTGAGTATTGGGCTTTCAAATCTTCGTCTCTTGCTAGCGAATTCTGAGTATATTCTAAAGTCTTGGCTGCCACACGTTTACTATTCTTGTTGGCTCCCTCAAAGGTTGTCTATCCCAAGCTGAAAAGGATTTTGTCGGACTTCCTTTGGGCTAGATATTACGAGGGTGGTAGAAAATTTCACAAAGTATAGCTTGGCACATATGTTGCAAGCCTAAAGAGCTTGGTGCTCTTGGGCTTCTTGATGTTTAAATCTAAGGTCATTCCTTATGTGCTAAATGGATCATTTGAGCCCTTGAAGGTGAAGAATCTGGAAAGTTCCTCTTAGGAATCGCATCACTCTTAGTAGTGCCATGGGAAAATGAGCCTACTTCAATCACTTTTGTTCACACAAGTCCTTGTAAAAAATGTGGGTACTTTTGTGGTCAAAAAGTATTTGGAAAACTTAGGATTTGCTGAAAAACTCTTAATCTGGGATGAGGATAGTTTCAAATCGGGACTCTATGAATTCTCATTCCATATGGCGGTCCCCTATGCTTTCTTATTATAATGTTTTGTTTGTCGTATTCTCTTGTATTAAAAGCATTACACTATTTAGGAAAGACATCAAGGTCATTTCTAATTTGCTTTGCAAGACTTCCAAGGATTGGATTCCATGGCCTACTACGAGAGGTAAATTTCAGCTTCGACATGATGATCAAGAATCTATTATGGAAATCTAGAATGCCATACCTAATCGCATCCCCATAAAATTTGTGTTTAATCTCATTCCAAACAATAGACTCACTAGAAGTGGCTAGTTGAGACTGTTTCACCCGAGTTAGGGTATTTTTCCTCTCCCCTCAAAAGTTGCAAGTGGGGACTCTTAATGCCCCTGAAAAGTTAATTTCACTAAACAAGTGTGGGAAGGGAGATTTGTAAGGGTGTGGGTGGCCATTATTGAGCCTAAGCATGCCCATTTCCTTTGGTGCATTCTTCATCAAGGATTGCCAAATGGCTCTCACTTGATTTACCTAAGAATGATGTGTCAATTTGCTCATGTTGTCATCATTCTAAGTCTATTATACACATCATTTGGTTTTGCAAGGATGCTCAGTCCCCTTGGTAATGTACTCACACCCTCTTCTAGCTCTTCCATTTTAAAATGTTAACTTAGAAAATGGTGCTTTGGGAGACTCAACCATGATTTCTACAAAATATACACAAATTCAGCACATTTTTGTTCTAAAATTCTCTTTCAATTTCGGAAAGATAGAAATAATACTAACTTCATTCATGTTTCTCTTGAAGATTACTTTTATGTTGTTAATAGAGTTCATGTTATCTTCGATGTCACTCGCTAGATTCATATGCAATCGATAAAGTGCCCTTTGAGGTCGCTCATTTCCTACTGATTCTTTGGATCATTGGGGCAATGTATCTTGTTCCATCAACAGAGTCCCTTCAAACTCACCTCACCATCATTCCCCCTCAAGCCATGACTTTGGTTAGCATGAAAGGTCTCACACATGCAACAAATGTGAGAGTGGTTTTCCTCATTAGTGGTTTCCATCTCTAGATCGCAACTCCCATGGCAACAACGGTGGTGGCAGAGGCCACGTTAAGACTAATCCTTCTAGTTGGACGGTGTCATAACAAGGGAGATTCCCACACTTGCAGTTACGAACATCTTCCCTAAACGTCAAGATAACAAAGCTAAAAAAGAAAAAGGAAACGATAGATGTGACACGATAGCTAATGCTACT
This sequence comes from Taxus wallichiana var. yunnanensis, assembly GCA_018340775.1. Lineage (NCBI taxonomy): Eukaryota > Viridiplantae > Streptophyta > Pinopsida > Cupressales > Taxaceae > Taxus > Taxus wallichiana. Next base: position 578,146,722 of record CM031244.1, on the reverse strand, counting down.
AAACCTCTTGGTAGTGGCGGGGAGTTAGGACGATACCCAAATGATCCCCAACCTCCACCTATGTTTGTTGTGGCCTCTATTTCCTAAAGGGTTCTTATATTTGGTTGGTTTGGGAATGTCTTGCTTTTCTATTTATTTATTTATTGAAAATATCGGTATAAACTTTAAAGTTAATTGTTAGCTTTCTCTAATAGGGCCAATGTGATATTTGGAGTATGATTCCTGTTGTTGTTGTTGAAATTTACACCCTTGTTGAAACTGGGTTCAACATTTCAGTGAAACGTTGTTAGAACATGAGTCTTGTGGGTCACTCATGATCTTTCTCCAGATGAAAGGGTTGGTTCCCTTCACCCCCACTTCATGACTAATTATACCAACTTTCTACTCTAAACTATCTAACCTAAGCTAATGATTCCAAGGAGACAAAGTTAGGAGGAGAAAACTGAAAAAAAAGGGAGGTGATGCACCAAACTGAAATGTGGAGCTTCTCTAGTTCTAAGAGACACAGATGCAAGTTTGTAAATGAAGATCATGAAGAATGCACACAACTCTAATGCAAACAACTGAAAGAATGCAAAATACACAAGAGGGCAAAGATATTCATGCCAAACACAGAACATTTGAAGGAAATAAGGAAGCCACACTTGCATTAATCGATGCTTAACAATTTACACACAGAGTCGAGGCAAGAAAACCCTCATATATAAGTTGCAGAGGTCGAAAGCATGAAGTTCGAGTTCACAAGGGAGAAGCTCGAAAATATGTGAAGGAAGAATCCAAAGAAGAACCCCTTCAATGTGCATGAGCACTTACATTTATAGAATTCGTGGGAAAGAGAGAGAAAGGGAAGAGGAAAGGATGACTACCATGTTGGAGTATCAATCCCTAAAATCTTGTTGAACAAGCATGGACGCCATGATTTCTTGTAGTGTTGACTTGTAGTATATGCATGAGAGACATTGATTCAATCTCACGCCATCGAGGCTACACAAGACGACACCGAACCTCATTAAATCTAGGTAGTTGAAATAGTGTCGGACGTTGTGGATGAAGTGAAATAGATGCGGCTTTCTACACCTTCCACGAAACTATGATGTTTCGTGGATTCATTTTTTACCTCCTTGGATTGAAAAACTCGTGGCCTTTGAATATTACGTGGATCTTCCATGGCTTTTGCATCATATGCCTCCTTCATCTTGCCTTCTTCTTCATTTGCGGATGAAATCCGTGGAATGCTTTCTTTGGGAATATTTGTGGAACAACTGGGAAGTGTATGTGAATTTTTAGACTTAGCCGTATTTTGCTTGTCTTCTCGCCTAGGGTCTAATTATGCCTTTTGTTTGCATTATGGCCTTCCATTATCTTTGTTCTGCGGGTTAGGAGAACCCCGCGAAATGACCGATTTTGTAACACCATACTCTGTGAAATCCTTTGTTCCTTCGCTTTGCGGGTTAGGAGAACCCATAGAATACCTCGTAATTATGCGTTCTGCGGAACACTAACTTTTTGGTGTTCTACGGTTTTGTAAACAAAAGCCACGTAAGTGTGGTTTTAAATAAGTTGTTCAAGATTGCCTAAGGAGCAATTTTGGACAACAGTTTGGTGACCTCTAGGGGACATATCTTCCTGCTAGATGATGATGACCAATAGCCTTGAGCAATCCATTGGGCATAAAGTCAAGTATAACTCTGAATTTGGTCCCTTAAAATTGAAACAGATCCCTGAATTCACATGAAAACCTGCACTTAACACCTTCTTAAAACCGCCTTGAAACTCTATCTTGAATGATCCTTGGAGATTTTGATGAATGACCATGAAACTGCTACAAACCTTCTAAATTTACACCATAGAGTTGGAGGAAATGACTTGGCTTGTGTCTAACTGCAATGGGCTTCCAAAAACTATGTACAAAAGGGAAGATCATACATGTTTCAAGTGAAACATGCAAAGAGTGCATACACACTTATTACAAACAAAGATGACCACCACAAGGATTGAGGAAAAGACACTCAATCAAATGATCAACACACAACAAAGGAGGGAACCTCCAACAAAAAACACAAAACACAAATATTTACAAGATGTAATATACAAACCTAATGGAAATGTTTAAGATAAATCCCATTGACTGGGATTTGCAATGCTTCTCCATCAAGGTTGGACAACTTGAAAGAATTAGCCTCTTTGTAGGAGCAATGATGATGTATGGCCACTCCAAAGTGCATCAAACTTAGAGTGCCGCCCTAATTTGGATTTATCCACATTCCACTCGAGGACTAGATCACCTTCCCTGAAAGCTTTGTGGGTTATCTTTCTTGTCAAACCAATATTTGGTTAATAACTAGTGCTTATCTAACCTAGTCATGGCAGATTGTCTTAGTTCTTCGAGATCAATTAGTTTCACTACTCTAATCTCTCTTTGATCCACACCTTCCAACTCTAATTGTTGAGCTAGCTCCAATGAAGGTAGTTCAAGAGACAATGGGAGCCTAGATTCTTTGTCATAGATAAGGACGAATGGAGAAATTCCAATTTATCTTTTTTTGAGTAATCCTATCATCCCAAAGAGCACCCTTTACTTTAGTAGGCCACTTCCTTTGATTGATCTCCATTTTCATTTTTACGATCCCGATTAGGTTCTTGTTAGTGGATTCTTCCAAACCATTACCTTGCATGTAGTAGTTGGAGGAAGTCTTCAAATAAACTCCATGTCTAAGATCCTAATCAGAGATCCTAAAGCCTAAAAATATTTAGTATTATCTGAAATGATGGTTTAGGGAACCCCAAACCTCGTTATAATATTCTCTAAAAAATAAATAATGAATGATTCTGTAGCCTCCTTAAGTGGTATTGCCTCTGTTCACCTGGTAAAGTAGTTTTTTGTTGTCAAGACCCACTTGTGACTCACACTTGATATAGGATTGATCATGCCTATGAAATCAAGCCCCATTGAGAAAATGGCTCATCCACCTAAATAGGATGAAGGGAAAGGGCGTCATCTTCCTTTACCAGTGAAGAAAGCACATTCTTTACATTTTCTGACACAATGATGTGCATCTATGAATAGTGTGGGCGATAAGTATCCTACTTTGAGAATTTTCATTGCTCAGCCCAAGCTGAGAAGTGTCCTCTTGAGAAACACAGCCCAATCTGAGAAGTGTCCTCTTGAGAAACAATTGGAACTTCGTCAAGAACTTATTTGCTTGTTCTCCTTCACTACCCTTTAACAAGACACCATCCAAATTCTTCCTAAAAATAATCCAATCTTTTAGTGCTTAAAGCACTGATTGCAACCTCAAGAACCTTCTATTTGATTTGCTCAAACTAGGAGGGTATCCGCCCGATTCTCCAAGAATGTTTCCATGTTATTTATCAATTTTGTTTTACCTCGACCTGCAACTAATTTTTCCTCCTTCGTCTTACGGGAATTCTATGTTACGTGAAACTCATCGCTCCGTGGATTTGTGACACTCCACAGATATTCAACTTAAGGATCCTCGAAAACTCATGGATCCTCTGCAGCTTGTCCTTGATCTTCCTCCATGAAGAAAGAGAGCTCTTCATTATCCTTTGCATCTAAGGCAAGCTGTTGACAAAGTGCTCTACCTCTCACCAACTTCGTGGCCTTGATGGTCACATTGAGCTCCATGATTTTAGTTACCCATACATATCTTTTTCATTGATTTCCACCCCCATGATGAAATCTCTCATGATTGGATGCAAGTCTAGGAATTTTATGGTTGGCTGCTAGCATGAGCTTGAAATTTTAAGAGCTCACAAGATGATGAATTACTATTTCTCTACATGACTATACTTGAGCTCAAAATATTTCAACATTTGGCTGAAAAAGGCTATAGGTTACTCCAAGTTTTTGTCATTCTTCGTGTCAAAACCGTGACAACACTAAGATCAACCCCATAGGCATAAAGGATAAAATACTTTGCAAAATCCAGATTGATAAGTGATGATGTTTGGACAATTGCAACTTTTATCTTGGCAAACCTTTCTTTTCCTTCCGCGGTCCATTTGAAAGTAGCGTCTTACCTTAGCATCAAGATGATGGGCATGAATAATCCTACAAAGTTAGGAATGAACTTCCTAAAAAATTGATCTTTCCCAAGAAATATTGAAGGGCCTTATTGTGAGTTGGAAATGAAAGAGAGAGGATGAAAAAGACTCTTTTAGGGTCGATGGAAATTCCATCCTTTGAAACAATGTGACCCAAAAGTTTTCCTCGGAGAAGCTGCAAAAATGCATTTCTTAGGGTTCAATGATACTCTGAAATTCTCGCATCTCTCAAAAAAATTCTCCAAATTCTCCATGTGATGTTGATCCTGTTTGGAAAATTGTGATGTCATCCAAATTGACAAGGAAAACTAATTGATGAGTCTGTGGAAAACAATGTCACATTTCTCTATGAAATGTGGCACCCATGTTTGAAAACCAAAAGGAATTTTTCATATGCGTATGTTCCCCATTTGGTTGTAAACACGGTTTTATGTGGTCTTTTTCTTTCACCATGATCTAGTTGTATCACGAGTATCCATCCAACAAGGAGAACCTTTTTGCACTGCCCTTTATCGAAGGATTTGATCCATTGAAGGAAGAGGATAATGATCCTTCAAGGAAGCCCTGTTTAAATCTATGAAGTCAATGCATGGTATTATTTATCCATTATTCTTCCACTTTGGGACCAATTTTTCCACCCAAGATGAGTATTTGATGGAAAAGATGATTTTTTCCTCAATGAATTTGGATAACTCCTTCCTCGTGAGGGATTTAATCTTGAGGTTCACTTGGTCTCTTCTTTTGTCTAACTAGATTGGCCATAGGATTAAGATCAATGGCGTGTTAAGCAAATTTGGTGAAAACCTCTAATGTCTTCATAGTTCCATGGAAAAAATCATGAAAACTTTGACACAAGGAGATAAAAGTTTTTTTCCTTGATCACACACCTTTCCAAGCAACATTTCTTTACCTTGTGCAATGGTGACTGATTTGCAGTCTTCTTGGCTTGCGGATATGTTTTTGTTCTACCCTTTGATCTCATCATCAAGATTGAAGATGTCTTCAAGAGTTACTAACCCTTTAGGTAACTTGTTAGTTTGTAGTTGGATGATTTGATCACCATAACTTTCTTGCAAATTGGGTTGCAAACTTGAAGAGAATTCAACTTCATTTTGGATGAACTAGACTATTTGTTCATCGTTCTCAAATTACTTACCAACTGACTTCATTATCTGGGATGGATGGTATCACAACCATTTTGAAGTGCTGTTTTCCTTGGATAAGGTCTTCCATAGGGGAAAAATGTGAGGTGACAACCACCATTTGATCTACTTCTTTTTGAAGGTTTCATGACACTACTTGAAGGTTGACAACTTCAAAACTCTCCAAAATGTCCCAAACTCGGTGCCTATAAGCTTTCAAAAGCTTATTCTTGGCCGCACACTTTCCTTTGACTTGGTGGATGACCAATTTAGTGTCCCTAAATATCCATAAGGCCTTGATTTGTCTCTTTTCGCAATGAGTAGACCATGAACCAATGCTTCATATTCCGCCACGTTGTTTGAGCACACAAACTGCAACCTATGTGCAAAGACAATTTTCTTGTCTTTTGGGAGACAAGTACTATGCCCAACCCAACTCCATTCCTACTTCTTGAGCCATCAAAATACATTTTCTACATGCCAAAAGTGTTGTTCTCTTCCTTGATCAATTTGGGGTCGTGAATTATTTTGTTAGGAAATAAGGGATAAAATATGCGGAATAATCCCTCATAGAATCACAACAATAGAAACTAATATGCAGAAAATATTACAAATCTGAAATAAAAGTGTAGAATAAAAATAACACAACACAAAGAGACAATATTTAATGTGGTTCACCCAATTTGGGCTACGTCCACTAAGAATCACTTGCTTAAATTTTATTACAAGCCACCGCTCTCTCAACACAATACCCAGATATGTTTGGAGCTATGCTCAACAAACTCTATAGAATTCACACCCAAATTCAGACACATTTGCAATGTTACATCATACCTACCATATGCACAAAACCACATAAATAGACAACTGCTTAAGCAATTTTACAATACCGTGGGTACCAAAACCATGGGCCAAAACCATCCCATAAACCTATGGGTCAAAAATCCCCCATATAAGAAGAGCACGTTTCTAATATATCAAACATGTTTTTGAGGCCAATTTTTTTCTCGAGGACTCCTGATATGAAGAGTGTACAATACTTTTAGTGTACAATCTTCAACACTTCCACACATGAAAATAGGCTCCACAACATAACAATCTCCCACTTGGAGACTAGTTTTCCTTTGAGCAAGCTTCTCAACCCTTCACTAGTTTTTGTGAAGACCAACCAAAGATGAACAAAACTTCAATTTTTCCCTTCGACCATCTTGGTAATCATGTATGCAAGATTTTGACTAGTATGAATCTTCTTCAGACTTCAACTTCTCTTCCTTCAAATTTGTCTGATGAAATGATACCTTAACTGTATATGCTTCGTCATAGAGTGGAAAGCGAGTTCTTAGCTAGATTTATAACACTCTTACTATCACTATGCAACTTTACTTCTTTACGCTTATGCCCTGACTCCTCAAGTAATTACTGTAACCAAATCATTTCTTTGCTTGCCTCGTGGCGAGAAACATACTCGGTCTACATGGTTGACAAAGCCACAAGCTTCTGTAGTCTTGAAATCCAGCTCACTAATGTCCCACCTACAGTGAAAAAATAACCTGTTGTGATCCTCTTGTTGTCTACATCTCTAGCCATATTTGAATCTACATAACCACATAAAGTGGTGTCGATCGATGTAGCAAAAAATTGTCCACATGGACCCTTTCAAGTACCTAAGGATCCACTTTCTTGCATGCCAATGATATTTACTGGATCACTCATAAATCTACTCACAGCTCCCACTACATGGGCAATATCAAGCCTAGTACACACTATGGCATACATCAAACGACCAACCGCTGATGAGTAAGGTACCCTAGACATCTGGTTTCTCTCCTGCTCTATCTTGGGACACATATCCTTTGATAACTTGAAATGGCTTGCCAAAAGAGTCCCCAACTGGTTTAGCATCCTGCATGTTAAACCTCTCCAATACCTTCTTAATGTACTCTTCCTGAGATAAAGTTAGCTTCCATTCCTTCCTATCCTAAGATATCATCATACTAAGGATTTGTTTGGCTACCCCCAAATCCTTCATAACAAAGGAGTCACTTAACTACTTCTTTAGTACTTTTATTTCTTGCATGTTTTTACCCACAACCAACATGTCATCCATATACATACACAAGATAATATAAGCTGCCATCCTAAAATTTCTTTGTATACACACAATGGTCAAAATGACATCTAATATAGTTTTGCTCGTCATGAAGCTATCAAATTTCTTATACCATAAACGTGGAGCTTATTTCAAGCCATACAAGCTCTTCTTCGGTTTGCACACCATCTCCTCTTTACCTTTGACCTCATAGCCCTCACAGGCTGCTGCATACATAAATCCTACTTCAAATCACCATGGAGAAATGTGGTCTTTACATCAAGTTGCTCTAAGTGCAAGTCTTCTAATGCGACCATTCCAAGAACAATTCTAATAGAAGTGATTTTTACTATAGGAGAAAAAAATTGTTGGTGTAAATATATTATAATACACCTAATAAGCTCATGTTGAGAAAATAGTTATTATTTGGTTTTATTAAGAGTTTGTTTCAAACTCCGGAGCTTGTTGAGATTCTCTCCACTCCTTTTATGGAGGATTTGTTATCTCCTACTTTATAATGATATTCCTTATATCTAGGAATATCAAACAACTAGTTATTTCTATTTAAATGGTTCTCCGAGATGGTGAGAACATCAGAGATAAATATTATTTCTCTGTTCCTCTTTATTGTGCTCTTATTTTCTCCTCTGAGTAATTCTCTGTGCTCACTCTTCCTGTGCTAGATCCCCTTTGGTAGATTTTTCATGGTATCAGAGCCATTGCTGTTGTAGGAGAGTTGATCTGACCAATATCCCCTCAAAAGAACGTTCCTATATTTTGCTATTGGCTCGTGGCTTGAAGTTTTTATATCTGCTTTCCTCCTGTGCTGCTACTATTACCATTCTTGCAGTTGCATTTGGGACACCATACTAGGCTCAGGATTTGTAGGTTTTGTGATCCGTGTGGAGTGGTTTCTTGCGTGGAGTTTTTGTGCTTGCAGGACATTTTTTTCTTCTTCAGGTTGTGCGTGGTCTCTCTGCAGGGTTTGGCATTCTATTTTGGCACCTCTATACTGCCTTGGTGCTTCATTTTCTTTCCCTACTGGGTGGCTGGGTCTGTTTTTGTGCTCTACGTGGTGGTCGGGTCTGTTTTTGTGCTCTACGTGGTGTTTGCATCTATTTTGGCACCTTACACTTGCTTTGTTTAGGCTTCCTCCTTTCTCGTTTTTACTGCTCATCTCAACACATTTCTTCTGACCTGCATGTTTTTTCTCCTACATGCTATTGGTGGATCGGCCTTGGAGACTTGTGGTGTTCTTTTATGGCTCATGATAGCTTCCAACACGTGTTTTGGTTGCCCAATTGTTTATTTGCTAGCAGTTCCATTTTTTCCTGCAAATTGATCTTTATTGGTTTTTCCTCTTTGTCTGTGTTGATCGTAATCGAGGTAGATTTGTTGCAACTCGTGGCATACCTCACTTTTTTTTCATGTGGTTGCTCTTACCAACTACTTATGCTCCAATTCTTTCCTCGTGGCTCTGCCATGCTCGCCACCTCTGTTTTGTAACCCGTGGTGTAAATGTTTTTTTGCGGATAGGACGTGGAGAACTTTAAAGTTTCAGTTATTTATAACTAGGGATGTCCTCTTCTTCGTCTACTCACACCGAAGATATACGGCTATTTGAGCCACTGAACTCTACCAACTATCATGCATGGAAACCAAAAATGCAGCAACTCTTACAGTCTCATGGATTATGGCGTGTATTCGACGATACCGTTCCGACATTCACCACGGAGAAGGATAAGTATATGTATGCATACAAACAAGACGAAGCTCTCGGATTGATTACTTTGAATGTAGTAGATAACCTCCAGTTTCACATTTCCATGGCAACAACTCCGAAAGAGGTATGGGAAAAATTTGAAACATTGTTTGGCAAGATAAATGAGTTCAAATTAATTCAGCTAGATCACGAGCTAAACTCTTTGTCGCCTTCAAATTTTCCTTCCATAGAAGAATTTATGTCAAAATTTAAAGAGATTCGCAGTCAGTTGAAAGCTGGTGGTAAGACTAAAAAGGATGACAAATGCATCTATATGATCTTAACTAAACTAAAAGGTCCTTTTTCTGTATTTACATCAACCTTCTTTTCTACTATGGATGCACTAGACACTCTAGTTTAAAATGCCTTCATTTGAACAATTTTGTGAACGTCTCTCACGAGAACAAGAAAAATTAATCTCTCTGGATGCTATGCCTACCTCGAATCATGCTCTTGTGGCCAATTCTCCTAAGAAAAATTGGAAAAAAAAACCCAAGCAAAGTTATGATAAGTTTGTGTCTTCTCACAATGTGGTTTCTAACCCTTCATTTCCTACTGTTGATAATAATAAACCACAACATAATGGAAAATCAAAGAAACCATTTCGAAGTGGGTGTTTGATCCTTGTTATTTTTTGGGGGAAAAATCATCTTGAATCCAGATGTTTTTTGAAGTTGGAAGCATTAGAAAAGGATTTAAAACAACACAAGATCACAGTTCCATCACCTTCATCTACTTCCAATGCTAGCAAGGGTAAGGATCTTTCTGCTAGAGCTTCTTCTCCTTTGCAAGACAGGTGGATTCTTGACTCAAGGGCTTCTCATCATATTACATATTGCAGGGATTTGTTGACTTCTATTTCTGCTTGCAACACTTCATGATTTCAGTGGGCAATTCTGCTTCTGTAGATGTATTGGGTTCTGGTACTATAAATATGCCAAATGGGCATCTAAATGATGTTCTTTATGTTCCCCATATGTCTAACAATTTGCTTTCCATATATCAAATCTGTAATTTTGGTGATGGTAGAACTGTTGAATTCTCACCAGATAGGGTTGTAATCAGGGAACTTCATGATCATGATGATATTATAGCTACAGGATCTGTGGATTCATGTTCACATTTGTATGTATTTGAGATTTTTGATAACTCTGCAGGATCTTCACTAATCGCTCATACCGATTCTTTGAGAAAATTATGGCATGAGAGTTTTGGTCATCTCAATTACAGAAATCTGCAGCATCTCTCTTCGCAGAATATGGTCACAGGACTTCCAAAGGTAAAATCACATGATGGTATCTGCCCGGTTGTATGTTGGGTAAGAAACACTTGGATCCTTTTCCAAAAGGACAAGAAAAAAGAGCTAAGGCTCGTCTTGAATTGGTACATAGTGATCTTACTTATTTTCCTCATAGATCATTTTCTAGTGCTAAGTATGTACTCACATTCATAGATGATTTTACTAGGAAAACTTGGGTGTACTTTCTCAAATTCAAAAGTGATGTCCTAGAGCATTTCAAAGTTTTTAAAGCTATTGTAGAAAAACAATCTGGACATTGTATTAAAATACTCCGTACATGCAGACAATGGGGGAATATGAAAGTAATGCATTTACTACTTTTTGTGCTACTCATGGAATTGTGCACCAGTATATTGTTCCTTACACCCCTCAGCAAAATGGAGTTGCCAAACGAAAGAACAGAACACTCAAGGAAATGGAAAATTGCATGGTCCAGTCTAAGAACATGGCACCTCAGTTCTAGGCGGAAGTAGTCAACTGTGCAAACTACATTCAAAATAGAATGCCACATAAAGCAGTGCAAGGGGTTACTCCTGAGGAGGCATGGTCGGGTGACAAACCTGACGTATCAAAATTCTGTGTTTTTGGATGCAAGGCTTGGGCCTTTGTCCCTGATGACACTCGAGAAAACCATGGAGAATAAAAGCAAAGAACTTATTTTTGTTGGTCATTGTGAGCATGTGAAGGCATATCACCTTTTCGATCCCGCTACCAAAGATGTTGTGTTTCGGCGGGATGTCCGTGTTGATGAGACCGAGGATCCTTTGGATCATATAGTTCTTCCTTCTCCATTGTTGTCTCTGCTCCTGCCACTGATGATGTTTTTGATGGGCCACCTGATATCACTCTTGCTCCTGCTCCTATTGCTCCCACTCTTTCTCCTGCTCCGAAATGGTTGAGATCTACATTGGCTACAACAGGTGATCTGGTGGGTGATTCATGAGATCTATGATGCACTAGAGCTGAGACTTCTAGTGTTTTCGATCATCGTCCCTATTCTGGTATGGCTCTTATGAGCTAAGCTATTTCTAATGATCCTATTCTTTTTTCATAGGCATCTGGACAACCAAAATGGGATTTAGCAATGCAGGATGAATATTCTTCACTTGTGAAGAATAATACTTAGGAGTTGGTTCCTCTTCCTAAGGGAAGAAAGATTGTAAGATGTAAATGGGTCTATAAGACCAAATATGCAGTTGATGGATCAATTGAAAAATACAAGGCACGTCTTGTTGCAAGGGTATTCTCAAGTTGAAGGAGTAGATTACTCTACGAAACTTTTTCTCTGTCATGCAAAGATGGATTCTATTCATTGTGTTCTCTCTCTTCTTTGCTTCTAATCGATGGTGGTACATCAGATGGACGTGAAGAGTGCTTTTTGCATGGTGATCTCCATGAGGAGATTTATATGGAGAAACCTCGGGGCTTCGTGCAAGATTCTTCACTAGTTTTTAGACTTCGGTGTTCGGTATATGGTCTCAAACAAGCCCCTAGGGCTTGGTATGAGAAGGATGGATGCTTTCTTATTATCTATTGGATTTCATCGTTGTAAGAATGATCATATAGTTTATGTTCTGAAGACTGGTGATGAATTACTTCTTTTAGTACTATATGTTGATCTTCTCATTACTAGTAGTTGATTCTCTAATCTGAAGACATTAAACGAAAATTGATAGCATAATTTGACATGAAAGATATGGTATTGTTGCACTCCTTTCTTGGCATATAGGTTCACCAATCTGCGGTAGGCATCTCTATTTTTAGAAGTATACTCTGATTTGCTTAAGAGATTTCATATGGCTGATTGCAAGCCATCTCCCACACCTTACCAGTCAGGTATTGAATTGACTGCTACATGTAATTATAACTTAGTAGATGCCACTTTGTATAGATAGTTGGTTGGGAGTCTTTTATATCTCACTCATACTCATCCGATATCACCTTTGTTGTTAATCTTGTCTCTCATTTTTCACATGAGCCTCATGAGAGTCATTGGGAAGTAGCCAAGTGGATCTTGAGATATCTTTAGGGGACTTTGAGTTTTGGTATTCATTACACACCTCAGACTATTCCCGGTATTGAGGGATTTACATATTTTGATTGGGGTGGATGTCACGATACTCGTAAATCCACCTCTGGCTTCTTTTTTCATCTTGGTTTTGGTCCAGTTGCCTAGTCTTGTAAAATTTAGAATACCATTGCATTATCATCCACTGAGGTGAGTATCGAGGTGTTGTGATAACAAGGCAGGAGGTTATTTGGCTTCGTCAGATTCTTGGTGAGTTTGGTTTTTCATAGGAGTCTCCTTCCATTCTTTGGTGTGATAACCAAAGTGTTATTCACATTGCACATAATCCTATTGAGCATTAGTGCACGAAGCATATAGAGATCCACATGTACTTCATTTGATAGTTGATTTAGGATGGGGTCATTCAGATGGAGTTAATTCCTATGGCTGATCAGTTCGCAGATATCTTCACTAAACAAATGACTTCTCCTCACTATTTGGAGTTGCGAGACAAGCTTGGGGTGAAGGAAGTTGTCCTTGGGGGCAGCTTGTATAGTCCTTCCTTCTTTTCTAGTATTGTATCGGGTACCTTATCAGGCCTAGTAGCTATGACCCTTCTTTTTTTTGCTCCCTAGCATTCGCTTATGGGAGGGTGTTGGTGTAAATATATTATATTACACCTAATAAGCTCATGTTGAGAAAATAGTTATTATTTGGTTTTATTAAGATTTTTTTTCAAACTCCCGGAGCTTGTTGAGATTCTCTCCACTCCTTTTATGGAGGATTTGTTATCTCCTAGTTTAGATTGATATTCCTTATATCTAGGAATATCAAACAACTAGTTATTCCTATTTAAATGGTTCTCTCGGATGGTGAGAACATTAGAGATAAATATTATTTATATGTTCCTCTTTATTGTGCTCTTATTTTCTCCTCACGAGTAATTCTCTGTGCTCACTCTTCTGTCTAGATCCTACCGGTAGATTTTCAAAAAATCTCATTGAAATTTATATATTTTTTCTGTGCAAACCCCTTGACCACCAACCGGGCCTTGTATGTTTTTTTGCCTCCTTCTTTCTCTTTGACTCTGTACACCCACTTGTTATGTAATTCTCTTTTCCTTTGGGTAGCTTCACCAAATTCCATGTCTAGTTCTCCATGAGAGCCTGATGCTCCTCATCCATGGCTTGCTCCCACTTCTTCCTAGCATCAACTTATATTGCTTCATCAAAGCTCTCGACTCTCCATTGTGCGTGAGTAATAAATAATAAAGAGAAGGAGAAAAACATTCAGGTTCTCTTCTTACCCTAGAAGACCTCCTCAATATAGGAGTTTGGGGTTCTGTTGAGTAGGTTCCTGAACTGATTCATGGGTCACTTTCCCATCCGAAAGATCCTCTGCCACTGCATATTCTTTCTTGGATTCTTCCCTATTTTCTTGCAATGTTTCTTATACATGAATTTCTCATTAAATACCACATCCTTAGATCGAATTATTTTCTTTTCCTTAATACTCCAACATTTATATCCAAAGTCATCACCACTATAACCAATGAAAGTACATTTTTTCTGATTTAGCCTCTAGCTTGCTTCTATCATCCTTATCTATATGGATAAACACCTCACATCTAAAGAATCTAAGAAATGAATAATAAAATTTCTTACCATACCAAGCCTCCTTAGGTATGCCTCCATCCAAGGCACTTGAGGGTCCTCTATTTATCAAGTACACAGTTGTGCTCACCACTTCTTCCCAAAAAGAAAGAGGTAGTCTTGCATGTAACCTCATGCTCCTAACACGTTCCATTATTGTTTTGTTCATCCTTTCTGACACCCCATTACATTGCGAGTTCATGTAACGAGTCTTTTTCTGTGAATTCCATTCTTAGAATAGTAATAATCAAATTCATTACCGCATGATACTCTCCTCCATTATCTCGGATGAGACATTTTAGCTTAAGACCTATTTCATTCTTTACTAAGGCTTTCCATTTAACAAAAATGTCAAATATTAGATTTGTTTCTAATCTGATAAACCCAAACTTTCCTTGTTGTATCATCAATAAAAGTAAAATAATAACTTGAACCCCAAGAGATGATACGAGATGGCCCCCACACATCGAGAATGCACCAAATCTAACTTACTCTCTTTCTTTGTAGGTCCAACCTTGAGAAACCTTAATCGCCTATGTTTCCTATATATGTAGTCCTTACAGAACTCGAAACCTGTTTCTATATATCCAGGAAAATCCTTCTTTATGATCTCCATGCCCTTATGGCTCATATAACTGAGCCTATAGTGCCACAATGTTGTATCTGCTTTTGAAGCCATAATATTACAAACATTAGTGTTTGTTATCAAATTTTGCCCCTCGGGAAAAATTGATCAGACAAAACCTTGCACATGATAAATGGAAAGGTTGGTTCAGCATGCGAGCTCACATTCAATCCCAAAAATTAGGTTACTGGTACACTGACAATGATAGCAATGGAAGGTGGGAAAATGAATGGCCAATGGAAATGTTGAAGAAGACCAAAGCTCAAGTGAAAAAATGGAGAAAGGCTCAAAGTTTTCGGACTTCACATTTTGGGGATCTCGGGAAACGGACGGTTGAAAAAATGAAGAAAGCTAACTTGGTAAGTCAAAATCGAGCCCAGAGCGAGTTGACTTGAAGCAAAGCAACAAAACCGTGAAAGGTGCCACGTGTCAGCTCAACACACCTTCAAAAGGTGCGACAAAAGTGGAGACCCTAGGGATGTGCTTTCCCCACATGGATCTCAACACATATAGTGGATAATTTACAAACTCCAAACCCAAGGCAGTGTTCACTCAAGGCCCGGATCAGCTAAGTATAAAAAGGCAAGCAGAAACTTCCACGTGTCTCATTAGCGTAACTTCAAAGGTAAAATCCAAAGGCAGGACCCAAACAAGCGCAGAATCTCCACGTGGTCAGAGCCTGAGAAAGTTGCACCAGCCGTTGAAAAGTCTATGCATGGGAAGAGCTAGTAGAAGCCTCCATGTGTCTCATCATCACAACTTCAAAGGTAAAATCCAAAGGTAGGCCCCAAACAAGCATAGGCTCTCCATGTGGTCAGAGCCCGAGAAAGTTACACCAGCCATTGAAAAGTCTAAGCATGGGAAGAGCCAACGGAAGCCTCCACGTGCCTCATCAACACAACTTCAAAGGTAAAATACAAAGGCAATACCCAAACAAGCGCATGATCTCCATGTGGTTAGAGCCCGATAAAGTTACACCGATCGTTGAAAATTCTAAACATGGGAAGAGCTAGCAGAAATCTCCATGTGCCTCATTAGCGCAACTTCAAAAGTAAAACCCAAAGGCAAGTCCTCAAACGAGCGCTAGCCCTCCACGTGTCTAGGGTCTAACATAGTTTCTCCTAAATAGGTGGAAAAGCTAAAACAAAAAGAAAGTAGAGTAGGCTCACGGATGATGCCAAGTGTCCAACCATCATAACTTCAAGAGTGAAAGGAGGGGATAAAGTATTGGAAGCCCGCAGGGTTTCCACGTGGAGCTAACTATAAAGGTCCCACCCGAAAGGGGTTTTAACATTATATATAGTGGGGCCCTCTACTTACCCAAGGGAGCGAGGTAACATGTTTCACGAGATGGTGCCAAGTGTCGGCATGTCACATTCCCAGGACCATAAAAGGAAGAAAAAAATCTTAAGAATGCACGAGGCTTCCACGTGGATCTTGCATGGATAGACTCCAAACCCAAAGTAGTTTGGAAAAGATTGGCGGAAGGTCAATTCAATGAAAAATGAATCATGAAGCCCACAAAGAATTTTAAATGCTTAGATCTTTTAAAATATTGTGAGAGCTGTGTAGAACGCCTTTGACCACGACCTTCGGATGGCCATATCTTTATTTGGATATATTGATTTGGGTGAGACCAAGTTCTTAAAAAGTGCAAAATACGAGTTCACCTTTTTAGGGTTTCTCGGGGTTTCTCACCTACCACCATAATGAGGTATGGGCTTCCTTTCTTTCCCAATAAGTCCAAGCACATGGAGGCATGGGTTTTGCAGTGGAACCCATCATTGTTACAAGTGAATTCAATGCTCTTTTGGGGTGGTTGGAGTAGGAATTCATATCTCTTGTATCTCCTTCTTTAATTCTTCCTATATGTTATAAGGAGGGGCAATTTTTCTAAAGGGGGTCATTTTTCCTCTTTGCCCCCTCTCCCCTTTTCCCTAGGGTTGAATTTGGAGCTTAAGCCTCCTCTCTTTACTTTGTAATGGCATTTTCTTGCCTCTTTCCCACTAATGATGTACTATGCGAACTCATGGAGCAATAAAATGTTATGTTTGTGGAGCCTATTTTCATGTTAGAGTGTGGTACACCTTCATGTGTTACACTCGGGTATTTTCAAGACGGTCCCACTCACCGGTGAGTGGATCGGGGGGGTTCGGGGCAAATCCCCCGAAGCAAATTTTCATGGGTGGTTTATTAACCGATGGGTAATGGGTAACCGTTATGGGCTGTTTTTGGGCCCATGGTTTTTCGGTACCCATTGTTTTGTAAAACCGCCTCTTCGGCTACCCATAGGTTTATGGGATGGTTTTGTTTTTGCCCATTGTTTGATACCCGATATTTTGTAAAACTACTTAGCGGTTGTATATTTATATGGTCTTATGCATATGTGTTTTGAATTCGGGTGTGAATTATGTAGAGTTTGTTGAGCATAGCTCCAAACGGATCTGGGTATTGTATTGAGAGAGTGGAGGCTTGTAATAAAATCTGAGCAAGTGATTCTTGGTGGACGTAGCCCAAATTGGGTGAACCATGTTAAATCTTATCTCTCTGTGTTGTGTTATTCATTCTGCACTTTTATTTGAGATCTGTAATATTTTACGCATATTAGTTTCTCTCATTGCGATTGTAAGGATTATTCTGCATATTTTATCTCTTATTTCCTAACAATTGGTATCAGAGCCTGGTTTGGTTTGCTGAAGTGTTGAATCACAGGGAAAGTTTTATCTTGAGTGGGAGCTATGGTAGATGATGGAAGATCTAGGGTTGATAAATTCAATGGGAAGAATTTCAGTCTTTGGAAGATGCAGATGGAAGATTACCTTTATCGAAGGATCTTTATACTCCATTATTCGAGAAGGTGAACAAACCCTCAAGTATGATGAGATGCGGAATGGGATTTTTGGATCGAGAAGGCACTTGAAGCGATCATTTGTGTCTTATATCTTCGGTATTATTTAATTTTTCAAAGGAAAAGACTACAAAAGATCTAATGGATGCATTAGGGAAGTTGTATGTAAAACCCTCTGCCTCTAACAAGATATTTTTAATAAAAAAGTTGTTTAATATGAAGATGTCTGAGAATAGTTCAGTAGCATATCATTTAAATGATTTCAATATGGTTGTGAATATGCTAGCATTCTGGTTACAATAGAATTTGATGAAGAAGTTAGGGCTTTATTAATTTTGTGCTCTTTACGAAAGTTTGAATAACTTGGTAATGGCGTGTTGGTCGTCAAATAGGACTTTACGAAGAGCAACAGTCAGGGGACAAGAAGTCCCTCCTCTTTAATGGGAGAGGTTCCCTTATTCAGAAACGAACCTATTTACAAATATACAAAACATGATTTTCTGGTTGAACTTGGATATTACAAAAGTGTTTTCTATAAAGATCATCAATTACAAAAGGACTGAGGAATAAGAATATGAGAATAAGCGAGAAAGGCAACATGCAGAATTATAGATAACTGAGTAATTCTTTATGTATGCGAAGTTACAGTGAATTGAAACAAGATCACTTGTATCGTATAAATAAGATGGAATTTAAAGACACAAAGTTCTGTAAATAACATCTGCCAGAACACAAAGTTTCTTAACATAACACAGATTCATTAATCAAGGACACAAAGTTCCTTCTTGGTTATACAAGATCACCATACTTGCAAAGTTGGAGAGTATGCAATCGGCAAGACTAACAAACTAGAGACAAATGATCTTCACAAAAATTAAATGAAAGCTTAGGGATAACAGAGATCAGATAGACAAAGAATGGAAAGCCCTTATGTATTGATTTCTTTATGATCTATTTACACTTTCAGAAAATAAACCAAGTTCTTCCCTCTACTAGAATGGCGTGGAGAGGCCATTATATAGCTTACAAATCAGTTACTCTTTGTAACTACTTATTTTAACTAAAGATTAGTTAAGGATTGCCAATCGCAATACCTCAACTAATTACAATGAATTCGAGAAAAAGAATTAGAAAAGAAGAGAAGAAAACAGAGAAGAAGACAGGCGGTTACGACTGGGAGGGACCCACTGACTTCAAAATTCACAGCCTGAATCTCTTCAATGCCTCGGCTATGTCTCTGCCATGAGGGACTGACGTGTTGGCTGTAGTCTGACCCCAAAATCTGAGACACTTCTCCATTTCTTTATCAAACTCGACATGAGTATGATAATCTTTATTTGCTTCTTCAATGGCAGATTGAAGAGAGCAGATCTCCTTCATTTTCTCTTTGGAGATGGAGCTTTCCTTGAATAGATTTCCTTTGACAAAAGCTCTGAATTGAGCTTTGATTTCTTGCAAGGAAAGAGGCACACCAGAAACTTCATCCTGAAGATGACAATGTATATCTTTGAAAGCTGATACAACTAGTGTCTTGAAAGCTTCACCCTTCTGCCAGCTATTCTTCAGCTCTCCCAAGGCCTCCTCCAAGACTTTGATCTTCCATTCCATCTTTGTAAACCCGGGACTTTGTGATTATCCTTTGCATCATAAAAACTTTATTTGCCAATAAAAATTTCTCATCTGTCTACATCCCATGAGATGGAGGTCTACTATGCAATCGCTGCTCCGAGTTTGAGCTCTTTATCTATGACCCCGATAGTGGAGGAGAGCTTACATTGCAAATTATCCACCTTCCCATGGAGTTTGAAAGCTTCATCGATGACTTGGAAGTTCAGTGCTCTGGACTTCCTTATCTTTATCCGTTGGATCTTCAGGAGCATTTGCAGGGGCTGACATTTCACTCTCTTCACTTTCATTGAGAACAATGATGTTCTCTGGTCCCAAAGGCACTTCTACCTGTTTACTTTGAGGATCCTTTTCCATAGGCTCCTTCTTAACCTCTTTGAGTTTCTTCTGGTACACTTGAGTGGATGAAGAAGGAGTGGAAGCTGCAGGTCCTTGCGTTGATGAGGCAGGAGGGGTTTGCACAGGTGTGTCTGATATGGGAGTTGATGCTTCCCTCCTTGGTGTTGAAGCATCCTTAGAAGAGGATTCTCCTGAGTGCCTTCTGAGCTCTCGAACTTTCCTGTCAAACCAGACCTTAGTCCTGACTAAGACTGGAGCTAGGATCTCAGCCAGATCATCTTTCTCTTTCCTGTTCCAATCCAAGTCCTCCAAGGGAGTGTGCTTAACCACATTGTCATACTCATATGAGTATAAATCGAGTTATCATCCTGGAGTCCTTCAGAACTTGGTACAAGCCGAGTTCTTGGATCGGTGCGAGAGAGAACCTACCACAGTGCCTCCTCCTAGCCTCAAAATCATCGCACGCAGTCCACCCGGTAGTCTTACGATATCGCCTATGATGATATATTATCTTGATGTTCTGCTCAATGAACTTCTTCAAGTTGAAGCAAGTTCTTGGTTTGAAGAAATGAACAGTGATAGGGACCAGGGCTCTCTCTATGTTACGTGCGTTGGTACATGTTTTACAAGTGTAGTTTCCCGAAGAGATGGGAAAGTGCAAACCAGAAATCTTCTTGTCTGCGCAGTTACGTGTAATTTGTCCAAGTTGCTGCATATTTCAATCAAAGCCATCTTATCATTGCAGAACATGGGAAGCCTCGAGAGGGTGCTCTCATGTGCAATGAAGCCCGATATAGGAGAATTTTGAATTGAATAAAATAGGCACCGTAGTGCGATATCAGGTTCATGGCTTCATCTGAAAACCTTCTAGCAGTGTCACCCTCAAGCAGCCTGACCACATACATGGTGAAAGCATCATTTACTCTTCTGAAATTATGATTGCTGGTCTCCAGGGTGAACTGCGGGTAGTAGGCGTATATAGGATCATCCTTGTGGGCATCAATGTAAGAAAAACCAAACCATTGTCTTGATGCCACCAGAGTATACATCAGGTACAAAGTCATGTAGAAATTCTTCATTTGCTGTACATTAGGCAACCAAGCTGCTCGCCAAATTCATGCTGATGATTTCTGCCCAGTTGATATTTTGTGTTCCCTCGCACACCATGCTGATGAGCGGGCACATCCAGAAGTGGAATTCGTTGGTAGAGGGTAAACCCATAACCCGAGCCAGTAGAATTATAAAATCAGACAATTCTTCATTGAAATCTGCCCGGAAAAGAGTCTTGGACAGGCGAGATGCTCCCTTCTTAGGGTTCTTAAGCCAGGACTTCGCCACCCGCGCCTTGTATTTGTCGCTATCTTGATTGAACAGGGCCTGTGCTTGATCCCGGGAAACAACTATGGCATTATCCATCTCTGGGATCCTCAGAGCAGTGCTAATGGCGGAAGCATCTAGCTTGGCGATGAGTTCCCCGTGTACATTGGTCAATTCGCTCGAATCAGGGTCGAAGTGAGCTCCGCATGAAAGCAGCCTTTGTGTCGACACTGCTTTGTCTCGAGATCGGGAAACCTCCAGCAAAAGCCAAACCGCTGTCGTGAATCATCTGCGCCATTGGTGTAGGGCTTGCATCTGCCATCCTTGCCCAAAAATCACCGAAGTCAAGATGATGAGCTTCACTGTCCCCAATATTGGGAACGGCAGATTCTAGTGGCGAGATTTGTTCCTGTCCCTAAAATTTGATCTTCATATTGATAGTAACTCGGAGGAAAGAGACGCAAACTTGACTCGGGAAGGAAATACAGAGGAAAGGGATACACGCGCAGGTTTTTAGATTGCAAGGGTTCGAGCAAAGGATAGCATGGAAGCAGTGTGAGAAATGCAAAGGGGGTTCGCTCATTATATAGCCGATTAGGAGAGAGAAAGACAATGAATGCACATTTAAAACATACCTACCAATTTGAATAAGCATGATATTCGGGTAGAGCGGGAAAAATAAGCACGAATGGCACTTGGTTCATTTGGGACATGTGAGACGTGAATGCGTGAAACACGCGGCTCGGCCGATTCGGGCAAAGCGAGGAAAAGATGCACAAATTCCTTTTGGGACATGCGGGACAAAAGGGCGTGAAACACGCGACTCGGCCGGATCGGACGAAAAGGTGACAATGGGTCCGGAAGAGTTTGGGACATTTGGGACGTAAATGCGCTGAAGTACGCGGTTCGGGCAAATCGGCTGAAAATGGAACAACTTGCACAATTTGACTTGGGACATTTGGGACGTGAAAGCGCGAAGTATGTGGTTCGGGTTTTTCGGCCGAAAGTTGAACAACTTGTTCGATTGACTTTGGGACATTTGGGACGAAAAGTTCCGACGGGCCCAAAAAAGAAAAACTTCGGGGAAATCGGCCGATCGGGGAACAGAGCGCACTTTTGAACTTGGGACACGTGGGACAAAAATGTCTGACAGGCCCGAAAAACACACAAAATGACCCAAAAACGTAGATTTTCTCAATTTCACGACTTTTAACATTTTCAGTACAACAGAGAAGACACTTAAACTCAAAATTTTGAAAATTCACTTTCTTAAGAGCAGGAATTTTGAGTGGACAACATGGCGGTAAGCAACTCGGTTCTAGCTAACTCGAAGTTGAAGTTTGAGGATGTTGTAGGGGTGATTCTAAGCGAGGAAATGTGAAGAAAAAGCTCTGGGAATCTTCTACTTTAGGGAATGCTTTGACAATGGAAACTAGAGGGAGATAGAAGAATAGAGGAAACCGTGGAAAATCGAAAGATCGGGCAAGGTCAAAATCCAAGAGCAAGATTGTATGTTGGAACTGTGGAAAGTTTGGGCATGCAAAGAAGGATTGTTGGGAGCTTCGGGACAAGAAGAAACAATAGGAAGAAAACAAGGAGGCAAATGTGGCATCGGGTAATGTATGTCAGGATGCTTTGATTCTTTCTTTGCATAATATTATTGAATCTTAGGTTTTAGATTCAGGGGCTTATTTTCATGCTACTCCACATAGGCATTATTTTGTTGATTATGTTCAAGGGGATTTTGGGCATGTTTTCTTGGTGATGATGAACCTTGCAAGTATAGTTGGAAAATGTTCTGTTTAGGTTAAGATGCGAGAATGAGAATACATGGCTATTGAAGGATGTCAGACATGTGCCTACATTAAGGAGAAATTTGATATCGGCGGGGCAATTGGGAAGTGATGGTTATATTGTGATATTTACAGCTAACTCTTGGAAGGTTATTAAGGGTACTCTTGTGGTGGCAAGAGGTAAGAATGTTGGAACCTTGTATTTAACCACCGATGATAGTACTTATGATTATAATCTTATGGCTTGAGATGCAGATACAAAATTATGACACTATAGGCTCGAGTCATATGAGCCATAAGGGCATGAACATCATAAAGAAGAATTTTCCTAGATATACAAAAACAGGTTTGGATTTATGTGAGAACTACATATATGGGAAACAGAAGCGAGTAAGGTTTCTCAAGGTTGGACCTACGAAGAAAGAGAGTAAGTTAGAGCTGGTACATTCTGATGTGTGGGGAAACTGGCTCAGGTATGATCTCTTGGGGGTTCAATTTATTATGTTACTTTTATTGATCTTGCAACAAGGAAAGTCCGAGTTTATTGTATTAGAAACAAATTTGATGTATTTGACACTTTTGTTAAATGGAAAGCCTTGGTAGAGAATAAAATAGGTCTTAAGCTAAAATATCTCAGGTCATATAATGGAGGGGAGTATTGCAGCAATGAATTTAATGATTACTATTCTAAGAATGGAATCCACATGCAAAAGATGGTTCGGGAACTCCACAATGAGAATGGGGTATCGAAAGGATGAACAAAACAATATGGAATGTGCTAGGAGCATGAAGTTACATGCATGACTCGCCTCTTTTTTAGGCGAAGTGGTGAACACACAGTTGTGTACTTGATAACAGAGGACCCTCAAGTGCCTTGAATGGAGGCATACTTGAGGAGGCATGATATGGTAAGAAAGTTGATTATTTATTAGAGTCTTTGAATGTGAGGTGTTTGTTCATATTTACAAGAATGATAGGACCAAGCTAGAGGATAAATTAGAAAAATGTACTTTCATTGGTTATGGTGGTGATGACTTTGGGTTTAAATGTTGGAGTATTAAGGACAAGAAAATCATTCGGTCTAGGGATGTGGTATTTAATGAGAAAGTCATGTATAAGCAATAGTTGTAGGAAAACATGGAAGAATCTAAGAAAGAATATGCAGTGGTAGAGGATCTTCCGGATGGGAAAGTGACCCATGAATCAGTTCAGGAACCTACTCAGTAGGAACCCCAAACTCCTACAGTGAGGAGGTCTTCTAGGGTAAGAAAAGAACTTGAACGTTTTTCTCCTTCTCTTTATTATTTATTACTCACTGATAGTGGAGAGCCAGAGAGATTTGATGAAGCAATGCAGGTAGATGTCCAGTAAGAAGTGGGAGCAAGCCATGGATGAGGAGCATAAGTCTCTCATGGAGAACCAGACTTGGGATTTGGTGAAGCTACCGGAAGGCAAAAGAGCATTGCAGAATAAGTGGGTGTACAAAGTTAAAGATGAAGAAGGAGGAAAGAAAAGATATAAGGCCGGTTGGTGGTCAAGGGGTTTACACAAAAACAAGGTATAGATTTTGATGAGATATTTTCTCATGTAGTAAAAATGACTTCTATTAGAACTATTCTTGGAATAGTGGTAGTAGAAGACTTGCACTTAGAACAATTAGATGTAAAGACTGCATTTCTCCATGGTGATTTGGAGGAGGAACTATATATGCAGCAACCAGAGGGTTATGAGGTCAAAAGTAAAGAGGAGATGGTGTGTAAACTGAAGAAGAGCTTATATGGCTTGAAACAAGCTCCACATCAATGGTATAAGAAGTTTGATAGCTTCATGATGGAGCAAGGTTATATTAGATGTCATTCTGACCATTGCGTGTATACAAAGAAATTTGAGGATGGAAGTTATATTATCCTGTGTTTGTATGTTGATGACATGTTGGTTGCAGGTAAAAACATGCAGGAAATAAAAGTACTCAAGAAACAACTAAGTGAATCCTTTGATATGAAGGATTTGGGGGCAGCCAGACAAATCCTTGATATGAGGATAACTCTAGATAGGAAGGAATGAAAGTTGACTTTATCTCAGGAAGAGCACATTAAGAAGGTATTGGACAGGTTTAACATGCAGGATGCTAAACCGGTTGGGACTCCTTTGGCAGGCCATTTTAAGTTATCAAAGGAGCAGTGTCCCAAGATAGAGTAGGAAAGAAACCAGATGTCCAAGGTACTTTACTCATCAACAGTTGGTAGTTTGATGTATGCTATGGTGTGCACTAGGCTTGATATTGCCCATGCAGTGGGAGCTGTGAGTAGATTTATGAGTGATCCAAGTAAAGAGCATTGGCAAGCAGTAAAGTGGATCCTTCGGTATTTGAGAGGAACCATGGGGACAGTTTTGTGCTACAGTGGATCAGACACCACTTTATGTGGTTATGTAGATTCAGACATGGCTGGAGATGTAGACAGCAGGAGGAGCACGACAGGTTATATTTATACTATAGGTGGGACAACAGTGAGCTGGATTTCATGACTACAGAAGCTGGTGGCTTTGTCAACCACGGAGGCTGAGTATGTTGCTGCCACAGAGGCAAGCAAAGAGATGATTTGGTTACAACAATTACTTGAGGAGTTGGGGCATAAGAAGGAGGAATGAAAGTTACATAGTGATAGTCGAGTGCTTTATACACCTAGCTAAGAACTCTAATTTCCACTCCAGGACAAATCATATACAATTGAGATATCACTTCATCAGGACAACTTTGGAGGAAGATAAGTTGAAGTTGGAGAAGATTCATACCCAGTCGAGAATCTTGCAGACATGATGACCAAGGTGGTCTGAGGATAAACTAAAGTTATGTTCAGCTTTGGTTGGCCTTCGCGGATGACAGTGAAGGGTTGAGAAGCTTGCTCAGTGGAAATTAGTCTCTAAGTGGGAGGTTGTTATGTTTGTGGAGCCTATTTTCATGTTAGAGTGTGGTACACCTTTTATGTGTTACACTTGGGTATTTTTATAGCGGTCCTGCTTACCGGTGAGCGGGTCAGGGGGGTTCGGGGTGAAGCCCCCGAAGCAAATTTTCATGGGTGGTTTATTAACCCATGGGTAATGGGTAACCATTATGGGCTATTTTTGGGCCCATGGTTTTTCGGTACCCATTGTTTTTTAAAACCGCCTCTTCGGCTACCCATAGGTTTATGGGACGGTTTTGTTTTTTCCCATTGTTTGATACCCATGGTTTTGTAAAACTACTTAAGCAATTGTCTATTTATATGGTCTTATGCATATGATAGAAAAACAAGAAAATGTATTGCAGATGTGTTTTGAACTCGGGTGTGAATTCTGTAGAGTTTGTTGAGCATAGCTCCAAACGGATCTGGGTATTGTATTGAGAGAGTGGAGGCTTGTAATAAAATATGAGCGAGTGATTCTTGGTGGACGTAGCCCAAATTGGGTGAACCACGTTAAATATTGTCTCTCTGTGTTGTGTTATTTATTCGCACTTTAATTTGAGATTTGTAATATTTTACGCATATTAGGGATTATTCCACATATTTTATCTCTTATTTCCTAACATAGAATCTGTTTTGTGATGCATTTTGTCCATCATTTATTTATTTTATTGTCTCTTCTTGCCTCTCATCATTCTAGGGTATCTTTGTGCATATCTCTGATGCCTATTGTAGGTTTTGGGAGTTGTGTTTAATGGGTTTGAAGTGGTGTTCTGTGTGAACTTTATCTTTTGTTTGTGATGCATCTTGTCCATCCTCTCCATTTCTCACCTCTCTCCATTTCAAGCAATTGGATTTGTGATCAACAAACTCCTTTTCTGGTGTATCACTGCTTTAGTGGAGGCCTTGTTTTCATGCACTATCTCTCCTTGGTCCCTTGGAAAGTTAGATAGTTTTCTTGCATTAGAGTAGATTGTGGAAGGTAGTTTAGGAGTGGGAACCAAACTTTTTTGGAGGATCATCTCAAGCTTGCAAGTCCCATAGCTTGAGATATGACTCAATGTTTCCCAAAAACATCATGAGCTCAAGCACACACACTTGTGCAAATCGGAGGGTGCTATTTTTTGGTATCAACATTACAGCATGCACAGTGGGATGCCCTGAAGTTATATTCTCTCATCTTTACAAGGTGTCTCATTATCAAACAACAAATCTTAAGCCACCGTGTGACCACATCAATAGTTCTAGCACGCTGGGTGGGACAGTTTGAAGCACCTTACCACTTCATTTTAGCTAGGTTGGTGTGTTCCTGTTAAAATTTCAGCTTTTGGAAGCATATGCAAGCACATATGGCGACTCCATTTGGTCTAAACAACCCACATCTCTGAAGTTGTAGACCTTCTCCCCATCCATTTCCACCCATTCTTCTTTCCACATCTTTCATCTTCTTCCATCCCATGAAGTTGTGCAATCATGACTTCATTCCCAACTTGGAATTCACACTTGCAACAACAACAGTGTAGTCCACCTCCAATGTATTTCTCAACTCCTCCAGATCAACATTATGATTAGATTCAAAACCATCATGCTTACCCATATGAGCAATGTCAAATCCAGTTTGGATATGAAACATATCAAGAACAAGGGTATGCATACAATGGTAACAGTTATATGGAATGCTGATCTCTTAGAGAAGATTCAAAGGATGGAGGCTAGCATGGTTCAACCAAGGGCTACAAAAAAAATGAAGGCATTCAAAATTGGTTAGGGAATCTTGTCCATGGGAAGGCCCTTTTCCAAGACACTATAGCTCGCAGGAGAAGCTTGATTTCATGGTTGAAATGCTGCCCCAACTTGCGCTATGGATGAGGAGATAGAAGCATACGAGAAAAATGTAAGACAACCTTGTCAATGGGTAAGTCCACCACCTCATATCTTTTCTTTTCCTCTTTCTCAATCAATATCATTTCAGCAGTGTCAAGATTCAAGCCCATTGTATTCTTGCCCCAAGTGTTGATTTCCCTTCTCCATCTTCTAATCTTCCATCTCACCTCAATTCTTTTTCCCTTTTCCCTTCCAAGAATTCATCCCCTCCAAACAAACAAGAATTTATATCTCCTCCACCACCACAAGCAATTGCAAAATATGTTGTAACCCAACCCATCCCTCCTATTGTTGTCTCAAGTTCATCTTGGGAGCAAACAATCCAGACAACCAGTCAAGGAGAGCAGCAAGAAGGAGAGCCAAATAGAGAAGAAATGATCAAAAGCTTGGTAAGATTGGCTCTCAGATTTGGGATAGAAAAAATCCCCTTGATGGTTAAACCTTCAGAGGAGGCCGAGGTCAGACCACAAGTGGTGGATGCCGAGTTTGCGAGAAGAAGAGGAAGGTGAAGAAGAACAAGAAGATTAGCAATTAGTTTTCTCTAAATGCAGTGTCCATAATGGCACTTTGTCTGAAGAGGACGCTGGTCTAATCTAAGCTGCACAATCAGTCAAGAGAGATGAAGAACAACCAACTCCAATTCCTATTAAAGTGGAGTAGCTAGAAGATATCGAATCAACATTGAAACCACTTGATGAAGAAAGTATTATTGAAGATTTTTTACTTTCATTTAAAGAGCCTGATTTGATTGATGAATCCATGACGGATGAGAGCTATCAAGAAGAACTTGTTGCCCCAAATAGTCTTATAGAGAAGCGAGATCAAAGATTTTGATTTGAAAAATTTCATGCTAGAGGAAGAGGCTATCCAAGAGCAAGTCGGTCTTCAAGAAACAATGGAGGAACTCCAAATCCAAAAAAGTGTTGCAACAAATTATAATAATGTAAAAGCAACTTCATTGGATGTTGTAATCAATAAAAATGAGTTGTAGATCAGAGAGGAGTGCCATATTACCATGGAGGAAGGAAAAGAACACGAAGACACCATCTCTTCCACACCGTCCACCCAAGAAGGTCCGCGGGAAGACTCCATTTTTGGGGTTGAGTTTCAGAGCAAAGGGCACATCCATTAGATCATACCTTACCCAATTAGGTACTTGGCTTCACTAGCGCTGAAAAAGGAGACAACACCAGTCATGCTTACTCCTAAGCATGAGGATGAGTTTTAGAGTACCAAGGATCAGTTGTAATGCCTCTTCAGTCCAAATGCAAAGCAACTAAAAGAGGTTTTTATTTCAGTTGATACCTTTATTTGGGTGGAGGATTGACTGTTGTTAATTTTTCCTCATAATAACAACCTTGTTCAGCTGTAAATCATATACATGGCTTCCTATTTTGAGAAAGGGAAGCTACTTCTCCCTTCCCGTTGCAGGATTTGTTTGAGTTCCCTTTGCTTCCAGTTAGCATACAGTAGGTAGGTTTGCTTTCAGTCAGAATAAGTGCTCATGCACACCCTGCATGTCTTACTTAAGGCATGTATGTTTTTTCTTTTGTACATTGATTTTGTTCACATTTATTATATCAGTGCAGTGCATCATGCCCTTCAGTTGTTACAACAAGAACCTCATAGTTTCATGTGAGAAGTTACTTTTTCAAAGAAAGCAAATGCAAAGCAACTAAAATCAGGTGTCGTAACAATCCATTCCGAAGCAGGTGAAGGCTTTAGGTCAAGACAATTTTCTACTCTCAGAAATCTCATCTTCAAGATGTTCTTATGAAAATGGAGAGCACAAATGCGAGGCGGAGTTCGAGGATCGAGAGTGTAAGCTTCGAGGTTGGAGTTTCAAGCACAAGATCAATATCGGGCTATCATTCATGACTCCATGCCCAATGGATGCAACAAGGCAACTGATCTTTCCACCTAGCAGGCAGGTGATCCCACGAGTCACCAAATTGTTATCCAATTTTGCCCCTCGGACAAAACCTTGCACAGGATAAATGGAAAGGTTGGTTTAGTCGTGCGAGCTCACATTCGATCCCAAAAAATCAGGTTATAGGCTAGACTCGACAATGGCAATGGAAGGTGGGAAAATGAATGGCCAATGGAAATGTTGAAGAAGACCAAAGCTCAAGTGAAAAAATGAAGAAAGGCTCAAAGTTTTGGACTTCACATTTTGGGGATCTTAGGGAAGCGAACAATTGAAAAAATGAAGAAAGCTAACTCGGTAAGTCAAAATTGAGCCCAAAGCAAGTCGAGTTGAAACAAAGAAACAAAACCATGGAAGGTGCCACATGTCAGCTCAACGCACCTTCAAAATGTGAAAAAAAAGAAGAGACCCTAGGGATGCGCTCGCGCCCACGTGGATCTCAACACATATAGTGGATAATTTATAGACTCCAAACCCAAGGCAAGTGTTCACTCGAGACTGAATCGGCTAAGTATAAAAAGGCTAGCAGAAGCCTCCACATGTCTCATCGGTGCAACTTCAAAGGTAAAATCCAAAGGCAAGACCCAAACAAGCGTAGGATCTCCATGTGGTTAGAGCCCGAGAAAGTTGCACTGACCATTGAAAAGTCTAAGCATGAGAAGAGCCATCGAAGCCTCCACATGTCTCATCAGTGTAACTTCAAAGGTAAAATCCAAAGGCAGGACCCAAACAAGCGTAGGCTCTCCATGTTGTCGAGATCCCGAGAAAGTTACACCGGCCCTTGAAAAGTCTAAACATGGGAAGAGCCAGCAGAAACCTCCACGTGCCTCATCAACGTAACTTCAAGGTAAAATTCAAAGGCAAGACCCAAACAAGTGCGGAGCTCTCCACGTGGTTAGAGCGATAAAGTTGCACCGAAATAGTTGAAAAGTCTAAACATGAGAAGATCCAGAGGAAACCTCCATGTGCCTCTGTTTCACACCTGAGAATATTTCAACCACGGGAATAGAGTTTCTATCCTTTCATTCCTTTGAGAAAAAGATAAGGGTTAGGGCTAGGAGGAATACCTGTTGAATGTCGAGAGGGTGTGCGCGTACCGTAGAGAGAGAGATCAGGTCGACTGCGAAGAACTCCTTTTTGTCTTGGAAGGACTACCTGCAAGTAAGAATACAAGACCACCAGATTTTAATTAGACAATAAATGAGGGAACTGCCTTGGGCCTAGGAAATATAAAACTTCCTTTCGAAGGTGGTCAGTTCCCCTACTAATATGAATTAACACAAATTCTAACAAATAAGCTATTGTCCAATTACAATTTGTTTACCTTGTTAGAACAATAGAGAAAGGGCTGGTCTTGGTTTAGAATCACGGTGACCGATGCCGAGTCATTTCATGTAATCATTACCGATTGTTGGTAGCGATATCGGTAGGGGAAATGTTTTAGGGGCCTTTGGTGAAGGTTGGTTGTAAGGTGGTTGTGTTGTTTTATAACGTTGATAAATGGGTGGGGTTAGGTAATGGGGTGATGAGAAGGACTCAGAGAATACGGGGGTGTTCTTGGGGTAACGTAAGGGTGGAGGAATGACAGCTAGATGTAGTGTGTTGCTGGGTAGTAGATCTAGGAATAGACTTATGATGGCTGTGATTCAGAAGTTCAAGAAATGTTATTAAAAGGACATACAAGATATTACTTACTGATTATTGATAAGGATGCAGGTCCAAGAACTGTGATGATGATGGTAGAACTTAGGCAGGATGACCTGACAATCAGGAGATGAGCTATCTTCCCTCCCGACGAACAGATGAGTGTCACAAGGCTCTGGTTACTCAGTTGCAGTTTTTGGGCTTGATGTCCTTCTCTGCAAACTCTTCTTGTTTCTTTTTCACTTGTCTCTGTTCAGCCAAGTAAATTCTGGATCCTTCCAATGACTTCTGATTTGGATCCATGAAAATCCAACCCTTTGTTTTTGGTTGGGAGTGGTCATTTACAGGGAACCGATGGCGGTTACGTAACCGATGGCGGTCGAGTAGGAACCGGTATCGGTCAGGTCAAAGCGGGCTATTTTTAGTAAAATAGCCAACTTTCCCTCCTTTTCTCCCGAGGGATTAGTTGCGGGCTTGGTCAAGTCATTATGAGGTTGGTTTTAGGTGTGGGTGAGGAGTAATTAGTCATGGGTGTGGATGTGGACCAAGTTATAGGTCTTAATTAGGTTAGTTTAGGGTTAAGACTAGGTCATGATGAGGTGGCGAAATGAGGTGGTAGGTATGGTGATGTGGATTTATTAATTATAAGGTAATTAATAAATAATTGTGTAAGGTTTAGGTGATGAGGTTAGGTTGCGAAATGAGATGCGGGGCACAGGGGGTCGTAAGACACAAATTTGGGTCTCTGACCTCATCGAGAGAAAATTCAAAGGTAAAACCCAAAGACAAGTTCTCAAATGAGCGTTGGCCCTCCATGTGTCTAGGGTCCAACATAGTTGATCCTAAATAGGTAGAAAAGCCAAAACACAAAGAAAATAGAGCAGGCTTGCGGATGATGCCAAGTGTCCAACTGTCATAACTTCAAGAGTGAAAGGAGGGGATAAAGTCTTGGAAGCCCGTAGGGTTTCCATGTGGAGCTAACTACAAAGGTCCCACGAAAAGGGGTTTTGACATTATATATAGTGGGGCCCTTTACTCACCCAAGGGAATGAAGCAACATGTTTGTAGATAGTGCCAAGTGTCATCACGTCGCATTCCCAGGACCCTAAAAGGTAGAAAATATTAAGAATGCGCGGGGCTTCCACGTGGATCTTGCATGGATAGACTCCAAACCCAAAGTAGTTTGGAAAAATTGGTGGAAGGTCAATTCAATGAAAGATGAATCATGAAGCCCACCAAGAATTTTAAATGCTTATATCTTTTAAGATATTGTTGATGAGGGTCGTCAATCCTCGCCATTAATAATGTCAATCTGGGTTGGTGTCCAAAGGTTGTATGCATTAAGAGAAGAAGATATTGGAAAACAACTCCTTTAAACACAAACCAAACTTGCATAAAATAAATCACACTTGCGGAAATTAAAAGACACACTTGTAGAAATAAAGTTTGCATGAAAGAAACACACTTGCATGAATTGAAAGGCACACTTGCATAAATTGAAATTGCTAAATTGAAAATAAAGGAAAGAGGAAAGGACACCTGTAGGTTCACAAAAGAAATTACATAACATAAAAAAATAGAAATTTACAAAGACAAAAGAAAAAAACTGCAGAAATAAAGAAATTACATAACATAAATAAACAAAAATTTAAAATAAAAGGAAAAGCTGTAAAAATAAAGAAATAAACATTAACAAATTGATCCATCTTCCTTGGAATGAGTGGCCAGATCATTCCTTGGAAGAGGATTTAATTCATACTTTTAATTCAGAACTTGCAGAAAAACTTTACTTCCAAAGATTGGAAAGAAAGAATAGATCTTGATTACTTGGGGAAAAGAAATTACATATCTAAGTGTGGAAGGTTGCATTTATAATTTATGCATCCAACCAAATCCTTATTTTAGGAAATACAATCTGATCTTATCTTTATTCCAATCCTAACAACTAAGATCTCCATCTCCACAAAATATGGAGAGAGATATATTATTGAAGTCAAATCTTATCTCACTTATTTTAGGAAGATTTACTCCCAAATCTTCTCCTTGCTTTTCGGTAACAAGAATCATAATGATTTTATTCCTCTAAATTATTGGAAGAAGGATTTCCCTCAAAATATTATTTTTACCAAATACCTTTCTCGGATTTTCCATTTGACTTTGTTATTTTTGATTGTGAAACTTTTGACGCTTGTCAAATATGCTTTTTCCTTGGACTACAGTTCACTAAAAGTTAGATTTCTCTTGATTGGTAAAACCTATAGAAAATATGAATGAGGTTTTTATTAAACATATTGCTATGAACAAAAAAATCTCTCATATTTTCTATTTGAATTTTTTGTTTCTGTTTATGGAACTTTTAGTGCTTGTTTGATACACATTTCCTCGAACTACAACTCACTAAAAGTTAGATCTCTCTTCATTGGTAAAACTGTAACAAATCTGAATGATGTTTTTGTTAAACACATTTCTATGAACAAAAAAATCTCTTAGATTTCCCATTGGAATCTTTGAGTTTTCACAATCCCTCAAAAATTGTCATTCGTTGATGCAAGTTCGAACTAAAGCTGTCATTCCTTTTATGCAAGTTCCGGAACTAAATCTGCAAGTTCGGAACTAAATCTAATTTGTCCATGAATTGAAAGTTCCAGAACTAACTTTCATTCAATTGATACAAGTTTTGGAACTAAATCTGTGAGTTCCAGAACTAAACCTGCAAGTTTTGGAACTAACTCTGTGAGTTCAGAACTAACTTTGTGAGTTCGCAGATTAACTCAAAACAACTATAACTTTTGCATGTGACCTCGGATTGAGATGATTATTTTTTGAACTTACATAATTTTTCAAGAGGAATCTGAATATGAAATCAGATTTGATTTTAAATGTACTATTCATGATCAATTCCACTTTTCTCAATACTAGCATTATCTTTCCTTTATGGCATGCATACACAAGACTTTGCATCTTTTCCCAAATAATCAATAGGATTAGTCAACAAAATAGATAACAAAATATTTATAAAGAATGAATAAAATATATATCCTATATTCTATCTTAAGAAAACTATAAGTTCTAGATTACATTTAAATCCACTTTCAAAGGTAACTTAGAAGGACAAAATAATGGTAATTTATGGCCAATTTATGGTCTCATCAATTGTGAGAGCCCGTGTAGAACGCTCGATTCTAACATTCAGATGGCCATATCTTTCAATTGGATATCTTGATTTGGGTGAGACCAAGTTCTTAAAAAGTGCAAAATATAGTCCACCTTTTAGGGTTTCTCACCTACCACCATAATGAGGTATGGGCTTCCTTTCTTGCCCAACAAGTCAAAGCACATGGAGGCATGGGTTTTGTAGTGGAACCCATCATTGTTGTAGGTGAATTCAATGTTCTTTTGGGGTGGTTGGATTAGGATTCTATCTCATTCTCTAATTCTTCCTATATATTGTAAGGAGGGACAATTTTTCTAAAGGTGGGTAATTTTTCCTCTCTTGCCCCCTCTCTCCTTCTTCCCTAGGGTTGAATGTGGAACTTAAGCCTCCTCTCTTGCTTTGTAATGGAATTTTCTTTCCTCTTTCCCACTAATGATGTATTGTGTGAACTCATGGAGTAATAAAATCTGTTTCATGATGCATTTTGTCCATCCTTTTCTTATTTTATTGTCTCTTCTTGCCTCTCATCATTGTAGGGTATATTGTGCATATCTCTGATGCCTATTGTAGGTTTTGGGAGTTGTGTTTAATGGGTTTGAAGTGGTGTATTATGTGAAATTTATATTTGGTATGTGATGCATCTTTTCCATCCTCTCCATTTCCCACCTCTCTCCATTTCAGGAAGTTGGATTTGTGATTAACAACCTCCTTTTCTAGTGTATCACCGCTTTAGTGTAGGCCTTGTTTTCATGCACTCTCTCTCCTTGGTTAGATTAGGATTAGATAGTTTTCCTGCATTAGATTAGATTGTGGTAGGTAGTTTAGGAGCAAGAACCAGCCTTCCTTGGAGGATCATCTCAATCCCGCAAGTCCCATAACTTGAGAGATGATTCAATGTTGCCCAAAAACACTATGAGCTCAAGCACACACACTTGTGCAAATCAGAGGGTGCTATTTTTTGGTAAAATGGTTAAATACAAGGTTCCAACCTTCTTACGTCTTGCCACCACAAGAGCACCCTTGGTAACCTTCCAAGAGTTTGATGTAAATTTCATAGTACAATCATCACTTCCCAACTGGCTCGTCGATATCAAATTTCATCTTAAAGTAGGCATATGTCGACATCCTTCAATAGCCATGTATTCCCATTCTGAATCTTAACCTAAACAAAACCTTCTCCAGCTATGCTACAAGGCTCATCATCACCAAGAAAAACATGCCCAAAATCCCCTTGAACATAATCAACAAAATAATTCTTGTGGAGTAGCATGGAAAGAAGCCCCCAAATCTAAAACCCAAGATTCAACAATATTATGCAAAGAAAGAATCAAAGCATCCTGACATACATTACCTGTTGCCACATTTACCTCCTTATTTTCTTCCTATTGTTTCTTCTTGTCCCGAATCTCCCAATAGTCCTTCTTTGCATGCCCAAACTTTCCACAGTGCCAACATACTATCTTGCTTTTGGATTTTGACCTTTCCGATATTTCGATTTTCCATGGCTTCCTCTATTCTTTTGTCTCCCTCTAGTTTCCATTGTCAAAGCATTCCCTGAAGTATAAGATTCCCTCGAGATTTTTATTCACATTTCCTCACTTAGAATCACCCCTACAACATCCTCAAACTTCAACTTTGAGTTAGCTGGAATTGAATTTCTTCTGCCATTACCAAACTATTCCGACTTTCACGTAAAGAGCACCAAATTAATAAATCCTTAACTTATTAATCAAATTCTATTATAACCAAAGCTAACATATTTACAAATGTATTAAAATCATTTAAATGATCGATCTTGAACCATTCTCGGACATCTTCATATTAAACAACTTTTTCATTAAAAATACCTTGTTAGAGGCGAGAGGGTTTTCCATACAACTTCCCTAATGCATCCATAAGTTCTTTTGTAGTTTTTTTCCTTTGAAACATTAAATAATACCGAAGATGCAAGACACATCCAGTTGTTCCAAGTACCTTCCTATCCAAAAATCTCACTCCACATCTGTCATACTTAAGGGCTTGTTCCTTTCTCGGATAATGGAATATAAAGATCTTTCTGATAAAGGTAATATTCCATTTGCATCTTCTAAAGACTAAAATTCTACCCGTTAACTTTATCAACTATTGATCTTCCATCATTTGCCATAGCTCCCACTCAAGCCAAAAATTTCCTTGCAATTCAACACTTCAACAAACCAAACCAGGACTCTGATACCAATTGTTAGGAAATAAGGGATAAAATATGTGGAACAATCCCTCATAGAATCGCAACAATAGAAACTAATATGCAGAAAATATTACAGATCTGAAATAAAAGTGTAGAATAAAAATAACATAACACAAAGAGACAATATTTAACGTGGTTCACCCAATTTGGGCTACGTCCACTAAGAATCACTTGCTCATATTTTATTACAAGCCACCTCTCTCTCAATACAATACCCAGATATGTTTGGAGCTATGCTCAACAAACTCTACAGAATTCACACCTGAATTCAAACACATCTGTAATGTTACATCATAACTACCATATGCATAAAACCACATAAATAGGAAACTTCTTAAGCAGTTTTATAATACATGTGTTTACCAAAAAACCATGGGCCAAAACCGTCCCATAAACCTATGGGTCAAAATCCCGCCCATATAGGAAGTGTATAGTCTTCAACACTTCCACACATGAAAATAGGCTCCAAAACATAACATATTCTTCATAGATACAACAGGTACCCAAACCTACTTCAGCTACAATGTCATAGGGATCAAACTCATAATGCTCTTTATCCCATTTATCAAGCATGAGATTATGAATTAAATGTGATGAATGCCTTTGTCTCGGCGGAGTTCGAGATTATTGCTCACTTATCCTTGGACCATGCAGTGTGCATTGATGGGACTAAGATCATGAATTTTGACATGATAAGTTGAGATGGGCTCAACTTTGATTGTAAACCTAGTCCCATACCTTGTTCTTAATAGCATATGAAACCAATCTGAATAAAATATATCTGCCCACTTTAGATGTGAAATCTCTAGAGAGACATAGGGTGAACAAAGGTGGCAAGTCAATCACATATATGTCTTGCATTATATTTAGTCTTGAGAAATCATGAAGAGTCAAATCCATATCCTTGATCTCACCAAATACTTTCACAATTGATCCATTAAGTTGTAAAACACCTTTTGAATTTGGACTATACTCAATCCTTAAGATATCTACAATTTTCTTTGGCATCAATGAGGTATTGGCACCAAAATATATCATGTAGTTGTGTACAAAGGGCTTTCTAATAATCAAAGACATGTAAAAGGGATGAGGTTTGATAATTGCACTTACTTGTTATTCATTGGGATGAAAGATGTTGACCCCATAGTCTACTTTGTGTATGGCGGGCTCGAGAGGTGGAAGTTGCTTTAAAGATTCTTGTAAGAGATCCATTTGAGATGGGATAGATAGGGCATCCCACATTGTGACATTCAAGTTTTTTCTGTTCACACCTTTCAACAATGTTGAGGGGGCACCATGTTTTTTACAATAAGGGAGCGACATTTTCTTTTCTTTCTTATTCTATTTGTGGAAGCTCTTTTGATGGTGGATTTACTTTGCTCCACAAATCTATCTTAAGTTGCATGTTTTTCCTATTCCAAATTATTTTACCACATGGGTCCACTAGGTTCCGTGGCTTTTCTAGAACACACTGATTTTCTGAAGTCCATGGATCTCTTGACGAAGTTGAAGTTTCACCCAAGTCGTGGGTTCGCTAGGACTGTTATATGGGGTTAGAGAAACATGGGGAAGAGACCTTATATCCATTTTCCTCTTTCTGGACCTTGTGTTATCCCATGAAGCAAGGGGTCGCGACTGTTAAAATTGCCCATGATTTGGTTAACTATGGGAAAATATTTAAATCCAAAAAGCATGAAGTTAGGTTATGACGAAACTTCTTGTATCTCTTATGCATCGATGATTTTGGCAGAGCCACAACTTGCTCTTATTGATAGAATGTAGTTTGCATCATAAGATCCTTCTCTTGCAATGAATTCATTTTGTCTTCAAACTCATATTAATTGTGGGGTTGATAACAAGGATAACACCACTCTAAACTTTGGTAGATCTTGTTTTGGAATGGAACAATGGCTTTGCTCAAGTGGGAGTTAGCAAAGGTTAAGGGTTTGGATTTGGTGGTCTCCTTGGCAGTAATTCCATCCAAATATTTGGTTTGGGTATTGAGAACCTTGTTATGGATAACCTTGAGGAGGATTAGGATAATTTTTGGGGGATTTGTCTTTTAAGGGAGACAATATCATTTATCAATTTTTTTAGCTGGACACTAAGGTTTTCAATTTCTTCTTGATTCATAGAGGAACCAGATGTGGATGTAGATGAATAAGTAGATGGCTAAGGAATAGGAGAAATGGTGGGTTGGATACTTTACGGAAATTTAGGGGAAATGGGCATTGAAAATCTAAGGGATAATTTACCCACTTTGATCAAACATTTTTCATCCCTAATGTCTATTACATACACATTGGGTAATTGGGTAGCACCCATAGATTTAATCATTACCATTATATAAAAATTCAGAGCTCTAAGAAAATATAAAAATGCACCTTGAGGAGTTGGTCTTAGAAGGACTAGAATTATGTCCCATGTTTTCTGGAACCTGAAGTTGAAATCCTCCATAAGTTCGCTTGGAGCTCGCTTGATGGTGGTTAACTACTTGAGGAGAGAAATGTTGTCCACCTTCTCATCAAATTTTTGACAGAGGGCAGTTCGAATTCATCCCAAGTGTGGATTAAAGCATTTGAAAAAATTCTAGACCCACTGCAAATCTTTCCCTTTGAGATATGACACCAAAATTTACACCACAACATCATCCTCCATGACTATGTACTAAATAGATGTTTGAAACGTCTTGAATATGATCTATGGGTGTGGTAGAGTTTTCTCCTGTGAAGAAGGGGTTACTCTTTAAGGAGGCTAATGGTATATCATGTTGAGTGGCCTGAAGTAACATGGACTCACTGCTTTGAAACTCACAAATGGAAATTTTATTTGATGCACCATAAGGGGAATGAGATTCAAATTTCTAATATGAAAGGAGCAGTCTACTAGGAGGTAGAGTTGAAATAATTCTACTTGGAGGTGACATGGATCTCTGTACATTACTTTCTCTTCTTCTTCTCCATAGGGAGAGTTGCAGGTAGTCAAATGGCTTGCCTCTAAACACACTTAGCCTTGTTTCCACTCTTCTCATGAAATGGGGAGGACTGAACTAATTCAAACTAAGATATTTAGCATTTGGGAGCCACTAGATGTGTTGAGGAGTGCCTCCGAAGGATGAAATTACTAGGTTACACACCAAAACTCATTAGCAATGATCTAAAGCATATCAAACTGGTCCTATCGGGTATGTCGGAACTATTGACATTGAATTTTTCACCCTTGCTAAAGTGGGTTCAAAATTTTAGTGAAATGTTGTTAGAACATGAGCATGTGGGTCACCAATTATCTTTCTCCGGATGTAAGGGTTGGTTCCCTTCAATTTAGTTCGCTATAACTAATTCTACACCAAATTTCTATTCTAAGCTATTTAACCTAAGCTAATGATTATAAGGGGATAGAGTTAGGAAGAGATAAAAATGAAAATAAAATGGAGGTGATGCAACAAATTGAAATGTGGAGCTTCATGGTTATAAGAGACACATATGCAAGTCGCAAATGAACATCGTGAAGAATGCACACAAATATAATGCAAACAAGCTGAAAGAATGCAAAATACACAATTGGGTAGAGATATTCACACAAAACAAAGAAAATTTGAAGGAAAGAAGGAAGTCACATTTGCATTGATCGATGCTTAAGTGTTTACACAAAAAGACGATGCAAGAAAACCCTTATATATGAGTTATAGATGTCGAAAGAATGAAGTTGGAGTTTTCGGGAGAAGATAAAAAATGTGTGAAGGAATAATCTTGAGAAGAACCCCTTCAATGTGCATGATCACTTACATTTATACTCATGAGAGAAGAGACGAGAAAGGGAAGAGGGAAAGGATTCTTGCCATGCGAGTATCGATCCATGAAATCTTCGTTGAACAAGCATGGATGCCATGATTTATTTTAGTGTTGACTTGTTATATAGGCATGAGAGTCTTCAATTCAATCATACACCATCGAGCTACGCAGATGACACTACACCTCATCAAATTTGGGTGATTGAAACAATGTCGGACGTCATGGATGAATTGTGTGACTTCTACACATTTCATAGAAATTTGATGTTTTGTTGTGTTATGGATTTTTTCACCTCGGTGGATTGAGAAACCCCTAGCTTTTAAATATTACGTGGCTCTTCCATAGATTTTCTACATCATATGTCTCCTTTGTCTGTCTTATTCATTATGTGGATTGAAATCCACAGATGCATTATTTGTGGATATCTATGGAACACTAGGAAGTGTTTCCATCTTTTGAGTTATCGAGTTTTCACTTGTATTCTCACCTTAGGGTCGATGAATCATTTCACTTGGTGTAACCTTTCATTCTCTCTATTCGTGGGTTAGGAAGCTTTGTGGAAATGACTAATTTCTGTGAAACCATACTCCCACAACATCATTTGTTCCTTCGTTATGCGAGTTATGAGAATCCAAAGAATAACACATAATTGCATTTTTGGAACACTAACTACGTGTTCCGCGAATTTAAAAAAAAGCCACCTAAGTGTTGTTTTGAATAAGTTGTTCAAGATTTTCTAAAGAGAAATTTTGGACAACACTTCCTCCACTCACTTTTTATATCATTAATTTGTGCAATATTTTTATATTTATATAGGGAATTTTTTTAATTAAATAAACAAATTAAAAAAAGATTTATAAATATAATTTGTTCAATCTTGTATTAAAAACACCAAATAAAAAACAATTGGATATTTTCAAATTCAAATAAAATATAGTCTTTGTATAGTTTAAAGAGGAAATTGATTGTAGAAAATTTTTAAATTGAAAACACACTTTTATAAATAAAAAGGATTGAAGACAACACTAATCATACAAAAAGGGGTGGAAGAAGTCACACCATAAAATTCAAGTAATATCGACTTGAGAAGGCCTCAAGAAAAGGATAACTAACCTCAAGAGGGAATCAAAATACATGTATATATAATAAATGTGTGTTTTAAAACCAAATAAAGGTTTTGAAACAAACAACAACAAAGAAAACAAAAGCCCATGGAAAACTAAGCTACTGACATCAAACATGGTGGTCGGAGGAGGACTATCTAGATTGTCCCCCATCTACTAGTGGCAAAGTTGTGGGTCATGTTTGAGATTGTATCCCACCCATCCCATTATTCTTTGTTGTTGTTTTCTTCTTCAATTTTCTACAATTAGTGATGGGGGAGATGACAAGTGCCAACCACAGGAATTTACCTAAGTGAGGGCACCCCACCCATTGCCACCACTAACATCATTTCCATTGAATCAATAAAAACACTACCCCTTTGTAGGTGTTAGAAGGATGCTGAGATAAAAGAGGAGAGTGAGAGCATTGAGGAGAGGAGATTTGGAGACTATTAGGACAATATATGTGAAAACCTCGACCATGACCTTGTGAGGGAGAACCATGGCGTGCCAGTCTGGAGGTTCTCAAATGACATCACACATGTCATTATCCCAATGTGAAAGAAAGGATTGAAGGTGTTCCACCTCTAGGCATACTTTATTCATTGGGACATGGATTTGGTGCATGAATTGTAGATCATAATAATTTTATTAGTCATAGGGAAATCTCTATCCATAGCAAAGTTATTCAATATAATGTTAAGAAAATAAAATTTCTATCTTTCCAAATATGAAATTGAATTTTGATTCTAAACATTTTCTAATAATTGTTGAATTTTCCAAGGAGCATGGACGAATCCCCTAGAAGAATCATTTTCGAGGTAAAAATTCAAGGATGAATAATTGGAAAGGGGTGTAAATGAACTTCTAGGAAGATTAGGTGTATGGGAACAACTATGGTGATTGTTATATCAACTAATACATCTTTCGGAGTGATCCAAATCTAGGCATATAATATGATTATGTTTTTATCTTAACACTCATTTGTACATTTATTTATTTATGCTCTACTTCATTTGTGCACTTTGGATAGTTAGGAATGTTCAATTTTTTGTAGTTTTTAAATGAATTTTATGGATGATAGTGTAGTATGGTAAATAAAATGAGATATAGAAACACACATAGTTGCAAGTCATACATGGAAAAATTATTTTTCAAATAATGATTAAATGTTCCATTCCATTGGAAAAATATGTCGTAGATGTTAGGAAATACGGGATAAAATATGCGGAACAATCCCATAAAAAATGCAAAGGTGGAAACTAATATGCGAGAATAATAAAAGATCTAAAAATAAAAGTGCGAGAATAACAAGAACAAAACACAAAGAGATAATATTTAACATGGTTCACCCAATTTGGGATACGTCCACCAAGAATCACTTGCTCAAATTTTATTACAAGCCACCTCTTCTCTCAATACAATACCCAGATCTGTTTGGAGCTATGCTCAACAAACTCTGAATTCACACTTGAACTCACACACATTTGCAATGTTACATCAACCCTACCATATGCACAAAAAAACATAAATAGGCAACTTCTTAAGTATTTTTACAATACCGTGGGTACCAAAACCATGGGCCAAAACCCTCCCATAAACCTATGGGTTAAAAATCTGCCCATATGAGAAGAACACATTTCCTGATATATCAAGCACATTTTTGAGGCCAAGAAGTTTTCTCGGGAGCTACGCCCCCTGAACCCCTGCTACCAGGGTTGCCACCCCTGGATCTCGATGAGAAAACTATGAATAGTGTACAATCTTCAACACTTCCACACATGAAACACAGGATCTACAACATAACAATCTCCCACTTAAAGACTAGTTTTCATCGAGCAAGCTTCTCAACCCTTCACTGTCGTCTGTGAAGACCAACCAAAGCTAAACACAACTTCAATTTCTCCCTTGTGACCACCTTGGTCATCATGTCTATAAGATTCTGACTGGTATGAATCTTCTCCAGCTTCAACTTCTCTTCCTCCAAAGTTGTCTGATGAAATGGTACCTAAGTTGTATATGCTTCATCCTAGAGTGGAAAGAAGAGTTCTTAGCTAGGTGTATAACACTCTGACTATCACTATGCAACTTCCCTTACTCCTGCTTATGCCCCAAATATTCAAGAATTTTATTTAACAAAATCATCTCTCTTCTTACCTCTATGGCAACAATATATTCAGCTTTCATGGTTGATAAAGCCACAAGATTTTATAATTGTGAGATCCAACTCACTTTGTTGTCCCACCTACAGTGAAAATATAACCTATTGTGCTCCTCCTGCTGTCTACATCTCCAACCATATATGAATCTACATAACCACACAAAGTGGTATCTGATCCACTATAGCACAAAATTGTCGCATGGTCCCTCTCAAGTATCGAAAGATCCAATTTCTTGCTGTCGGGGATCTTTACCTGGATCACTCATAAATCTACTCACAACTCCCACTGCATAGGCAATATCAAGTTTAGTGCACACCATGACATACATCAAACTACCAAACGCTGATGAGTAAGGTACCTTGGACATCTGGTTTCTCTCCTGTTTTGTCTTGGGACACATC
This sequence comes from Taxus wallichiana var. yunnanensis, assembly GCA_018340775.1. Lineage (NCBI taxonomy): Eukaryota > Viridiplantae > Streptophyta > Pinopsida > Cupressales > Taxaceae > Taxus > Taxus wallichiana. The sequence goes on along the minus strand of CM031244.1, from coordinate 578,102,918 downwards.
TCCTTTGATAACTTGAAATATCTGCTAAAAGAGTTCAACCGGTTTAGCATCTTGCATATTAAACCTCTCCAAGACCTTCTTAATGTACTCTTTTCGAGATAAATTCACCTTTTGTTCCTTCTTATCCTAAGATATCCTCATACCAAGGATTTTTTTGGCTGCCCCCAAATCCTTCATAGCGAAAGGAGTCACTTAGCTACTTCTTTAGTACTTTTATTTCCTACATATTTTTGCTGCAACCAACATGACATCCACATACAAATACATGATAATATAACTACCATATTCAATTTTTTATATACATGTAATGGTGAGAATGACATCAATATAACCTTGCTCCATCATGAAGCTATCAAATTTTTTATACCATTGACGTGGAGCTTGTTCCAGCCATACAAGCTCTTCTTGAGTTTTCCCACCATATCATCTTTACCTTTGACCTCATGGCTCTCGGCTGCTACATATATAGATCCTCATCCAAATCACCATGGAGAAATGTAGTCTTTACATCTAGCTACTATAAGTGCAAGTCTTCGCTGCCACTAATCCAAGAACAATTCTAAAAGAAGTCATTTTTACTACGGGGAAAAAATCTCATCAAAATATATACATTTTTTTATGCAAACCCCTTGACCACCAACCAAGCCTTATATCTTTTCTTGGCCCCTTATTCATCTTCAAATATATACACCCACTTGTTACGAAATGCTCTTTTTCCTTGAGTAGCTTCACCAAATCCCAAGTCTAGTTCTCCATGAGAGCCTGATGCTCCTCATCCATGGCTTACTCCCACTTCTTCCTTGCATCTACTGCATTGCTTCATCAAAACTCTCTAGCTCTCCACTATGAGTGAGTAATAAATAAAAAGAGAAGGAAAAAACGTTCATGTTATCTTCTTACCCTAGAAGACCTCCTCAATATATGAGTTTGGGGTTCTTTTTGAGTAGGTTCTGAATTGATTCATGTGTCACTTTCCCGTCCAGAGAAGATCCTCTACTACTGCACATTATTTCTTGGATTCTTCCCTATTTTCCTGCAACTATTACTTATGCATAAGTTTCTCATTAAAGATCACATCCCTAGATCGAATTATTTTCTTGTTCTTAATAATCCAACATTTATATCCAAAGTCATCACCACCATAACCAATGAAAGTGCATTTTTATGATTTAGCCTCTAACTTGGTCCTATCATCCTTGTCAATATATGAAAAAATAACTCACATCCAAAGACTCTAAGAAATGAGTTATCAAATTTCTTACCATACCAAGTATCCTTAGCTATGCATCCATCCACGAAACTTGAGGTTCCTCTGCTTATCAAGTACACAAATGTGCTCATTGCTTCTACCCAAAAAAGAAAGAGTCGAGTCTTGCATATAACCTCATGCTCCTAGAATGTTCCATTATTGTTCTATTCATCCTTTTTGAGACCCCATTATGTCGTAGAGTTCTTGAACCTATATTTTGCCTACGGATTCCATTATTAGAACAATAATCATCAAACTCATTCTTCTGATACTCTCCTCCATTATCGACCTAAGACATTTTAGCTTAAGACCTTTTTCATTCACTACTAAGGCTTTCCATTTAACAAAAGTGTTAAATACATCAGATTTATTTCTTATACAATATACCCAAACTTTCCTTGTTGCACCATCAAAAAAAGTAACATAATAATTTTAACCCCAAGAGATGATACCTAAGTGGCCCCACACATCGGAATTTACCAACTTGATCTTACTCTCTTTATTTTTAGGTCCAACCTTGAGAAACCTTACTTGCTTCTATTTCCCACATACGCAGTGCTCACATAACTCCAAACCTATTTACGTATATATAGGAAAATCCTTCTTTATGATCTCCATGCCCTTATGGCTTATATGATCAAGCCTATAGAGCCACAATGTTGTATTTTATTCAAGCCACAAGATTACAAACATTAGTGCTATCGGTGGTTAAATACAAGATTCCAACCTTTTTACCTCTTGCCACCACAAGATCACCCTTGGTAACCTTCCAAGAGTTCTTTGTAAATATCATAGTATGACCATCACTTCCCAACCCTTGCTTTGATATCAAATTTCATCTTAATGTAATCACATGTTCGACATCTTTCAATAGCCATGTATTCTCATTTTGCATTTTAACTGAATAGAACCTTTGTCAAATATCTTTGCAAGGCTCATCATCACCAAGAAATACATGCCCAAAATCCCCTTCAACATAATAAAAAAAATAATGCCTATGTGGAGTAGCATGGAAAGAATCCCTCGAATCTAAAACCCAAGATTCAACAATACTATGCAAAGAAAGAATAAAAGCATCGACATACATTACCCGTTGCCATATTCACCTCCTTATTTTCTTCCAGTTGTTTCTTCTTATCCTGAAGCTCCCAAAAGTCCTTCTTTACATGCCAAGACTTTCCACAATGCTAGGATACCATCTTGCTTTTCGATTTTGACATTGCTCGATCTTTCAATTTTTCATGGCTTCTTCTATTCTTCTGTCTCCTTTTAGTTTCCATTGTCAAAACATTCCCTGAAGTAAAAGATTCCACAGAGATTTTTCTTTGCATTTCCTCGCTTAGAATCACCCCTACAACATCCTCAAACTTCAACTTCGAGTTAGCTAGAACCGAGTTGCTTACCGCCATTACTAGGCTATTCTAACTCTCAATAAAAGAGCACATAAATGATAAATCCCCAACTTCTTCATCAAATTCTATTGTAATTAAAGCTAACATATTTACAACCGTATTAAAATCATTTAAATGATCTGCTACTAAACTATTCTCAGACATCTTCATATTAAACAACTTTTTCATTAAAAATATCTTGTTAGAGGTAGAGGGTTTTTCATACAACTTCCCTAATACATCCATAAGTTCTTTTGTAGTATTTTCCTTTGAAACATTAAATAATCTTTTGAAGATGCAATACATAGCGGATTGTCCCAAGTGCCTTCCTATCCAAAAAATCCCAATCCACATCCATCATGCTCGAGGGTTTGGTCCCTTTTTTAGATAGTGGAATATAAAGATCCTTCTAATAAAGGTAATATTCCATATGCATCTTCCAAAGACTAAAATTCTACCTGTTTAATTTATGAGCCCTTGATCTTCCATTATCTGCCATAGCTCCCACTCAAGCTAAAAATTTCCCTACGATTCAACACTTAAGAAAACCAAACTAGGATCTGATACCATTTGTTAGGAAATAAGTGATAAAATATGTAGAACAATCCCATACAAAATCGTAATAGTAGAAACTAATATGCGAGAATAGTGACAGATCTGAAAATAAAAGTGTAGGATAACAAAAACATAACATAAAGAGACAATATTTAACATGGTTAACCCAATTTTTGATACGTCCACCAAGAATCACTTGCTCGATTTTATTACAAGCCACCTCTTCTCTCAATACAATACCCAGATCTGTTTGGAGCTATGCTCAACAAAATCTACAAAATTCACACTTGAACTCACACACATCTGTAATGTTACATCAACCCTACCATATGCAAAAACCACATAAATAGGCAATTGCTTAAGAAATTTTACAATACTATGGGTACCAAAACCATGGGCCAAAACCATCCCATAAACCTATGGGTCAAAAATCCCGCCCATATGAGAAAAACACGTTTCTCTATATATTGAGAATGTTTTTCGAGGGCAACGAATTTAATTGTGGATAGTGTACAATAATTTTAGTGTACAATTTTCAACACTTTCACACATGAAAACATGCTCCACAACATAAAAATAGATGATATGTATCACTCCACTCTTGAACCCAAACAACTAGTAAAATGCAAGGGATCGACACGAAGATGCAAGGAGGATGTGAAATACATGAATGAATAATGTATAGGTGAGAATGATGAATGAAGAGACACGAGTTTTAACAATGACCTATTTAGGAACTTGTGGCTCATTTCCAATCAAGATTATCTGACCAAATTCAAGATGATTTACACTTTATAATCCTTGACTAGACTTAGACTGTGGGTGTCCTACTATTTGGTAAGCTCGGCTAGGGAATAATTGTCTCTCCTAACATAGGCATCTAAATTATCTGTTTGAGATTTTATATATTCAAGCACTTTTCATTCCACATTGCTTTAAGGATTCTCTTTCTTTCTTATTTTTTTGAAATAACCCCTACATATTACCCCATGCTACTCTTTGGTAAGAAGCATGGGCTCACCACCGAAGGAAAAACATGGGTGAGTAATGGCACCTTTCTCCTTTCCTAGACTCATGCTACTAGTTAGAAGTATGGGCTCACCATTGAAGATTGGGAAGGATGAAGGGTGTAGTTATTTGTAATTATATATATTTATATAGCTTTATTTTTCTTTTTTCTTGTATTTTCTTGTTGGGAGGGAATGTTTATCTCTTGATCTTATCCCCATGCAACTAGTAAAATGCAAGGTCTCATCTTGAATACTAAGATGGGAAAACAAAGGATCTAGGTGAAGAATTAATAGCTTTCATATCATGGAGAGAACTTCTTTGGGAGGATATTCCATCATGAAGCTTCTAGATAATACCATAGGTGAAAAATATCCAAATTGGGAGAAACCGTAAGAGGGATGAAGCATGCAATACCTTATAAGATCAATGTTAAATCTTATCTCATGATTGAAATTGGTGATGCGGATTATATAGTTGAAAAGTATGAAGAAGTTGTAGAAATATCATGATTGAAACATCTTCCAATGTATAAAAGTTTAAAAATCATTTCCAAATAAGTATATCTATAGTACAATATAAACATGGTGATAATGAAAATGACACAGAGGGTGAAAATGCAACAAGGATAGTATGGAGGTGTAATAATTATATATAGAAATGTTTTAGGTGAAGTGAGTTGATAGATTTGACAAAATCCTTACCCTCTAAAGTGCACAAATGGTAGGTGTTATTTTTGAAATCCTCAATTACTTGATATGGGCTTATCCATCTAGGTCTAAAATTATGACCTTTTCCCACTTTCTTATCTATCCAACTATCTAATATTAGCACAAGATCACGCACCTGAATGGGACATTCATAAACCTTTTTGTTATATTATCGACACATTCTATTTGCATAAACTTGATGATGTTGTTAAACTATAAGCCTCTTCTCATCCAGGTTTTCTAAGTCTTTTAACTCTGCATTTTATACTCATATTCATATAATATGCCTTGTAAGGACACATGAAGACTAGGAAGCTCCACCTCTAAAGGAAGAATAACTTTAAAAATGAAGACCAAGGAAAAAATAATTTCCCACGATGTGTGGATGGAAATCAAGTATGCCTATAAGGCTAAGAATAGCTTTAAGTGCTAATCCCTTTTGTTTTTTTTTGACTATTTTTAGAAGGATGGACTTTAGAGTATTATTCATAGCCTCGATTATTTGTTGGATCGAGGTTAATATAAAGAGACAATGTGATGAGAGATTTTGAACCTTTCACACTACTCATGTATAATTAATGACTTATGGGATTCCATACCTAAAAATGATTTGATTTAAAATAATTTTTGATATGACAGAGCCATGAAACATGGTTAGAGGCATAGCCTAAACCCATTTTATAAAATATTCGGATTGTCATAATGATGAATTTGTGGCGATCGGTGGTAGAAAGAGAGAAGTTTCCTATTAAATCCAAATCCCACGTAGAGAATGACAAAGATGTGACTATAGGTTTTAGAGCTTGATCCAAGATATGTTTGGCGTGTGAAAATTATTGACATTTTGAAATCTCCACACATATTCATTGGTGTCATGCTCGAGAGTTGGACAAAACTAGCCCATATGATGAATCTTTGAAGTGGTCGGATGTCCACGGAAATTCCCGCTAAAGACTCTGTGTGGGCTTCAAAAAGGATATTTTACACTTTTCATTTGTACGCACATCTAAGTAATAGGCCATTAAAGGCCTTTCAATATAGGACTTCTTCTATGATGACATACTTAGTGGTTATAACACAAAGTCTTTCCCTTTGTTGTGAGTTATCCCCTTCTAGGTAATTTCGAGTCTAAAATATAATTCACTATGTCGAATACCATGGGTATGATGAGATTGTGGATTTATCAATATAATGAATACACTTATTGGGGAAGTCAAGGTTAATCGGTTTCTTTGGAGTACAAGGGATTTTCGGTTGCTTGAGTTGAAAATGATTTACCCCATGAATGACTTCGATTAACGTAAGTTAAAACTCAATCATGAGCGTTATGAACCTACCAAATTTCTAATATAAGGCTACCCGAGTTAAGAAACTCCATAATTTTTTGGATTTGAAAATGATTCTTATCTCATGATTAAACAAATAGTGCCTTTATCGTTTATTCGTAAAGACTATGGCGAGATATTACCTTTCATTACGAGTGTACCGGATCTCGTAATTGAGAAGTACATGACTAATGAAATAGACAATGTGCTCAAAACCATCATCATATTCTTATGCTAACATACACTTTATTGACACGTATGAGGCCCTAGATTAAAGAATTAGAGGATGATCAGACTTAGGCTGTACTAGAGTAGGTGGGGAGAGAAGGAATCATTTCATCAATTCAAAGGATTTTTGGTATTCTTTTTTCTAGGTGTTATAACATGTTTTATTTAAAAGACCATTAATAGGGTGTATAACACAGGTGAGGTCAAGAAAAATATTTGGATAACCCCAAGCTTACCTAGAAAATATTGTTGGACATTATGTCATGTCAAGTGGAATTGATGTCAAAGGGTTCCTAGGGGCATATGTGTCTACGTGAGGTGTCAATCATCAAGAAAGATGAAGGTTGATTGCTTAGTGTGATGAAGTGTCATGGTGTCTAGATGTATATGCATGTTATTGGTGCATGATCAAGTAAGTAGTAGTTATGAACAAGATTCAAGAGTTACATGAAGGTTGGTATGATGTCTAACATGTTCAATATGATGTGTCAGAGGTGTTAATGAGTTTGTAAGATGTTGACAAGGTCAATTCACTTAAGACATGAGTTGAGACTAGCCATTCCAGCCTATTCCTAGACATAATTCAAGAAAGATGGTGTGATAACATGAGATATGGGTCTGAAAAGTCTAATGTGAGCATGTGAGGTTAATTGTGAGAGTGCATTGTAGGTGTAGAAGGTCTATAAGACCATGGTTTGGCTATTTAGTGCAAGTTCTTGGTCATATTGAAGCAAGTGTATCAAGATAAGGTGAGTAGGAATGGTAAAGTCATGGTGCATGGAGAGTTTTAGGTGTGTGTGTGTAGGCATGAATGAGTATTGGAAAGTATGGAGAAGGTAATTACGGTGTTATGGACCAAGTTATGTTGAAGAAATTATATGAAAAATTGTTTTTGGCTCTATTGAGCTCTTAAAACATTGTTTTCCATCTCAAGGTCAAGTTTGAAGTTCTCATTCACACACGAAATATTTTCATGGGAACTTGAGCCATTCATCATAGTTGAGGCATGGAGCTAAGAGTATTTTATAGTTAGAATGAAGTGTATACCTTTGAATTTTTCACACTCTCTATTATCATACATGTTACTAACAATTTCTCTTTTCAGTTTAGAGGTCATTAATGCATTTATTTCAGAGGAATGATTGCATTAAGGGGATCGATCTAGGATTGGGGTATGGTTATTCACATAACCATTGGGTTAGGGATGATACATGGAGAGAGAATAGCTTTTGGTCCTATTTATCCATCCTTTTTATGCTATTTTCTTCTTTCTTTTCTTCACATTCTTCGACACCTTATATTATTTTTCCTTACATTCTATTTATTTCTTGTGACACATTACACACACCCCTTAGCATTTCCCCTCTAGCCGATACCATCGCTCTGTGGGTGATTACATCGGCGCTATTTCAAATCCCCGGATGATGCCTTTTCTGTGGGTGATGACGTCGGTATAAATGCCAAAAAGACATCTTTACCACATAAAAGACAACACAAATTTCATAGGAACTTTCCATTAGTTGTCCTCTCTTGCGCTAAATTACATCTCGATTGCTCAACTCTTGGATTTATTACATCTTGACTCTTGGCTTGGAGATTCTTCTTAATTGGATTGGTTTTCTTGCATTTTTGGGTCACCTATAGTGAGCTAGGACTGGATTTTTCCCTTCTCCACCCAAAATCTATTATCTCTTGGTGTATGGTCCTTTGGGAAATAGATGCATCAACAACTCGCCCGATAGGTAAGTGCTCTAACTTGACTTGTCATTTTGTATAGAGTAATCTCCTACATATTTGTTATTTACTTTATGTTATCTTAGTATTTTATGCACATGTTAGGTTAGCATATTGTATTCAGTTATTTACTTCATGTTACATGCTTTACTTCGGTTAGCATAGACTTTGCATGCTTATTTTTTTCATCATCACCCCATAGTGTTAATACCTCAATAGGGTTCCTTCCTCTTCTTTGACATAGGGCCTTAGAAACCTTAGGTTTTCCTAGTGTAAGGGTTACTTCCCTTTGGATATGTGATCTTAGCAGTCCTGTACCTCCTTTAATTCTATCTGTTGTGTGTTGGTCTGGTGTGTCTCTTACTTGTTGCCTCGATACCCTAGTTGAACGGATGATGAGAGTGCATGTTGTCTAGACAATTTTTGCCCACCATACATCCTTAGTGAACCTGATGTGAAGCTTTATTTTATGCCTTTTGATCAATCAAATCTCATTAAAACCATCAATTTTCATTTTTTTCTATTTTCAATCCTTAAAACTCGAGAAAAAATCTAAAATCAATTTTTCCCGACGCCATCATGCCCTTGTATAAAATGTGAAGGGATGATTGTGTCTACCTTAGTTTATTTTCATTCTTGATGCCATCGAACCTTATGTAATATTTGTGTAAGGTCGATTGTGTATGTTTCAGTTCATTTTCCTTTCCCGACGCCATCGGCCCCTATGTAAAATCTATGCACAATTGATTGCATTTAAATTATAATTTTCTAGAGTTCTATTTTTGGTTTCCAAATTACACTAATGTCTCCTCTCAGACTCATTTTGGATTAGTTAAATCCCTTGAACCTCTCCATGGGCTATTAATTCATGCCTGCATTTAATATTCATGCACCTAAGTGTTATAGTTCTCATCCTGCAAATGATAATCTTCCTAGTAGTCCTAAACTTACTCAAGAAGCTCCGGTGTCATCACCTAGTCCTTTTGATCACTTAGAACAAGGTCACTCAACTAAGTGTAATGTGGTTGAGATTGAGCATATAGATCCAAGATATATCATTAAAAATATCAATGACAATAAATATCTTACACCTAATCGGGATGGGAGTATCGAAAGATATCCATGGAGATGACCATGCCTCATCTCAATTACAAAGGGATCCTCCATAGTCAAACTCCTCCCTGTAGGGATGATCAAAATGAGTCTCCTAAGACCCCTACCAATGAACATGATGAACACCAAGAAAGACCCATGGAAAAATTTAATCTTCTTCTATAGACCATAACATATTGATAATTAATCTCCTAGATCAGATGGCCTGTCTCAAACTACTACCATGACTAGTATGATCCAAATACAAAATTAAATGTTACAAATAGCATCTCAAAATGTAGTACCCAACCTACCTACCTTCACACCTCCCCCATTGGTGGATGCACATGAGAATCTCGTTCCTCCTTTACCAATCCGAAACAAGATGTTGCAAACTATCAAAAATGAACCTTTAGCTCCTTATATCACAGCCATGGATTTGGGAGAGACTATTCCTAACATTTTTTACGATGGTTATGGGGATCCAGCCTTATTTCTCAATTTTTTTGGAAATTTATATAAAGAGTGGATTCAAACAAATACCTATGCAACAACTAAGCTTCTAGTGAAAACCTTAGTGGGTGAGGCCCTATAATGGTATAATAAGCTTCCTCCCAATTCAATAGTTTACCTAGAAGGCCTTGATTTATAAATTCCATCAACAAGATCTACCTAAAAATACCTTGCAAAGATTCATAAAACTTTAATAAGGAATGAATGAATCAACACACAAATTTATAAAAAAATGGAAAGCTTTGTCCATACAAGCTAACCATAACATCAATAATAAGAGTTTATCTCACATATTTCTTAAGGATTTCACACCAACACTCCAATATAAGGTCATAAATTTCTCTCCCACCATGTTAGAGGAAGTCCTCAAACAAGATAAAAGATAAGATCACCTTATGTGTGAGTTCAAATGCATTTCCAACTCATCACCCAAGCACAAAAAAACAAAACATGTAATCAGATATTTGAAGATCTCGAGTGAAAACAGAATGGAAAACAATCAAGAATCTTCTCATTCTTTCCCCTATACTCCCTTATCTCACACTGAACTTCTCCAGATTCTTCCTTCTCCATGAATTGTTCCTCCTTCGAAACAAACTCTGCCCACTTTAACGGGTGGTTTGTTTTGTTAGTGGCATTCTACCATAGGACACTCTTATAGAGATCGAAAATACCTTAGGAAAGCATCCCTTGACTTATTCCTTGGACCCTCTTTTGATTACTCTACAATCATACAAGAACGTTATGAAAATATCAATCTTTAGAGAGGTATCTCTCTCGAGTTGTTAAAATCAACACCATAAAAACCCATGAAGAATGTCGTGGGTACTGTAGAACCCTCATATGATCAAAATTTCTTAGATTCCTAATATTTCAATGCCACCAAGACTAACTATAGGAAAAATCCAGCTCCACAAAGATCATGTTATTAAACCAAAGAAGCCTGTTGATAACCCATCCTTGCTTGACACTTCCCAAGATCCACAAAAATGGAGCCTACTCCCACACAGTTGAGCCTCCACCCACAACATGAATAATATTACCAAGAAAGTATCCCATTCCTCCTTCTAACAAGATAGCTCCATCGAATGAAAAATCTCCATTAGAATTGGACACATCTTCTATCGCGCCACTACCGCAATATCATTATAGGAATTACTCCAAGTCACACATGAACTTTTTAGATGAGCTAAAATCCCTCACATGCAAAATTTACTTTATGGAAATCATGAAAACATCAAATTAGCATCGAAGGTTTCTCCTCAAATAGTTGCAAAACTTTTAGGATCCTTCTTGTGTAGATCATAAAGCTTCCTCCACATCTACAACCCTAAAAATTTATAACATAAAGACTATGGGACGACCTCCACAAAGTTCATGCTATGATTCCTTAGTCGTGGAATTTGTGGAGGATGACATGATTACAAATGAAGTCTTATTTCGTACAGATGACCCACCCATACTCATTAGCATTGTTATTCACTATTCTCAAGTGCATAGAGTCCTTGTGGATGAGGGGTAGGGGATTAACTTAGATTCTTATTCTCTAATCGAGAACATCAAATTTTCCATCGAGAACCTCAAACCTCATTGCTTAACTTGCATGGGTTCAAAAAATAAAAATTCCATAAGATGCATATAATTACCCATCACAGTCAGACCTAAAATGGTTCACACAAAGCTTATGGTGCTAGATTGTCCTCTCTCTTATAACCTCCTTCTCAGGTCGCCCTTAGACACATTGCAAGCATGCAATTGCATATCTCGGGTATCAATGTATCAAATTAATTCACAAAAACGAACTCTTTAGGTATGATGTTGATCCCAATCCTTGGGATGTCCCAGTACCATTTCATAACGATCCTTTCCTAATGTCCAATTCTTATAAGATCCAAGGCATTCCATGTCCAAAATTATTTAATATTAAGTATGAAATTCAGGTTACATTAATGGATTTAGATGATGATGAAACTAATGAACTTCAAAACAAGGTCAATAATAATAGATTGCTTGATGACATTTTGTTGTGGTTACATCAAATCCTCTTACCACGAGACCGATATCTACCATAACCCGAACCGAGAAGAACTTGTTAATCACACCTCAATGTCCAACCACTTAAAATGAAATGAATTAGGAATCATGCAAATATTTTCCAATCATCCTCCTTTCTCTCCTTGATATTTTAGAAAGATCGATGTCACAACTAAAGAGGAGGTGCTCGAACCTAAGACATAAGAGATTTCCTTTTCCCATTCTAATGATGAAGACTACGTTGTTTTGCAAGATGAGTCCAGACACTTGAAGTATTGTACTACCAACATGATTTGGCCAAAATTCAATCCTTGCAAGTCCAATTTAACACCATTGACATATCTTACGGACATGTTGTTTACAATACTAGTGATAATGATGATGAAGAGGAAATACTTCCTTACGTGCCTCCCACTAATCCTACACTTCAAAACACTCCTTGGGTATTGGAGCAGCTTCATGATCATGCAGTCCATTCCTTTTCTAAAATAATTCCAGCTCCTACCATAACTCCACCACTCATGTTAGCTTTTGAGGAAACCTTGGTAGTTAGAAATGGTCCCCTGTGCTACTAGCATGGACATTGTGGATCTTGCACCAAATAGGTTATCTTTGATGTCGGGGTGTTGGAAGTATGAAAACTAGTTCAGAAAACATCAAGATGGAAAGCGATATGCGGGCTAGAGATTGATGTAGAATATCATGGCCCTCTTCCCACTTTAGATAATGATGAGGTTATCCTAGAGCTCATATACACATGGGAGGATAAAATTCCTCGAAGCCATCATAAATTAGGGAATTTCTAAAGCACACATACACTTTAACGACTATTTTACTACTATCGATCCTTTTCTGGAAAAGGTAGATAAATTTCCTAAAGCTCCATACCATTTCCGGGATGACAATGCTATGTTAGCTGAATCTACCAGCAGTGTACAACTTGATGAAAATCCCTCACATGTAGTCATGTTCAGAGATTGTTTCTTCCACCTACATCAAAGTCACATTGAGGTATTGAGAAAAAACAAATAAGTATTTGCATGGGGATATGCTGACATGCCAGACATTGATCCTAAGATTGTCTCTCATAATATAATCACTAATCCCGATGTTGCACCTATTTGGTGACATTATACAAAAATTTCCTCCCAAAATCAATGATCTCTATCATAAAGAAATCATCAAACTCTTAAATGCCAAAGTCATCTGCACCGTGGACTATTATGAACGGGTTTCCAATATCATCCCAGTTAGGAATAAAGATACTCTCCCCATCCATATTTGCATCGATTTCAGAAATATTAATCTTGTTTGTCCCAAGGATAACTTCCCTCTACCCTCCATCGATGCCATTGTCGACTCCATGATAGGATACAAAATGTTATCTCATAGATGGGTTCCCAAGATATAATAAAATCTAAATAGCTCCTGAAGATCAACATAATACCACTTTTACGACAAAATGGGGTACTTATTGTTATGTCAAAATTCCCTTTGGACTTAAGAATGCCAACGCAACATATTAATGTGCCATGGCTCACATATTTCATGAACTTATACATAAGATAGTTGAAGTTTGTGTCAATGATCTACTCGTCAAATCTTGATGCACAGATGATCATGCTCATGACCTAGACATCGCCTTAGGGTGTCTTCATAAATACAAGGTTCATCATAATCTCAAAAATTCATATTCGTAGTGACTTGTGATTTTTTTTTAGGTTTCTTAGTATCAAAACATGACATCGATGTGGATCCAACAAAGATTAAATCTATCCTTAACATGCCACAACTGTCATTTATAAATTTGACATATAAAATTTTCTTGGAAAACTTGGGGCAATCTAATGATTTTCCCGATTAACTTATCATGTGCATGCCATAAACAACCTGCTATGAAAATCTACCAAACTTGAATGGACCAAGGATTGTCAGAAATCTTTCGATAACATGAAACATTATTTATCCTCACTACAAACATTACAACTTCCTTGTCGCGATCGACCTTTCTATGTTATACAAGTTCTCCACTCCAAAGTGTCTGTTGGGGCAATGCTAGCTTAGGAAAATGAAAAGGGAAAGGAGAACACCATTTTATATGTTAGTCAGGATCTGATAGATTATGAGATGTGATACACTTCCATCGAGCAGGTTTTCCTAACCATTTACTAGGTAACTACCAAACTACGACATTACATGCTTTACCAAACCACTTATGTCATTATTCACATAGATCCTTTGCGATGCTTCTTCTCAAATGTTATCCTACCAATGGATCAAATTGGTAAGTGGATGAATCTTCTTATGGAATTTGATCTCCATATCATCACACACCAAGTAGTAAAAGGACAAGTTATTGTTGAGCAATTGGCCACCGCTCCCATTCCTTGACCTCAACCTATACATGATGCACTAGCTTATAAGTACATCCTCCTCATTGAGGGTATTGAAAAAATTATTTCTATCAAAGACTATTTCTTTAGCTTCATGACCAGTCTTGAGGCACAATCCTTTGACGCCAATAACAAAGCGCTTCCCTTACCTAAGGCTAAACAAAACCCCAAGATCACTGAAGAAGAAACTACCATTGATTTTCACAAGGATACATGGATGTTACACTTTGATAGGGCAAAATTACTTCAAGGATATGGGGCAGGTTGTGTGCTCTTGGATCCTTACGGATAAAATTTCCCTTTTTCTTATTGATTAGAATTTGAGGTCACCAAAAACATGACCGAATATGAAGCTCTTATCCTCAACATGCAAGCTACCCTTTCCAAGAATATTTCTTATCTCCGTGCCATGGGAGATTCTCAGTTAGTGTGTCAACATGTTAGTGACACATAAATGTTGTAGCAAAAATCTTAAATCCTATTATGACATAGTTAGAGAACTAAAAACATGCTTCTCCTCATTTACCATCAAGTCAATCCCATGTGAATAAAATTCCTTTGCTAACTCCTTAGACATAGTTGCCACACAGTTCAACAACATTATGATTCTCATAAGATCACTCCCTTATTAAATTTTTTCCAAAATCCCACTACCTTGCATCATAATTGTGTCAGGACATCTTCCAAATCAAATCGGAGACGCCCATGTCACTATTCCTTGGTATGAAAACATTCACCAATTTATCAATATCAAACCTACCTAGATGGAATAGAATCATGAGCACAATTGTGCATATGCAAAAAAGGATCTCAAATATGTACTCAAAGATGACATATTATATTATCGAAACTTCAAAGGTACCCTACTCGATGCATTAACAAGGATGTGATTTCCCTTGTTTTAGAAGAAATGCACAATGGAACTTGCAGTGGCCATTGTAGGTGTCACACAAATGCCTATGTATGGGATACTATTTGCCTACTCTCGAATATGACGGTTATGCATTTACCAAGAAGAAAAAACATTTTCAATACCATGAAAATCTCATTCATTCCCCTCTGGCTAAGCTGCAATCCATTTCCACTCCCTGACCCTTCAACATATGGGGATTGGATTACATTGGAAAGCTCCCTCTCTCATAATATGGTCATGTATTCATTATTACTGCCACAGATTATTTCACCAAGTGGGTTGAAGTCATGCCCCTCACCAACATGTTTGGACTTACTACCTCTAAATTTTTCCTCACCCAAATTATTTACTTCTTTGGAATTCCCACACCATCATATCTGACAATGGAAGGAGTTTCAAATGCAAAGAAATGAGGTAAATCTACACTAAATTCAAAATCAAAGTTCGGTTATCAACACATTATCATCCTTAATGCAACAAACAATACAAATCTATGAAAAAATCATCAACAAGATCCTTAAAAAATTGGTTTGTGAGTCATGCAAGAACCGACATAAAAATTTATATCCTACACTATGGGCATATTGCACTAGAGTTCATATGCCCACAGGGGCAATGCATTTCTCTCTTACTTATGGAGTCGAGGATTTCCTTCTACTCGAGGTGGAACTACCTTCACTCCGTATATACCTCCATGACATAATTTCGGATGAAGAAATCTATGAGGAACGCCTCCATGAACTTGATATCTTAGAAGAGTGACATGATCACACATACACTCGCAATCGAAGAAAAAATAGTGCATGGTGCGCAACATAATTGACTTATTCATCCTATTAATTTTGACGTGGGTGACCTTGTCCTCAAACTTGATTATACCCATGAAAAAGAAGGAAAATATGCTCAAAATGGTGGGGTCCCTACCTCATCAAAGATATTATTGGCCCTAACACATATCACCTTCAAACCAATGAAGGCCACATCTTCAAAGAACCAACCAACACTCAATTTGTCAAAACATTTCATGCACGAAGGGGCGAGAAAGTTTTGGTACTCGATTACCCTCTCTTGTCTCTAGTTTTCAAATTCACTACTTCATCAACTTTATTTTTCTCTATGACAGCAAAATATTGGTTTCGATTTTCCCTGGCCTTTCCTATGGGATCACCGCGGTCTTGTGCATCCTCTCTTAGGCTCATAGTCTTGCTTGGATTTATTTATCTCTCTTATTATTATAACATCTACCTCATGGTTTTTATGCTTTTCAGTGTTGTTATTCACCCTTTGGGTTAATCATCCATGTTCTCTTTATTTGCACCTTCGGGTTTTATGATAGTACCTCTTTGTAGCTTATACAATACATTTTTGTACTTTTCAGCGTTCTTGCTACCCACTGCTTGGCTTTGAAACTATGAAACTTTACCTCTATGATCCTAAATCCAAAACATCCATCCCATGGGTTGGTAGCTAGGTGATTTATGTCTTATTTTCTTGATCAGCCTCTAGTGTTTATTTTTAGTTTTGCTTCTATAGAGTTCTAGCAACATGGATTGCACCTATACGTGGTAGGATGACCGACACTATCAGGTATACATTGGTGTGTATATTTCATTTTAGCTTTTCCTTTATTTAATTCCAGCATGTAATTTCAATTTCAATGTTATTTATCATTCTTTCCAATAACTACCCCATGTTTTGCTATTGCGACATGCGGTAATTAACGAATGGGGCATATGTATACACCTAATTTTTCATGCTTTCTATTTTCATACATGTTACTAACAATTTCTCTTTTCAGGTTAGAGGTCGCTAATGCATCTATTTATGGGAACATGTGCCTTAAGGGGCTTGTTTCGGGATAGGGGTATGGTTATTCGTAACCATTGGGTTAGGGATAATACATGGAGAGAGAATAGATTTTGGTCCTATTTATCCACCTCTTTTGCTATTGTATTTTTTCTTTTCTTTGCATTCTTTTGACACCTTACATGAACATGACCATATTATTTTCCTTGCAATCCATTTGTTTCTCATGATACATTGCAAATACCCCTTAACATTTACCTCCCTAGATGACGCCATCTCTCACGGGAAATTACGTCGGCACTATTTCAAATTCCTGGCCGATGCATTCTCTTGTGGGTAATGATGTCAATATAAATTCCAAAAGACATCTTTACCACATAATAGACATAAAAAAATTCACAGGAAATCGCCATTAGCTCTGCTCTCTTGTGCTAAATTGCATCTGCTCACTCAACTCTTGGATTTCTTGCATCTTGACTCTTGGCTTGGAGATTCTTCTTGATTGGATTGGTTTTCTTACACTTTTGGGTCACCTATAGTGAGATAGGACTGGATTGTTTCCCCTTCTCCACTTGAAAGCTATTCTCTCTTGGTGTATGGTCCTTTGGGAAATAGATGCATCAACGACCTCACCTCCAATAGGTAAGTTCTCTAACTCGACTTGTCATTTCATATAGATTAGTATCCTATATATTTGTTATTTACTTTATGTTAGCTTAGTATTTTATGCACATGCTAGGTTAGCATATTGTATTAAGTTATTTACTTCATGTTACAAGATTTACTTCGGTTATCATAAACATTGCATAATTATTCAATTCATCATCCCCCATAGTGCTCATACCTCAATAGGTTTCCTTCCTCTTCTTCGACTTAGGGCCTTGGAAACCTTAGGTTGTCCTAGTGTAAGGGTTACTTCCCTTTGGGTATGCAATCTTAGCAGTCCCCTGTACCCTTTAATTCTATCTGTTGTGTGTCGATGTTGGTGTGTCTCTTACTCATTGCCTCGATACCCTATTTGAATGAATGATGAGAGTGCATGTTGTCTAGACACATTTTTTTCACCATACATGAAGTTAAATGATACCCTATTGATGCATAGACAAGCCTATACTTATTCCTTTCAAGAAGCTCAATAAGTTTCTAGTAATAAACTTCCTCCATAACTCTCAGTAACATGAGGATCCTATGTAAGCCCAAAATAGCTTAAACTACAAATGTTTTACCCAATATCTTTATAGATGCCTTATGACCTTTGTGCCGACTCCTAGGCTTCTTCTAATGGCTATACATCATCCAATATGGTCTCATTTCATAAAAGTAATAACAACACTCACCTTGTCACAACTAGATTTCACCTTCTTACCAACTTAGCAAAGTGACATTTTGGTATTTATCCATCCATCATATATCCACTACATTGGAACCTATTATGCACATCAAATCATGTTATAACTAACAATATTTTTTTCCTGAACAACTCAAACACCAGTCTCTACTTCACTAGGTTCAAAGCGCCCTTAGTCCTTGTACATAGTCTCTAGTCCTTATAAGCAAGAATTGATCCTTCATTAATTTATGACTCATTCAATGACATGCCCATGTTATTAATGGAAATTAAGGTTAGATTATACAAAAATGCATTCAAGGTGATTGAAAGGCTCACAACTATTCCCTTTTCCAAAACTATTTTATATCCACTTAAGACCAAGTTCTTGCACAAATAGTGCTTGGAGTGATTTGGAGATGACCACAAAAACTATAAGCTTCACTAGCCTCTCTTTAAAAACCCAAAGGTGCATGCAAAATTTGGGATATTAACTCTTTATATTGTTCTCCCTATCTCAAATTCCTCTTCTAGGTTCCTAAACCCTTACTTAGGTCTATCTCAAGAATTTGTGGTGCATATATTCATTTTCAAGAGGAATCAATTCCCAAGGTAGGTGTTTCTGATCACTCATTAATCCTTTTGAACTTCCCTATGAATTTAAATATTTGATTCACAAAACAAGGAAACTTCGTTTGTAAAGTTAGCCTTTCAAATAGGCCTCCAACTGTGTGCACAGTCACATTCAAGACTGGTAAGAAAATATCCAATTACAACTAATGAAATTCAAAATTTATTTATGAATATCCTTAAGGACTCCACTAAGATGGTTTATATAAAATTTTGGGTCAAAATTATAAGTTTACTGGGCTCTAAAATGCAAACCCTAGCTGTGGATTGGGTAACTAGCACGAGAAGACATAAACGTGGACAACTTTCTTGTCACTTCCTTTTAAGAATCAAAATTTTACATGTATGATTATGGTCTACATACCTCGCTCCTACTTTACTAGTAGCTCATGAAAGTGAATTGAGTATCTTTAATCAAATGGAAAATTACCTCACCGAATGTGAAGAGACATGGCATTCAATCCCTCTTACCAGATTAGACAGTTTACTTATTTGTTTCCAGGAGAAATGAGTTAAGACATTAAGACATACATCTATCCCACTCTCAAATGCACACGGTTTCTTCATACATACATCCCAATTATATAGAAACCTAATCTTTCTTCAACTCATATTATGCACAATCACAAAATCACTATATAGAAGGTTAATAAACATGGAGCAAATAAGGAATAAGAAATTTCTTCTTATCAGCGACACAATACACTCATCCTCCTTGCAATATGAAAATGTCCAAGAACAAGACTTCATGCTATCCTTCATAGTTTGTATTCATTCATGCCAAGGAATATGCATAGTCTTCAACCCTTAGGGTATCTTAACATGCATTATTTTCCTCTCAGTTCTAACTTTGAACATCAAACTCCATTCTTTTACCTTCATGAGATCATTCTCGAGAAAACTCCTCTAACAACTATTGAAAGGAAATTAATCACCGCCTTATTATTTTCATGTACTCACCTATATGAGCAAACAGGGTATACAAAGTCTCTAACCATTTTTTTCAACTTTCATGAACCTAAGCAAGTCCCTTATAATGCTCTTACATAATATTTTAATGCACTCCACATAGTCCAACATAACACAGTTAGAGCACTCCTTCCCCGCAAAAATACTTAGAAGTAATCAATCAACTCAAATACCATTTCCTTTTACAAAAACACCATATGTATCACAAATTTATTAGTAGGAGTCAAAGTGCTTCACACCTTAATGCAAACATGAGATTGAAAGTAGAGTTCCATCAATATTACTATACATTCATATCAATATTACATTTTCATCCTTCATTACATAAAACCCTCAGTATTTTTCCTCCCTCTCGGTTGGTTTCATCTTCTTCACAAGGATTAAATCTCAAAAACTTTGAGCTTCTCCAAATGCATGCCCTAAATAACCAAAGACATGTAACTACTCTTCACGTACCATTTGAGCACTTCAATTATTCTACTACGTGCTTAGGACTCTTGAGACACAAATGACTCAACAAGACTTTTACCATGACATTCATAGGAACTTGATAACATTTAATAATCCCTAACACACTTAGAACACCTTTATAAGTCCATATGACTGATTACATACTTTGGATTTTCAAATATCCCTTTTGGAGGAAAACATACAAGAGGAACAATTCAAACTTGCCACCTTCAATACTTGCTTGGAATGCTTCACATGAACAGAGGAATTCCTAAGGTTATCTCACAACTCATGAATCCAAGAGGCTTGAATATTGCAAATTATGGTCTCTTCATGAATGTTCCTACATCACCTATCATTTATGAACGATCGCTAAGAAGTTAAGTAGGTAAAAACCTCCCAAACCCTAGTCTTATAGTAAATGAGAAAATATGAGTTGTATGGGCATGAAATTCCATGGGAAGGTTTATGTGCTGCTCCGGTGGTTGTAGAGAATTCTTCTAAGATCAGTTTGGTGGCATTTTCATGTTCCAGTCTCATGGTAAAGTATAAAAAAACCCTAGTTTCATGGATTTTTCCATATAGAAGCATGTGTTGTAGGATTGATAATGTAAAAATATTTTTCCAGATACCTTAGGATGTGATCCAACATGACAAGTTTTGGATAGGTTTAGCGGAGAAAATGGATGAAACAAGTCGTCCAAGTTGACCTACCACTAATGGCCTAGAGGGCTAAAAAACGCCATGGAGGTATAAAGGTGTTTGTAATGAAATACATAGTGTATTAGTGGTGTTTTATCATGGTTAGTGTGAATATGTCAGATATGATGAGATAGTGCTCTTGGTTTGATCTAAAAAGGTGTTTTTGTGTTGAACCCGTAAAGGCGTAATCAACCATATTAGGCTTGCCAAGAAGGTGGTTTGGTACAAGTATGAAAGGTGAGTTTTATCCGTGTAACATATGCATGTGATTTCTTGAAGAGGTGTGTTAGGTCCTTGGTGATGTTTTCCAAGTGGTGGAAGTGTTTGGAAGTGATGTTTGAGGTGTTGGACGTCAATTATCTCAAGACTTGTTCTTGATTCCTATAAGTAAGTTTGAGCGGTTTGAGATATGTAGTTGTTTTAGTGCCTTGTTCCATAATTTGAAGGATTCCATAATTTGTTTTAGTTAGCTAAGGATGATATATTTCCATTAATATTCTATTTGTATCATGATGTGGTGTTTTGATGTTTGTACCAACTCATTCTTAAAGAGTGAAAATTAAGTGGTTGAGACCAATTAGGATGTGCTTTCCAAATGATGGAATCCATGATGAAGATGATGGATGTAGAGTTATTTGATCTTGTAGATGAGTATGTGAGGTTGTTGGTTATGTTTTTTTATCTTGTGATGTCTTGGTGAAAATGTCTTGTGTATTGAGATTCAAATTTGTGACCGTTGGAAGAGATGAGAGTGTTTTTGGCCTAATTGAGAAGCTTTGGATGGTTTAGTCCTATGCCGACCTAAATGGTCATATTATGATTTTTTAAATGTTTTAAATGTTTATTTTAATGTGTTATATGATTGACCTTAATGGTCTTATCCAACCTAAGGTGGTTTAGGATAAGAGTAATATATATAAGGTATTTATTTTTGCTCTTTTGGGCAAGTGATGAAGAGAGAGGATTGAGAAAGCTAAAGGAAGTGAGTCAGGGTGTAGTAAGGGCTCTATGAAAGATATAAGGAGTGTGAAAAGATGAGTAGGATAGATAAGAAGGGATTCAAGGTCATCAAACCTTATAATCATAAGTGTAAGTTTGAGCGAAGAAGGAGAGAGGGTTATTTGAGAAGATTTTGAGTAGATTGAGCTAACAAATTGATCACAATCAGTTGTTAGAGAAATAAGTACTTAGGTGAGCTTGATATTCAGGTGGCTAGGTGGGTGCTTAGTCATATAATGGGGTTGTAGTATCCTTGTAGTGTTGGTGCCTTACTAAATAGGGGTTAGTGCCTCACTAAAAGTGTAAGTGTTGGTGCTTCTTGTGAAGTGGATGCTTCACTTAATTCCTTTGTGTTGAGTAATATATGCAAAGGTTTAGTGGGTTTTCTTCCCCTTGAGTGTTTCCCACTTTATATCTTGTGTTATTGTGTTCTGTCTTGCATCATGTTCTTCGAATGGTTGTTTTTCTTGGAGGGAGGAAGGATGAGGATCTAGAGGGAATCCATGCACATCAAGGAGTTGCACTCAAACCAAGAGATGAAGTAGCTTCAAGATTCAAAAAAGAACTCAACCATGAAAAATGTGCATGCATTAAGGGAAACAAGTCTCCATGCTCATAGATCAAGAAGAGAGGTGTACATATAGGGGAGTGTTGAGTAACTCCCATGCATAGATAATCATACCTCCATGATGGAGAAGAGGAGTTACTTTCTGGAAAGGGAATGTAACTCCTATATGAAACACTTACACATATGATAGATTCCATGACAGAATATGTCATAACTAATATGACACCTATGATCTATGCTCTCACCTAAGTGAGATGACTCACCTAGTGAGGTGGTAATACACCTAATAAATAAATAAAATATGAAAATACCACTCACACCAACACCCCCCTTCATCGTAACTTAGGATGAGGAAAGGAAAGTAAAAAAACATAGAAAATGAAAAATGGGTCCCAGAAACTAAGCCTGATGAGGTACCCATGTACAATAAAAATATCAAGTAGTGAAGGAAACCCAATGGGAAAAAAAATCCAATTACAAGAGAAAAATATCATAAAAATAATAAGAAGAAGAAGAGAAGAATAAGTTCTATCCATCCTTCTAAGAAGATGAACCTAACACAAGCCACCCTATACTAAGTGAAGAGGAAGAAGAATATCCTTGAAGTGACAAGGTGTTCCAATCCAAGGAACAATACTCCATATGTGAGGTAGAAGTGCCAACTACTCCATGAAGAAATGGTGAACTGAAGTAGTGGCAAAGAAGGAAGGTGGAATGTCCTGAAACTGTGAAGAAGTGTGCCCATTCCGATGAGTCCTGAATCATAGTACCTACTCCCTGAAGATTTTGTAGTGGACTAGAAGTAGGTGGATCAAGAGACAACTCCTCAAGATGTGGAAAGTGATAAGTGAATGGTGGAGGTGGGTCCCCATCACCATGAAAATCAACTATGCTAGAAGAGATGTCATCAAAATCAGAAGTGGGATCAGAAGTATCATCAAGTCCAGGTGAGTCAGATGAAGAATCTGAAGGAGGAACAAAGTGAGAGGAGTAAAGCCGAGTGTGATGATCAACTATACCAACTACAATGATAGTGTCACTATGTATCTCTCTGACATAAACTGAATCTAGAGTGAACTCAACCCGCATGCCCTATCCAAGGTGAGTGATTTGATAAACTAAAAGGAGATTAGTTAAAAGTGAAGGGATACTAAGCACATTGTTGAAAGTACCACCACTCACTTCAACATACCCTCTCCTAAAAACATATGTAGTAGTTTTGTCACCAAGCTATATAGAAGACATGTCACATGGCTCTAATGAAGAAAACTCAATATCTGATGAGGCCATATGATGAGATGTACCCGAATCAATAATCCATATAGGAGTAAGTGGCACAACTGTAACTATGGATATTCCCTTTTTCTCCTTGGTTGATTCTTTTAATTTTTCTTTCTCTTTCACTTGCCCTTTTCAACTGTCTTTTTCCTTAAAAAACTCATGAGTTGATGAAGATGATTTGAGAGACTCTGGAACTCCGATGTTTTTCTTCTCAAGAAGACTTGTGAGGAGGTCAATATTTTTCTTCAAACATTTTTCTTCATCATGCCTGCCATTGTAGTACCCACATTTGATTTGTTATTTAGGAGGTTTGGAACTGGAAGAGGAAGTGGAAGATTTGGATTTGTTGGTGGATTGGTCCTTATTGTTTTGTTTCTTCTCTTTTAAAGCCTTTTGTTTTTTATGACTAGAAATGAGAGAATGGGATTTTTAGATTTTAGAGTGCCCATCTGAACCAACTTATCCTATTCCCTAATAAAAACATGAATAAAATCATCAAGTGAGGGTATAGTCAATTTTTTAAAGTTCCCTTTTTGTGGTATGGAAGGTAGGGTCAAAAAAATAATATTTGGGACCAATTTCTGAAAAGATGGAAAGTATGAGTGTGGGTCCTTTTTTTCTGCTCCACAAGCGCCAATTGCAATATGAGAGATTTGAATTTGGTGAAGAAGTTCAAAGGTGTCAAAACTGTTGGGGGTGAGGCTAATCAACTAATTTTCTAGTTCATGCCCTCTCATTTCATCTTGTTTCCCAAAAGTTTATCTAAGGCATCCATAACTTATTTGGGTGATTTGGCTGAGGTAATATAGAAGCATAGTTATGGAGACACAAAAAGAGAAAAAAACCCAATGGATTCATCACATTTGTCAAACCATTTTTCCTTTTCTGCAACATCTGTAGGTTCATCTTGTAATCTCGTGGTTATTTGGAAGATTTTTATTTTTCAAGGAAAAACACATAGCTTATTTCCATTCGGGATAGTTACTGAGGGTAAGCAAGGAACCATCTTGGGATCCATGAAAATTCTCATGCAGATTAGTATGGGAAGGGATGATACCGTGAAGTGGGACCACCTTCAAACAGAGGAAGACACATGCATAGAGTGAAGGAACATGGCCAAAATAATGCATTTAAGAAGATCAAAACTCAATGAGCTAAGGCATGAGTCGATGGAGAAGACACAAAAGGGCAATACGATGAAAATGCAAGCAGGAGAGTTGAGACGTCAAATGAGCCTTGTGAATGTACATCAAAAGGGATGGAACACAATAAATTGTTCAATGAAAAGAATGCAAAATAAGGAAAAAATCAAGAGTTCGTTCAAACCAATGCACGTTTGATTAGACCAATGCATATGCACGGTGGCAAAGGGGATGAATGAGTCACCAATGACTCATTTAATGAGCCAATGAAAAAAATAACCATGCAAAATAAAAAACCGAGTTGAAGACCAATGCATGAATGGTGGAATCAACAAGTCAACAATGCAACATGGTGAGTAGTTCAATGGTGAGATATGGGAAAGCTTGGTTCCTAGCTTGGCGAGATGGGGCCAAGTTGGGCCCTTAAGTGGTTGTTTTTAACCTCTTTAGAAAACCAAACCAATTCCTTCAACCTTGCAATTTTTGATGAATATGTACACTCGAGTACAAGCAAAACAACACACCTGACACAAAAACCAAGTACAAGAACCCTTGAAAAATGCAAGTAAAGCACAAAGAAAGGAATGTGAACCTTGCACATGAAACTACAAAACAAAGAGTAATAAGAAACCATAGTGAGAGACATGATTCCGATCCACAAGCTTTGATACCATGATGGAGGGAGGAAGGAAGAGGATCTAGAGGAAATCCTTGCACATTATAGACACTAAATCACACACATTGGGTATTATTTAGTCTTTGTCTCATACTACTATTCATATGGTTTTTGAGTGAAGAAAGTACTAATTAATCCCCGTATTTTGGCCATTTTATTTTGTTATTTTCCATCATTCCTGACCTTCACCACATACTTTCCCAGTCGGTTTCCATCATTCTATGTTATTTTGCATTTTAATGGGGTCTTTGATAGGTGCCCTTGTCCCAATCAGGGCACCCTGATCCTTTTACACTTTCCCACCAATTTTTAGACACTTTCTAGCCATTTGAACATTCTATCTTTTTGGTGGTCGGCCTCTTTGGGGTTAATTACAAAATTAGAACAAGAGAACCATATAAATACAAATTTATGAGACCATAATGAGGGACCAAATGCTAGGAACTACTATCATCATCTAAGGTTGCATACATCTAGAGATCATTTGCATCCATTTAGCTCCATCACGAGGGACAAGGATGGTTCATCCACATCACACATCATAGGAGAGAAGTTTATTCTATTTCATCCACCATTCTATAACATTTTATACACATAGTTATTGCTTTCTACTTTCACAAAGTGATAATGGAACAAGAGCACCTAGGGCATGATCACACACATATTCACATAGAACTACATCAGGTTTGAGATGTAGTGCAATGCTTAGTTAGTAAGTCCACCATTGTGTCCACTGAGGAAATTCTGACCCCTTCATATGTATCTTTATTTTTTAGGGGCTTGAGGCCCATCTTGGGGTTTTTCAGGTGTCATCTTCATTTCATATTTCTAGTGACATAATGTGCAGTCCAACAAAGCTAGTGTGATAGGAAGCAAAGGAAGACAACCATCAAGTGAAACGTCGAAGGAAGGTTACAATTTTTTTTCAAAGACCAGGGTTCCCATTTCTCAGACTAAGGTTCCCACAGGCACCCCTGCACCTATCCAAGTGCCCCAGTCCACTCAAACAACTCAGATATGTACTTTTTAGGAAATCTGCATGTTTTTTATTGCTTCCAAAATTTTTAGTTTATTTTATGACACAATCCAAATCAGCCTCCAGATCAGTTGAGCTCTTTCTAACTCTCTTTCACTTTACGTTTTTACTTATCTACTTTCTTAGTTGCTTGGGTCACTTTCTATATTTATTTACTGCTTTTATTTATTGTTGTTGTTCCTAGTTTAGATTAACTACCATTATTCCAAATTTTAGTTAATAATTTTGGTGAACCCAACGTATCCAACCCTTTCTTATGATCATGTCTTCACCTTATCAAGTCATGACTCAATCGTCTTATCTTACTTTTGTGCCTACTAAGGTTTTTGGTATAGTGACTACTACTATTGATTTTATGTGTGTGCATACTCAACATCCTCCCCGCTTTGTTACACCTAGGGCTGATCCATATATTAATATAGTTACTACTCATTGTAATTGTCTTAATCCACCCATGGATCCACCTACTTCTATCCCTCCACCCATTTCTTTGGCAGCTCCTCCTACTGCTTCTAAGGTATATGACATCATTGAGCAACTTAAAAATATGCCTACTAAGATTTATCTTTATGACTTATTGCGTAATGCACCAGACTATCATAACACACTAGAAGCTTCCCTTCACGCTATTCATATTGAAAGTGATAACTCTATGGTGGCCTTTGCACATCTCATATAGTCTCTTCACAATTTTCCAAATGCCATATCCTTCACTGATGAGGATCTCTCACCTTTTACTAAAAGCAATCCATGTGAACCTTTTCTCATTACTTATGTCGTTAGCATCAATTGTATTAAACAGTTACTTATTGAAAATGGATCAGCCATCAACTTATTTGCTTATTATCTTCTCAAGAAGTTGGGTATTAGTGATACTCTTATTTCTAGGAACTCTACTATCATCTGAGGATATGAATCTACCACTCATACAAGATTAGGAACTATTTTCTTACACATCTAGGTTGGGTCAAGACTGTTCTTACTGATTTCTATGTTGTAGATGCCTCGTTTCAATTCAATATCTTGTTAGGTAGACCTTGGATTCACATAATGCAAGCAGTTCCATCCACTATTCACTAATGTGTAAAATTTTTGCATGATGGCTATGAACATACTATTACCGCAGATCGAGCCATTCAAATATTTCAGCATAGACGATATTACTTCTATACCCATTCAACCTTCACAACGTATTCCATATAGTAGCCTTGACATATATGACATTGGTCAATCTAGCGCTTCACAATCTTCTTCTTCCGCTAAAAATACTCTGGCTATTTCTACTCACACTGTGTAGCTATTATTTAACCTACGGTATCAAATCCTATCAAAATTACTTCCTCACCTATCGCAACACCTTCTATAGCTCCGCCTTCTACACCACCTACCAATATACTTGATAAAGCTACACAACATGAGGATGCTAACACCGATGATTGTGAGGAATCGATGCCAAAGTTGACACTATCAAACTAATTGATGAAGCATTACGAGAACTAAATTTCACCTTTGGTTGACCTAGATGACTCTTACTTTAAAGAAACCTTTGTGGCCGATGGCCCAGGCGAATATAAGTTCAAAACCCCCCTTCTAATAATGTTATGGTACTTTATCATGGATATGTTAATGCCTTAGACACTATTTCATCTTCTATTGCATCATTTACATTGCCACCTCCTCTTTTCATGTGCACGTTGTTCATTAACAAATCCTTTTGGCATCACATCCCAATTGATCGCACTTGTTCAAATACTATTTATAGTGAGTGCTTGGTTAGGCTTGGCATGAAACTTAATGACATCTTACCACCTCCTCATTCACCACATCTTTATCATGGCTATTTTCACATTACGGTCACCTATGGCTTGCGTGTTTTTCATTTAATAATATTTGTTGCATGTACTCCTCACAATTCTCCACTCACACTTGGGAAATCTTGGCTTAACTATATTGGTAGTACTTTAGACACAAACCATACTTTGCTCACATTCCCTATGCCATTTGGAAATATTTCTATTACTAATGACTCATTTCCTAATTACACTCCGAATATTTCTCGTTGGCATGCACATGGCTGTCCACCAATACCATTCATTGATGAAGAATATGTAATGAGTGTTTACACATTAGCAGCAATGGATCTTTGTACGATCCACCTCAATCTATTGTTCACTAGGGTTTTTGATTATGCTCTAGTAGGTTTTGACCATGAAAATGACGATCTCCTCAATAGTGGTACATAGTCACACTCCCCACCACACACTTGGGGGGCATGCCATCAAATACACATTCCCCCCCACATCTTAGCTTGATCATGTCTATCATCTTCACATTGTAACACATCACTCTCATAGCATATGTACACTCATCTACATATTAACATTGATGACCACCCGATGACACACTCTTGTGCTTCTATTCACACTTCACTGTTGAGGGCCTACTAAACAATAACCCCACACATGACACACTAGGTTGATTCACACATTTTTCATTGTATGTATTACACCTTACATCATAACTCTTCATTTAGTCTATATCATTTTGACATTTTCATCTACACATCATACATCATACTATTTGTCATTCTATATGTATCACACTCTTAGGGTCTACATTATATGGTTCTCATCCTACATGCCACACACCTTAAACTTTTGGTCTATATACACATATTGCATTGAACATCCATACATCATGCATTGCATACACACCATCCTAGTATTTATAATACATATGTCATACTTTGATAATCTGCATTACATCGTATTCATCTTACATATTACATGGCACATGCTTAGTCTATCTTCCTATATTGCATTACATACTATACACTACATACTTACACATCCTACACATAATTTGGTTGTATTTTATCATCACACATACTACATTGTCTTCTATGCACTACACTCACTACCCTATGATACACTTTAGTTCCTCAGTCCATACTTGACTGCCAAGGGTTTACAAATCAAATAGACCTTTCCATATTTACATGTTCATCACTTGACCTTCTATAATGTGACATTCCTAGGTTAGTGACATACACTTTAGGTTTAATGGTCAACTATTCCTTCATCTTGTAGTGGTATATGCTTTAGGCTACATCATCATTATGATCATCTTGTAGTGATATACATGTAGCCACAAAATCGTGCACTTTACACATTATTTAGTCCCGATATCATACTACTATTTAGAGGTTTTTTTAGAGAAGAAAGTACTAATTAACCCCATATCTTGGCCATTTTTATTTGATTTCTATCGTCATTCTCAACCTCCACCACACACATACCCAATCAGTTTTCATCATCTTCCACCATGCTAGCTAGCCATGATTGGGGCTCCCATGGGTGCCCCTGGTCCTACCATGGGCTACCCGATCCTTCTTGAACTTTCCCATCACTTTCTAGGGTCTTTCTAGTTATCGAGGTCTTTATCATTTCGGTGGTCAACCATTTTTCGGGTTAATTACGAAATTAGATAAAGAGAACCCTATAAATATAAAGTTATGAGACCATAATGAAGGACCAAGCACTAGTCAATACTATCATCCATCTAGAGTTTCATCCATCTATTGCATTGAAGATCACTTGCATCCACATAGCTCCATCACAAAGGCACAAGGCTAGGACATCTACATCACACACAACATAGGGGAGGATTCTATTCTATTCCATGCAAACATTCTATTACATTTTATACATCTAGTTATTGCTCGCTACTTCACAAAGTACCACTAGAATAAGAGCACCTAGGACACATTATGCACACACTCACCAAAACTACATTTGGCTCCAAAATGTAGTACACCACTCAGTTAGTAAGGCCACTATTGTGGCAACTGAGGTCAGTCCTACCCTATCATATGTATTTTTCTTTTTAGGGGTTGATGCTCATTTAGGGTTTTACAGGTCTTCCTTTCATCTTGGATTAGCAGTGACACCTTACGTAGTATAGAGGATTTGATGTGACACACAAAGAGGGTTTCAAACCACTTGCTTGAACTGTGAAGATCACTTACGTAAAATTTACACGAGACCAGGGCATCCATTCTATAGACTAGAGCACCCGTAGGTGCCCCAGTCCCCCTCTAAGTGCCCTAGTCTTAAGAATCAACCAGATATACCCTTTTCGGGGCTCCTACATAGTCATTCCTACTTCTAGATTCTCCAGTCACCTCTGCGATATAGTCCCATGGGCATATTCTATTCACCCGAGTTCTTTCCTCTTCTTTCTTGCACATTAGGTTTAGAATTTCCTTTTTCATAGTTGCTTGGGTCATCTTTGCATTTATTTACAACATCTATTTACTTTATTTATAGTTTTTCATAGCTTATATTAACTAGTACTATATTACATTTTTAATTAATCATTTTGGTGAACCCGACCACTTTCACACTTAGGATCCTCATCTTTCTTCTATCATGGGTCATAAGGTTTCTCAAGTTTCTTTATCTAATTTACTTAAGAGATATCCCAATTTCTAGGTTGTTTTGCAAAAATCCTAGACACCAAGTATTTTGATGACAATACGTCACCACACAAACTAAGTCCTATGCTTGTTTGTCTATTTAACAACCATAGTGAGTCTCCATCTAATCAACCCCTATTAGACTCAATTCAAGATTTACATGATTTATTTCAAGAAAAATTTATGGCTATGGAATCCACAATCACATCTCTCAAATCTGAAATCCAACAGCTTAGGGATGCTTCTCAGGCTCATGTTTGTTCTCCCTCTACATCTCCTCTTCAATCTATGTCCACTACATGTCATATAGCTAAACCTCAAGGTCATGCCATTTCCTAAGCCTCTCATATTTGAGCATAATACTAAGCAACATGACATTCTTATTCAACTCCTTAGTCATCAGTTAATCACTCTACCGCCTACTCATTACTATTCTCCCTATCGTTAGTGGAATATCAAGTTCATCCATATTACATTTATCATCGAATAAATGGACACGAGGACAATGATTATCACACTTTTCCATGAATAATCAAACATATTGAGTGTTAGGGTTTTATCTCATTCAATGCACAACATTCTATTGCATGCCCATCTACAATTTCTATACCATGCTATGTGGCTACTAGTAAGCCTCCTAATCTTTCTAAGGAAGTTCTAGATGATTCTCTTATTCATTACATGCTTGATATTGGCAATCACTCACATGTGCATAATGATTATTCTCTTGGTTAGACAAATAATATAGTTCCATCACATGATTATCCTATTTATGATGTTGCTTATTCTCCACTTAATGAGCCTCATGCCACCATTTCTCATGTGCCTTCTTTGAAAAGACAAACACTAAATAAGTAACCATATATAAATACCAATGCATTTACAACATTACCAAGTCAAAGGGCACAACTACCTCTCAAAATCAATCGACCATCTCCTTTGGTAGTGTCATTAATAATGCCAAAGCTGCCCCCTTCAAGCTTTCTCGCCATCCTACTCCACTTTTGTTTCCTAATCATTTTGTTAAATAAAATACCTCTCCACTCAATTTATCTATGACATTACCACCTCAGTGTCCCATCACTTTTGTTAAGGAAACTACTCCCTACATTGATCCACTTAGTATCTTTTGACTACGACCTCCATCATTC
Source organism: Taxus wallichiana var. yunnanensis (assembly GCA_018340775.1). Classification (NCBI taxonomy): domain Eukaryota; kingdom Viridiplantae; phylum Streptophyta; class Pinopsida; order Cupressales; family Taxaceae; genus Taxus; species Taxus wallichiana. Next base: position 578,070,559 of record CM031244.1, on the reverse strand, counting down.
ATACACTTAGGGGGCATATCATCTCACCCACATCACCCCTTATCATCACATTAGCATTAACACATCTCTCATTTTTGCATTATAATTCATTCACATCCTTACATAGTGCTACATCATACTCCTAGCATTTGCACATACCTTCTCTTAGCATTGTTATTCATACCTCTCATCGTCATACATTATCATCATCACTTACATAAAAGGATAGACCTTTGTTCTTCACTATCATTGGTTATTTAATTTCGTTTAGGTACACTTGGGGGCATAGCAAGTAAAACACTATCCGATCATTCATCATAGTCTCTACACATCTATCATATTTAAATTCTCATACATCAACCTCTTAGCATACACATACTCATTCATACTCTAGCAACATCATTACCCGATGAAACACTCTTATGCTTCGGTTCACACTTGAGTGTAGAGGGATTACTACACTTGAACCCCCACAAACTACACAATATTTACTACACACTACGTCTATTCACACATCACACATCTTACATCACAAATTCTATAGTCCGTTATATCTTTTTGACATTTACACATCCACTGTCATACATCATACTAGTCCTCATAATACATGTGTCACACTTACATCTAACATTACATACTACTCATCATACACATCACATAACACACATTTCACATTCTTACTCTATCTATGAATTTTTTCAGTGCATTATATTCATTGCATATCACACATCATACACATTGTTTGGTCATCTCTTATTATTGCATATACTATACATTCTTATACACAATGTACTCACTTCCCTATGAAACACTTTAGTTCCTCAGTCCATACTCGATTGCCAAGGGTTTAAAAATCAAATGGACCTTATACTCATTACCCATTTACTATTCGACCTTTCATCACGCGACATTCCTAGGCTAGTGCCATATGATTTAGGATAAATCGTCACCTATTCTCTCATTTGGTAGTGGTATACACTTTAGGTTACATCACCACTCCCTACTATTCATCTTATAGTGATATATGCTTAGGCTAAATCATCAATCCTACATTCATCTTGTCATGATATACGCTTTGGCTATAGGGTTCACGCACATATAATATTTTCTAGCTCACATCTCATCAATACACATACACATTCATCACATCGTGTTAGAAATAACACACACTTTGACCATTTCTCGATGACACACTCTCATTTACGGTTCATTCTTGACTGCTAAGGGGGAAAACTAAATGAACCTCATTGCATACATTTCCATTCACTGGGGGCACGTGGCTCCTATCACTCCATCTTGCATTCCATTCCATCCATCCACAACATACTACATATTATGGTTGCTTTTATTCTTACTGAATTTTGCTTGTTCATGGTTGCTTTATTAAACATGCTAGTTAGATTACTTGTATGTCATTTATTTATATCATCCACACATGTGTGTTCACATATTTTTCTAGTTGTGATCACATATACATGTCTCTTACATGTAACATGGATGCTCTCCTTCTACCCTTCCTATACCTGGTCTTTGGGTGCATTCGTATTCATCTGTTTCGGTGTTATTGTTTCATTTTGTACTTAGCACTTTCCATTCCTTGATTATACACGCTTTTGACATCTTGGTTATCTTTATAACATGCTAATGGGTTCTTCATGTGCAAATTTTTTTATGCGGGGCTATTTGCTTCCATACTTGTTTTTACATTGTTTGCTATTGTTTTCTCTGTGTCTGTAGGCTTTTCCCTATGTGTGGTGTGCACACTTATTTGTCATTTACAACCATGATGGCCTTGAATGTTTTATGACATCATGAGTAATGCCCCATGTTTGTGACCCACTTTGTGTGACTTCATTGTCTTCTTGCATGTTTACGCTATTGTTTGGTAGATTTTACATTGTATTCCTAGATTACACATTATATTTTTACTAACACTTGTCTTTGGCTAGCCATATTTGTTTGTGCGTGCCTTGGTTTCTCACAAGTGCATTGCTTTCCCTCTACAGGGAAGAATTTTAGGGTTCATTTGGTTGGTCCTCTTTTAGGGCCTCATTATCCTATTAGCAATGTCACATGCGCCCCCAAAGAGGGGGGCATCATTTGGGATTTTTATAGTCTACAAAATGTGTTCACACTAGTTTAGTTCAACGCACTTTCCACCCTTAGCATTGTGGGATACATATAGGGAATGAGTTCGAGACCAGTCTATGAACTCCATACACAATGGATTTTATAGGACATGACAGTCCTTAGAATTCAGGGAAGCAATTACCAGTTGGAGGATACAACATAATTCATCCCAATAATTTTTCTACTACCAGCGTCAGATCACCCAAAAAACTAGGATGATATAGAGATCTCTTCACACAGATTCAAGGAAGAAGTTAAAGGTTTGGAGGAGATAGAGCAATTCCTCCCAATACTTATTCAAAGCTATGTTTTCGGATCACCCAAAAACCCCGATAGTACGGGATATCCTACTACACTCTTTCTCTCGATGTGAATCAAGTGTACATGTTCCATTTACACTTTTCATTTTACGTACTTCACTTTTACATGTGTCTTTTACATTACGTTTTTACAAACATATAGATATATATATTTGACTACTTGATTGTCTTCGTTGCAGTCCAGTTATATGAGAAATAAACAATAGAATGGGGGTAACAACAATAATGACATTAAAAATAACACTTCACAATATCACACTTCGCATACTAACCATGCAAGTACATTACTCACATCAACATCAACACACACGTTCCACCCTAGGTTCAATCTCATTAGTTCCAAAGATTTTGTATAGACCAGGGTGCCCATTATGCAAACTAGATTTCTCGTAGGCACCTCGGTCCCCTTTAGGCACCCCACCCAAAGAATCAGCCTAGATATATCCTTTTTGGGGTTCCTGCATAGTCGTTCCTACTTCTAAATTCTCAAATCACCTCTGCGACACAATCTTACGAGCATCTTCTATTCGAGATGAGGTCCTTCCTCTTCTTTCTTTCACATTAGGTTTAACATTTCCTTTTTCATAGTTTCTTGGGTCATCTTTGCATTTATTTACAACATCTATTTACTTTATTTACAACTATTTATAGCTTAGATTAACTAGTACCTATATTACATTTTTAGTTAATCAATATTCTTTAGGATACATCATTACTTCTACATTCATCCTATCGTGATTTACGCTTCGAGATATAAGGGTCATGCACACATAATTTATAGGTGACATTTCATTAATACACATACACATTCATCATAATGAGTTAGACACAACACACACTTTGACCATTTCCCGATGACACACTCTCATTTATTGTTCATTATCGAGTTGCTAAGGGGCATACTAAATGAACCTCACTACATACAACTCCATTCACTCGGGGGGCACGGGGCTCCTATCATTACATCTTGTATTCCATTTCACCCATCCACAACATGCTACATATCTTGGTTACTTTTATTCTTGTTTACATCTTCTTATATATGGCCATCTTATTACACATGCTAGTTAGATATCTTGTATGTCATTTATCTTTACCATACACACATGCGCATTCAATTCATTTTCTAGTTGTGATCGTAGATACGGGTATCTCATGCTCAACATGGATGCTTGTCTCCTACCCATCCTATAATGGTTATGGGGGCATCCACATTTGTCCTTTACATGTGTTATCATTTCATTTTAGTACTCTTCCTTTACTTGGTTATACACACTTTTGACATACTGGTTATCTTTCTAACATGCTAATGGGTGCTTCATGTGTAACACTTGTTTGCAGTATTACTTCTATGGTTATCTATTATTTGTACTTGGTTGTCTACTATTTGGTATTCACGTGGGCCTTGCTCTTTGTTTGGTGTGAACACTTGTTTGTTGTATGCGACCATGATGGCCTTGCATGTCTTATGACATCGTGAGTGGTGTCCCATGTCTATAACCCATTTTGGTAGTCTACTTTGTCTTCTTATGTATTTAGGTTACTATATTGCTTTCTAGCTTACACACTGTTTGCATAGCATACACTTGTCTTCTATATGAATGCTTGTTCATACTAACACTTATATTTTAGCCACTTGTTTATGTGTGCCTTGGTTTGTACCAAGCACATTCCCTTCCCCTATAGGGTACAATTTATGTGGTTGGTCCTCTTTTGGGGCCACATTCTCCTACCTGTGGCGTTGTATGCATCCCCAAAGAGGGGGCATAATTTAGGGTTTTACATTCTACACAATGCTTCTACACCAATTCAGTTCAGTTTCTACCCTTAGCATTGTGGGTTATACAACAAGTGGGTTCAAACCAGTCTATGAACCCCATACACAATGGATTTTATAGGACATGGTTTTCCTTAGAATTCTAGGGAGCAGTTACAAGTTAGAGGATACAACGGACTTCCTCTCTACACTACTTCAGCCAATGGCATTGGATCACCCAAAAAACTAGGTAGTACAGAGATCTCTTCACACATATTCAGGGAAGCAGTTATAGGTTGGAGGATACAACAAAATTCCTCCTACACTTCTTTGGCCTATGGCGTCGGATCACCCAAAAACCCAGACAGGATATCCTCTTTCTAAACCATTTTCTCTCATCATGGATCAAGTGCACAAATTCCTTTTACACTTTTCATATTTTCATTACTATATACATGCGTATTCAACTTCTTGATTGTCTTCTCCTTACAGTGTCGACTATATGAGAAGCAAGCAATCACCAACAATAAGAAAACATTGTCAACAACAACATTTGTGGTGGTACACACCATATTAACCATGCGGGTACATCACAAAAATCGAAACTATCCACATTTTTCTGCCCTAGGTTCACTCTCATACCTTTTTTGTTCTTTTGCATCTTTAGTTTCCATGCTCCATCATATTTTTCATTCCACACTTTGTCTAGTCCTTCAGTGCATTTTCCACATTTCTCTACATGGACATCAAGTACGCATCTCTATCTACTTTATGTTACTGAGCGTTCGCTCACCAACATAAAGTGGGGGAAAATTTAGACACTAAATCACACACTTTGGGTATTATTTAGTCCCGGTCTCATACTACTATTCATATGGTTTTTGAGTGAAGAAAGTATTAATTAACCCCCTTTTTTGGCCATTTTATTCTGCTATCTTCCGTCATTCCCAACCTTCACCACATACTTGCCCAGTCGGTTTCCATCATTTTGTGTTATTTTGCATTTGACTAGGGCACTCAAGCTAGTATTGGGGTGCCAACAGTTCCCTGGTCCGAGATCCTTTTTACACTTTCTTTCCACTTTTTGGGCATTTTCTAGCCATTTGAACTTTCTATCTTTTTTGTGTTTGTCCTCTTCGAGGTTAATTATGAAATTAGAACAAGAGAACCATATAAATACAAAGTTATGAGACCATAATGAGGGACCAAGCACTAGGCACTGCTATCATCATCTAAGGTTGCATCCATCTACAACTCATTTGCATCCATTTAGCTCCATCACAAGGGATAAAGTTGGTTCATCCACATCACACATCATAGGAGGGAGGTTTACTCTATTCCATCCACAATTCTATTAAATTTTCTACATAAAGCTATTGCTCGTTACTTTCAAAAAGTGCGACTGGCACAAGAGCACCTAGGGCATGATCACACACACATTCACATAAAACTAAATTGGGTCTGAGATGTAGTGCAATGCTCAGTTAGTAAGTCCACCATTTTATCCGTTGAGGAAAACCGAAACCCTCATATGCATCTTTATTTTTTAGGGGTTTGATGATCATTTTGGGGTTTTGTAGGTCTCATCTTCATTTGATTTCTAGTGACATACTACACAGTCTAGCAAAGCTAGTACAAAAGGAAGCGAAGGTAGGAAACCATCAAATGGAACTTGAGAGGAAGGCTACACATAGTTTTCACGAGACAGTGGTGCCCATTTCTCGCATCGAGGCACCCACAGGCACCCCTGCACCTATCCAAGAACCCCAGTCCACTCAAACAACTAATCTCAGTACTTTTTGAGAACTCTACATGTTTGTTCCCACTTCTAGAATATTGATTAATTTTATGAAATAGTCCTAGGATCGGTTGAGTTCTTTCTAACTCTCTTTGCACTTTAGGGTCTTACATATCTACTTTTTTATATTTATTTACTTTTATATACTATAAATTATTGTTGTTCCTAGTTTAGATTAACTACCATTCTTCTACATTTTAGTTAATCACACATCAAGGAGTTTCATTCAAACTGAGAGATGAAGTAGCTTCAAGATTCAAACAATAAGGGAAACAAGTATCCATGCTCATAGATCAAGAAGACATGTGTACATATAGGGGAGTGATGAGTAACCCCATACATATCTAATCATACCTCCATGATGGAGAAGAGGAGTTACTTTCGAAAGGGAATGTAAATCCTATATGACACACCCATATGACATATTCCATTATGGAATCTATCATAACTAATATAAAACCTATGATCTATGCTCTCACCTAAGTAAGATGACTCACCTAGTGAGGTGGTAATACACCTAATAAATAAATAAAAGATGAAAATACCACTCACACCAACATTTTCATGGTTAATAAGCTCACATTGGTTAATAAATGCTGAATTGTTAGTTTGAATGGTTCACGCAAGAAAATGTATTTAAAGTAAAATTGTTAAATGATTGATTCACCCCCTCTCAGTCATTGTGCTTCCAAAAATTGGTATCATATCAGATCCTTTTGAAGAAATTTTAACCACTTAAAGGAGATCCTTTAAAGCAAAAAAATGGTGAGTCACTGTGAGTATCTCTTCTACTAGCAAAGCACCTTTGTTTGATTGGAATAACAATGCCTTTGGAGTATCAGGACGAGGGCTTACATAATTTCTTTGGGTTTTGATGTTTGGAAATTACTAATAGATGGGTGTATTGTTCCTTATACTCCTCCAACATATGCAGTAGGTAAGAAATCTTACAATGATAATTCTAAAGCCACAACTACCATTCTGTTTGGTTTGGGAGAATCATAACTTTTCAAAGTGATGCATTATACTTCTACTAAGGCCATGTGGTAAAATCTTAAAGTCATATATGAGGTAAAGATGAAAAATATCAAAACATACAAGAATCAAGTTAAAATCACGAAGATGAAGGAAGAAGAATCTATAGTTTCATATCTACTCATAGTTGATCAATTTTTAAACATCATAAGAGGTTTAGGTGAAGAGATGAAAGAGGCTATGGTAGTGCAAAATATGTTAATATCACTCACTTCCAAGTTTGATTCTACAGTGTAAAAAATTAAAGAATCTAAAGATTTGAGTACCATGTTGATGGATGAGCTCCATGGAATTTTGATAGCCTATGAGATGAGGACCATTGATACAAAACCTATCAAGAAGGAGGTTACATTCAAAGTTGAGAAGAAGATAAAAGGTAAGAATGTTTTAGATGATGATATTCCTAATTTTGATGATGATGAGTTGATTTCCATGTTTGCTAGAAAGTTGAAGACTAGATCAAGAAAGTACAACGATAAGTTTTCTTTCAAATTCTTCAATTGTGGTGAGATTGGGAATTTTACAAATAAGTGTCCTCATAGGCATAATGATGAAGATGATGAAGATCATGATAAGAAATCTCATAGGTCTGATAAGAATAAGAAGAGGTTCAAGAAGTTTGAAAACAAGAAGAAAACCAAGAAGAGCTTCTACTCCAAGGAAGATTGTTGCTCATTAGAGGTAAGTAGTGATGATGGTGTTTCTGATTCTGAATCTGAGTCTAAACATGATGATGTAGGTGATGAAGTCTTATTCATGGCCAAAGGTGCTAAGAGCTCTAAAAGTGAAGACTCCATATTTGGAGGATCTTTCATGGATTTTGAAGAAGAAGAGGGTGATCTTGAGACTGAGATAATGTGTATACAAGAGGATTTTAAGCATGTTGAAAAGAAGAACAAGAAGTTGAGAGAAAAAATTAAGGAATATGAAGAGAATATTCATGATCTTGAGGAAAAGCATTGGTCTGAAACCAACAAGTATGATGAGATGCTCAAGTAGCTAGAAACTCAAGTGAAGACTATATCAACAAGTCTAAAATCTAAGGAGAATGAGTGCATCAATTTTGAAAAGGAAATTGTGTCTTTAAGAAAAGTCTGTATCTGAATCAACTAGAAAGGAAAAGTCATTTTAGAATTTTGAGAAGAGCTTAAAGGATCTAGATGATATCTTATAAATTAAGAAGTCTCTGCGGGAAATAGGATTAGTCTAGGGTTTAAATAGAATCTTAAGGGCGAAGAGGTGATACTCCAAGAAAGGATATTGTAGGAACAAGTATCGAAGTAGATCGAAAAAGAGAAATTTTAAAGGAAATATGAAAACAAGAATTTTTAGGCAACCCAATGCATCAAGGAATGAAAGGAATTTTAATGGTTATTGTTTTAGTTGTAATGGTTTTGGGCATAGATAAAAAGACTATAAAAATTCATTTGAATATAAATATTCATGGAGTCATGAAAGGAATTTTAATTCATATTAGAATAAGGTTGTGTGCTATATCTTTCATGGAAAATGTCACATTAGTAGATAGTGTCATCATGAGCCACCTAGACAGATTTGGAGAGATGAAGCCCCTAGAGGTAAAAATCCTATTTTTTTCTTCAATTGTAACAATTTTGGTCATATTGCAAGATATTACAAATGGAGGAAGAATATATATGATAAGAAGGCATATGTAAGGGTTGCCCATGTTGAGAAATCAAAGGAATAACCTAACGCAACTTGCTTTAGTCATTATGAGCCTACTAATCAAAGAATTGTGTTTGCTATTAAAGAACCTCAAGAACCCCACTTATCAACATAAGAAGTATACCAGGTGGATGATGGAGAGATGAAGACAAAGGTACCAAGGAGGTAATGGAATCTCCTCAAGATGTTGTTCTAGATTCTCATGTTTTTAAGGTTATCTCTACTAAGATTCTTAGAGACATTCATCACTTGAGGAAGCATGTTGATGTGGTCATCTTGAATAAATGCAATGAAGAAATGGTGTTGTGTGATAGAGTTGCAGTTATAAATCCATTGGTCTGATGTCATGAGGTAATTCATAAGGATATTTTTCTTTTGAATGATGCATCAAGATTATATAAATGATTCAAGGATCTGTATTATATGTATTAGAGTTTAATAAAGTGTATTAAGACATCATCTTGATTTGTGATGTTAATGTTGCACTATGAAGTTGTGTTAGGACCTAATATGTCATGTATAAATATATAAGGTATGTATACTTGTTTCCACAAAGTGTTAAGAGGAATTTTCTTAAGTTACAATATAGAGATGTAGTATAAGATAGTTTAAGACATCATCCAATATGGTTTTAAATTCAATAAGAGGTGACATTAGGTATAAAATGTTTTTACATTCATAATATCCCTTATCATGATAAAGATGCATCAAAAGAAACTTGGTATCCTTGGAAGAAAATTATAAAAATGATACAAGACTGTCATAGAGAAAAAGTGTATATCAAGTATGGATATGATATCTTTACTTGTGTGTAAGAAGGTCTTGATCATAGGGGGAGTATAATGAGTTCATCATGATGGTCCAAGTTATATGAAGGAAGTGGAATCTGTTGTTTGAAATCCCAACCGAGGTTGAAAAGTGACAAGTGTTACAATGAAATATTTTTGAAGATCCAACAAGATGACAGATGACAAGACATGTTCAAAACAAGGTTCTATGTTTACATGAAGGTCCGAGAAATAATGAAATCTAGGTGAGCTATTGATATGTGAAAAGATAGGTAAGCATGATTTCGGAAGAAGAGCCTTATTCATTTGTATGATGACTTGATCAGACCATCAAATTCATGAAGGGTTGATGCATGGTTTTGAAGAATTGAGTTTTAAGGTACGCTATGTTTAAGTCTTGGTTTCATTACACTTTATGTCAAGATATGGCCTGGTGTTGTTGTGAAGAAGACCGTTTACTCAAAGGTAAGTGTAGACACTAGGTTTTTGTTACCCGCCTACTTTCTCCTATATACACATTATTTAATCAAAACTTATCATTATAAACACATCCCTAAGTAATTTCCCTCATCCCATAAAATCAATTTTTACTCCCTTAAAAATTACTATTTACCCATCTAATTACCTTAACCTCCCTAAAAACCACTTAACTATTTTCAAACTATCCCTAACCCATTTTAACCCAACCTCTTAACCTCCCCAACTCGTATAACCTCCTTACAACCATTTTCCCTCATCAAATTACCTGAAAATCCCATTTAGGAAGTGGTTTTAACCACTTCTAAACATTTTCCTTAAAATTTCTAGATCGCCAACGATTCTAATGAACCACCAGCGATTATAAAAGCTAGTTTTGGCTCCTCTCTCGGGGATAGTTTGTTGTCTTTCACACGTGTTTTCACTCTTGTTTCTTTCAATCAGAGAATCCTGTCACTCTAAATATTTTCAAGACCAATAATAATATCTACAACATCAAAAATCTCTTCAATAAGTCCTCACGTATAAAATTTTGCGGCTTGAGGTCAAGAATCAACGTCACCAACTTCATTTAACATCTACATATATCATTCAACCTATCTCAGCATCACAATGTATTCCTTTGTCATAATTTCATTTTTCTTATTCTACAAAGCATTAAAAAAACAGAAAATAATCAACTTAGCTCTCAGTTGTAATCAAATGATCAATTTTAGAAGAAGTAATCACTTTCATAGTAATCGTTACCGATTACTTGAATCACCTGCGATCCTGTTTTTCCAACATTTTTTGAATAATCATAGAATTTTATCATATTTAATCAATATTCCTATATTTAACTTGTCTTTTGCAAGCATGGATTTGTTTTAGATGAAAGTTACAGGTCAGTCACATCTTATTACAAGAATCTACGACCTTCTGATTATTCAATAACCCTTCTTTTGGGAACAATACAACATTCTTCATGAACTGACATTGTACACCATTCTGTTTACGACCAACATTGAATATATTGAGGATTAGATTGAGTTCCTCCATGAGATCCAACATGAAATAGATTATTATTGGTATGACTACTTCAAATCCATCCCGATTGCTTCCACCATTGCTTGGGCTACCTACAAAGCTGTAAAAAATCTTCCCTTTGACCTTGAATTATAAATCAATATTATCATTGTCATTGTATATATTTCTATTATCATTATCAATCTAATTAATTGTATCAAAATGAGATGACATCCTCCAAGGAAGTCCCTTTGATTCGTGGAATCGGCCTTTCTGCGAGCGACTTATTTATCCATCTACATAATATTTTTCATCTAATTGTCTTTAATCGCATGTTTCTTCATTGGCGAAAGAAGAAGGAGATCCATCCAACAAAATCAACATTAATACTCATGGGTATCGGTAAAACCTATCATCTTGAAAGGTCACTTTTTCTTATTTCATTTTGAAACATTAAAGTGAACATTAGATGTGTACCACGATGGCATGACATAAGTTTTATATTAGCTAAGTATCCCAATGTTGTCACAAAACCCAAAAATGTGAATTTTTTTTTTTTTAAATTTTTGGTTTAGTCACCTATTTTTCTTGGTTGCACTTACCTTGTTGCTACAAAAATGAGGAAAATTATGAACAATTAGTCATTTTTGGACCAATTTAGGCCTTTGTCAGATAAATCGGACTTATGAGGAACAAGAGGAATAGTTCCTCCATTCCCGTTGTCCCCGCATTATTATATGAGCCACGAGATCTTGGTTTCATGGTATAAATCATATTTTTTTGAACCATTGGAATATTTATTGAGTTCCACTTGTGATCGATTCCTCGTAAATCTCGAATCGCCACATCTTTCCCTCACGTCAGTCATATCTAAACTTCATGGGAACCAATGGAACATGAGGAATAATTTCCTTTGGATGATTAGTTCTCCATAACCCTATCTTACCCACATCTCTCCTTCCTTCAGTCCAATCAATGATTTTGGAAAATTGAAGAAATGATGGAGCTTGTTCCATTATGCTTTGAGTTCTCCACATCTCGAAGCACCAACATTATATGATAATGGTGAGTTATACATTCATTTTGTATTTCTCCAAAATGTGTCATGCATGATTTATAAGTAAAAAGGGTTGAAATTGTGTTCCCATGGGATTCAAAATATCCGCTTCACTGTTTTATGTATTAAATAAAGTAAATTCATTTAATCCTCTATAAATATTACCATACTTCAATTATTTTTCACATTTTAAAGATTCTGAGTTTTAATGGTGTTGTGTCTACTTCCCTCTCGCATGTCAAAATACATATTTACTCATAAATTATCCAATTCTTCTCCAAATTTGAAAATTTAAAGTGCACTAAGACTGTTGTGAGGGCACCATATTTTTCATCTAAAAGGTGAGTGGTTTCATCCTAATTTTATCCATTTTGGTAGTTATTTGTGTTTTCTTCCCTCCCCTTCACATACTCTTCAAAATTTACTATCTAACCTTTGATTTCCCTAAATTATTTATAATTTTATAATCAAGAAGTTTCAACACGCTCGATATGAGCACATTTCTTCCCTAGAAACCTCTATGCTTGAAATTGGTGATAGTGATGTCAAACATATGAATCTAGATGAATTTTGGGATAGAATAAAAGATGACAATCCAACCCTACTAGCCCAATGTGTTAGAGATAGTGGATTAGCTCATGCTCTTGGATTTCCTACCTCGGTAAAATGCACCAATACAATTATGTCATGTGGATCCAATTTCAATCCAAAAATAAAAGAACTAAAGGATCCTCAGGGACAAGTCATTTCTTAGCTTGATGCTCATCATATCAACGTGTCCTTGAGAATCCCTACTTTTGAATTTTCAAATGTCTTAACTGAGGATAGAATCCCAAAGACTATTTGATCTCAATCCAGACAAGTATACGACCATGATTGCTAAATCATGGCTGAAAATTAAAAGAAAAGGGCCTTCCAAATTACCCAAAACCCTCTATAGAATTGATTTTTAGAGGAACTTTCGATATAATAACACTATTGGCAAGGGTAATGGGTATACCATCCACCAATGAGTTTCAAAACTGGATGTGTGTATACATCAACATAATTTGTGAAGGCAAACAACATTTGAATTAGGCAGAAATAATTTGTGAAAATATGACTCACCATCTTGTTAATGTTGACCAAAGCATGACATTCCAAAGGACCTCATACTTAATATACACCATAGATAGATATATGATATGGGTTGGGATAATAGGTCGGGATAACAAAAAAATCACTTGAATATTAATTTTATACTCAAATCACCTATGAGAACAAAAAGAGTCATCATAGGAGAGTAAATGATGCCTTCACCATGTTCTTGGTCAGATTTTTGAAGGAAATGTGACTAAAAGATTATCCCCAGAGGCTAGGCAATTGATTTCTACATATGGCAGCCTATTTATTCAATTTAGAAAGTTTTCCTACATTCGAACAACTAGGTTCGAGGGGGCACCATACAAGCTGCCAATCTATTGCAATGATAAGATAGTCTTGGTTGAGATTTGTAGACAATTAGATGTTCTTCATAGAACTTGTAGGGATAAGAAAATTTTAGGCATCTAATTTCCCATCTCTTTGGGGAATTACACTTATAGATCAGCCCTAGATGATCGAGAATCTTAAATGGACTATCTTTGAATTCAATTTCCACACATATCACAAAAGGGATTGTTTTGAAAGAAAGAGATTTATTGCAAAGAATATGAGGATGAGATACTACCAATTTATTGTATTCGAGGATTATTGGGATGACTGTGTAGATGATTATGGATTTAGAAAAAGATGTTTGGAAGGCTTTCATTATAGTAGATCAAGGATATAAAATTGTACATAGTTCCAAAGTGGATGGTTGATGATGATTTTGACCTTTATATTGTAGAGTACATAATATTCATTCAATACACTCCTCTGCATACCATTGATTGGTATTAGAAGGAGAAAGACAACCCTTATGATTTGAATACTCATGTGATCATAAGAATGAGGTATTGGTTCAATAGGAAATTCACAAAATTCAAGGAATCTTCAAAGAAGTTTACTTCTCAGGAGGATTCCTCTTCACAAAAGGATGCCCATAATAAAAAAACTCATTCCTCCTCTCCTTTGGATTCCAAAACCAATGTCTATATGAAGAAAGATAAAGCTAAATAGGTTGAAAAGAAAATATAAACACCAGAACAAGGAGTGGAGCAAGAGAAAACTCAAGAATTGGAAAGTTATTTAGCTCCTTAGCAAACATCTCAGCACCATGTTGATGAAGAATTATATGAGAAGAAACAAGTTGAAGAATAATAAGAAGGTGAAGAGAGTGGAGAAGAAGATTATGTAATGGAAATCAAGGCACCTGATTCAGGTAAAACTTGCATTTCAAGGCATAAGTTGGATGTTAGGAGGCCTACCTATTCTTCTATTATGAATTCAACTATTGAGGTTCATGTTTCTCAACCTCCAAGTTCCCAAACTATTCTTGTATTTCCTCCTCTAGTAACATCCTTTGAAGTTTCCTTCACATGGGTTCAACATATGGTTGATAGTAAGAAGAAGAAAAAAATCTTGAGTAGAGGTTCTAGAATTTGATGTAGTGATTTCCCTCCTTGGTGTATCTCCCCTTCTCGAATAAATACAAGACAAATTATCATTTGGTTTCTAATTCAATAGGGAAACAGTCTTGGAAATCACTAGACTAAAGGGAGATAAGAGTGAAAAACATATATCCATATCAAATCTTGAGCTTACAAGGATATCACTAGGTGAATCAAATCATGAGGGTGAGGTTCATAACCTTAGATAGTCTGTCTTTAAGATCATTGAGAGAGTCGAGAAAGGGAAACAAACTCAAGAAAAACTAGAGGAGCAAGTATAAGTTCTTGCTATTTTCATCAATTTTTTTTGCTTTGTCATAAAAGACTCCTCTTGATCCTACTTCCCCTCTCCATAATTCCACCCACTATTGCTACATTTGGAATTGATGTAAAATCCATCACAAAGATTCATGAGCATGTTGCTTTCTATAATGCTTCAGAGGCCTGGGTTAAAGACATTCTTGTTTCATGTTTGCAGTTCATTGATGAAGCATACAAGACATATGACAACATCATCACAACCCAAAACCAAATCAATTCAGGAATATATGGTATTGATAAGGAGCTCAAGATTTGGGCTGATGTGGTTCAAGACCTTAGAATCATGATGCTCACAGATGAAAAAATCCTCCTTTTAGAAAATATTTTTGATGATTCTAAGAGTAATTTATCTAGAACATGGACTTTCAGTGTGGAGTGGAGAATCAAAGTACTTGAGGAAGCTACCACTAAATTGAAGAATGTAGTCCAAAAGGGTGAATCATTGAAAGCCAAAATATTTTCAAATATGTAAGCCCTCCGCTGTCAATTATTCAAAGACAATTCATCAGAAAAGAATCCAGTTGATCAAATTAAGGAAATAATTAAATCACTCATCGAGGAGTTATTCAAAGAAGAATTGGTCAACAAGGACAAGATGGAAGAACTTTTTGAACTCAATAATGTTGTTATAGAGGAAACAAAGGGACTGGTGCAAAATGGTGGAATTGCTAAAGAAATGGATTATGCCCTTGGTAAATGGTTGACCAACCTTTGAACACTATCATTTTAAAGGATTCGAAATTGTATTTGTAATCACAAAATTCATACTCTTGCATGTTCTCAAGCTTAAAGTGTCGCCTCTGTTGTTCCTAAAATTTCTTATTCTTTTGACTCTTAGTCTACTAATTGTTCTATTTTGAAGTTGTCTTTATTGTATTAAAAGAAAAATTGTAAAATAAATCCAATTTATGTAATCAAGTAATTAAGTTTTTAACACTTAATTTCTTATTCTTTTTGACTCTTAGTCTACTAGTTCTATTTTGAAGTTGGCTTTATTGTATTAAAGAGAAAAATTGTAAAATAAATCCAATTTATGTAATCAATTAATTAAGTTTTTTAACACTTAATTAAGAACAATTAGTTAAGAGAAGGTAGTTACATCCTCCCCTTAGCCTATATAAGGCCTCATTTTATTTGTAAAAGGGGTTGGATATTGGTGCATCTAAATGTAAAGATATAGATTTTTGGGAATACAGAAGAAAATCCTCCTCTTCATTCTTGTTCTTTCAATCTCCCTTCTTGGTCTCATTAATGTGTTGTTTGTTTTATCTGAAATCTGAAACTTTGTGTTCTAATTCATGGAGTAAAATGTGTTGAAATTTGATTCAATATGCATTTTATGTGTTGTGGATTTTTCATTTATGCAAACACACATGTTCTTTAGTTTCATTTGCATGCATGAGTAGGATAAAGATATGCAATCTTCTTATTTGAAAGTGTTGTTTCTTCTTTCCTTCACTTATATAGTTAGTTGGTAATATTGAAAAACCAAGGAGGATTTTCCTATCCTTGATTAGTTAGCTGAATTACAACTACGTTTATATAATAAACTTGTCTTACTATAGCCTTGCTACTATAATTCCTCCACTCCTATTTTTTTTTTTATCTTTTGTATTGAAAACTATGAATCCATTCATGATCACCAATATCCTCATTAAGAATTGATTAGTTTGTATATTTCTAAAAATTCAGAGATTCAAATTTTGGCCAAATAAGGGAACCTTCCTATTACGAGAGGAGGGACTTGTGTCCCCTAAAAGCGTTGATTTTCCACACAAACAAATTGTCCAACGAACACCCAATAAGCATGATGTAGTGTCAAGGTGACTCAAGAATCTCTTGAGATGAGTAGGTAGGATATGTTTGAAATGAGGACAATAAAAGTTTCTATTGTTGATTGATCAAGAAGGAGACATACCTATTCTAAAAGGTTTGGAATAGAGCTTGAGAGAATGATCAAAGGATCATTTTCTGCATGGATCATCTGTTGCATTTGAAGTCAAGAGAGTAAGTACAAGCCAAGGGGGAGTAAGTAAGCATGAAGTTGTGCATTTTTGTTGTTGTTTTTCATGTCAAGATGGTATAGGATCATTTTTCATAGATGTTAAAGGGGAGAGCGGACTTATAAATATGAAAAGAGGTCTGAAGGTGCTTTCATGATATGGTTGTCATCAATATTTTTGATGGTGGTTTCCATCAATGACAAAGGGGGAGATTTTTGGACATTGTGTCATGTTGTTTTCATTGATGTTAAGTGGAATTGATGTCAAAGGGTGCCTAAGTGGAATAGGTTTTACGCATGAGGTGTCAATCATCAAGAATGATTAAGGTTGATTGGTAGTTTGATGAAGTTTCATAGTGTTTAGATGCATATGCATGTTCTTGTTGCATGGTCAAGAAAATAGATGTTGTGAATGGGATTCAGGATTTACATGAAGTTTTGTATGATGTCTAAAATTTTCAATATGACGTTTGAGAGGTGTTAATGAGTCTATAAGATGTTGTCAAGGTCAGTTCACTTGAGACATGAGTTGAGACTAGCCATTATAGGATTAGTCCTAGACCTAGTTCAAGCAAGATGGTGTGATAACATGAGATATGGTTTAAATCAGTCTAATGTGAGCATCTGAGGTGTTTTTGAGAGTGCATTACGGTGTGTATAAGGTATACAAGACCATGGTGCAACCGTTTAGTGTAAGTTCTTGGTCATATTAAAGCAAGTATATGAAGACAAGACAAGTAAGAATGGAAAAATCATGGTGCATGGAGAGTTTTAGGGTATGTGTAGGAATGTATGTGTATTGGAAAGAATGGATAAGGTTATAAAAGTACTATGGACCACGTTTGAGGTCACGATGTTAAAGGAATTGCATGAAAACTTGTTTTTTTCTCTACCAAGATCTTAAAACACTATTTTCCAACTCGAGGTCAAGTTTGAAGTGTTCATTCAAACATGAAATATTTTCATGGGGACTTTAGCCATTCATCATAGTTGAGGCATGAAGTTAAATGATTCCCTATCATTTATGAATGATTGTTAAGAAGTTAAGTAGGTTTAAACCCTCCTCAAACCCTAGTCTTATAGTGATGGAGAAAATATTATTGGTATGGGCATGAAATGGAATGGGAAGGCTTATGTGATGCTTGAGGTTGTAGAGAATTCTCGATCTCGGTTTGGTGGCATTTTCATATTCCATGCCTACTAGAAAAGTATTAAAAATCCTTGTTTTGTGGAGTTTTTCATATAGAGGCATGTGTTGCAGGAGTCATAATGTAAAGCCAATTGTTCTAAATAACTTGGGATGTGATCAAAGTTCTAGACGGGTTCAATGGAGAAAATAGATGAAACATGTATTCTAAGTTGACCTACTGCTAATGACCTAGAGGGATAAAACCATTCATGGAGGTATAAAGGTGATTATAATGAAATGCATAATGTAGTAGTGGTAGTTGATCATGGTTAGTGTGAAGATGTCAGATATGATGTGATAGTTCTCTTGGTTTGATCTGAAAATGTTATTTTGTGTTGAAACCCTAATGGCCTAATCAACCCTATTAGGCTTGCCAAGAATGTGGTTTGGTATAGGTATTAAAGGGGAGTTTTCTCCATGTAACATATGCATGTGATTGATTCAAGAGGTGTTTTGGTGTACACAGTGAGGTGTTATAAGTTGTGGAAGTGTTTGGAAGTGATGTTTGAGGTGTTGGAGGTCATTTATCTCAAGGATGGTTCTTGAGTCCTATATGTAGGTTTGAGAAATTTGAGAGATGTAGTTGTTTCAGTACTTTTTACCTAATTTTAAGGATTAGTGAGTTGTTTGAGTTATTCGATGATGATATATTTCCATTGATATTATACTTGTTTCATGATGAGGTGTTTTGATGTCTATACCATATCGTTCTTGAAGAGTGAAAAATTAGGTGCCTGAGACCTATTAGGATGTGCTTGCAAAATGATTGAGTCCATGATGAAGATGATAGATGAAAAGTTGTTTGAGCCTATAGATGAGTATGAGAGGTTTTTTTTATGTGTCTAGAGCTTGTGATATCTTGGTGAAACTGTCTTGTGTCTTGAGATTCAAATTTGTGACCATTCGAAGAGATGACAATGTTTTAGGCCTAATTGAGAAGCTTTGGATGGTTTAGGCCTATGATGACCTATATGGCCATCTTATGAAGTTTTGTTATGTTTTCCATTTTTCTTATTATGTGGTATGTGACCAACCTTAATGGTATTATACAACCTAAGGTGGTTTAGGATAAGAGTCATGTATATAAGGCATGTTGTTTTGCTCATTTGGATAATTGATGAAGAGAGAGGATTGAGCGAGCTAAAGAAAGTAAGGGTGTAGTAAGGGATCTAGAAAAGAGCTAAGGAGTATGAAAATATTATAGGAAATAGAATAAGGTATTAAAGGTCATTAGAAAAAATTAACATATGAAGGTGAAAGTTTAAACAAAGAAGGAGAGAGAGTTGTTTGAGAAGATTTTGAGTAGAGTGAGCTGAAAAAGTGATCACAATTAGTTGTTAGAGCAACAAGTACTTATGTGATATTCATCTTCCGGTGGCTATGTGGGTTCTTAGTCATCTTAAGGGGATGTAGCCTCATTGTAGTGTTGGTGCCTTACTAAATAGGGGTTGGTGCTCCTTGTGAAGTGGGTGCTTCACTAAATTCATTTTTGTTGAGTAATATATGAAAAGGTTCAATGGGTTTTCTTCCCCTTGAGGGTTTCCCACTTTATATCTTGTGTTCTCTCTTGCATCATGTTCTTATGAATAGTTCTTGCATGGTTAATAAACTCACATTGGTTAATGAATGTATAATGGTTAGTTTGAATGGTTCAGACAAGCAAAACTATTTAAAGTAAAAATGTTAAAGGAATGCTTCCCCTAGTCATTATGATTTCAACAAAGATATAATGTTAGAATCATCCATAGGTGGGGTCATCTCAAGGATTACACAATTTTCTTTAGGGTCCACATCAATTCCCTGCAAAGAAATGATGTAACCCAAGATATTTCCTCTTGTCACTTTGAAAACATACTTATCAGATTAAGGTTGACTTAATATTTGATTAAGCATGAGATAATGACAAGGAGGACCTCAGGGTGACCTCCTCTATTCTTATCCTTTTCTAAATGGTCATCCATCTAAGTTTTGTGAATAAAGTCATGGAAAATATAAATTATTTTCCTCTGGTTAGTAATGCCAACATTTATCAAAGGCTAAAGGGCATGACTACATAATAGAGGGTCCCCTAAGGTGTGGTAAAGGTTATATTGGTTTGATCTTCCTTATATATTCTTATCTGGTTGTACTTTAAAAATAAATCCACGAGGAAAACAACTCATAGCCAAGTGATTACGTTAATGATGAAATCTATGGATGGTAATGGGAAATCACCTTTCAGGAAATATTTATTGATATTTGTGAAGTCGATACAAATTATGATCTTACCATTTTTCTTAGGGACTAGGATGATGTTGGATAACCATATAGAGTAATCCACATGATTTATAAAACCTGCATGTAGTATTTTAATCACATCCTCTTTAACCATTAAAATGACATTAGGATTCATTAGTCTCAATTTCTATTTGATGGGTTTAACATCAGGTTGGGCTACTATGTTGTGAATTACCATACTAGGATAAACTAATGTCATATCCTTATAGATAAATGAGAAATATTGAGAATTTTATTTAAGGACCTTAATATGTTCCTCTATTTCCTCTATAGATAGTGAAGAACCAAGCTTCAAAATCTTGGGATCTTCTTCCATTCTCATGTTTATACTAATCATGTCTTCTATCAAGAGAAGAATTTCCTTCTTCAAACTCTAGGGAAGTATGGCAAGTTCAAGAGGTTCATCATCCACCTCGTATACTTCAAGTTATTGAGAGAGTGGTATGGGATAAGTCTCATCTTCGAAATAGGATGAGGGATGCGAAATAAGAGTGAAGCCCCTCTTTTGGTAAGTAGGAGGAGATCATTGTATGCACATAGAAAAAATAAAATTGTTTTTTTCATTTTCAATGAAGTCCACAGTGATGGGTCCATCCTTGTTTTCTAAATAGGTAAATGCTAATAAATTTGGCATTCTCTATACTAGGGGCCTAGTTCTCATGGATACAATGAGCTCATTTTTCATTAAATTCTCATTTGGGAAAAAGTGAGAATATGAAGATGTCATGGAGTCAGCTAGCTAATTTTTCTCCCTAGGGATTTCTTTGATGGAGATAAAGTCAAAATATTTACTTATCTCAAACATAACATCTTTGTAATGTTGGAGACGTTTTGATTTAATTTCATAAAATTTAGAAACTTAATTGACTACTAGTTGTGAATCTCTTAGGACCTTAACGTTTTTGAATCCCATTCTCTTATTGACAATGACTCCTAAAATAAAGGCTTCATATTCTACCCCATTTTTAGTGCATTCAAAGTCTAATTGGAAAGCAAAGGGAATTATCTTACCTTACAAAGAAGTTAAGATCACCCATGTGCACAGAGCCATACTGAGAATTTGGATCCATCGTAATGGAGTGTCTAATAGTTAATGGTAAAAATAGATCTCATATTATCTTTGGTAATTTCCTCTTACATTTATGATAGTTCTACCATACATATATCTATAATATCATCAACATGAAGAGAATCTAGACCAAAAATATTGCATATTCTTTGTGAATAAAATGGGAGAGTAATGGGTGATTCATTCTATAAGAGATTCACAATTTCCATTTTTGTTTCGGTGGACATAGTTTCTACCAAAATGATCTTACTAGCACTCTTTTCTACAACTTCAATTGATTTTAGTTCATAAGCTTCATCTTTTGGAACCCATTTTATGGCTCCAACTAATTCCTTTGAAGTAGGTAGTTTTTTTAATTGGTTTGTACGGAGTTAAAATTCATAATGAATTCTAGATTTGTTCTTGAGGTTTACTAAATGTATGTCGAAGGGTTTAGGATACTATTGAGTGGAAAAATACCTTACCCAAATGGAGGAATCTAATCTCTTGGAATAAAGTGGAAGGAATATATTTCATCCTATGAATCCATGGTCTTCCTAGAAGCATGTTATAGTTTTTTCCCTATCTATAATATATAACTTAGTTAGAATTATCTTTGGTCTGAGGGAAATTGGAAGGACTATGGTTCTAATCGAGGTGGCTTTAAGGCTATCATAGCCTCACAATGTGTTTCTAGTTGAAGAGAAGTTGGTCTCCCCATATCCTAACTTTTGCAAGAATGAAAAGGGAACTATATTCACCTGTAACCCCATCATCAATCATGGCTCTCTTGATGTAATTATTATAGACCCACACTTGTAAATATAATGCAATATCTCCTCTTCGAGCCATCTTAGCATCAAAGGGAATATTACTTATATTGAACACATATTTAAGATGTATGTCAAATCAATATGATTGATTTGAGCCTTAGGAGGAGGCATGCCATGGATCAAATGGCTAGGTCCTAATGCACCTAATAAGGAAGAATGATGAACGGACCAATTCTTCAACAAATCTAGAAAATAAATGTGAGAAAAGGTCTTGTTGAGGTTTATAATCAAGTCATGGTATCCTACTTTTCTAGTGACTATAAGAGTATAATCTGTAAAAGGGATTGAGTGGGGAGAGTTTGTGAAGTATACTTTATTATTCGAGTCATTGCGTTGATTTTTGAATCGAGTTTCTAATTCAACTAGTTCCATAATATTTGTCTTATTTCTTTGGTCTAAAAACAAGAAACCCCAAAACTCTCAAAGGGCTAGGCTTCAGGTCATAGGTCACTATGGTAATACGCTTGTTCATATTATGAGGATTTAACTTCTCATATTTAGGATTCTTAGGAAATGGATCTTGATAGATTCCAAGTTTACATTTTGAGGTGCAACATGCTCTATATAAAGAGATTGTGGGGTCCCCTCATAATTTCCTAGGAATATATTGATGAATAATTATCTTTGATTCTCTAGGATTTTATAGATGAACTTATTATAATCTCTACAAGTGTGTGAATCATGACCAATAACATGGTGAAAGCTGCAGTATAAATTGGGATTGTAATCCCTTGGCCTTTGGTTTGGGTTTTTTTGTTTGTTGAATCCTCAATTTTTGTTATGGGGTTGATTTTTATAGGTGTAGTTTGGTGCCCCTTGACCAAGGTTTTGGTATTGATTTTATCCTTGGGTTTGGTTTACTTGAGGGGTGACAATTGAAATCAAATGTGTTAGTAAAGTGGATAGAATTGTTATTTCTTTGATTCCCTATTTTTTTATTGTTGTTCATATTACCAATGTTTATAACATTAGGATTCTTTGGTTGGTTAGTAACACCATATGTGGTAACACAACAATTTCACTTTGACCTTGGGCCCTTGGTTATTGGTTCCATTATTTTGACATCTTACGCTTTTTATTAGGAACTACCAACTTCCCATTCACACTGTAAGTATTACATCCATTGTTAGTAATTACTTGATCAATGCGAAGTGCACCTTCTAGCACTTCCTCACAGTTATGGAAAGGAAAATTCTTTACTTATTCCTTTGGTTTATCGATTAAGTGAGTGAAGGAAAAGGTCACATAGTTCCATTTGATCCATATTAGATGCACTCATAGAAGAATAGAGAAATTGATGCCATCTATATATGAAGTGGGAAGAAAATTCATTTTTCTCCTATTTAATGTGTAGGAATTACGTAATTCACATGTGTAGAAGTATATTCATGTCAAAGGATTTGATAAATTCAAAGATGAAATTCTTGAAGGAATATATAGAGGATTCAAGGATTTGATATTACCAATCTAGAGAAATCCCTTCAAGGATCTTTGGGAATATCTTAGCCACTACTGCATCCCATGTGAATAATTCCTAATTAGAGTGACATAGGCCTTGATGTGAGAGGTGGGTTCTCCTTCCCCTTTAGATTTAGGAATTTATGGAAATGGGAATGGAAGTATGACACCCCATATAGCGAAGTCAAGTGGTTATTTCAAGTATTCAACATAAGATCCCACTACATAGGATTATACCATTGAGATTTCTTGATGAGCATCTAGATGAGGATTTTTGTAAGTTGTGACATAGGCATTAGTTGGGGCATATAGAATTCCTTGTAACTGTGTAAATGAACTAGGGAACACATATATACATCTAGATGCAAAGATTGTGAGTACATGTACATGTAGGAAGGACTAACATTAGAGAACACATTCACAAGCATTGGGTGATGAAAACTTCCATTGCTGGGGGTAGCGTATGGAAAAATGTTCCCCATATTTCCATGATTGGGGTAAGTATAAGAGAGATGAGGACCTATCCCTAGTGTCTCGGACCCTATTAGAATGTCACCCAAGTTAGAATACACCGGATAACCTTGTTGTAAGGGTTGTTGTATTGGTTGTGTGTTGGTAAAAGGAGTGTACCCTTTGTTATCTATGGGATACCCCATGTTATGTCCTATTTCACAAGTTGGTTGTGGAGTTTGGGCATTCTATAACTCTCTAATCCTCCCTACTAGTGTGGAAATGACATCATTTGGTGAGGATTGAGCCCCTTGTTTAGGTGTGTAATGTGTATGGTTCTACAGAGGGGATTTATGATACCCCTTTATGAATTATTTGATTTTTTCTTCTTATGTTTGAGGCACATTTTGTAACTTTTTTAGGGTATAAGAACAAATATTTTGAAGAATGGTATTAGTGTAAGAGTGCAACCTATCTAAAGATCCATCTATGGTTTTAAGTTGGTCTTTGCTATGATCAAACTATGTCAAAAGCTTCTCATTAAGTCATAAATAAGATGGTGTAGAATTAGATTACATGCTAATATGTGGCCTTGTCAAGAATCGTGGGTATAGCCCTTTCTCTCTAGTAAATTTCATGTTGTTAGATCTAGAAAGTTTCACTTGTGGGCCTTGATAGGATGATGGATGGTCAATCTCTATAATTCTTACAATGGAGGAAGGATTTGATGTTTGGATGGAAGAGGAATGTGGTAAAGGGTAGGTGGAAATAATTATTAGCCCACCCAATCAATGAGGGTGATTTTTGAGCACTCACATGAGTATAATAAGATTTAAGGCCTAAAATGGGTATGTTATAATCTTGACTTGACATATTTTGGGGGTGTATGAACACACAAAATAATGGGAGAGGAGAAGGTGGAACAACATAAAAGATACTAAAATGGAAATGAGAAGAAACTATTCCTTCATGTTGGATTCACCAAAATTTTTAAATAGGAAAAATTAAATAGGATTCATTGTGCACTTGACTTCAGAGGTCGTGTTAAGATAGCTGAAATGTGGAAGATGAGATGGGTATGAAATAGGTATAAGTGATAGATGTGAAATAGGTGGGGATGATTATGGGTCAAGATTTCAAGGTTGAGCTAATCATAGTCGATCAACTTACAAGTAGGAAACTTTCTCCTCAAGGGTGGAAAAGGATTTTCTAATCTCTATGGGTGCGATACTATGATTAAGGATGATTTATATACATAACTCTCAATCTATGTTTGTTAGACCAAATATTCTTTGACCTATCTTACGAGAATCTTGGGAATTTCCGTTCGTCTCCAAATATTCCTCTCAAAGAGGTTCATACAAGAACATGAAAAAAGGATGAAAAGAGAAAATTGAGGATTAAGACATCTTTCTTGGTTAATTTGGTTGGCCCAAAATTGCTTAGCTACGATTAATCATTTGTTTAATGCATCATGATGAATAAAAATCTATTGGGATAAAGGAGGATACTAGAAAATTAACACTCATAATCCTAAATATATGTCTCCTTGGTATCGATCAATGCCTGGTGGGTGAATGATTGGCTCAAATATCCTCTTATGAGGGTGGGCTAGATGGGAAATGGTCATGTGGGGGCGTTAAATTGTGTGAAATGACAATGAAAGTAAGAAAACTAGCTAAAGAGTGGTCAGGAACTATGATCTGGTAGTGTGAGCCTCTAATGACTAAGTTTGTTTCTTTGGTTTGATTTCCTAAACTAATTTGAGATCTAATTTTAAATAAATAATGAAAAAAAATCTAGTTAAATAAAAGACAAATTAATTTACCCTTTTAATTAACTAGATCCCTTTACCATTAATTAAATAAAAACAAGTGCATTTATCTATTCTAATTCATTTTTGTATTTCAGTAAGATTTTGAAAGGAAAATAATTAAACTAAACCAATTACCTAATGTTTTTGTGTTTTATATAATATTTAAAAGAAATAAAATCTACTTCTAGAGACATGGGGAATTAATTTAAATTAAATTTACTACTTCTAACTAAAATAAAACTAAAATAGAGAATAGCCAAATATGGTTATTCTTTGGTTACACTGCTTTACAATACTACTCTAAAGAGGAAGCACTCAAAATGCTATTAAATAAAAATAAATTCCTTTGAAAGATCTTCTACCTCAAGTTTTGTGAAAAAGGAAAGATTCTCATAAGCAATTTCCTCCTTACTAAAGAAACTTTCCCGACAATATTACCTCTAAATTAATCAAAAGAAATGAATAATAAAAGAAATGCAGGATTTCTTCACTTCTTCCTCCAACCAATTTCCTAAGAAGATCCATAGGGATAAGCTAGGAAGAATTTATCAAGGGAAGAAGATTTATGTAAGAAATATTTTGAAAGCAATACTAAAATGAAAGTACATACATGAAGTGATGGAATCTTCCACTTCTAACAACTCAATAAACATCATTTTTAATTCTAATAATCAATGCATATGGTTAAAGCTTCAAATAATTGAAATACACCTCCAACCTAGTCAATGCAATACTCTGGCAGCTTATCCTAGTGATGTTGATGATGCATTTAGTGTCTCCTTAGCTTCAAGATCCTTCCAATGTATGAGCTCCAATTCATCCAGGTGAGCAAGGAAGAGAATTTTATCGAGAAAAACAAGAAAGTAGATTGTTGACTTGGTGCGAGAGAAGGTAATGGATTGTGAGTAGAAGGAAATAGAGTAGAGAACTGACCTATGTGTAATACCATCTACAAAATATGACAACATAAAAATTCACAAAAATACCAAATGCTTAACCCATGATATCAATAAAATTTCCATTTGTATAATCGATGGAGGAGAAGATATCAATAACACATGCCAATCAAGAAATGGTGACTCGGTTTGAGGAGAATAATACAATATACTACTATATTTATCAAGAATAGAAGAGGAACCCAAACCCATCCAATCCTAAATTTAGCCAATTCGACCCAAAAATCGAGAGAAAATCACGTCCAAATCTAAACATGCATTTGAAAACACATGTTTTAATTTCACTTTAGATGGTGAAAAAATTACCCCTATTTCCATAGGGGCAAACATGTAAATTTCTTTGAAATGTAAGGTGAAAAGACTAGAAAGTGATTCTATAAGTAAAATGAAGTCCAAAACTAGGAGTCAAAGGCCGAGTTGAGTCCAAAGGGGGATGTAAGGGAGAGGGACAAATTTATATCTCATTTTTATCTTGGAAGGATTTTTTTTCATCACAAGAGACATGTCTCGTTTTCCATGTTGCACCATGTAATTTTTGGGTGCATATAATGTCAACAAAATTTTGGTGAGATATATGAAGAGTGAGATGATAAATGTCCATACAAACCATAATCATGCATTGAACCACTTATAACAATTAATTTCTTGTTGCATAGACCATTAAAACCATTCTCTTCATTTTTGTGGGGTCATGAGGAGAATATACCATCTAAGAAGCATCATGAAACTAAAGGAATAAAACAAAACATCATTACTAAATTGAACATCAATTGAGTGCGAAAAGTGACCCAATTTTTTTCAAAAAATATTGCAAAGCATCTCCATCAATCTCCTCAAAATTGATCTTTTAGTGAAGTCCTCTAAAAAATGCTTTTAATGAGATGAGTCTCATCTCAAATGGAGCTTTGGATAAAATGATATGGCGTTTTGAAGATTCCCGACAAAAACATGAAAATCCTTTATTTCGTAGAGTCTAAATCTTTCACATAACCTCTTATTATGGAGCTTCAAATTTTTCTCGTTTCGCGGATTCATTGCTCCTTTGTCAGTGGGTTTCTTCCATATTTTTTCCTTGATTCATGAACAATCGCTACTCTGCAACTCCTTTCACCATATGTGAACTTTCCTTCTTCATTTCAAGAAAAAAGCGCATCCCGTGGAGTCGTATGTGTTCTACAACATTTCCTTTATTGCATGTCTTTTCCTCCATCTCACGGAATTTCCTTTATTTCCTCTACATTCAAAATTTCTAATATTCCCATGCTTCACCTTGTCTTGACCCATGACATATGTATCTATAGATTTGTTCCTCTATTATGCAGACTTGAAAACCCGTGAAACACTACACCTTTTGAACTCCATGGAATACCAAATTTTTGACTTTCTGCGAGGACACTATAGTTTTATCCTTCCGTGGAACATTAAGTTCCAACTTCCGTAGAACACTAGTTTTGAATTTAGTTGAATTGATTTTATCGAGCTTTAACTTTCCGCCCCTACCTTGTGGTGTCACGCAACACTTTTTCATGTTTCACAGATTTTGTCTTTATGAACTTTTCTTTTGTTGTGCGGTATTTTCAAACTTCGCAAAACACAAGGATTCATTTCTTCCGTGAAACACTACCATTTTTGAACCTACTTTTTTCAAACAAAAATGCCCAAGTCCTTGACCATTCGGATTATGAACTTTTGGATGTGATCCACACAAGTAATTTGAAAAGATTTGAGACACCAAGGTGCACAAGTATTCATTTCGTAACTAGTTGCCTAAAAATAAGTAGGGTTCTGATTTTGGCAACATGCATTTTTAGTTAAAAATGTTCTTGACAATTATCTGCTAATTTTATTTCTTTTTAATTTTAATTTTAATCTTTAATTTCATCTTCAAGTTTTTCAAATTTTATGTGAAAATCTTCCTTCTTACACTCTTAATTTGAATAGTGTTGGTGGAAGGGGACTCCCACTAGTCCTCCTCCCATTCATACACAAGGTTGACAATGCCTCTTAACTTTAAATTTTTTATTGTTATTGTAGACACCTAAAATCCTCTTATGCAGTTTTAATACTAAAATTTCACCGATTATCCTCTTTCCCATCATTTCGTAATAATTAGCACTTTTCGCTAATTAGCTAACATTTCCTTCTTATTCGTTGATTAACGACCTCTTGTTAATTAATGAACCCTTCCTATCACTCAGGATGTCGATTAACGACCTTTTATTAATTAATGTTTGCTTCTACTTGGGTTAATTAATTATTATTAATTAATTATGCTTGCTACTCTAAATCAATAAATCACCATTTATTGGATCAAATTCCTCTCTTACATCCCTCAAATCATACTAATTTTCCTCTAATTGGCTTCTATAAGCTTACATCTACCTATTAATTAATCACATTTGATTAATTAAAACATCTCCAACTCCCATGAGTTACTAATGACAAATTAAACTCTTCTAAATCAAGGTTACATTTTCTAACGCAACCTTATTCATTCCTAATCTTATTTTACCTTTATCCCACATTCATCAATTTGGTAGCCTTGCTTGAACTAGAAATTTATTTAAGGAACCCTCCTCCTTACCTTTCTTCTTACACCATGCTTTGAATAGTGAAAACTATAGGCATTTTTCTTTGAGCATTCTCCATTGATTTGGATTAGCTTCTCTATCTTTCATCCATTCACTCAAATTTGAGTAGTATGAGAAGATCCAAAAATGACCTTGTAGCTATTTCTTGGTGAGATTACATCCTCAATTCTTGAGGCAAACAACAATAAAATTTGATTAATAAATTATCTAACTAGGTTCATGTTTATTTATCATTATAAAGAGTAGAAATGGTTTAGTATGCTAGTTTTATTCATTCATGTTTCATGCATTTGAAGAAGTTAGTTTCTATAAGCTCTTATCATGATGGTTCTTGTTAGATTAAATTTGCTTCAAAGCTATTAGGTTTTATTTTCAATTCACATAACATAAGTTAGTTTTACATGAACAAATTTGACATGCCACTGTGGGACTTACTCCATTGTCCTTTACACTTAATTTCAAGTTTTTGTAGCTAAGTTTCAATTTTGGTTACTAACCCTCTTTTTGAATATATTGACATAAATTATTTTTCTTAACTTGTTTTTGTTGAGTTTGCATGTGTTGAGTCTTTCTTGTATGTATAAAGGAGGTGAAGTGCTGTAAAAATTGGATCTTGATGAGAAAAGTTCAATTTTTCTCCATGTTTTTCATTTTTGAGCTTCATTTTTCTTCTTTCTACATGTTAGTTTTGTCAATTTCTTGAAAATCTTAAATTCTTGAGCATGTAGGTTAGTTTTGAGTCTTTCTTCACATATTAATGTGGTGGTTTGTTGTCCAAATGAGATATCGATGGGAAAAATTCAATATTTTTCCATGTTTGCATTTTTAGAGCTTCATTTTTCATCATTTTGCATGCTAGTTTTGTCAATTTGTTGAAAATGTTAAGTTTTTAATCATGAATGTTAATGTTTGATAGCGTTGAGTCTTCTTTGCATATATTAATGATATGGGTTGCTCTCAAAATTGAATCTTGGTTGGAAAATTTTGACTTTTTTTGTAGATTAAGGGATTTTTTTGACAATTTTGAGTACATGTTAAGTTCATACTCGTGAGCATAAGAGCATATGCGTAATCGATCTTCCGAAGACCATACATTTTGCTCCCGAACTCAAAATGACTCTAAATTTTTTACGTTGGAAAGGTATTGAAGTGAAATATGTAATGAAAACATAAATTTGGGATTTAGACTTATAGAAAGTGCAAGGTTTTCATTTATTATAAAACTGGTAATTTTGTTGCATGTTAGATTTACTTTTGATCAACGCCACATATGCTCTTCTCTTGCACTTTTAAGCGACCTTGAGAATCATAAATGGCTATGATTATGGATATTTTTCTAAAACATTTAAATGCTTTGATGAATATTTTTTTTTCCATTTTTACTTAGATCAAAGTTTGTGTATACTCTTTTCTTGTGCCTTTTGGTGATCTTGAGAATCAAAAGCAAATATGGTCTTCTTTGCTAACATCTTACAGGTTTTTGAAGCTAACTATTGTTTGCAGGATATATTGAATCATGTTTTTGCTAACTTGTTTGAATGAGTTTAATGAATGTCTTGTTTTCATTTTCTAGGATAGAGTTGTGTATGCTCTTCCCTCACACCTTTTAGGTGATCTTGGGAATTAGAAACAACTCTAGGCCTTTTTCCACTTTCAAACACTTCATTAAAATTTATGGTTAAGGGAATGAACAACAATTTTTGTTAAAATGAGTTGCTTATGCATTTGAGTTACAAGTTTTTCCATTGGCAATATAGTAGGGTTACTTGTTGTGTATGCTCTTCTCTTGCGTCTTAGGACGATCTTGAGAATCAGAAAAAATGTTTTATCCTCTTTCATGATGTTTTGTATGCATGGAAAAATATTAACCTTTGCATGAAAGAACAATTATACGTTTGCCAAAGAATCATGATATAAACTAATACTAATACAAGTTTCTTGCAGTTACCAACGGTGTACAACAAAACCACATTAAGCTAAAAGATAAAAACACCACATTCAAAACACTATATATGAAGGTTTTGGTTAAGAGTTATGGCTTGTCCACTTTGAATTGGGAGAAGTGCCCTTGGCATAAGCCTTAAAATCACAAAAAGGATGCTCCAGGAACCCCAAATTAGTCCACATAAGAGGAAACCTTGTGGAAGAAATGGGAAGCGCTCCGCTTACCTACTTGTCTAGTATACACTTGTGAGATTTAGAGTCAAAATTATCTTCATGCGACCCCAAGTGAAAATACAATTGAATGCATTTATTGCTCATTGTATCAAAGGGGGTAAAGTAAATCTGGGATACTCCAAGGTTTAGTCAATGCAAATTTCTTGGCAAACCACACTCGCAGAGGTAGTTTGTGACACCTAGTTGAGAGAACCAATTAGGAAGCCATTTCGTCTTAGAGTCAACTTGATCGACTCAAAGCCAATCATGTTTCAAAGATATTTCACGAAGCAAGAACTTTTTGGAGTCAAAACCTTGTTAGTCAAATAAGGGGAGAGTCCATTAAAGTTTGAGCCAAGTGTCATTCATCACAAAATTTGCGAAGCATTACTTTGTCTTAGTTTTTCACTCGCCATAAGACAAGGTAAAACTTTTCCAAAGTGAAGCCAAGTATTTTTCAACCCCACTTGATCTACTCCTTTTCTTTCTTGTTGATATTTTGGATCAAAAGAAGAGAAACATACGTGTACTTATTGATTGATTATGTCCACCACTTTTGCACCTGTTTACATTCATCCTTGCTTGAGACTGGATGGTAAATGTTGAAAGTGTGTTGGTACATCTTCTTATCTTGATAGCCATTTGATCTTGATACCCACGTCAAGATCTTCATTATAGTTAGGCTTGATTCATCATTGACCTTCCTTTGAAGTGTTATGTTTCTCACATTGCCTTGATACAATTTTGATACTTACGTCTTGTTTCTTGTAAACTTGATCTAAGTGTCTAGATTGTACCATTACACTACTCACATCTTAACAATTCCTTGGTATAATTTGGCCTTGTTTCTTTTCAAACATTACCTCAAACCTTGAAAGGTGTTGTTGTTACTTTGTTAGCATTGTATCAATACTATTTCGATACTAATATCTTGATTTTCTGAAAATATTGGTTAACGTATCCAAGTGGTATTGTTACATTTCTCGCTCTTATAACTTCAACATTTTTGGATTTCAGACCTTGTTTGTGTATAAACGTGTTATAGTATACTTTTATTGGAAGTCACATCAACCCCTTGTTAATACTTACACCTTTTTTATATTAAACTTGACTTAAGTTTTGACATTGAGACACATTTGCATAGAGAGTATTTCCTTATAGATTGGATTGGTTTTTTGAACTTGCGTGATTGTTCCTTGATCATTCATCTTTTAGACTTGTTTTTAAAAGGAAAATCCTTTTGATCCTTTGATCCTTTTGCACTTGCAACTTGTTGGCCAAACCTTGTTGGATTGTTCAAATTGTGTCATCACGATGTAGTTTTCCTTATATTACCTTAGGAAAATCACACGAACATATCCATACTTAGAAAATGTCTATTTGGTTGTCATTACACTACCCAAATCGACGTGAAATTTCCTTCCATTTGAAGTAGTTCAATCACACTATCTAAGTCTAAGAATTTGGACCTAATAATGCCAATAATGACTGACTATCACATGGTTCCTCACACTTACGACAATAGGAAACATAGGTTTAGGAATTCACATTGAAATATTCCCATCACGACTAAACCTCAATTAGTTTTTTGTATTAGAGAACCCATTCAGCTACCCCTTTCCCCACCTTCATCTCATAGTCGGTGGTATGATTCTGATGCTTCTAATCCATGCCATTCTTATGATTCTAATCCATGCTATTCTTCTGATTATAATCCAAACTATTCTTTTGATTCCTCTCAATCTTATGATGATTCTAATCCAAACTATCTTTCATATTCCTCTCAGTCTCCTAAGCCTCATCCAATCAAATTTCTTCTAGGGAGTAATCAATCACCTAAAACATTTTTCCTCCTCTAAGGATTTGCATCACCACAAAATATCCCCATCATTCTTCTTATTCGAATCCTATGTTGCGGTCCTCCCTTTCTTCACAGAACCCCCTTTATCAATCACCTCAATGGTGTCTTCGTCCTTTGAAGATCCTTGCAACTCTAAGTTCCTCCAATCATTCCTCTAATTTGACTCCTAATTTATGCTCCTCCCTTTCTTTACAGGACCCCCTTTATTAATTACCTCAACAACCTCTTCCTCCATCGAAGATCTGTGTAACTCAAAATTCCTCTAATCAACCATCCAAGTCAAACCCTACGTCACAATCTAATGACTGGCTACATGATCCTCTTTGTCTACCTACACTATGTCATCTTATAGAAAAACCAATACCAACCCATTCCAAGTCCCCATCTTCTTCCACTCGTGAGACATCTAAATCTAAATCTACTTCATCTCTTGAGTCATCTTCTAAATCTTCCACACTAGTTGGACCTCTTTCTTCTAATCATCCTACTAGGATCAAGAACAACAACCCATACCGATCGATTTCTTTCAGAATGAAGAAGTGATCAAAGAATTCATGGGGTTACATGATGACATTCCTCTAGAGGACCATGAGCAAGGATTATCTTTTGACCTCAATGTGTTTGCATATTGTGGGGAATAAGTTGATTCATTTTTTCAGAAAATAGAGGAAGATCCTAAGATCATCAAATTTGATCCTCCTCTTATTCTTCCATCTTCACATTCCCCATTACATGGAGAAATTCTGGGTCTATCATTGATCCTGGCCTATCTTCTCATCACCCCATCATTCTTTACATATCAAAATTCTTCAATCACAATATCTCATTGGGTCACCTTCGGGTATCCCTTCATCTTATTATATATGTGGGCCACCTCCTAGTAGCCCTTCATCTTCTATTTGTGGGTCACTTTTAGGTAGCCCATTATCTTCTATTTTGGCTCACCTCTAGGTAGCCCATTATCTTCTATTCTTGGGCCATGTCCTAGTAGCCCTTTATCTTCTATACTTGGGCCACATCCTAGTAGCCCTCCATCTTCTATCTATGGCTCACCTCCTGGTAGCCATTTTTCTTACATCTTGGGGCCACATCCTAGTAGCCCTTCATCTTCTATCTATGGCTCACCATCGATAGCCCATCCTCTTCAATCCTTGGACCATATCATCTTCATTCATCATATCATCCTTCTATTGAAAAATATTGTAAGCCCACCAACATTTCTAACACACCTCTCATAAATCATAAACACCCACGTATTCTCCCACTTCTCGGGATCAGACAAATCATGCATTAGTTGGTATGAAACATAAACAATGTCTACATAGAGCTAAGATAAAAAATTCAAAGAGCTCCAAAGCTCCCAATAATTCAAACAAAATAAAGTTAAAAATCAAACACGATTCAAGAATGCACACCAATGCAACCATCAAGTATGGTGTAAAGTGCATAAACCTATGGATAGGGAACTCAAGCTCCCACATACAAAATCCATGTTTCAAGATAAATTGCAGTCATTTGTTGAGTATGAGCTCACCATGATCATCGAGATTGGAGATAATATGACTCTTGATAAGAAAACACTCCTAGTATCCCTTATCAAAGAAATTAAAAACATTGTTGTTGGATCTTATCATGCATAAGTGACATTGTTGGTCCTAATTTCCCAAAATCTAAAAAAATCAAAACAAATTCAAAAAACAAAAATGAGAAAACATTAAAACATTACAAAAATCAAAGGTACAAAGATCAAACATTGTAATTAGGTATTACATACACATGGATGTTATTTCTTCCCTTTCTTTCCATTCCTCTCGTAATTCATCCACCATTTTCATCCCTTTCGATGATATTTTGGTTAGTCTATTCACACTCATTTTGTGACATTTATCTCTATAGTATTTGTTTGATCTTGGTCTTTCATCACCTTGGTAAATTAAAGAACAACTGACCTCTTAGAGATCCTATCATTCTCTTCATCTAATAAACTTGTTGTGAAGAACTTTTAGGATGTATTTGTTGACACTAGCCAATGTCGTCATCACAATCACTTTCACATCCTTCTATCAAGCCATCAGTGGTTCTTAAACCCTCATCAAAATAATTGAGAGAACTGAAATACTTTGAAGAAAGCAAAAATAAAGAAATAAAAAAATCAATATCTAACTCTCTTTTGGGTTATTTCCAATATCGTTACTAAGGCTATGGACATTTGGCAATGGCAATAGAGAAATGTTATGACTAGAATCAAATACATCTTCGTCTAGGCTATGGATGCCTGGGCAGCAACTGAGAGAAATGTACGGCTCTCCTTCCATTATTCATTCACAAATAAAATTTCCAAATTATTCATTCCTTCACATTAGCTAGTTTGTCCTCACTTGCCGCCTATCAAATCTTCCCTTCAAGAAGTAATTCATTTCCACATGCACACATTGGATCTCTATGAGAAAACAAGATTAGTATGTTACCAATTCTATTTTTTTGGACCTTGTTCAAACTCTTACTTTAGTCCGTATTTTGTCTCATGATTTGTGCCTTGGGCTAATCACATTTTCATCACAAATCTTCTAGCTACATTTTCCATATCCTTTCATAAAACTTTATGTTCTTCTGATTTGTTTGGAACATCCATGTGTATAAGATTTTTTTACGATGTTTGAGAGAAATTGTCCCTTGTTTCAATAAATAACCTTCCACTTCTATCTATCATCTTTTTCTTGGCTAGCTTGCACTGGGGGCATTCTCGCTCCTTCCTATCTCTTCATTGGTTTGAGTTCATCATCATGATTGAACATATCCATCTTGGCCTTGATCTGAATTCTCTTCTTCTTGTATATACGTATGGGATTTTCCTTTGCAAATTCTCACCTCTCATTGGGGGCATCATTGTATCTTCATTTTCCTATACATAGCTTTGGAAAAATTTCAAAAATTCAAAACATTGGTAAAAAAAAAAATCCTAAAAATTCGCAAAAAAACCCAAAAAAAAAAAGTTGGTAAAAATCTTACAAAATCTAAAAAATTGTGACAATTCAAAAAATTTCAAACAATCGGTAAATGACATGCATGCAACTAAAATCAGATCAAATGCATTGTATTCGAACATCAAAAATTTTCCTACAAAACATATTTCTTTGAATCTCGCCTATTCTGTGCGCAACTATGGATCATTTGGATCTACCATCCATCAACAAAAGTTGGTTTTCTCGCTATCACTATCTTCCTTTGCACGAATGTGTTCCTTAGGGCAATTTCCTATGGAACGATTTCTTTTCCATTAGAATTTTATGTCCTTCGCTTATTCACCTCGCATGTATCCTTACTTGGGGTGCAATTCTTAACCCTTATTGTTAATTCGCAAAGGTCGAATCAAATTTTGATGATAAAAGTATTTTTACAACCATTTTGAACATTGTTTGTTTGAGTATGAAAGGAACGATAAGAAGATTGTTCCAAGCTGCAATCTCAGATGATAATAGCACACCACATTAGATTTACAAAAATAGAAGAGCTAAAATACCATATATGGAAATCCATCATAATCCATAATGCTCAATACATTACAATAGAATGACTTGAATTATTCAATAAGAAAGATGTACATATAGGAGGAGGGAAGTGCAACTACTACCTAAATTAGTGGTGAATAACTCTCACTAATTGATATTGGTAGTTAACTCCAAAAGACTAGTAAGCTAACTCAACATAACTGAGAAGTTAACTCAACACAACTAGTAAGCTAACTCCACACAACTAGTACACATAAGCAAGCTAACCCAACAAGTGTAGGGATAACACAAGTGTAAGAATTATCCTGATAAATAAATAAAAGGATAAATAATAACCTACACTAACACCCTCCCGTAAGCATATCTTAGGTGGGCGAAAAGAAGGTGGGTCCCGACAACAAGGCCTGATGAGGTACCCATGTACAATAATTGAGAAAATTGGACACCACAAGGTACCCAAAACCAGTAATAACAAAGTAGAGAGGAAAAATCCTACTACAAGATATCCTTAAAATCTCGGCTCCAAAACTCATATAATGTTGAAGAAGTGTGGTGCACACTATGGTTTGAATCCACTACTCGATCATAGAACTCAAAAACAACTGACATTGGGCTTCACTAGAATAGCTCCATGCAAGGAGACTGTCAATGGAGTGATGTTGAAAGTGAAAAACAAACACCAAACATAATTTGATCAACTGCTACAAATAGGTGTGCCACGATCCAAGAATAACTAAGGCAACAAGGCAAGGACATGAGATCCAAATAAATAGGAGTGCCACGATCCAAGAAAAGCCAAGGTAATAAGGCAAGGGCATGAAACCCAAAGAAGCAATATCAACACCACACCCTCCCATATTACAAAATGGGTAGAGTGACACGACAGATCTATATGAGTTGTCAAAATCAACTACTCAAACACTGACAAACTAACACTGGCTTTGGGCTCCACTAGAATAATGCCCCCACAAGAGAGACTGTCAACATGCCAAAAAAAAGTGTGAAAAATATAGATCCAAAATATCTCAAAAAATAAGAGAGATATAAATGTATACACCCATAGATACAAGAATGCAATACCCAAAAGTTTAGGACGTCGACTCAACCGAAATTATGTCCATAAGTGATCACAACACCCTCCCAAATTTGGCACTTTATAATTGAGTGCATGTAAATATTACAATGAGTAACAATACCTTTTACATTTGAAATATATGTATATAAATGTCACCAATGCGTAGATCTCCAAAAATACACAATTTCAAAAAAATGATCACCTTAATCCGAGCTACAAATCAAAAGTTATGAGCTCTAGAAGGTTTTACTATTAAAATAATATTTTAATGCTGATATTTTTTAAAAGGTGTACATGACACCTAAATGTCCAAAGTGTAAAAGAGTGCATCCACACTATACATGCTTCATGACCAAAGGATAAAAGCCTCGCGCCCAAAACCTAAAATGTTGAGAGGGTGAATCATCATGCCTAAAGGGTACACGCCAATGTCCAATAGATAAAAGAATGCACCTAGAGGGTACCAATCTGTGTCCAGTGGATAAAAGATTGCATCCAAAACATAAATATCCAGAGGGTAAAAGAATGTATCCGGAAGGTACACACTTATATCCAATGGATAAAAGAATGCACCTAGAGGGTACAGATCTGCATCTAGTGGATAAAAGACTACATTCAAAACTGAAATATCCAGAGGGTAAAATAATGCATCCGGAAGGTACACGCTTATATCCAATGGATAAAATAATGCACCTAGAAGGTATGGATCTGCATTTATTGGATAAAAGACTACATCCAAAACCGAAATATCTAGAGGGTAAAAGAATGCATCCAAAAGGTACATGCTTATATCTAATGGATAAAATAATGCACCTAGAGGGTACAGATTTGCATCCAGTGGATAAAAGATTGCATCCGAAAAAAAAAAAATATCTAGAGGGTAAAAATGCATTCGGAAGGTACATGCTTATATCTAATGGATAAAAGAATGCACCCAAAGGGTACAGATCTGCGTCCAGTGGATAAAAGACTACATCCAAAACTGAAATATCTAGAGGGTAAAAGAATGCATCCGAAAGGTACACGCTTATATCCAATGGATAAAAGAATGCACCCAGAGGGTATAGATTTGCATCTAGTGGATAAAAGATTGCATCCAAAACCAAAATACCCAGAGGTTAAAATTTCATCTGGAAGGTACACGCTTATATCCAATGGATAAAAGAATGCACCCAGAGGGTACAAATCTGCATCCAGATTTGACTGTCTCAAAACATGGTTGAGTTTACAGTCGATTATAGGGTTTTGACACCTTCTAAATCTAATGCACTCCGTTTTGTATAAAAATGCATGCTACATAAAATTGCTAACAAATTCCAAATACATGAAAATAATAAACCCTTGCTTGCAAAGAAAAACTTACAGATGGATGTCTACATCATCTATCGCTCTGATACCATGAAAGAAACAATAAGAAGATTATTCCAAGCCGCAATCTCAGATGATAATAGCACACCACATTAGATTTGTAAAAACAGAGCTAAAATACCATATATGGAAATCTATCATAATCCATAATAATCAATACATTACAATAGAATGAATTGAATTATTCAATAAGAAATATGTACATATAGGAGGAGGGAAGTGCAACTACTACCTAAATCAGTGGTGAAGAACTCCCACTAACTGATACTGGTAGTTAAGTTAACTCCAAAAGACTAGTAAGCTAACTCCACATAATTGAGAAGCTAACTCAACACAACTAGTAAGCTAACTCCACACAACTAGTACACCTAAGCAAGCTAACCCAACAAGTGTAGGGCTAACACAAGTGTAAGAATTTAAAAGGATAAATAATAACCTACACTAACAAAGTATGCGTGTTTGTACTTGTTTCCCTATAAGGTTTGTTTAATTTCTTGTATTGCATTGCGTTTTTGTATGTTGCATGGAATTAAGAATTGTTGGCAATGAACAAATGTTAGTATTATAGCTTTTCATGTTATGGTACACTTTTTGTATGCGTATATATATATAATAAGAGTCGATGACGTAGATCAAAAAGTAAAATGATGAAATAAATTTGTTTTTACATCAGTTGGATGAAAGCTATTTCCATTCTCTTCATCTTCATTTTTCTTCCCTATCATTTTCTTTTATCAACACTATTCTTCCAAATCACTTGGGGCAATAGGGATCACCTTTTATCCCCTTCCCCCCTCACATTTCTTCTATATATTTCCTTTATTTTTTTTTATCATCGATCGACCTCTTCCATCACCCCATCGACACTCGAGGGGGCATCCTTCATTCTACTAATTTTTTTCTATCCCTTCAAAAATTTTATTTGTCTATAATTGTCTACTATCTTTGAAGTGGTGTTGCTTACGCCACCCCAAAGAGGGGAAAATGTAGACAACTAAAATCTGCTTATGCAATTTTAGTACTAAAATTGCACTTATTATCCTCTTTCCCATCATTTCCATAATAATTAGCGTTTTCCCACTAATTAGCTAACATCCCCCTTCTTATTCGTTGATTAACGACCTTTCGTTAATTAATGTCTGCTTCTACTTGGGTTAATTAATTATTATTAATTAATTACGCTCACTACTCTAAATCAATAAATCACCATTTATTGGATCAAATTTCTCTCTTACATCCCTCAAATCATACTAATTTTCCTCTAATTAGCTTCTATAAGCTTACATCTACCTATTAATTAATCACACTTGATTAATTAAAACATCCCCCAACTCCCATGAGTTACTAATGGCAAATTAAACTCTTCTAAATCAAGGTTACCTTTTCTAAAGTAACCTTATCCATTCCTAATCTTACTTTACCTTTATCCCACATTCATCGATTTTCTAACCTTTCATGAACTCGGCAAGTTATATAAGGAACCCTCCTCCTTACCTTTCTTCTTACACCATGCTTTGAATAGTGAAAACTATAGGCATTTTGCTTTG
This sequence comes from Taxus wallichiana var. yunnanensis, assembly GCA_018340775.1. Taxonomy (NCBI): domain Eukaryota; kingdom Viridiplantae; phylum Streptophyta; class Pinopsida; order Cupressales; family Taxaceae; genus Taxus; species Taxus wallichiana. The sequence continues at coordinate 578,029,500 of CM031244.1, read as the reverse complement.
AGCATTCTTCATTGATTTGTATTAACTTATCTATCTTGCATCCATACACTCAAATTTGAGTAGTATGTGAAGATCCAAAAATGGTTTTATAGCTATTTCTTGGTGAGATTTCATTCTCAATTCTTGAGGCAAACAACAATCAACTTTGATTGCTAAATGATCTAACTAGGTTCATGTTCAGTTAGCAATCTAAAGAGTAGAAATGACTTAATATGCTAGTTTGATTCATTCATGTTTCATGCATTTGAAGAAGTTAGTTTCTATAAGCTCTTATTATGTTGGTTCTTGTTAGATTAACTTTGCTTTGAAGTGATTAGGTTTTAGTTTCAATTTACATAGCATAAGTTAGTTTTACATGAACACAGTTATAACTATTTAAACCTTTTTTTTTTGTCTTTGTACAAGTGAAATGAATGATTTTTTTCTTTTTGTTTCTTATAGTTAGACTACAATAATATACCACTATTTTGTATTTATTTAATTTTACTCTTAAGCATTTGAATAAGGCTTGTAGTTCTACCAAATGTAGTGGAAACCCAAACACTTAGGGTAAAAAAATTAAGAGCAAAAATGTAAATAATGAATGGAGAGAATTTTAAGTTTTGAATATTTGCCCAGCTTTTTACATGGAGCCCACGAAACACAAAATTTCCAGCCGAGTTAGACGGTGGGAAACAAGTGTAATGAATGTCTTCAGCTTTGGAGTTTATTCACTACAAAATCGATCGTCACTTTCTTTGCTTTCATTTTCTGTGTGAAACAGATGCTCCTGTTTTTGAATTTACTTTGGGGAATAAAGTCTGGGGGTCCACAGGTAGACAGATATGAATCGTAATGAAGAGAAATATAGATTTGATGTGAACTGCACCGCCTGTGTTTACATATTTTACAGCGAGCGGTCGGACATTTTACAGGCAACCTTTGCAACTTGCAATGCGTCACGCAACCCGACCAGATCTAAAATCTTATTAGATTCTTGTAAATGTCCAAACTTGAGTTCATACGATGAAGTGGCACTTTACTCCGGTTAAATATCACACAATCGACAACACAAGAATTATGTGCAGACAAATCACATCTTCCTGTTGTTGCGTAAAACAGCAGCAGATGCAAAAACAAAACAGGAGGAGCAGGTTTAGGTACCAGTATTTATATGGATTCTCAACAGGATTTCACTAATGTCCATCGTTTGCCATCTTACGTTGAGGTTCGTATCTGGAAAAACCCTTCCACCTTATTTTTCCCTGAATAAATTACAGAGCTCTCTTTAATCTTCGATAGTATAATTTTGTTTTATTTTTATTTTTTTGGTTGTTGATGATTGTTGTAAAGTTCTTCCCTAAATAATTACTTCTGTAACAATTATGTAAATTCAAAACCTTAAACAAGAATTTTCAATTAAAAATAAAATAGTACGTAAATTGGGTAGGAGTCGGTAGAAGGGTTTTGGAAACAGCTGAATAGGTAGTACTTTAAATGGCTTAAATTGTTGAAATTAAAGCAGTACGCAGCTAGATGTTTTCAGAAATAAAAATATCCAAAGCAGTACCCACCTACCTAGATATTTTGAGAACTAAAACTTTTAAGGGAATCAATTGGGAAACATTAAAATTACGAATTGTGTTTGCAGTGTATATTTTGTTTTATAGTTATTTCTTTTATGGTTTCGTCATCCATGTACAGTATATTTGTACCCGACATAATTTTGAGTGCCATCAACTTCTACCACAACATTCTAGTTAACTGATACAAAATAAGTAGCTCTGTTTATTGGAATTTGGGTCTATAATCCTCATTTTTTACTTAAGAATGCAGCAGTCGAAAGAGATTCTCAAAGGGTTCTGAATTTTTTTTCTTGTGTTATGATTCCACAGATAATGGAGGAGCTCAAGGCGTTGGGTGCAGTCTCTGGACCGATGGTGTTGACGGGTTTATTACTCTACTGCAGGGCCATTATATCAATGATATTTCTGGGGCGTCTGGGCGAAACAGAGCTTGCAGGCGGGTCGTTGGCAATAGGCGTCGCCAACATAACGGGTTACTCGGTCATCTCAGGGCTTGCCATGGGAATGGAACCCATCTGCGGACAGGCTTACGGAGCCAAGCGCTGGGGTTTACTCGGCCTCACCCTTCAAAGAATGGTCCTCATTCTTCTCACCGCGGTGCTGCCCATTCTGCTTCTCTGGCTCAACATGGAAAAGATACTTTTATTGTGCGGGCAAGACGAGGCTGTTACAAAAATGGCGGGCAGATACATTCTGTTCAAGATACCTGATCTCTTCGTGCAGGCGATTCTTCATCCGCTCAGAATTTATCTGAGAGCGCAGAACATTACATTCCCTCTCGCCTGCACGGCAGCCATTGCAGTGGTGCTTCACGTGCCCATTAATTTTTTCCTCGTGGAGATTCTCGACATGGGAATTGCAGGCGTTGCCGTGGCCGCAGCCTGGACGAATGTCAACCTCGTCATATCGTTGCTCTGCTATGTGGGTTGGTCTGGAGTTTATAAAAAAACAAGGGAGGCGGAGGTAACGACAGTTGATTGTAGGGAGTGTTTTGCAGGATGGACACAGTTGCTGAAACTGGCAATACCGAGCTGCGCGTCGGTGTGCTTGGAATGGTGGTGGTACGAGTTAATGATCATTTTCTGCGGTCTGCTTATAAACCCAAAGGCCACTGTAGCTTCCATGGGGATCCTAATCCAGACAACGTCTCTGATTTACATATTTCCTTCGTCTCTGAGCGTGGGAGTTTCGACGAGGGTGGGGAACGAGCTCGGTGCGAACAGGCCCGGCGAGGCGCGCAGGGCCATGATTGTTGCGCTCTCCTGCGCTTCGGTATTGGGGTTCATGGCAATGACCTTCGCAAACAGCATACGCTACAGCTGGGCCAAATTGTTCACCAGAGATCCAGACATTCTTACCCTCACGTCCATGGCTCTACCTATTTTAGGGCTCTGCGAGCTGGGCAACTGCCCGCAGACAACAGGGGGCGGTGTTTTGAGGGGAAGCGCTCGCCCCACGCTGGGTGCAAACATAAATCTGGGCGCCTTCTATCTGATCGGAATTCCAGTCGCCATGGCTGCTGGCTTTCTTCTCAACTTTGGGTTTGTGGGATTATGGATTGGAATGCTGGCTGCACAGGCGTCTTGCTTGGGGTTGATGCTCTACCATTTGTTTCGCACAGATTGGAGTTTACAGGCGACGCGGGCAATTGAATTAATCGGCACAGAACTGGGTAATAAATCGGCAGATGATACAGATACAGATATGCAAACAATAATGAACATGGAGCCTGAACGGGAAGCTCTTGTAAATAATACCAAGAATACTAATTTTTTTCGAAGAAGGTTTTGTAGTTCATGTGTGTATCGCTCTTGGAATTGAGCGCGGCCGATTGAGACGTGGGTGAATTATTAAATAATGTTTGTACATAGTGTTGTCCCGATGTGTTCTTGTAAAGATGTCTGGTTAAATAAAATAACTACTCTCTATTTATAATATCTGGTTAGGTTTGTAGCGATTTACGAATTTAGTGTTTGAGATTCAAACGACATCTTATTATGAATGTATACTTTGAAACACTTGCCGAGTTGTGGGATGCCGAAAAAACACTGTTTAATTTCTAAAGTATGCTAGTTAATGTTTCTGATCTAAAATACGTATCCTCCACTCGGAGCAAAATTAAGACTAATATTGAGGTTAAAATAAATCCTTATTACATTGGATTAAAAGCTTGATATTAATATTTGAAGCAAACAATTGTTGAGTATGAAATATGCCAAATATTTTATCTTGATTTAGAAATCTATTATAAGACTATAGCAAATTTGGTAACTAGCGTAAATAATATCAATAAAATATGTGTTACATCGATTATATGGGATATTAACTCTTAACACACGACCTAGCCAAAAACATTGTTTTGGCTATTGTAAGGTAAAGATGCCAAAACAATATTTAAAAAATCACAATACACCAAATAACAATACATCCAAGATTTAATCAATTTGGACATATCAAATTGAAAATAAATCAAATAACAATACACCAAATAAAGAATTGAAAGTGATTTAGGGCTCATTTCCAAAACATGATATGAATGAAAAATCTAAAGATAAGGGTCAATCATCAAACAATGTTGAGATTGATTCTATCCTTTCATTGCTAGATCCTATGCTTAACACCATGACTACCATCAAAACCAACACCCATATCCTTGTTGTAGCGAAACTACAAAATAGGTTTGGACACCATCCATGACACCTCAAACGTCCAATCCTAAGTCTACGACTATTTCACAACAACCATCCAATGCAAAGTCTTCGTTTGTTTCTCATGACATTATCAAATAGTCAAAGAAGGCATCTATGTAAATCTATATCATGGATATGACCAAAACAAAACCTACATTTTTAAAACATCCTTACACATGTACTCCACGATGTGTGTTCATAAGGGTATCAATATAAAAGCATTTCGAGCTTTAATCGTGAAATTTTCATCAAGTAATTCAATTATATACTTTGGTCCTCATGTCCTTTTGAAATCTAACATCATAAATATCAATTCCTTATGCATTGAAGCATTCATCGCTAATCATAAAATCAAAAATGTGATTATAGACAATAGAGCAACATTGGATATTTTCTCTACAAAATCATTAAGATTTTTGAAGGCCCATCTATAGATCAATCCTTCACTCCTCGTGTCATTCCATTCATGGATGAGGACAACATTGACATTGATATTCTTTTCAAACCCCAACCATCTATATCTTCTACTCCACCTACGATGGATATCATTGACAAAGGTATTAGAGAGTATGAACTCCAAAATGTAAATTACACATTACCTTTATCCACACATGGCCTCTTCGATGATCTAGCTTATACAAACCTACTCATTGAAAACCTTTCCATCCACACTATTAACTTGGACCTCGTCCGCCAAAGTCTCATAAGTCAGGAACAATAAAAATCACATAACCATTGGCTTGGACCTCGTCTACATAAGCATCATAAGTCAGGACCAATCAAATCACATAATCATTGACTTCATCCACCAAAATCTTATACATCAAGACCAATCAAAATTTAAAAACATGGACCTCTTCCACAATGATGAGTCCATTACAAACCCTAATCCACAAAAGTAAATAAAATCATAAATCGAAAAAGAGAAAAAAATCGCATATCAAACCCCTCATCACAACACTATTTGAAAATCAAAAGCAAAAAGAAAAAATTTATTATTCACGGGTAATATCCACACTGGGGGAGGCCACTTGTAAAAATAATTTTAATTGTTTCATCCATTGGCATATATCTTTATCATTTCATTATCATATCTTCACACTCTTCACCTATAAGATGTAAGTTAATCTTGTTCATGTGGGGTATTGTGTATCTCATCCCTATTATAGATTCTTCCATTCTAGATGTTTTTACTTATAGTCTTTTCAAGAATCTTATTGATGGGAAATAATTATTTTAAATAATCTCTCTCCTTAACAAGAAAGCACTAAACTTCTTTACCTAGATCTTTTGTTTGCCCATCTCAGTCTAAGGTGATGATCCCTTGTGTCCTACTAGTCACATCAGGTTGAGATTTTGGGGAAAAGTGTCTTTATAATATAAACACAATACACAAACATGGAAAATTCAATAAAAAATAAATAAAAATATTCAAAATGGTTACATCATTCATCCTTCATAGTCTTTGGTGTTGATCCCACTCTTCTTACTAGTAGCGTGAGATTGGAAAAGAGAAAGGTACCTTACTCACCTATGTGTTACCTTTGGTTATGAAATCTTACCTCTTGGTGGTATGGGAAAAATGTAGGGGTCGTTTCAAAGAAAATATAAATCAAGCGACAAAAAGAATTAAATTTTTAATAAAATGTGTTTAATGATACAAAATTCAAAGAATTAATTTAGTTGCTCATGTTAAGAGAGAAAACCATTCCCTACACTAGATCTTGGAATAATATGGCCACAAAGTGAGCCTAAGTCTAGTCACGACCTATAAAGTGAAATCATCTTGGAATCAGTTAGATAATCTTAATTGGAGATGAGTCACATTTTCCCAAATGGACCATTGTTAACCTTGTGTCTTTTCATCCATCATCTTCATTTTCACATCACTATCTCATATGTCTTACATCCTTCTTAGCTCTCAATGTTGATCCCTTGCATCTTACTAGTTGTGTGGAGTCAAGGGAAGAGTCGACAACTTATCACCATATCATTTACATTTTACAAATAGAATGAAATGTATACAAATGTTTCAACATACGTTTAGATAGTGCACCTTTTACCAAGTAAAAAATCCAAAAATATCATATATTCTAGAATCCTTACAAATCCAAAGCCACATTTGATTGGAAAATTTTGTAGCATGGTGATATTTTCAAATTTCTAGGTATTCCTTTTGCTTTTCAAGCCTCCCTGGCTGAACTATGGCATTATGTCATTCAATGGGTGGCGAAAAACTAGAATATTGGTTTACTAGGCCTTTGTCTTTGGCTGGAAAATTCCAAATCTGCTTTAAAGTTCTTCCTATTACCCATGTTTACTACTCATCTTGTTGGGTTCCTTCCAAATCCTCCATTCAAAAGCTGGAAAAGCTGCTCAAAGATTTCCTATGGGATAATGCTTCTTTTGGAAAAGGTTTTCATCAAGTAACATGGGATATATGTTGTCTGCCTTACAATTCTGGAGGCCTTGGGCTTATCCACATTCAATGCCAAGGGAAAGCTCTCTATGCTAAGTGGATTATCAGAAGCATCACTAGCCAAGAAGATTGGAAAGTTCTCATATGGCATGGCATTGTGGAAGGCTCTCCTTATGGCCACCATGCGTGGAAAGGCTTAGGGTTTGTCAATTTTCTCATTACTCATGTGCTCGTATAAATTGTTGGCACTTTTGTGCTTAAAAGTATCTAAAAAGCGTGTGAATGTGTCAAACCCTAGATTTTATGGAAAGGGGATGGATTTCATAATGGGATATCTCTTAACTAACAATCTCTCTAGTGGTCGCTAATTTTTAAATCCCAAGATCAATTCTTATTAGAGGTCCCGGGAATCTCTGCGCTCAAATTATTCAAGCATGAAATTCACACCATCGAGGACTTCTTCTGCAAGAACACACAATCTTGGTTATCTTGGCTAGATTTTAAAGCTCTAGTTTTGGATTTCCAACCAAGATCAGGATACTTTCAATACTGTGATCAATTTGGTTCCTGATCACATGTTGCATAAGATTGTTGTGCATTCCTCTCACCCTTGGTGGACATATTAGAAGTGGTATGTTGATACTCCTTTTTGTAACTACAAAGCCAACAAAGGCTATCAATGGCTCTCACCCCATTTTCCCATGGTGGAAAAACTTAATACTCATTGGGGAATTCACGCCACTCTGTCACATTGGGGTAGATGATTTGAGAATATTTTGACTATATGTGTGGTGCCAAAAATTGATCATTTTCTTTGGTGTATTCTACGCCAAGGCCTTCCTATCGGGGCTTGTCTTGTTCAAATTAGGATTCCAGATCCCAAGTGCCCTTCTGTGGGCATTTGGAAATGCTTTTGCATGTCTTATGGTTCTATCCCAAAGCTCAAATTGCTTGGAACTAGATCCATTCTTTTTCTTTCCCTCATGGCCCCACTGTTTCACTTGGCAACATATCCTCTTGGGAGATAATCCCAAACTTCTACCTATGTTCACCCAGATTTGGCATGTTTTCAGAGGGGATATTTTATTTTAGATATGGAAAGAAATAAATGCTTTTTTCTTTGTTAATTCTATAGTTGATCAATCTTTCTTGATTTATAATAAATCTATGGTGATCTCCAATGTACTTTTATAGATTCAAGTTCAAGCAAATAAGGTGGCGCTGGAGGTGGAACACCTCCAGAATCTACTATGCCACCGAGGGGAAGCCTTGTATAATGTTTCCCATGTGCCTCTATTTCCCACCATGTGCTCCTCACCTTTAGCCCGTGGTATCCGACGTAGCCAATCACAATGCCATGCTTTCAATCGCACCCGCCGCTCTCCAAGGCCGATACATCGGCATAGTCATTCTCCGTGCACTGTTGTGGTTACGGCTCCCGCCACACTCATCGGCTCACCAACAAGGCTGGGGATAATCAGCTTGGCAAGATGGGTGGGGTTCTCATTTGCATTCGTTGGCTCAATAATAGGGCTAGGGTTCTCCTTCTGCCGCTACTTCACACCAGGCCGCTTGGCACCCTCTCGCCACCCCGGTCATCATCTAGAAAATTCCCTCACCTCAACCTCGTCATTCCTACGCATGGGGAAGCGAACTCGGAGGAAGAACTTGCTATTGGGAGATTCTAGACACTGGAAAATATCTACCTAGTTTGGGGTGGCCGGATGATCGAATTCAACCGCCTCAAGCATGTTTATAGTTGTTGCTTGATTGTGCCTTTTTTTTTTCTAGGGTGATGCTTTTTATTTTTTTGTACTTTCCTAGGCTCGACCTAGTTTGAATTTTGATGTTCTAGGCTTGACCTAGCTTGTTCATGATTTTGGGGAATTCTCTCATACCGCCCGGTATTTTTTTGAAAGCTATCTTGTATCTTATTGCATTAATATTTAATATAAGATCCTTTTCATAAAAAAACATATCCTTATAAATCCAAAGAATCATAAAATCCAAAACATTCAAAAAATTAATTCTTGACGTCCTTTTGGTTTTAGGTATCTTTTTGATATTTTCCAGAATTATTTGGTTTCTTCTTAGTTTTAGGCCACTCCTAGATTGGTCACTCATGTTGTCTTTTTCTAGTTTTTGGAATGTTAATGGCTATATCTCTGGATTGTAGATAAGTTTTGTAATAGAGAAAGGACCCTGGAATATCCCTCCTTTTACAAATAATAAAAACTAATAATCCCAAAACATGCAAAATAATCAAAAAATTAGAACATTCAAAACAAAAATATAACATTTAAAACAATCAAAGTAGTGAAAACATTCAAAATAAAAAAATAAAAAAATATTAAAAACCTAGCAACTAGTGACACAACTCAACGGTATCCGAATTTTAAATCCTATCCCAATGATCATTCCAAACTATCCAATGACTATCCAACAATCAACTTACCCAAAATCTATGCACTTGGGTACATTTTAAGGTCCTAAAGCATACTAATGTATACATGAGTCCTAACAAAGAAAACTAGTGGTTGACAACTCATTTTGGAATTTTGGTTGTTTTATCTCTTACACTTTATCGACTTTACACACCTTACGACTTTGTCAAGACTTGAATTATTTATATTTTATGGCCTCAAACACTAGTGCCTAGGTAAGATAGAAGCGCCCAGACACTTCAGTCCCTTTTGTGAACCCATGTCCTTATCTTACTTCTTCTTACTTTTTTGGTTTTTTTTTTTGCTTCTCTGTCATCTTTTAACACTTTTGGTCATCCTTTCAATCAATTACAAAATTTAAAAAAGTGAATAATATATATACTTAGTTACTTCTTCTAAATCAAGGTCCAAGCACTATAAGCATTATCTATGACCACCTAAGTTTGCACAAAGAAACAAGACAACTACAAGGCTTACATCTAGAACATTCATACAAGGAACAAGGGTCGCATTGCTCGCATACACAACATAGGATGGGAGTTCATTCTATTCCATCACACACATTATATATACTTGGTAAAATCTATATCTACCCGCTTATCATCGCATAAATAGCACAAGGGAAATCTAGGGAACATATACACACACATAAAGAACCGCATGGAGCCTAAGATGTAGTGCAACGCTCGGTTGTAAGTTCACTCTTCGAGTGACCATCAAGGTCAATATGACTCCACATTATACATATTTTTTATTATATTTTATATGGTTTTTGGACATGTGTAGGTAGACATTTGTGTTGCATGTTATATGTGCGATTGAAACCCTAATAGAAAATTCGAGCGACAAAAGGAATATTGGAGCGAAGACCTTCCAACCCAAAAAATTCAAAACATGAACATCGAAGCAAACAAAAATACCTAGATCACTCACTAGCACTTAGGGTGGTCCTGTCCTCCTATAGGCACTTCTGTTTGGTGTAGTTTCAATTTCTCAAACCCTCGATGAGCCTTTTCAATAATTTTTCCACCAGTACAATAAATCGGACAATCCCAATCACTCCCTGAGTTACACTAATCAAATAAATCATCTTTCTTTCTCATTTTCTTAGGATTTTACTTCTTTGAATGCTTATTTCTTGTGCATAATGTACAAAATTATTATATTGTCATTTGTTATAGTAATTACTCTTAAATTAGATTTTATTCAATTTATATTAAATCACATGGAGGAAATTCAAATCAAACCCTAAGTGTATGCTCGATTGGGGCAATATTGTCTCACATTATCTTCCTTGTATGTATCCTTGCTTGGGGGTAATGACCCTTTCAATATCAAATTAATCTTTAATAAAATCTAACAAGAATGTCACTCGACCCCAATCTTGAGTCTAATCCAATCTCCTTGCATATATGTCTTTGGGGGCATTCAAATCTACTTAATTTTCACTATGGAACACATTAGGGGCACAATTAATTGTCTTTGACTCAAGTTTTATCACATTGTTATTTTTCTTGACTGATTGCACACATTTTTTTATTATCTTGACTCATTCATAATCATGGTACATACTCTTAGCGCATATATTGGGTTTACTTTGATTTTTATCTTTTGCTTTCCTTTTTGACCAATTGTAAGTATTTTTATTACATTTTTGTTTATTTATATCCTTGGTGTATACATCTAATGTGTATATTGGGTTTGTTTTACTTATTTTTATTTTTATTTTGTGTGTTTTTTTACGCACATAATGGGTTGCTCATCACGGTTCTTCAATAATCATGGTGTAAACTCTATTTTGCAATAGCAAAGCAAATTGCTCCAAAATATAAAATATGAATAGAAGCTCAAGCTATGAGTAATGTTAATCATGTTGTTATTACATCCATTCATGCATCTAATTAAAATAAACATATCAACAAAATTCATTAATCACAAACATCATCGTGTGTTTATCATGTATCATATACCATCATTAAAACCATAGTAGCAAAAATGAACAATGATTTTTGATTGCTCCAACCCTCTACCACTCCTTTTCGAGATTGTTTTCTCTTCCACTCCTCCACTAGTGTCTTATTCCTCTTATCGTGTGGTTGTTCGCAATTTTATCGTGCCACCCACCCGCTCGAGGGGTCTCTTTGTTGTCATAATACTGAGACCGTTGGGGCATCTAAATGCTTTAGCAGGGAAAATCAGTCTAGATCGAATGGTGCATTCAAGTGCTTCACTAGGGTAGATCAAGAAGTCCACCACACTTCTTTATCATTTATTCACCAATCTACATGCATCTACTATCTTTAAATCGTTATTACTTCGTAACAACATTTTAAAAAGGGGAAGACGTAGGCACCCTAAAATATTACATTACACATTATAAACCTATAAAATCATCTTGTAATTACTTCACAATACATTACGACCACTTTTGACCACTTTTGATATATTTTGTTATTTTATGACCTTTAATGGCATTCTACAACATTGTCCCGTAACTCCCCTAATCATTCCTATCACTCACACATGGTCTTGAATTATTAAATATTCATGTTATGGACCCTATTACACTCCTATCCCATTCCTAAGATTAATTAATTAATCCTATCATTCTTATTATTCATCCTATATCATATTAGTTAATTTTATTATCTAATTTAATATTGAAATCATTAAATATATCTTAAACATTATCCATTTACACTTCACCTCTTATCCAATTAATTAATATCACTTTACTAATTAACATCTCAAGTTAACTAGAGAAAAAGAATTAATTAAAGTTCAAATCATTAAATACATGGAAGACAACAAAATTAGATTAAATCAAATCAGGAATTTGAATTAATTAAACATATCTCCCAAAAATCACGGCATTCCAAAAATAAAGAAAATAAATGCAAAATCTAAAACTCACGTCACTTTTTTGGGCATATAAAATAAAAGACATGCAATTAATATTTAATGCTAAGTATACTAAAGCATACATAACCTTTTCCAACTCAAAAATAATTGATCCGTTTAAGCTCGAATTGATGGTTTAACTCCTCAAATAGATTGGAAACTCAATTAAATAGATCAATCATACTTGCTTAACTTCAAATCAGTCAATTTAATCATACAAATCAAGGATTTGAGATTCTCTACCCTCATCTATAAATAATACCTCATTCTTCTCCACTTATTATCTTTGGAATCTTTGAGAATTCACATCATTACTATGTTGGATTATCAATCAATCTCACACAATGTTACATTGTCCAATTGATCATGAATATACAATAAAATGAATAATTCAATTGCTTTGATCATAGTTGAACTTTACTTCTACTCGAACACCTTTGGACCATCCACAAATTAATTTTATGAAGAGATTCAAAATTTCTATGCTTCATTCCAAGCTTCAATGATCTCATCCGAGGTTGCAAGGAGATACAAAGGAAGATTTGGTTTGATTTTATTTTCTTTATTTCTTTCTTTATGTATGTTTTATTTGTATACAATAGGTTCTATCATCACGAAAGGCTAAAATATGTATTAGAATTTCCTCCATTTAATGTATAAGCAATAGAAGAAGATAATGGTACACTCAATAGAGAGAGTAGGGACACAAGTAGTAACATCATTATGAATAAAAGTATTATCGATAATAGTAAAAATATTATCAATTGGAATATTATGATTACTATGAGTATCAACTACAAATGAAACAAAAAAAGTGTAATTAGTATTAGAAATATTAAAACATCTATCGTCTAAGAGAGGGTTGTTATCCACAATAGCTTCGAGAATACTTTTTAGATGATGAATAGATATTATAGGGTGAATGAAAATAGTGGGAAAGGCCTAAAAATGATATCCCCACACTTAGGATAAAATTGCATGTACTCAAGGAGGGTTATATGATAATTCATGAAGGTAGCTAAAACTTAAAGAATGAGCCCTATTAAGATGAATAAAAAGATTAATATAGAAATAAAACCTTAGAAACCCTCGAAAATAGGGTTTTGAACAATAAATATTTGATTCAAAAGTTGGGTCAACAAAATGTTTACATTATTTTAAAGATTTATTAGATTAATGTTATAAAATAAAACACAAATAAAAAGTATGTAAGGTTAGGAAACTAGGAGCTATTATGATAAATTAGAGTAACAAATTGGTTCATTCAATGTATGCACACAAGCTCAAATACATGGGTGGTGAGGGAGTGAGAATTATCTATACACATGTGTACAAAAAGAATATAGGAAAATAGTTTGGACAATATGGGGGTGTAGAGCCCTGGACTAGATTAAGTGCTAAAATAGTGACTTGAAACCAATATGGTGCAAGAAAGTATGATCTAGATAGGATGTATAGTCCATTCTTACCCCTTATACACAATATTGAACCCTTAAGAGTGGGGTTATGAAACATTCTGGGTATTTTAGTGTCCTGAAACACATTTCATTGTTAAACCCGAGTCATCGTATAGTCTCGATATCATCTCAGTAACTAGTTGAATTACTCCTAAGCACGGGATTCACTTAGTAAAAGTATGGTATAGCACGTGTGTTCGAAGGGTATTAACTTGAATACCCTTAATTCTATTTTTTACCTCTAATTATTCAATTGATAATACCCCCTCATGTTATATTATTAGAATGAAAATACCCCCTATTTTTTCCATGTACCTTACCCATTTTTCAATTACAATTTTATTTACCCCTTTTTATTTCTACCCTAATATATTAAAAAAATATCATATTTTTCACTCAATTTTTTTCAATATGCATAAGTTTGAAGCTATTGAATACCTATTACCAATCACCTTATAAATGTTAAGGTTTAATCATTTATCAATATTTATTCAAATAATTAATATGATGAAATAATATCACTTCATTTGAAAAGTATACTCAATCCTAGTTTTCTACCATCTTATTATTTCTTGGTTATCAATCTCTTAATTGAGATTTCTTTATTAAAAAAGAGATTATAACTTAATTCATGACCACACTCTTTTCGTAATTTTAAGGTATTTACATTCAAAAACTAGGGTTCAAATGTTTTAGCTTTATATTAAAATTAAACCTCCCTTTCCTTTGGCCCACCTCTCTAACCTACCCCCAATACCTGATTCAAAACATTAATAAATTAAACCCTTTTACCCCCTCATGTCTACTGGTATATTGACTTTAATTTTATTAATTTTAATTACCTCAATATGAACCCACGTGCTAGGATATTGCCTAGCCAATGAAACCCCGTGCTCCTAAGTTCCCTAAATGTGTGTGGAAGACCCTATAATAATGTTGGTTTTTGGGTTGTGGTATACCCTATGCACCGACTACATTAGTATTACTCCAAAGAGGCCTCAACGTACATGTAAATATCCACCTAGCATGTTATATCTATATCGATGTATATAGTTGAAAACTTAAACCCTTTAAATCATGCTTGATTGTATTGTGATCTTGCTAAGATTTGGAAATAGGAAATTAATGTGCTTGGATGTGAGGGAAGATAGACTCCTTGACTTGGTTGAGTTCTTCAAAATTTAGTAGTAGTTTCCCTAATGAATGTGCATTGGGAATACATAGGGAGTGTTGAGTGATACAAGAGAGTATGTCAATAGAATTCCATATGATTTCTAGGTCATGAACTGATGCACGAGTTTAACCTTCTTATATAGTGTTCTAAAGTTAATATATTATGATAATGATGACCTAGGAGGATAGAAATACCATATAAATGATAGTGCATTGAAAAAAGAGTTGAAAAATGTGTTGGTTAAGAATCATGACAGTCGGTGAGAATTTGATTATAAAACTTGACCAAATTATATAGTTATAGACAAGGATAAGCACAATGAAATCTAAAAGTTAAATTTGGGAAAGAAGAGCTTGAGAAGTCATCTTCGTATTGATATTTATATTTTTGACACATAGGTGTATGGAAATAAGCAAGTTTGACAAGATATTAAAACATGAACTAAGTAGGAATAGGATATGGTTGTTTCTCTTAGCCAAGAAGTAGAATTGCAATAAGTAATGTCAAAAGGGTAAATTAAAAAAATCGAGTGTCTACACTAATAGGAATAACATGTGTTTCTTGTGTGACACTGAAATTATCTACTTCACGTGCTTTCTTACTACTTGTTATGTTGCTTTTATCATTGTTGACATCACTTTTTACTATACATTGTTATTTCTTGTGTTACTACAGTTTTCTTCATTATATATGGCCTACATGCCTTATTTGTCTTGTGACACTATTAGTCTCCCCTATTTTTGGCTATATTCCTTTATTGCATGACATTTCTTATGTTATATGTGGCCTAAGTTCCTTGATTGAATTGTGACATCAGGTGTCATGTGTTTGTTGCTTTATGCATTAATTTGAATATTCTCTACATGTTATTAATTATGTTTTCTCATTTCACTATGTATGTCTCTATACTAGTTCTATTGTATTTTTGTTATTATTACCACTCTTATTCTTGTTTCTATCATTACTATTTTTGTTGTTGTGGTTATTTTTATGAATCTTTACATGCCATGTTCTCCACATGTACAAGAACCCTCATGTAGGTACATGTTCTCAAATGTGGCCACCACTTCATCATTCCAAACTCTTCTTCATGTTATTATGTATAGAGTACATGGGTACACATATATTATTTTGAGTCACACACTAAAATGATTTATCACATATGCATTAAAAGATAGGTTACTCATCATGTTATATTCTACACTTACAAGAAGAATGGGTTTAGGAACATTTTTAGAAGGAATGATTACTCATAATCATCTCTAGATACCAAATTTTGGAAAAAAATAGATGGGTTTGAAACCGTACATAAAGGTATGAACCATATATAAATTCTTAACCCTACCATACATTTATGCCATGGGGGGAATTACACTAGATATTTCTATAGTTTAAAAATTCCACTTATATAGATACCATTTTCTCGGCATAAGATATATTTTTAGATTAGATAACTAGCTTGGATTTTAAGGGGATCCAAAACCCATAGTATAATGGAGAAAAGATATAGTAATGAGGTACAAAATGAGATGCCTCTACCAACGGAAAATAGAGATACAAACACACTAAAAACCACCTTAAACCATCTTATCCTTGAGCTCTAACCCACAAGATATCAACTACATTTTGAGGGGAGATTTAGCATTTTTCTTTTTCTTCTTGTTCCCCACAGTAATCCAACCTACATCAACATTAGGATTTACATTTTCATTCTAGGATGAATTGGAAGGTGTGACCTTACTAGCATGAGTGAAAGAGGTATCCATAACCTTCAGTATCAAGAACATATGCATTCTTTGAATCCATCTTTGAGTCACTATCCAGTTGAATCTTAACCACCAAGTGACTAGGCTCGTGGATTTTTCCACCATGAGATTTTTTATTTACTTTATTTTTTCTTCCCAATTTGACAGTCACCACTAAGTGACCTATAGAGAAGCAATTCCTACACCTTAAATAAAATCATTCATAATCCATAGTTTGGATCCACGTGCAATCCTCAACAATGAGATTAATGGTAAATGGAAAATCAGCAGAGGTATCAATATCAACCAGAATACGGGCGTATGTGGTGAAATTGAATAGAGATGTCTTAGGATCAGTAGACACCTAAAATGTCTACATGACTAATTAATATTAATCATGTCTCACATTTTAGCCTCATCACCTGTTTATTTGCTATTAGTCCATTTTAATATATTTAATCCATTTTTCCATACTATTATATCCCAACATCATCCATATAATAATTAATCACTAGATTAATTATTATTAATTAATCCATTTACCCCTATATCATTTTATCACCATTTATCATTTATCCCAAATCATTTTAAATCATTATTATATCCTATCCCATTCTTAAATCCATTTTATTCCATGATTATATCATATTATCTTATTTCTAATCCTTTATTAACATTTATAGGAATTTAATATTCCTATGCCTCACCTACCCTAGTCTACACTTACACCTATCACTAGTTATTCCACGTAATCCCTATCATTAATTATCCTAATCACATCATTAACCTAAACTAATCATGTGCACATCACCTCTAAATCTAGAAGCTTCTCTATTTCTCCCTCTCATTTTCAAATATTCAAATACATCTACAACATTCCATTGAATTTTTAATTCAATGGAAATCCCTCACAAATTCTAGAAATTTCTACTCTAGAATCCTCCATCCTCTCATCTAATTCCAACCCTTGGATTCAATCCACCATGGAAAAATCTCAACCATTTAATTTTCCACTCACAAACTATAAATAAAGATATCATCCTCCATGAGAGACATCTTCTAAATCCATAACAAAATTCTGCTCTTTTGTTCTTCAACTAATCAATCCATTCTATCAATCATCCATCTACAATCAAGCAATCCTTCATCATCTTCATCAATAATCAAGAAATCATCAAGGGGAGGTGTTGTCCAAGTGCATCCACATCAAAATCTGAAGCAATCAATCATCCTCAAGCACATCCAACCATCAAGGAAGGAGAATTGCATGTTAGACTAGTAAGTGTAGGTATTGTTCCTCTTCCTTTCATCTTTGCTTGATCTGAGGTAGTTGATTTGTTGAGTTTGCATGTTGCATTTGAATTGGTTTCATATTCATTTTATTTGTGCATGCTAACTTGATTTTTCATCTACATTTTTGGTGCCCACCATGGGGCTTAACCCCCAAATATTTTTAATTTCTTGTTTATTATCATCTAATCACCAAGCTATCCAAATTTGGTTTCATAAAAATCTAATTTGCATCCTTAAATTTCAATTTTTCATTTTTTTCAATATTAACGCATTCGTGACTTGTAGTAACGCGTTTATCCTAAAACAACGCTTCTGTGAATATCTTCTAACTTCATGCTTGTAGGGATGTCTTTTAGTGCATTTGTCTCCTATGTTAGCACATTTTTCACATGTTTCAAAGTGCGTTTATCCAACAAGAGTGCATTTATAACCCTTCAGCTCTTTTGTTTGACCGTCAAAAACCTCAAATTTTGTTCTTACAAAGTAGCGCGTTTGTGACATGAAATAGAACATTTGACCTAAAACAACACATATGTGAGCTATTTTAACGTTTTTGTTTTGATATTTTGTTTCTAACTTCTGAGAGCCATGACTTTTGACCCCGAACTCAAAATGGCTCCATTTGTTTTTCCCGGAAAGGTATTAAAGATATCTATGCAATGAAAGTGTTAATTTAGATTTTTATTGTATAATTATTCATGGTTTTCATTTTCCTAAATCTTGTCTTTTTAACTACACATTAAGTTATATTTTCTTGTTACAAACTACTAACACTTTGTGTGTAACCTCTTACAGCTTACCAAATATTAAAAAATCAATCTAAAACTAAAATTATTTTTTGTTTTGTAGCATGCTTGTCCAAGAGTTGGGATTAATTTCAAACTACTAATCCACTTTTTTGTAGGGCCTCCTCTTGAAGACCCCTTTTGAATTTTGTTTAATCATTTTTTTATCATTTAAAAATTAAAAATATTCATATTATCTTGCATATTTCATTTCTTACATCTTTTGCATGTTTGCTTGTTAAACCCGAAGGTTGGATTTTGTGTATGCTCTCCTCTCGCGTCCTTGGACGATCTTGAGGATCAAAAATGGTCCACCTTCTTCCCTTTTTCATTTTTAGGGGCAACGTGACATGGATTTCATCACCACACACTTTTCATAGTCCTAGGGGTCTCGTGACCATGGGCTTCATCTCCACGCATGTAGACACACCCCGTGTTCTAGTGGGGTATATAAATCCTTGGAGAGCTATCGTTATTGGATAAGCATCTACGTGTTTTAAGTGTAACGTGAAGTGAGAGGCTTCTACGTCCCACCACCCAAGCCTTAGACAACATCCTTGCAACATGGATTTGGGCCACATGTATCGCAAGGTATATAGGGGATGCCCCTAGAGAACTTGTTTATCCTAGCATAGGTAGCCTTCAGCTACAATCAAGATATAGTGCAGGGGAAGGAACCACCGAAGATTACTCACTAGATGATCACACATCGACGTAAAGGTGGGCTAGCTCAGTGAGAATCACTATCATGTGTGGTATTAAAAGTGGGCTATATCTTGTGCCGTGAAACTCGCTTAACTAGCTAGGTTGTGTGTTGCATGTGTGTTACTTGCTTACATAACATTTTTACCACACATTAATCAAATAATCAACCAACCCCTCCATCCAAACATAATCAACCCAATCTTATCTCCTTTCCTAAATCCATCCCATCCACATCTAATCCTTCCATCTTAGTCCTATCCTACCTACACCCTACCCATATCCAATTCTATTCCTAAATTTTATCTAAACCCCCATCCTCATCATGACTCCCATCAAATTCAAATCCTCCACTCATCAACCTTTACCCTCCCACTTTGATCAAAACATCCCTATTACTATCCAATCTTAAAAAAATCAAATTATGACACTCACATCCTCTATCCAAAACCTCCTAACCCATCGCAAGTTGATCCCTCCATCCTCGTAACCATTCAAAATATCAACCAAAAAGTTCTTTTCCTCCAATCGCACCTTAAAAACATTTTCTCAACCATCCTCCCTCACATCCACTTTTTGATAGTGAGGACCTTATTGACATCCACCAAGATGATTCTCCATCTACACAACCAATCACACCTAATCATAAATCCACATAATCCAACATCGCTAACAATACTCGTTCCTCACATGAAACTCATTACCTTGATTTTGATCAACTCCAATCATCCCCTTCCACTAATAAATATCTCCTTTTCAAACTTTTCCAAACCTTAACCAACTATGATTCTTCCACCACATCCACTTCCAAATAAAAATCTAAATAAAAACCAAACCTAAATATCCCAAATCACCACCACCACCTAATGACCTTCTTTTACAATTTTCTAACCTATTATCCGAGCCTAATCCTTCATCACTACTATCCACCCCTAAATCCCCCATCAATAAATCTAATCCCCAACTCCCTCCCATCAAAACATATCATAACGTACCTTATACATACCCATCCACATCTAATCAAGATCAAACCAAACCACAATCCTTATCCCCTACATCACACCTTAGTCCTAAATCTTCATCATCCTCATCATCCCAACCTCATCCCATGGAATTTCTCCTAGATAGTCCCAAGTCCCCTCCTCTAACATCTACTTTGGCTCCTAAGCCTCCATCACTTATATCCAACCCCATCCAATCAAGTGTGACTCCTAAGTCACCCATATCCTCTTCATCCCCTAATCCTACTTCATCCAATGTGGCCCCCATGCCACCTTTACCCTCTCCATCCACATCTAATAAATCTACCAATCACCAATCCAATCCCAAGCCATCCAATGTAGCTCCTATTTTCACCATCCCCCAATCATATACCACCCAAAGTGACTCCTAAGTCACCTCAATCTCTCAAATCTGATATGGTCTCTAAACCACCCCGCTCTACCTCAACTCAACTAACTATTGACCAAAATAAGCTCACACTTATTTTGGGTCAATTGACACCATTTCCCCCTTTTGTGCTTCAATCTAAATTTTTAACATATTTTAAGCACTTAAGGCCCCCTGAAAGAATTTCCATCAGATAGGAAATTTCTTCCCCTTTCTAGAGATATAAAGAAGTCCTTCTAACTCCTCATATTTCTTAAGTTATGGGCCGACGGGCCTTGGAAGGATTTTTTTCCAAAAGTGAGCTGACGGGCCTAGGGTAGATTTTTTTGCAAATGGAATCATGGACCAGTGGGGCAGCGGGAGATACTTTTGCATTTTTACACTTTTTGCAAAAGGCACAAGTGGAAAAAGTAGGCGGCGGGCTGAAGATGTCTTATTTCCCAAAGTGGAAAATGCGGGCGGCGGGCCCGAGGATGACTCAAGTGTAAAAGTGGGTCTGCGGGGCCGCGGAGGAAATTTACCCAAGTGTGAATGTGATCCACCGGGTCTATGGGGGAATTTGAAATTTTTTCACTTTTCACAAAATGGCACAATTTTCAAGTGTGGGCCTGTGAGCCCGCGGGGTCTCATCGGTCATTGAAAAGTTCTGAGACTGCGGAGGGTGCCACGTGCCTCATCGGTGCAACTCCAAAGATAGGATCCAAAATGGAGACCCCAAACAAGCACCAAGATTCCACGTGTCTAGAGCCCAAAAAGGCAAAAGCAATCATTGAAAAATTCTAAATAGAGGCAAGCCAACGGAAGGAACTAGGTGTCGCATGGTGTAACTTCAAAAGTAAAATTCAGAGCAGTTCCCAAATGTGCATTGAGCCTCCACGTGTCCAGGGTCAAACATATGGCCCCACCAAACAAAGGGACTTATCCAAAACACAAAGAAATAGGGTAGAGTAGCAAAAGATTCCACGTGTCTCATCAACGTACTTTCAAGAGGCAAATCCAAAGGTGGTCTCGAAATATGTGCTAGCTCGCCACGCATCTCATCAACACAATTTCAAAGGCACAACCCAAAAGGTAGTCCCCAAATGAGTGCCAACCCGCCACGTGGTTAGAGTCCAAAAAGGTAAGGTCGGCCATTGAAAAGTCCAAAATCCTACGGAAGCCTCCACATGTCTCATCTACGTAACTTCAAAATAAAAATATGGGGAAGTTTCCAAATAAGCGTGAAGCCTCCACGTGTCTCGGGTTAGGCACAATGTCTCCGCATATAGGAGAGACTTATGTAGAATACAGAGGAAACCGAGGATCCCGCGGAAGCTGCCACGTGTAAATCTAGCACAATTTTAAGAGCGAAAGGAAGGGGCTAAATATTCAAGATGTGCGGGGATACCACGTGGACCCTGTATGGATAGACTCTTTTAAATATTGCGACCTATGTTAAATGTCGACCCTAACTTTTAGACAGCCATATATTTTGACTAGGAGCTTAGATTCAAGTGGGAAAGGACATTTTAGAAAGCTCTCAACGTCGGCTTCTCACCTACCTCCATTAATGTTTTCGGCCCACCAATTTTGAGGCTGTCAAGTCTCTCACCTACCGCCATGATGAAGAATGGGCCTCTTTCTTTCCCAGTAAGGGACAATGACAGAGGCATGGGTGTTGCAGCGAGACTCTTCATTGTGGTAGGTGGATTTCAATGCTTTCTAGAGTGGTTGGAGTAGGTAGAATTCAATGCATTACAAGGGTGGTTGGAACAAAGTTTGATTTTCCTCTCTTTTTCTCTCTTATTCTTCCTATATATTGTAAAAGAGGGCATTTTCTAAAGGTGGACATTTTTCTCCCCCCCTCTCTCATTCTTCCTTAGGGTAGGATGTGGAGTCTAAGCCTCCTTCCTTGGCTATGTAATGGAATTTTCTTGCCTCTTGCCCACTAATGATGTACCGTGTGACTTATGGAGCAATAAAATTTGTTTCGTGATGCTTCTTGTCCATCCTTTGCTTATTTTTTTTTCTTCTTGCCTCTCATCATTGCAAGGTATACTGTGCATACTCTAATGTTTATTACAGGTTTTGGGAGCTTTGTTTAATGGGTTTTGAAGTGGTGTTTCATGTGACATTCATTTGTGGTTTGTGGTGCATCTTGTCCACCCTCTCCTCTGCTCACCTCTCTCCACTTCAGGAAGTTTGGATACGTGATCAACCACTTCCTTTTCTAGTGTATCACCACTTAGTGTAGTCTCTCTCTCTCTCTCTCTCTCTCTCCATGTCTCCTTAGAGAGGTTATATTAGGATTAGATAGGTTCTTCTTCGAGGTGTCTCATTATCAACAATGAATCTTAAGCCACCGTGTGACCACACAATAGTTTGGCACACTCGATAGGACATTGAGGTTAGATTTTATCTTCTTTTTGAGGTGTCTCATTATCAACAGAAAATCTTAAGCCACCGTATGATCACACAACAGTTTTGGCATGCCTAATGGGACAGGTCTAAAGCACCTTACCACTTCATCTTAGCAGGTTGGTGTGTTCTTGTTAGGATTTAACCTTTTGAGGCACATGTAAAGCACATTTGGTGACTCCATCTAGTCAACAACCCATCTCTAAAGTTGCAGACCTTCTCCCATCCATTTTCATCCATTATTCTTTCCATATCTTTCATTTTCTCCCATCCCATGAAGTTATGCAATCATGACTTCATTCCCCTCATGAAATTCACAACTACAGCAGTATAATCCCCCTCCAATGTATTTCCCAACTCCTCCAGATCAACATTATGATAAGATCCGAACCATTATGCTTACCCATATGAGTAGTGTCAAAACCATTTTGGCCAAGGAGCTTATCAAGAGAAAGGGTGTGCATTCAATGGTGACGGTTATGTGGAGAATACTATTTTTTTGGAGAAGATTCAAGGGATGGAGGCATGCATGGTACAATCAAGGGCCACAACTCAGATGAAAGAATTTATAATTGGCTATAGGGCACCTTGTCCATGGGCTGACCCTATGCCAAGACATTATAGCCCTTAGGAGAAGGTTGACTTCATGGTTGAAATTCTACCTTAACTTGCACAGTGGATTGAGGATGGCATATGACTAGAGTGTGAGACAACCTATTCAATGGGTAAATCATTCACTAGCTCATTGTCCTTCATTTTCTCTTTCTCAAGCTTTATCATTTCAGCAGTGCCAAGAGTCAATCCCCTCACTTGATGCTCCAAGTGTTGACTTCCCTTCTCCATCTCTTAATCTTTCACCTTATCTCAATTCTTCTACCATTTTCCCTTCCAAGAAGTCACCCCCTCCAAAAAAACAAGAAGTTCCATCTCCTCTCCACCAAAAACCATAACAAAACTGGTTGAATCCCAACCTACCACTTCTCTTGCTTTCCCAAGTCCATGTTAGGAATATACTCAATAATCCAATCAAGGAGAACAGTAAGAAGAGGAACCCAAAACAAAAGAAATGATAAAAGATCTAAAGAGTTGGGCTGCTAGATTTGGGTTTACAAAGATCCCCTTGATGGTTAAGCCAATAGAGGAGGTCAAGGTTGAAGAGCCAATGGTGATTGAGGCTAAGTTTGCAAGAAGAACAAGAACAAGAAGGATAAGATCAAAAATTTGTTTGCTTTGAATACAGTTTCCATAATGGCACTTTTTCTGAAGAGGATACTAATCTAATCCAAACTGCACAACTAGTTAAGGAGGAAGAACAACTAGCTCCAAGTCCCATTGAAGAGGAGTAATGGGAGAGATCAAATCAGAGTTGAGGCCACTTAGTGAAGAAAGCATTATTGAAGATTTTTTGCTTTCATTTGAAGGTCTTGATTTGATTGATGAACCCATGACAGAGGAGAACCACAAAGTTTTAGAGGCTCAAAGTGTAAAGCAAGGCCATAGAAGAACCTTCGTTCTTCCTCCCACTTCATCCCCTTCAAGCTCTAATGTTGAAGAAGAGTTTGATCTTTCAAACTTCATGTTTGAGGATGAAGGGAACCATGGTGAGCAAGTTGTAGATCAGGAGGACACCATGGAGGAGGTCAAGCACATGTAGTAGGACAACAAGGAGGAAAATTGTTTGTCAGACTTGGAAGATTTCTTTGATGGAGAGGATCCTGAGGAGATAACATCATTTTCTCCTCCATCATCCACCTTCCAAGCACATGATCCTGCTGCCATGAAGGAGAGCATTCAAGTACAACAACCTACACTTCATAACAGCCCTCTGGAACCAAGGTTGGAAGATATAAATCTTCCATGTTCTTCAAAGGAGGAGGAAGGGAAAAGGCAAGAGGATGTCATCATCCCTCTCACATCATCTATCCAGGGAAGGTCCGCAAGAAGACTCCATTCTTGGAGTTAAAATTCAGCCCGCTAGTTTCAAGGTTGTCAAGTCTCTCACCGCCGCCATGATGGAGAATGGGCCTCTTTCTTGCTCAAGAAAGGACAACAAAGTGGGGGCATGGGTGTTGCAGTGAGAATCGTCATTGTGGCAAGTGGATTTTAGTGCTTTTTGTAGTATTTGGAGTAGGTGGAATTCAATGCATTGTAGGGGTGGTTGGAACAGAGTTCAATTTTCCCTCTCTCTTTCTCTCTTATTCTTCTATATATTGTAAAGGAGTGGCATTTTCTATAGGTTGGTCATTGTTTCTCTCTTGCCCCCTCTCTCATTCTTCCTTAGGGTAGGATTTGGAGTATAGGCCTCCTTCCTTGGCTCTATAATGGCATTTTTCTTGCCTCTTGCACACCGATGATGTATCATGTGAATTATGGAGCAATTAAATCTATTTTGTGATGCATCTATCCATCGTTTGCTTATTTTGTTGTCTCTTCTCACCTCTCATCATTGCAAGGTATATTGTGCATACTCTGATGTTTATTGCAGGTTTTGGGAGCTATGTTTAATGGGTTTTGAAGTGGTGTTCCATGTGACATTCATCTTTGGTTTGTGGTGCATCTTTTCCACCCCCTCCTCTACTCACCTCTCTCCACTTCAGGCAGTTTGGATTTATGATCAGCCACTTCCTTTTCTGGTGTATCACCACTTAGTGTAGGCTCTCTTTCACTCTCTCTCTCTCTCCCTGTCTCCTTGGAAAGGTTAGATTAGGATTAGATAGGTTCTTCCTGCACTGGAGTAGCTTGTGGTAGGTAGATTAGGAAGCAAGAACCAACCTTCTCTAGAGGGCCATCTCAATTCCACAAGTCCCATAGCTTGAGAGATGGTCTAATGTTGTGCAATCACATCAAATGCCCCATTTCAAACTCGAGGCCATTCGGGGGTGCTGTGATTTTGCACTAACACCAACATCACCTAACTTCAAATCATCTCCCTCATAAACATCTACCTCTCCCAAATCCACTCAATCTAACATACCATCTTCATCCCAATCTAACATATTCTCTTTATCCACATCCACCCCATCCATTCCATCCCAAATCAAACCATCTAATCCTACACAAACCAACCCTACACCATCCACATCTCCCACATCAACCAAATCCAATCCCAAGCCAAAATCCATTACCAATCCAAAACCAAACCAACCTCTTAAAGCCCCCAAGGATAATCCTCCATCCAAATCCCAACCATCTAATCCACATCCTAAACCTACATCCAAATCACATAAATCCATTAATTACCCTCTCCTATCCTACCCAATCCTACACATATCCTACCTTACCCACCCTTATTACCCACACCATCTCTCTTACCAACCCCAATTGCCTTCACCTCCTTAGGTGAATCCTTGACTACCATCTTCCATCATCTTAAAACATTTAACATGATCATTCACCCACCCATCAAACTTCATGATCCTAACCTTCCCAAACCATCTTGGTATAGGGACCATTATTATTGTGACTTTCATTGCACTCGTGGACATTCGACCAATTGTTGCATGCAATTTCGGTCTTATGTCCAAAACCTCATTAACCAAGGAATTCTTATCCTTATACCTCTCTATCCACCACCTTTCCATCCTAACCCTATCTCTAACCATCAGCCACCATCTAAACCCCATTCTAAGTCCAAACATTGTCGGCCATCCAAATCTAATCCTCAATCCAAACATCCCTCATCGACCAAAAATCAAAACTCTAATCCTCAATCCAAACATCCCTCATTGACCAAAAGTTCACACAAATCTCACCCCCCATCCTGCATTAAATTCGGGCCCTTAGCAGATGAGAAAATAACCAACATCCTCCCCATCCACTTCTTACCCTATAGCCAATAACATGTTCACTAATATGAAACATCGTGGTAAAGGATTAGGTATTCATGAACAAGGCATCCCATCTATCCAAATTAATCCCACCATTTCTCTTAATCCTCCCATCCATCCATCTACCAATCCCCAATCCTCTAATCCCAAACACCTAAAATCAGATTGAGCATTTCGGTTGTCCTTTGCACATGGATGTTCTTTCCTCATCCCTCCATCCTCATTCCAATCCAATCCATCTTCACCAATACTTAATTGAATTAATCACACATGATGTAATTCATTAGTACCTATTACACTTGTGTGACCTTGGTCTATCCTTACTATCAACATTCAAGAACGATCGTATCTTAGAGATCCAATCACTTAATCACACATCTTAATTAACTTGTGGTGAAGACCCTTGGGTGCATTTTATGACACTCTAGCCAATGTCATCACTACACTCATCTCCATCCCCCATCTAGCCAATGTCTTAAGGGAGTGGATCTTAAAAATATCAAATATCAAAAAGCAAAATATCAAAAAATCATACCAAAATTCATAATATCCAATAAAATCCACCGAAGACTCACTCTAGGTTTTTTCTAAAGCAACTCTACTAGGGCTATGGACTCTAGATGGCAGTAGAGAAATAATGTGATAAGAATCAGATGTATCTCTCGGGGATATGGACGCATTGTTGGTAGTAGAGAAATGCACAACTTAACCTTCCATCAACCTACTTGACTTATTTACTCCTATACATTGGCTAGTTTGTCTTCTTATACTATCCACCGAGTCTTCACTACAAGTGGTAATTAACTATCATAATCGCTACATTTCATCTCGAAGAGGCATCATGCTTGTATGTTGACAAGTATGGCTTAGACCTTGGTCACACTCTTGTTTTAATCCTACTTTTTTATTTTACAATCGTAGATGCCTATTTTTGGTATAGCACCCCTCCGTCATCTCACATTCATCCAATTTCCATTCTCACATCTCTTTCTCTTAAATTAAATAAAATCTTATTTATTTTCTCACATTATTTGATTAATTATCAAATGGGCTCCATGTAGACCCATTTGATAATTCAACTTTTGGCATATCCCCATCCTTCACAAATTATTTAATTCATGGGTATTAATACACCCATCCGACACCTTCTTTTTAAAATGGAATCTTTATCTCACCCACCATGTCAATCATGCTCCCCACTCCATCTAATAATTCAAGCCATGGTCCCCATGTGATCACATCATATCCCTAACTCAGGTTACTTTACTCAACCCCGGTTACTTGTTAACCCCAAATCTAACCTCACATCTGAGTTATAAATATGGGTTTCTCTCCCATATTTCAAAAAGAATTTTTTTTAACAAAGTAACTTGAAAAAAAGGACTGAAGATCTGGAGATACCTAGGCCTAGAGAAGAGAAGGAAGAGCTTAATTAAGTTTTGCCAGTTTAAAGAAGAAACCTTTGCCATGGTTCATTATCTTGCCATCTTGATGTCTGGTTCATCTCCATAACAGAGCACAAGCTAAGTTCCTCGTTATTTTTGTTACTTTTCATTTTATATTCCATTAATATTGTTCATAATCTGTTATTATGTTGTCTGACATGGTGGTTGACATCCTCCAAGGGAGTTAAAATCTCTCAAGGAACCGGCACTTTCGGCAACCCCGCATATTGTGATCAATCTAATTTGTTTCAGTTTTGCAGATCTAGCTTCTTTATATCATGCATCTATCTTATTTGCACCTGTATCATCCATCATCATCTCCAAGGTATTAAGCCCTTGTATACTTGATGTTGTTTAGTGTTTCTTGATTACTCGTACACTCATCTAGACAGGAAGCTAGAAACGCAAATCAACATTTGGCACGCCGGTGGGACCAGATCCTAGATCTGGTCATTTTGTTTGTTATTTTACTCATCTTGTCTAACTTTCTTGTTTGCATGGTCTTAATATTCATTGATCTCAGTGTAGCACAATCCATCATTTAAGTCACCTCAGAGGTACGTGCTCTTTATTTTCTGTTTACCCACATGGGAAATGAATCTGGAAATTGACCTTATGACTTGATGTTTGTTTTCAAACTTGGTTTTGCATTAAATATCGTAAATATCACAATTAATTGTCATTAAAAGATTAGTATTTGGAGGATAAAAATTTATATCTGGTTTAATATTGATTAATTTTGTAGCTCATTCCATCTATCTGGCTTATGATATTGTCATGGGTTTTCTTTGGATGATCGTTAATATACAATCTCATTTATATTATTTTATATAAAAATATTAACCTTCATTATAAGGAAAATAATAATAAAAAACATTATGAAATAACGTTGAATTAAGCTATAAAAATAAAATAAAAATTTAAAAAAATTGTGAAAGAAATTAGAATTAAATTATAAAAAAAATGCCATTCAATATTGAAATGTAATCCACATCCATGGAATGTCAATTAATTGTATGTCTCGTTTAGTTCTCTTTTCCATGTGATTCACTTTATGTCATCACACATGTAAAAATTTGTGTCCATGTGTGGCATGACCCACCAATTTTAATTCTCTCATCCTTTAGGTAGGTTTGACGAATATGTCATTTTATTAGTTGGGCTTTTATAGTCATGTCATTTTATTAGTTAGGAGTTTTTTTAGTCATGTCATTTTATTAGTTGGGATTTTATAGTCATGTCATTTTATTAGTTGAGCTTTTATAAGTCATATCACTTCATTAGTTTAGCTTTTATATAAGCTATTATTTCATTAATCTAATTTATCTTTTCGACTTAATTGCTTCCTTTATATTATTTTATAGTCTATCGTTTAATTTTCGTCGCTTATTTACTCGAATGAAATAGGAACATTAAACTACAATTTTGTTAATTAATTATTTTATTTTTATTTATTTACGACGACACCATTTGTAAAATTTATAAAGTCATTTTTTAACTACCTTAACTAATAGCATTTATTATCTTCTTGCAGGATAATGTCTATAACCTCACAACAACATTACACTATCAAAGACCAATGTTTAAATCAAACACCCGCACAAAATACTTTTACCGACTTTATCTGCAAACATAGATGGTGCCATTTTAGGTTACTAACACGTTCTCGCCCCACATTGTCACTGTTTGCCTCAAGTATGCCAACATCACATGTGATCAAAGGCAGAAAAATACATTATCCATATCCCCTTTCCAGTCGTGAACGATGCACTTTTAAGGTCACTAGATGTTTCGGGTCCATGATTAATACCTCTAAACACGTGTAATCAAATAACATCGATAAGCGATTCTCCAGGTATTTCTCATTTTTCTCTATTTTCTCTTTTCTGCATTGAACTTTCCCTTTCCTGTATCAGATGCATCAAACATCACATTTCATTTTGGTTTAAAATGAACCTTCTACATCCTACCTGATCACATAGCTTAAGTAAAGTATTTAACCCTCTGCATTTCACTTATCACACACTACCTGAGATTGCACAAACATAATTAACACATCAAAACATTCCTCTCACTCGGCTAATTGATTGGGACTTTTACATACGCAATAGCAACCATCTTAGATATCTCTGAATCCATAACTACCTAAAACCAACCTTAGACTCCTTTAGGCACCTTCATTACCTACTTTTCTTTTTTGTTCACATCTCAAATTAATCATGATGTTAAAAAATATTTTACTTGATTTTTTTTTCAATAACATACATAAACAAATGTTTCTCTATTTCACACCTATTGTCGCTCTCTCTCAAATCGAGACAAAAAAACAATTTGCTCTATCCAATGATCTTACTTTTTCTGACAATCTCAACCGACATGATTCTAAACTCAAAACCACACCTTCGGTCACTCCATCTCCTGTCTCCATGGTCTCACCTCATGAGAACCATGTCATATAAAATTCTCCCTACCTTGACACCAACCCTTATATCTCTTGTCAAGCTAGTCTTCCTAGATCGATAAAGAACACCATCTCCTACTCCTCAGATACACTCTAATCTCCCCTAACCCCATTTATGACTTCTTACTCTAGAAATATCCTATAATATCTCATACCTCCCAATCTCCAAAATTGGTGGATCGCATTCCACCCACCTCCCATTTTGACAATTCCATTAATAGGCCTGCCCAACCATCTCAAATTCTTAACACACATATCCCCAGTTACCATTTACCACAACAACCTCCCACAATTCCGAACCACATCATGCCCTTATCACTCAACATCAACCTATACAAAGCAATCCCAACTTGTGACACATGTTATTCCTTACCAAGTAGCTCCCCAAACACCTACATATCCACAAATTAATCAATTGTCTTATCAAACCATTCTACAAACATCCTATCCAAAAACTTATCAACCACCTTATTAGACGCTTCCCTAACTACGCACACACCCACAAACACATCATTTTCGTCATCAAAATACTTTTCAAACCACACAGCCAATCTAATCTCAACCTTACAACACCTCGAGTGATTCAATTCATGTCTTAATGAATCGGTTAGCCAGTTTAGAAACCCTTACCGTAGCATCCAAGAACACCTTATCCTATGAGCACATATGTAATGAACCCATTCATCCGTCGGTTCTAATCAAACCCTACCCTCCTCATTGGAAACTTCCTGCATTTACTAAATTCAACAACAAGGAAGATCCCCAACAACATCTCCTTGCATTTAAACATGCATGTTGTCTTATTGCACATGATCATGATGCTTCTTTGCACTTTCCCCATGTCTTTGTGCGGTCTCGTGTTGGATTGGTACAACAGATCTTCGCAACATTCCTTATTCTCTTTCACTCAATTTACACAGTTGTTCTTAGAACACTTGTCTATCAATATCACATGCAAAACCACTATCTCTGATCTATATACCATTTGACAGTATGAAAACGAGCCCATCGCCGAATTTATCGCACGATGGCATGATGTTATAAACCAACTATCCTTCAATATCCCGCAAACCAAACTCATCAACTTATTCTCACATTCGTGTGTAAAACATATATCATCTACTTTGCAAATCCAATCATTCTGAACCTTTGATGAAGCTTTCACAATGGCTCACAAGCTCGAAACCCATGCCATTGAGTAGGGTCATCTTAAACTAAGTTCAATTAAATCAAAAATTGAATCTACCAAACCATTCACACATAACGAAAAATTTAAGGGTGTGGCCAAACTGTGGTCATTGAACCCTCATCCCCATCTACACCAAGCACATGGTCTCAACAACAATCTCCTCAATCAACAACCAACTACACTCCCTTAGGAGAATCATACAGTTCTATATTTGATAAGTTGATGAGTGTAAAATCCATCCAACTTCCTCCCATATGACCCATGGACAACTCGCAAGCCAAGCCTATTTGGTATCATGAGGCCCACTTTTGTAAATATCATCGAGTCAAAGGTCACAAAATTGAGAGATATCATTCCTTCAACTATCGTGTCCAAAACTTGTAAATCAAGGGGATATCCAAATTGATACATCCACTGCACAAACTAATCAACCACCAACAAATCATGTCTCCCCCTTTACATCTCAACTATCAAACACTTGTATGGTTGACACTGTCAATCAAGATCCCATCTTATCACCAAATCCACATGTTCCCACAAAGTGGACCTTATTTCCACTCCTTATTCAGAACCTGTCACACCTACATCATCTTTTACTACTTGTGTTGGACCTACACCTTCTCCTATCCTTATCACGTCTACATCAAATTCAGCTATATCATCCATTTCGCCACTTCAAATACACCCCAATCTACCACATTAGATTCATCCTTAGCATTTATTTTGGCCCCACTCGTATCCACACATATCCCTACATTTCTCCCATCTATTTCTTCACCCACATCTGCCTCAAATACACTTGTTACTACACCTACATTACTCACAACCATCCCAACTAAACTCAGTTCTACAACATGCACCCTTGCAACCCCATCTTCAACATCAATCCCTTTAGCAAAAATATCATTCTTACCCCTTGAAACATTTATGAAACAACCAGTCCCTTCTACTTCTACATCTAAAAATGCTCCTGCATTTTCTGCATTACCCTTACCCATAAGGTCTACTCCATCGGTTATCACATCACTCACATCTCCAAATATTCCAAAAGTGCTTACATCTTTATCTATGCCAACGACCCCTATACCTATCATGTCAACAATTCCACCTATCTCTACCTTGAAAACCTTTCCCATGGCCACATCACCTAGTCTACCCCAATACTCTTTACCCAATCCTTCTATCACACCAACCAAATCCTCTCGATCTACAACCCTATCAAATATACCCCTTGAATCACCTACTGTACCAACACATCCACCTAAATCAAATAAAGATGCTTTACCTTCTCCCTCTACAAAATCAACTCTTCCCATGCCAAAACCGAAACAATCTACATCTCACATAGATATCATTAATTGCATCATACAAACACCTATCTCTTCATTAACGTCTTCATCTTGTTTTAGGACAGTTTCTCCATTAATAACCACACCACCACTATCAGATCCTCCGGTTGAAATTATAATCATTTCGCTAGAGTTAAATCTTCTCGGTTAAAGTCTACGGCTTAAGGAAAACATCCCGAAGGGTCCCATGCGCCTCCTTGAAAACATTCAAGTTTTCCTCTTCCCAATAATCAATGCCAAAAATTCATGTCAGGATCAGTTTTTCCATCTATGAGTTCTTGCAATAATCAATCCACATCCAAATAATATCATCCTTCAATCAAATTTAATTTTTCCTCCAAAACAAAAAATTCACACATCCAATCTACATCCATGTTTTCTCCTAACTCCAAGTTGAGACATCCTATCAAAACCCATAAAATTTACCTTCCCCATGACACTTCAATGGGGTCATACATAGATATATTTTGACATTTAACTCAAACATATGCCATTAAACTTCCTCCTATTAAAGCCTTCGGTCCCTACGGTTCCAAGCCAAGCATGGTTCAATCCTAATTGCAGTTGTGCCTATCATCATGCCCTAGGTCATGACATCAAACATTGTAAGGCCTTTCGGTCAATCGTCCACAACCTTATTGAGAAAGATGATTTTCTCATTCAGGGAAAATTTCCTTCTCCATCTACCTTGAATCCAATCCATATCCCATCTGTCGGATCTCCCATGATCTCTCCATCCATATCATCCCTTAACATCCCTCCAGCCCATGTCATTCCTCCTAAGGAATGCCGTCCATTGTTTATCAATGCTGCTTATCTTACTAAGCACACTTGTGGTCTCCGATGGTTTACCCCATCCAAATATATAACAATCTCATATAAGCTCTTCCAAAATCCTTTACCTCCTTCACATTTAAATTATTGGGGGAATAACCTTCCTCGCCCTTGAACACATCATCTCGCACAAATCCCTTGTTATTGGGGACTTTGCTCTTTGAAATTGTTTTGTTTACTTTCTTCACATCCATCCAATCTAAACTATTTCTTCCCAAATCCTCATCTCATCAAAGCCCTCCTTTGAGGCCATGTTTGTCTCTCCATTGAGGGACCTTTTTCTCCAAGTCCACCTTTGTGGCTATATTTTTGTCTCTTCTGGGGCACCATCTATTTGAAGTCCACCATTGTGGCTATATGTGTGTCTCTTTTGGGACACCATTTATTTCATCAAGCCCTCCTTTGAGGCCATGATTGTCCTTCTATGTTTATGTCTCTCTTAGGGCATCATTTATTTTCATCTAAATCCACCATTGTGGTCATATGTTTGTTTCCTTCAGGACATAGTTTTTGTTTCCTACTTAGCTATCATCTCATCTTATTGCAACTACATTGTCTTCTCTCTCATGGTGGTAAACCGAAATGGAACCTCTTAATGCATTGCACTTGCAACCAGTCTACTATTAGCATATCTACCAATGAGAACTTAGTTACATCCTTAGATTGTTCTGCCATCTTTAGCCCCTTCCATTTTTCATTGTAATAATCTGAAATATGTCGTCCACCTTCACTGCTTTGATATGACCCGTAACCATTACATCCATCACCTTCTCATTCTCCTATTGCAGCCATGCAAAGGGTCCAGGGTGTCTCTTGTACATTCCTTATCCCCTCTTAAGTGGTTTACTTTGCTATTCCTAGCTCTCCCCCATGTGAAGCTAAAATTCATGTATGTAAAAGGAAAAATTAAAGTTATAAAAAAAAGCTGATCCCTCAAAGGACAATTGTTCATGCAAAAATACAAAAGAAAAAAAAGTATACAAATCAAAATCAAAGCAAAATCAAAAGAAATAGACCGATCCCTTGAAGGACGGATATCATATTATTCTTGCCATCCATATTATGTATAAAGTAGACCATACCCTCGAAGGATGGATACTCTGTTATTATGGCATCTGGAAGGTTTTCCACATTGATCAGCCTTCCTTTATCAGCATTTTCAGAAAGTTTTCTGCTATTGTTCTTTCCCTTTCCCAGAGTTGGGGCATAGACTTAAGGAGCACCACCTTTATAGATCCCTCTTCCCGCGTACACGTCACATCTTTGATCCCTTTGTCATGTCAACATTAGGATTATGAGCATCTTTCATCCATATTTCCCTCATGATCTTTTAGTATAACTAACTATTGTTGGTTATGTATGAACACCTGCTATTGGCCACGAGTGAAATGCCTTGATTGGTAACCTTTCTTGATTATATCCAATCCGATTCGAAACATAGTTCCCCCTGTACGCCCTTGCTACAACTATGTTCTCTGTTCATCTCATCTAGATCATATTTTATAAAAATCACATCAAATTTCACAATATGAATTTTATATATATCCATCATCTCCATGGATTCGTTTGCAAATACACTTTTTAGTTTGTGAATTCTACTTGATCATCATTGCAGTTTGTGAATCCTACTTAAGGGTCCTTCAAGGAAATTTCATTTTCTGTAGCTCCCTATCTCTCAACATGTTCAACAACATCTCGTGATCCATTGATCCTCGCTCTCCATGTCCATTCATCACCATTTGTCTCCACATCATCCTTCTCACCTTTCTATCCCTTTCGCACACGTCGGATATCTTACTTGGCTTTCCTCTTGAGTTTCTCTTTTACTCTTCTGCTTTCAGTTTGACAATCTTGCTTAACCATCCATATAGCCAGAGAACATTAGTTAAGGTATATTTTATTCCTTAGATCCTCCCACTGTAGAAGCTTCTCCACCATTTCCTCTTTTAGTAGATGATAATCACCACCACAAATGTCTATCCACTCCTCCTTTTCCTCTTAACACTCTTACATCACCACCACCACCACGTGGGCATCCCAATTAAGGATTTCCCTTACACTCTCCATCTACGTTGCATATGTTCCTCCATCCACTCATGTCACACTCCTTTGTTTCCTTGTTATCACTTTAATATCACCTCCTTTCATCTCTTATTTCATTTTGGTAGAATCGCTTTGCTTTCGATATTTTCATCATTCTTCTTCTTCTTCGGTTTGACGATCCTACTTAACCATCTCTCGTGATAGGGTAATCTTACTTAAGATTTTCTCTTAGGAATGGTTGGATGTCCGATCCTTCCATCTCACATCATCTCTTCTTCATCTTCTATCTTCCACCTCTCGGTATACTTATTCATTCTAACCAGCCCTTCCACACACTGCATCCAATACAATGTTTTCTTTCTCTTTCCATATTGTCACTGCT
Source organism: Taxus wallichiana var. yunnanensis (assembly GCA_018340775.1). Taxonomy (NCBI): domain Eukaryota; kingdom Viridiplantae; phylum Streptophyta; class Pinopsida; order Cupressales; family Taxaceae; genus Taxus; species Taxus wallichiana. Next base: position 577,993,009 of record CM031244.1, on the reverse strand, counting down.
AGTTTGGTGATCTTACTTAAATCCTCTTGCGGCATGGAGATCTTACTTAAGATTCCCTCTTAAGCATGATTTGTCATCCTACACTCCCCACTACCCCACATTCTCTCCATCTATGTTTTATTGGCATTCCCCATGATCACATCCTCTCACCTCCTCTTTCATTCTCACAAAAACCACTTCCTACTGGTCCCTTTTTCATCTCCATCATCCGTCGCTGGGTAATCTTACTCAACCATTGCTTCTCCATTCATTTCATGTCTTATTTCTTCATTTATCTCTCATTCATTCTCATCCACTACATCCTCTCCTCATCTTCATCTTCCTACACATCGTTATCCCTCCTTTCTTTACTCTTTCCACTCCATCTTCTAGAGTTCTCCCACATATCTACTCCCATGTTTACCCATCATTGTCATTGATCTTCCAATTATTTCATCATCTTCCATTCTGTGCTAGAATTATCGATGGACTTCTAAAAATCACTCATCCCCATTCTACATGAGCCTAAATCCTTTTCTTTGACCTCCTCCATTCTATCTTCATTCCTTCCTTCCTTTGTGTCCTCTAATCATTATCAGAGGACTTCTCCTAACATCCCTTCATTGGTGTTCCCCCTCCCATTCTTCGTTTACTTTCTTCCTTGTCTCATCTTTTGTCCCATCTTTTCCTACTGATCATTATCGGGGATTTCTCCTAACATCCATTCACTGGCATTGCCTTTCCTATCCCTTCCTTTCTTTTTCCTTGCCACCTCTCTATCTTCCATTCTTCCTTGCCAATTTCTTCACTGTCTTCATCATACACCTTCTCTCTATTTTCTCATCATCAGCATATCCTCATCTCATGCATCTTTGTTTCTTTTCCAATCGATGTCATTCCTTCCCTCAATTTTCTCTTTACGTTCCTTGTGTTTCTCACTCTTTACCAAATATCTTCGTTCTTGATTCCCCTCCTTCTGCATAATTTTCTTCGTTGTCTTCTCCTCCTTTCTGATCTTCGTCTTATTTCACTTCCTCTACATCGTCTTTATCCCAATTTTACGCACTTCCTCCTTACTTCCTCGTAAAAAACGACTCTTCAATGTTATCCCATTTCCTTTATCATCTCATCATCCACATACATTTCCATGCGGTCAGTTCCATATTCTTTACCTTGGATTTCCTCACTATGATCTATTTCCCTCAATTTTCTTTGCTCTATCATCTCTTTCGTTTTCTATTACCTCTCTGTTTTCCTCTGCTCCATCCTTCATCATGCCTTTCATCTTGAATAACTCTCTCTCTTTTTCATAATTTCATCCTCTGCTCTATTCTTTTCTTGTCTTCTCTTTATTTTTCCTTCTTCATTTCCCCCTTTCTCTATAATCCTTCTTTGTTATCTTCTTCCTCCCCTTTCATTCCTTCTTTTCTCCTCCTCCATCTCCATCCCTCTATTCCATACCCATGTCACCTTCATATTCAATCTTTCTTGCTCTTCTCATAATCAACCAATCCTCCTGTCTATTCCCTTTTCTCTTTCTCAACATCTCTCACATTTGGCATTCATGATCAATGCCAATGTTTCTCCATTTATGTATCACCATCTATCCCTTTCATTACCGCTCTTGTTCTTCTCTTTGCAACATTGACCTCTTCTCTTTTTAAGAACCATGTCACATCTTTTATCTTCATCAGTCCTCTCATAGGGACATCATCATATCCATTTCTAAGAATCTCTTCCCATCTTCTTTTGACATTTTTGTCTTGGAAGATACCATAACAACAATCACCTATCTAATCTTATTCTCTTCCATGAATATTTTCTCTACTTTTGTTTTGTCACAAAAGTATCTCTGTCATATTTGTCGAAGAAACAAGACTTATTTATCTTCTTCACCTTATAATTTGCTAACACTTATACCATCTTTCATATTAAAGATGATTTCCATCATATTAATTACCCTTTAGGGCATTTTATCTCACCTTTCTATCCTATCTACTCATCTTGTTCACATTTATGATTATTCTATCTATGTCTTATGTTGGGGCACATTTTCATCCTTGTACTGGTCAATGCATATAACTCAATTCTTTTCCTTCTTGTGCCCTTTCTTTGGGGCATCTTTATCTTCATCTTCGTCCCTTTTGTGGATGCATGATTTTTCACACGATTCCTTGCAAACAAAGGATTGCACACATCTTTCGCATTCAGTTGCACATATTTTGATGTTTTCCTATGACCCATTGGTCATCTTGGTTTACATCCATACTGCAGTGGTCTTCACCCACTCACTAGTCCGTAGAACGTTGTCGTCTCTCTCTGTTCATACTGTAATTGTCCTCTATCGATGTGATATTAGAGTCACCACCATACCTTTTTAATTTATTGTGATCCTTTTTTCTGAAGCATCTTGCCTTTGGTAATGTCTTCATCCATCCTCGAACACATCTTTCATCTAACCCTTTTTGTTTTTGTCTTGTGGCTTGCTATCGCAAACCACTAAACAAAAGGGGCAAATGTAGACACCTATTTTTGATATAGCACCCCTTTGTCATCTCACATTCATCCAATTTCCATGATCACATATCTTTCTCTTAAATTAAATAAAATCTTATTTATTTGGTCACATTATTTGATTAATTATCAAATGGGCTCCACGTAGACCCATTTGATAATTCAACTTTTGGCATATCCCCATCCTTCACAAATTATTTAATTCATGGGTATTAATACACCCATCTGACACCTTTGTTTTAAAATGGAATATTTATCTCACCAACCATGTCAATCATGCTCCCCACTCCATCTAGTAATTCAAGCCATGGTCCCCATGTGATCACATCATATCCCTAACTCGGGTTACTTTACTCAAACCACGGTTACTTGTTAACCCAAAATCTAACCTCACATCTCGAGTTATAAATATGGATTTGTCTCCCATATTTCAAAAGAAAAAACTTAACAAAGGACCGAGAAAAAAAGGACCGGATACTTGGAGATACCTAGGCCTAGAGAAGAGAAGGAAGAGCTTAATTAAGTTTTTCCAGTTTAAAGAAGAAACCTTTGCCATGGTTCATTATCTTGCCATCTTAATGCATGATTCATCTCCATAACAGAGCACAAGCTAAGTTCCTCGTTATTTTAGTTACTTTTCGTTTTATATTCCATTAATATTGTTCATAATTTGTTATTATCTTATCGACACGGGGTTGACATCCTCCAAGGAGTTAAAATCCTCTTGGAACCGAAGGTGTCATCGAGAAACCCCACATATTGTGATCTAATCTAATCTGTTTCAATTTTACAAATCTAGCTTCTTTATATCATGCATCTATCTTATTTATGCCCGTATCATCCATCATCATCCAAACTAAGCCCTTGTATCCTCGGCGTTGTTTAGTGTTTCTTGGTTACTCGTGCACTCATCTCGGATAGGAAGCTAGAAATGAAGATCAAGAACAACATGTGATTTTAAGCTCATATTTTGTTCATCATCCATTCCAAACCATCCTTCCTTTTCATCCACATCCTTTTGCATCCATCAGCTATGGGTAATCGATGATCTTATTGATTAATCCTATCCACTCTTCTATTTCATTTTCTTTATCCTATTCATTTTCTTCATCCTATCAATGATCCTATTGTTTTATCCTCTCCCCCTTTTGCTTCGTTAACCAATCATCATTATGTTGGGGGAAACTTTATAATCCGCTAGGGGCACCATCCCTTACTTTTTATTCTTCCTTACACTTGGGGGCATAAAAAACTAGACTATCATCCATCATCCCACCCTTTACTTGGGGGCTATCTTATCCAATCATCTCACATATCCAATCGACTAAGTCATCACCTAGTCCCATATCCTACCTTATCACAACCCTCATCCTATCAAACCTCCTTTATCTTATCCAACCAATCCTTTTATCCCACATCCTTTATCCTATCCCAAATCATCCCTTTATCTCACATCCCTATCCAACCCTAGCTTGGGACTTATAGGAGAAAGTCACCTCCTTCAACCATGCCTATCCCTATCACATCTTCATCCCACTACACTAAAATATCGAAAATTCCAAAAATAAATAAAAAATACTAACAATCCATAAAAAACAACACACATAAAATGTAAAACACTTTTGCTTGAATTTGTGTGTGTGCTTGTTTGTTTATCTTTTCTTGCATTTATATCATATTTTGGCTGATGATATGAGGTCTCTTTTATTTATTTTTTGGCACTTAGCTGATGATATGAGGCTGATTTTGTTTATTTTTCTTGTGCATGGTCCAATGATATGAGGAACATCATTATATCAATTTGTCCAATGATATGAGGATAGGGGAATTTGGAAATTACATCATCATGGTCCTAATATATTGGTGTATCTTACTTTACACCACATCAATCCCATTTTATAATGATGATAATTGCGACAAATTTATGATAACACCACCCCTTTCAACCATCACTTAGCCTAACCATCATCACCTTATTCAACCAATTTTTCATCAATCATCTAACATCCATATCATCAAATATTATTCATCTAATCAATATATCAAATCCTATCATCCAAACATATTCAAACCTAACATCCAAAATCAAAATCATTACCCTTGATAGGGGCATCCGAATTTTTTTATCAAAATCCAACATCAACATCAACAAAATCATCAATCCAAAATCCTATGGTCGGTAAGAATATCTAACATCCAAAACATCAACCCCTTTATTGGGGCATCCAAAATCAAAACATCCTACACCCTTGTCATATATTGATGATTGGGGCCTCCTATAGTTAACATCCTCTCATCTTATCACCCTCTCATCTAATAACTTGCACATCTCCTCTTTTTGAGTCGTTACCCAACTCGTTCCTCCCCTCCTACCCACTCAAGTGGGCATCATATTACCATCCTATCATCTTCTACTTCTTCTTTGAACGATCATTGCTACATAATAATCCTTCAAAGAGGGGAAAAATGTAGACACCTAAAATGTCTACATGAATAATTAACATTAATCATGTCTCACATTTTAGCCTCATCACCATTTATCTGCTTAGGTCCATTTAAATCTATTTTAATCCATTTTTCCATATTAGTATATCCCAACATCATCCATATAATAATTAATCACTAGATTAATTATTATTGATTAATCCATTTACCCCTTTATCATTTTATCACCATTTATCATTTATCCCAAATCCTTTTAAATCATTATTATATCCTATCCCATTCTTAAATCCATTTTATTCCATTATTATATCATATTATCTTATTTCTAATCCTTTATTAAAAATTATAGGAATTTAATATTCCTATGCCTCACCTACCCTAGTCTACACCTACACCTATCACTAGTTATTCCATGTAATCCCTATCATTAATTATCCTAATCACATCATTAACCTAAACTAATCATGTGCACATCACCTCTAAATCTAGAAGCTTCTCTATTTCTCCCTCTCATTTTCAAATATTCAAATACATCTACAACATTCCATTGAATTTTTAATTCAATGGAAATCCCTCACAAATTCTAGAAATTTCTACTCTAGAATCCTCCATCCTCTCATCCAATTCCAACCCTTGGATTCAATCCACCATGGCAAGATCTCAACCATTCAATTTTCCACTCACAAACTATAAATCAAGCTCTCATCCTCCATGAGAGACATCTTCTAAATCCATAACAAAATTATGCTCTTTTGTTCTTCAATCAATCAATCCATTCTATCAATCATCCATCTACAATCAAGTAATCCTTCATCATCTTCATCAACAATCAAGCAATCATCAAGGGAGGTGTTGTCCAAGTGCATCCACATCAAAAATCTAAAGCAATCAATCATCCTCAAGCACATCCAACCATCAAGGAAGGAGAATTGCATGCTAGATGGTAAGTGCAGGTATTGTTCCTCTTCCTTTCATCTTTGCTTGATTTGAGGTAGTTGATTTTTTGAGTTTGCATGTTGCATTTGAATTAGTTTCATATTCATTTTATTTGTGCATGCTAACTTGATTTTTCATCTACGAGGATCAATGGTGGACATTTACCCAAGGTATTCCCTATAGATACTAAAGAATTTTCACTCTAAAATTAAAGGGAAAATATGGAAAAGCAGACCTAATTGGTTTAACATTAAAGGTTCCAATCATCATTGAACAATGGAAACCAAGGCTTCATAAGGAGGAAATGAGACTTGAAATCCCACACTTTGCCAAAAATTATATTTCTATCAACAATATTGTCAAACACTATAATGAAAAAGCATCTGGTTATAGGGTAAATGTCGAGTTTACCTTCCATAAGAGGCTTCCAACTGAGTTGATATCCAATCATGAAGAGTAGGGAGGCCTAGGAAGAGGTTGTTTACTCTGCAAACGAGCTCATTTCTATTGAAATAATATTCAAATACAATAACATTTGTCCCAAAGGAAATAGATGGAGCAATTTTAGTAGGAACCATGAGCGTGGAGGTAGGTGCGGAGGAAGATTTAGCCACATCTAGGAAGCTTACGGGCGGACACTCGAAGGGTCCCAGCTATATCCCCTATCACGAACCCCTTCATTAGCAACACCCCCACAAACCCGGATGCGGGAAAGACCTAGTGGTACCGACCCTAAACCTACACACAAATCCCCAAATCCAAGAATATATCCAACAACATCGTCCCCTAAAGATCTATCTATACGCAAAGACCCGAAGCCACGACCGGTGCAAAATCAAAGGAAAACATTGAAGCAACATTCACTTGAGTAGAATGGCGGTCTTGGGAGAGAGAGAAGGTAAGTCAAATGTCTATATAAAAGAAACAACCATAGAGACACCCTTGGGAGGGCACCCCTACCACTCCATATGAGAAATACCTTCTCCTCCGCTATCTCCATTAAAACAACTTCCTCTATTAACAGCCACCGCCACATCGAAAACCGGATCAGAGCCATGCCATGCATATCCAAGCCACTTGGAGTAGCGTCGTTAGGGTTAGGTTCAATCATATTTTGAGAAACATGTCAAGTAAAAATTATTTTTCGTAATATCATTCGAGTTGACATAATTATAATAAGTTTAGAGGGTGTGTGAATATTCCACTCCTTCTCTACTTCAACATTGGTTTTGACTACAACACGGGGGGAAGCACATTGGGGCACCCATTCTCTTTTACACTATGTTTGTAAATAAAAAGTTAGGCCCAAATCTATCTAAAGTGGTGTGGTCCATGGGGTTATGGTATTTAAGAAGCTATTGTTTTTGTAGGTAGTCTTGCTTATCCTCTTTCAAAAGGGAAAATATTAGGGTCACTAAAAATTTGAGACACAATCTTTTTCCTTCACGGGGTGCATTTTGACTCTCTCCTATTCTCTCTATCTTCTCTTTAGTGTTAGAATGCATGGATTCAATACTTTAGCTTCTCCCTTGGCACAATTTTAGACTAATCACCCCAATCCTTTGGAAAGTTCAACACCTAATCTAAATCTCCAATTGCAAGTAATGGGAGATCTTCTCCTTATGAAAAAAATACAAGTGTATTCCTTCCATCTTTGTACATCTCTTTATTTCACCCTATACATATTTCAAATTCTATATTTACATTTGAATTAGAATTCAATTTCTACTATAGAAATTGATGATAATTTATGTTGCAAGTTTTCATGATGGATCATGCCAACATCAACACATTTGGAGGAAAATGACTGCGAGGAAATACTATGTGTCTCTTCACACGTAGGTTTCATTTTCCTTTAAACATGTAAGTTTCATTTCATAATTAAAGGAGGAAATGTAGACAACCAAATTTGGTTATTTATCATTTGAAGACAGAGATAGTTATAAATATTCTTATTGGAGCTAAGACAAACTCACTCAGTACATTTCTCTCTCTCTCTCTCTCTCTCTCTCTCTCTCTCTCTCTCTCTCTCTCCCTCTCTCTCCCAATTTTCTTATTCCTATAGATTGATGTGTCAAAATATTTTAAATATAAATTCATTAAATCAATACCTAACCCTTGCTTGTCATGATGAAACTCCCATTTTTCATCCACCATCTCCCGATCCAAAACCGTACAATGGGGTTGAGATGTTGAATCAATCCATGTCGACTTGTATGGTCTTAGAAAGACATATCTTCCAACTTTTCTTTCAAATGCATTATATTTGTTGGGCCCTTTCATCTTCTTGGGTTATCCTTTACATGAAAAATTATCTTTGGATGCCTCTATATTAAAGTTAACATACCTCATTTATACCCTTGGAAAAATATAGAAAATCACTCAAGATATACTCATTGCGATTATATACAAAAATCATCCAAGGCTCCTAAATCTTCCTAAAGCTAATACAAATGTGTTAGGGCAACCACTACTATACTGTGAAGAAATCAACAAAGTCAAGGAGTTTATCTTCCCGATTTCTAAGCACTAAAAGAGCCTCACTCAATATTTTAGAAAGAACATAACCATCTCAAGCATGTTCAAAGTGATACTGAGTTGTCAAGTAATTGCATTCATCTAGATATCACATGTGGGTTGAGGCCTATTTGGAGTAATGTCAACATAGGCGAGCACAAATGAGTGCACTTCAAGCGAAACTCTAACCTTCATGCAGAGTCTCCCACCTATTTTTAGGGTTTGGATTACATTCAAGTGATTTCATATGGTTTTGGGATTGTGCCACACATATGGGTGTATAATGAGACATATTTCCAAACCACCAAAGGGAAAAATAAGTTGTAGAACCTCATTCCAAGATGGTAGAAGACCATACATTAGGTCTAGTAACATAAAATTAATTGTGGTAGCTCTATATGGTTTTATACCTAGGTAGTTCTAATCACAATTTCTAAAATGAAGCATCTATAAGATAATTTCTCCCAATTTTATGAGTCTATATTGCATCCATATATCTCTAGGACCATTATTCCTTTTATTTTTGCGCTTGTAACATATTGTGAACACTAGTTGCAAGTGTCAATACATTATTATGATATTGTATGATTAATGTTAGAAGTTAATACATCATAATAACCCTTAGTATTGAATCCTACATTCCTTTTTTATTATTGTGCATTTCATAACAACTATAATATAATTTTTAAAAGGGTGAAAATAATTAGAATGAAATCTAGGTCATAATAAATATGAAGATTGATAACAAAATACACAAACCACGAGTAAATTTAAAACCAAAAGATATGAGGGGACACAAAAACAATGACCAATTCTATATAAATTATAAAATTTTCATGACTAATACATAAATTGGAAAAAAAAACTTATTACCCAATAACACAGGAAAATATGGGATAAGAGAATAATTAAAGAAAAGGTGAGAAACAAAAATAAATATAAAAGAAATAAAACCAGATCAAAGATCTCATGAACTTTATATGACCGAAACATAAGTCAAATGAAACAAACAATACAAAAAAAAAAAAAAACATATCAATGAAATTACAACATGAACCAAAATATACCACAATCAAGCAGGAATATAAAAGGTATTATTTTTTTTTCCCCAAATCTTCCTTGATTCCCATGCCCCCACTTTCCGTCACTCTAATTACGTGTGCCTTTCAAAAAGAAAGGTAAGAGTGAGCACTAGCAGACATTCCAATGGTGTGATTTTCGTCTACCACACAAAATCTTCTTATCCTGTCGTGCCACATCAAAATAATGTCACCGCGAAGTGATATAAAAAGATAGTCATATAAACTAAAATAAAATAAAATAAACATTTTGTATTTAGGTATCCAAATCTATTATGACATTTTTGTTAGGTTGCAAATTTTGGCTTTTCTATATGTTACTGTAATTAGCAATTGTACCATAGGTGGATATTGAGATGGGTGAATATTGCCAACCTCACAAGAAAAGGTAAATGTTGTGATGTGTAAAATATGTAAATGTATACAGATGCAAGGATTTTAGAATTACCAAGTAACACAAATACTTACGTGGTGAAAAGCCCCAATTATAATATCTTTCATAATATATTTTATAGTTTGAAATTGAACTAATTAAAACTTTGGCACGAAAGTTACTTTTGTATAAACTAAAAAGAAGAAAAGAACGGTCAAAACATGTTTTAAAATTTAAAATTAAACATATTTTTTAATTCATTTATTGGCACAAATAATAATAGATCAATTAGTGAAACATATGAGTAACTGAAAAATTGTAGTTTAATAGGCTCGCTCTGGGAATGTGCTCTAGAGTCGGTTTTGCTAGGGTTTCTTGGTTTACAGTTTGTCATTCCACGGCCTTCTCGAGCTCTGCGGGATATTAATACCATCATTTTTTTAGGGTTTCCCACCCGTCGGGCACCCCTATATAATGACATCTCCCTCTTCATGCCCGATTGTTTCAATTGTGCCTGGAGATAGTGGAGATTTGAGCCATGATGCCCCGGCGAAATGTCCTCGGAAGTTTGTCCCGAAAGTCTTCCACGAGGTAATGTTTCTCCTCTTGATGTGGTTTTACTAGTTCCTGCTTTTAATGCTGCTTGTGAATGGTTGGAACAATTTTGTCTCATTGGGTATTTTGTGGGACGAATCCCCTCTGAAAGCATGCTTAAAGCCTGGGTTAATTCGGTCTGGACTCCTCATGGGGTCCGACTCGAATGACATCAAAATATGACCAAAGGATTCTTCCTTTTCCGCTTTTCCGACCCAGCTAATGCCCCCAACATTTTGGCCCGACAAGCCACCTGGTATGTTTGCAACTCTTTGCTAGTATTGTTTGCATCGACTAAAGACTTTTTGGTCTCTAACTATGTTGCACTCAAAGTGCCTGTATGGGTAGAATTTCCTAGCCTACCCTTGCCTTGCACCCATTTCATGCATCGAGTTGCATCCTCTGTTAGGCGGTTGGTTTGTATTGAACCAAAGCATTTTTATCACGCCTGCACACAAAAGTGGGTTTGTGTCGACGTCGATCTTTCTTACGAATTGAATGAATTTTTGTAAATCCAGATGGGAGACAAACGATACTCCCAACGTATTATGTATATCAATTTTCCTAACACTTGCTTCCACTTCTAGGCCTCTGATCACAAGATCAAGGATTGTCCCCTTTATGTCCCTCGTAATCCTCGAATGGCCAAAGAAGCCCCTGAACCAACAAAACCCCCACAAGAGTACGGTTGGCAAACAACCGGGGGCCGGAAAAACATGAATAAAAACCAGCAATCCAAGGCTTCTGGTTCGAATGGTCAGCGTGAGCCAGCTGTTAAGGAGCCCTATAGCCTGCAAACTAAGGAGCCAACTGTTACCGCTAAGGAACCAATTGCTTCTGCCAAATCACCTTTCCAGATACCAAAGTTTTCTAGCACGCCCCAGATGTCCTCGGTTCTCATGGACCAAATCAATTATGTTTCTAATTTCACTATGTCACAACTAATGACATTCTGCTTTAACATACTGACTCACAAGGGCCATACAAAAGACCTCGAAGTCCTCCTCATATCTCTCGGGACTATATCTCGATGCAAAGTGTGGACTCGACAGAAGAGGAGTACAACATCGAATACGCCAGCGGAGAGAAAATTGATTTGCAAGAGTTTTGCAGCATAACAATGTGCAATTCTTGCAAAACCAATTTAATGCCCTTGATGGCTTGGATGTTAAAGGCATGGCTCTTGACCAACGTCATCCATGAATTTCCTATCTTGGAATGTTTGGGGTCTTACAAACTCCTATTTGCAAGTATATTGTTCGTGAAGCTCGACAAATATTTTCCAATTTAGATGTTTTGTTTTTGCAGGAGGTGAAAATTACAGGTTTTCAGTTATAGGTGGTTTGTAAATCCATCTAGCCTAATAGCTTGGCCTTTTGCAGTAATCATGAAGCAAGGTGTGGGGTTTAATTTCCCTTTTTGCTCCTAAATGACGGCCTTGTTAATTGATCATGGCATCGACCCCACCAACCGTGCCATATGGGTCCTCTTTAATGTTGACGATCGACCTTTTGGCCTCATTAATATTTACATCTCTAATGATGCAACCAAAAGATCTGATCTATGGTAGTGGATAACATCCTCCATTCCCAATGTTTATTGGGTCATAAGAAGTTATTTTAATATGGTTGAGTCACCTACTAACAAATGTGGCCATCTACCAATGAGATGGACAATTGGCGAAAGGGAGGCATGGTTTTTCATGAAAAATAAGTTTGGATTTTATGACCCTAATAATTCACGCACTCCCTCTTCTAATGTATGGTTCACTTGGGCCAATCTCGAGAAGGATTGGATTGTGTTCTTAAATGGCTCGATTAAGCCATGCTATCCACTCAAGATTATTTTTATTTTGACAACATTTATTCTATGCCGGTGGAGGTCATGCCTGACTTTTTCCTTTCGGATCACTCCCCTATTCGATTTTGTATCACTTGGCATGATAAGCGCACTTTTTGTCATAAAGGCCAATTCTTTCTTAACACTGCCTTGATACAACATGGGCCCACTCTCAATCATATCAAGCGTGTGTGGAATTTTCCCCCGACCTAGTCATTGTCAACGCTTTCATCCACCTATGCATGCCAATTGGATTCAATGGTGGGAGGATGTCATGACTCAGACTACTAGATTCCTTAGAATCTATTATAGATAGCTAGCCAAAATTTGGTGCCACTCATACTCCGCCCACACCTCCACTCTTAGTTGGGCGGTGGTTGCACTTCAGGGAACCCCCTTCTCAGAAACTTTACAAATTCACGTTGAACGCAGCGAGAAAATCCAAATTCGACAATTACAATGCTTTGGGAGCTCAAATTGGTGCCCGTATGCATTAGCGATTACGTCTTGAAAGAATTGAAGAAGGATCACTATCGACCGCCCTACATGGAAAGGTATGGGGTTTTCAACCTCCTTATTTCTCCGGTTCATGCTCAATTTCTTGGTACTTTTGTGCTTAAAATAATTTGGAAATCACGGGAGTGTATCATATCATGACTTGATGGAAAGGTGACAACTTTTGTAATGTCCTCTCCATTAACCATCATTCCCTCTGGTGGTCACCGATATTTCAGGCTCAAGATAAGTGTTTTGTAGACACCCCAGGGATTCCTGTGCTCAAAATTTTCAAGTGTGACATTTGCACCATCCAATATTTATTTTATAAACACTCTCAATCTTGGTTTTCTTGGCCTGAGCTTAAAGCTCGATATCAAGTTACCAACTAGAATCACGCTAAAGCATCAATCTGATGCTCAATTTTTTCACATACCACATGTTGCACAAGATTTCTATGCATTCTTCTCACCCTTCGTGGATGGATTGGAAGTGGTATGTTGATACCCCATTTCACAATTATTCATCCAGTAAAGGCTACAGTTGGCTGTCGCCTCATCTACCCATGGTTGAAAATCTCAACACATGATCGGGATTTTTTTCCACTCTACGTTCCTAGAGCAAGTGATTTGATACCATTTGGTCTATATGTGTGGAGCCTAAAATTGCCCACTTTTTGTGGTGTATCCTGTACTAAGGTCTTCCTGTAGGCTCTCATCTTGTTCAAATTGGGGTCCCATCTCCTAAGTGCTCATTTTGTGGCCACTTGGAAATGATAATGCATCTATTCTGGTTTTGTCTGAAAGCTCAACTTGCTTGGAATTGGATACACTCATTTTTCTTTCCGCTCAGACCCCATTGCTTTACCTAGCAGAATATCCTTTTAGGAGATAATCCCAAGATTCTACCTATGTTCACCCAAATTTGGCATGTTTTCAGAGGGGAAATTATGTTTTGGATATGGAAAGAAAGAAATGCTTCCTTCTTTGCTAATTCTGAAGTTGATCAACAATTTTCTGTGTATAACAAATCTATGGTTATCTCCAATGTGTTGTTGCAGATTCAAGTTCAGGTGAACAAAGTCGTGGGGAGGTGGACAAACTCCAATCTTTGTTGTGACATTGGGGAAGCTCCATGTAATGTTGTTTGTTTTTCATCTTCACCACCTCGGCGCTCCTTGCTCTTTAGGCCAAGGTGGTCGGCATAGCCGTTCCCAACGGATTAATTTCAGCTAGGCTTGGTGCTCCCAGGCCCTCTCCATAAGAGGAATTAAGGCAAGTGCAAAATGATGGGGGGCCAAAAAGCGGACACAAATTCATTTTTGGCCATTTTTTCCATAACACGCTCACCTTATGGCTAGGACGTGTTGTAACACGGCAGATAAAATTCAAGGTCACATTATAACTCGAAAGCGCGTCACGGTTTAGTAAATTCGAGCCATAACGCGAGCATGTTACAATGCGTTCTTGTTCATGCTTGTTATGTGGTATATGTTCTTGTGGCATGCTTCTATTTACAAAAATAAATTGTTAAGTATATTTTAATTTATTTTAGTAAATATAAGATGTTAGGGTTACTCTGTACCTTATGGAACTAGTCTCACGGCTCCATCTATCATGGTTTATACGATAGCTTTTGATTCTAATCTAATCGATACATAGGTATTTTTAGGATTTCAACATTTAACCTTCAAGCTTTTAGGGGTCTTTTGGATTGGTTATTGACATTTGTAGGATTTTTAGATCTATCAAAACTATATATTCATAAGAACCTCTTCTTCCTTAAAAGGGCTTCGTTTGTCTCAAGTAATGATGTCTCCTTGTATCAAGGATGAGGACTACTAAGTGTCTCAGCAAGCAGGATCGGACATTCAAGAATCATTGAGTGTTGAATCGGAATGTCGTTTTATCTAGAAAAACATTTTCAAACATGTGAGTAATGCATCTTGGAAATTAAAATTGTGTTATCCCGTAAAATTGGCAAGGGCAATTTCACTGTGTGCATACCAAATTTTGTTGGTCCCTCGTCGGGGACCCTCTATGTTCGGAACGTTGCAGAAACCCTTTCCAAGGAAATTTGGTTTTCGAACTTAGCCATTTTTGGTTTTTTTGGTTGGACGCGCCTTTTGTCTATGCAACATAGGGTATGCATGTGCCCCTTTAATTCCATTGGCACACGGTTTGAAGTGTTGACACACATTTTGGTGTGCCTCACCATGTTGCACCTTTCTTGCATGCGCCAAGGCGCATGCGCCTTTGTGTCAACAATATTTTTGTTGCGCCGCATTTTGGTGTGCCAAAGGGCACACATATTTCCGTGTTTGACAAGACACTTTTGGTGCGCAAGGGTGCACATAACTTTGTGTTAGCATGTGTTTTGATGCACCAAAAGCAAGATTTCCAGTGTCGATAGGCGTTTTGATGCACCAAAGGGCGCAAGATTTCCAGTGTCGATAGGCGTTTTGATGCACCACTTCAAAAAGTGGTTGGCACATTTATTACAACTTTGCCTATATATAGGTGCATCCGCCCTGTCACTTTCACCAGTCAGAAAACATGTGATTGTTCTTTTTCCTCTGCACCTATCAGCACGCCTGTCATTCTCGTATCGTGTCATGGACCCAGTTTCACCTCTCACATTATATATATTCCTGGTAAGTGGTCCTTATTGCTCTCATGTTTTATGTTTTGGTTATTGGCTGTTTGTTTGTGGGGTTGGATAGAATGATCTGTGAAACCATGAAACCTCCCTTTGCTGTTTTTGTTGTCCTCCCCCATGCACTTCTCCCTCTTTCCAAATCTGCTGGTAAAGAGGACTCTGCCTCTGAAAAAAATTTCTTGGATCTCTTTGTTTTAGCTTGTTCATCATCCAAGGAACCCTGCAGAAGAGGCTTAAACACATGTAACCCCTCAAGAGGAAGAACAAAGACTTAAAAATTGATAGACTGCTCTTTTTCCTCTTTGGTGCAGTCACCACCCTTGCAACATGAAGTACAGTCACGCCAACGGCGCATCCACCATGCCTGCTGCATAAAAAATAGTTGTGCCCTCAAAGCGCACTTTCCTTGCTTGCAACACCCGCTAACCCTGCGCCCTCTTGGCGCACCAAACTCATGTGTAACATTGCAAAAATTGCGCCATTGGCGCACCTTGCATCCATGCAACACCAACCTTACTTGTGCCAAGTACAAAACTGATAACGGCGCAGGCGCATCCCTTATTATAGCAACATCATGTAATGCAGACCTTCCATGTGCCGCGCCAAGTTCCCCTGTGGCACACGAAAAAATGATGTTATACGCATTAAACCTATGCCCTTTGGCACATCATGTACCCGTGTAACATGAAAAATATCAGTGCCCGTTATAAAATGCATATATATGGTGCAGGCGCACTTCTGCTTGCAACAACAAAAAATGTCATCTGCAGTGTCCATGCACCCTGCACCCTTTCGCGTTGATTTGTCCCTCGCAGCACCCCTTTTCGTGTGCCATATTATTTAACCTGTAACTGCGGTGTTCATGCACCTGTGCCACGATGCCTTAAAATTGCTAACTCTTCCTACCTTCACAAAGCTTTAATGGAAGATCAAACATCTAATATGACTTTCTGCATCGGGTTTCACTTCTTCTTCTTGTAGATCAATAACTAAGTTCGGGACTACATATGTCTACATCAAGCAAGAGGCCTACCAAGTCTAAGGGCAAAGCCAAGCTTACGAGAGGAAGAAATGAAGTACAAATATTAGAGGGTCAAGATGCTCGAATCCTAGGCAGAGTGTGACCTGGATATAAGAGACTCAGAACTTGGTCATATTGATATGGAGGATTTCTGGGCTAGAACCCAGGAGGGTCATAGGAAGTCCTGGATGGACAAATTGGTAGGCGAGTGGACTGCATTTTGCTGATCCCGATCAAGTCTTTGTGAATAACGATTTCATGATGGTAGTAGCCATTACTACAACAAAGACACAAGGTGTGTCAGAATGAGAAAGACGAGGTTGTGATCAACCTCACTTTGCCGCTAAGACGCCGAAATAATGCTTGGCATTCCTCACCACCGACACTTTGTGGTCGTAAGCCAACAACATTGCACCAAGGCTTGGGATGATAATGAAGACCAGTGTATGTAATTAATGAATGAGGTATACCTGAAAAACAAGAAGGTGGAGACCAGATGGCCACAAGTCATTCATCGCAGCGATTTCTCAAAGGAACTAAGTGATACAATCACGTTCCTAAGCAGAGTATTTGGGCTTCCTGATGCCCACTACTTTCATAAATGGATGCTTAGATACCTGGAGACAATGAACAAGAATGTGCCAGATCAATGCTTCGAGTGGGCAGAGATCATAAGCAACACTATATCTGAGCAGCTCCAACAACTTACCACAACGGGGAGGTTCTACATGAACTCCTATGTAGTTTATGCCGTGGCCTCAGAAAGAGATTATCCAGCATTGATGCAATGTGGGGTTTGGCCCCAGGTAAAAATATATGAATACTATCTAGAGTGAAGTGGAGAACAAGTATCTCTCGGTTTACAAAGATTAACGATGCCTTCTTCTACGGAATAAATGCCTTTTGAGGCCAAACATGACTCACGGTCGCATGCACGACTAAGAGCATTGTTGCAGCAACAGAGAAATGGGGGCCTTGTTCACAAAATTCCCCAACTTCACCTATCTAGGCAGCCAACTTCTTGGGAGAACCAACCAAATTGCCAAGAAACACCGGCCCCAAGCTAATCCTGTTGGAGCTATCAAGACAACTCATAACCTCCCACAAGAAGTGCTTAAAGAGAAAGAAGGGTGGAACTCCTTTCCCCTCACACGGTGGCGAGTACACTTGTCTTTCTCACCACAAAGCCCGCGAGATGTTTCACTGCGCCGGAGCTACTCAATCTAAAGCACAAATTCTTGGGAGGCCCACTTTCGACCCAAGGAATTGCCGCCCGTGGCCAAACTCGATCCGATCCACATTCCATAGATTGAGGATATTTATATCGACTGTATCATGAGGTCGAGCTCGAAGGAAAGACCATTCCCGCTTGACCTTGGCTGAAATCATCCGACGGCGTAGCCATCATCCCAAAAGGTTATCAAACTACCGATCAAGAAGTTGATCAGGTATATCTTGACACGGGTGGGGACGACTAGCCATTATTTGTAATTGTGGAACCAAAGTGCCTCGCATAATAGAAGAAAGGGTTAAAGAAACTTTGTGGAGAACAGAGCCTTTGGTGCGAGAATGAATGACCTCATCTACCTCGGAGTTGATTTCACCACATCTCCATTGGGCAACGCACCTTCCGAGGCCAAAACATCGCAAAGAGCAAAGGGAAAGACAAGGAGGGTAAGTCAAGCTCCACCTAAGGGGAAGCTCTGAAAGTCCTCCTTCCACTTCACAAGAACGAGGTTGTAATCTGGAAAGCACGGAAAAGAAGTATCGAGGATGTTCGATGGGCACATCCACTCGGGATGTTGCCGCTACTACTGACTATTGAGGTCCCTTCTATCTCTTCTCCCTCTCCTCCTTTCCCTCCTCGAGTGACCCAAGCGACCATTCGTTTGGTTGTATCCTCTCCCCGTCTTCTGCTGTTCCACATTCCTCATTATCCATCTTCTCTTCTCTTGCGGAGCTGTCCCCACCATTTCTTCCCTCATCTCTCAGCTCCCTTCCATTCCCATGTCTACCTCCCCTGCAGTATCTCTTCCCCGATGAGCACTTCCTCGGCCTCCCTCTCAATGCCACCTCCAAGTGTCTCCACGCATTTTCCTTCTACTACTGCAGCTGCTCCCTTTTCTATTTCCGGCCCCTCTCCCATAAGTCTAGCATGGATCTCTCAGCACCTGAGCCAACAAAAGAGGAAAGTTCCCATCGCACCGATGGACTTCTCCATCATCCCATCAAAGGGGACCAAGAAGCAAAAGCCTATAACAGAGTGCGTCAGGAGAGAGAGTAATGGAGATAGCTTACCCCAATCCTCTAAAGGATAAAAAGGATCTGTCTTGACAGTTATACGGTGACCAAGTCACAATGGGGACATCTTCGAAAGCCTTCAAGGAGAGGCCTTATCTGCAGTTGATGCCCTTTCTAAGAAGCTCCAGGAAGCAAAGGAAGAGAAAAGGCTGTTAAAGGAACAAAATAAACATCTTCTCCACGCCTTGCAGAAAATGGGCAGTGTGCCTCCTACAATTGCCGCTGAAACTCCTGAGCCTTTGAGCCAGGATAAGATTAATGAATATGCCAAAATCGGCGAGCAGGGTATGGCAGTTTCTGCTTGGAGGAACCAAATCCTCAAAGAAAGTGAGGGAGTGATCGCCAAGTTCACCGGATTATATCAGAATATCAATCGGGAAAACAAAGAGCTCCAGGTGATAGCAGGACCCATCTCTGAAGAGCTAGACCATGCCAGGATGTAGCATGAGACCTTTTAGAAAATGCTCGACTGTTCAGTCAAAGATCTAGTCAAGTTCGGCGACTTTAGACACCCAGAGACCTCAACAAAATCCTTTCCCTCTGGATTATCGGGTTGATCAAGCTGGAGTTCGTCCGGAGAAGATTGACAAAATCAAGGAGGAAGCCACGGATGCAATGCATCGGATGGAGCAAATTTTCTTGACAATGTCTCGGGTTTGCTCACTCCTTCTTTCACCGTAAGAAAGGTAGAGGAAACTATTCGGATCTTGAGGAGATCGTTTCACAAGGGTGGGACCGAGAGGTCTCTTTCGACGCATTTGAATCCATCAACAACCCGGCGGCTGTCGTGACTTCATTGGGTACGATAGAGGCAGAAAATGATTATTCCAAACTCCCCAAAAATCTCACAGATGAATGGGAGACTTGCGAAGCTATCAGTGATCGACACAAGGATCCTTCCCAGGATCAACTTCAACCCATGATCAACAAGTTCATGGAATACCATGCCCAGTTCCACATCTCGTCCCTTGAGCAAAGCAAAAGTAGGATACCCCCTTTCAGCTGCGGGATGACGATGAATAGTTTCCTTCTTCCCGAATTTCTCCTTGTAATTATCTAAAGTGTGTTGACACAAAAGATGACATCATCCATGTTGCACCATGGGATGATGTCATCCACAAAGTTGTCAAAAATCAACAAATGACTTTGAGATATTTTGTAAGATATTTTGTAATTAGGTGGTTGGTTTGTTTTTGCCTTCTTTTCTTCTCTTCTTCTATAAATACTTGAATACTTGTTGTATTCAGGGGTGGATACTTTTCAGATGAAAAATAGAAGTAAGAAGAAAAGACTTTAAGCTTTTTGTAACAGAAGGAAATATTAATACAATATTTAGATTTTGTGCTGAATACCTATGTTATACATTAGAGCTTTCTTATGTTAGATTTGTATGTTTGTTCTGTTGAATCTACTTCTACTTTATTGTCATTTATTCATCAGTATTGCTTTGTTTGTCTATGCGAGAAGGTTAGGCTCTGTTTACTACCAGCCCAAAACATAGACCCTCTGACCTTTCTACTTTGGAATTCATTTCTTTTCTCCCTTCAGATCCATCTTCCTTCATTTCCTTCCTTCATTCCTTTCTGTTCTTCGTTGGAAATACCTCTACTGGGATGAGATCCCAAACCCCCGAAGGCGAGAATCTTTGTAAGACTTACACAAGTTCCTACTTTTGATAGAATAGCAATAAACCGGTTTCGCTTTCTTTGTCTCAAAGAGGGCTATGCCCCGCACTGCTGTTGGCTCGTCTATCCATAGATATGCTCTCACGGCAGATTTTCGGACCAACATTTTTGGTTACTCTTGGTGATCGACAGATCTATCGGATCTATGATGGTGGTGTGTTTAAAAATCGGTGAAAATTAGAAAAGTCATTACACTGTTTGCAGAAATCCGAACTTTTGCTTAAAACCTAATTTTTTTGCAAAAGTGACCCAAACTGAAAATTTTCTTGAGAGATCCATAGATCGGGCTAGATATAGATCTTTAGTTATTTGAGTTTTTACAAGAATCCGTATTTTTCCATAGATCTGAGTTTTCGACAGTTTACCAAAATTTTCAAACTCTTTGAAAAGTCAACTCTAGATCTGAAAATTAGCTTACAAAGCTTTACCATCATTTTATCCTCGTTAATCAAACAAATAAACATGATCGGTTTTCAAAGAGGATAAAATTTAAATATTTAGAAAAGTACATCTTGCTGATTTTTGTCGAATAATTAGAAAATCAGCAGGTGTACAAAAAGAGTTCTTAAATCCGTTCTAAAATTACAGATCTGGAAGGTACACTTTGGCGGGTGAACCATTTATTCATAGCGGAGAGCTCGTGGAGAAGTTGATCCTACTTTCGATCTGCTTCAAAGGCACAACTTCAGTGTTACACCAGCACGCTTTTCATCGCTAAGTTCAGCTGATCGGTCAGCTAGGAGTGTCTCACCTCCATGAAAGAACCGGTTTTCACAAGGATCCTCCACACCCCTTTGCGGTGCTCTGTTGCTTGCCAGTAAACCTGTACTTCCGGCCAGCGTTCTTTTTCCACCCATCCGGATGGTAGTACCATGGTGAAATGCTATGGGCCCCCTGGCTTTGCCACATCCTGTTCACATGCTCCCACATGGAAACTGAAAGAATTTTCCCAAATTTGATGGGAGTGGAAACCAAAGCCTGGATTCACACATATCTGCATTCATCATGTCATGCAGTATCCTAGATGTGACTGTACGTACCCAAAATTGTAAAGTCTTGCATCTTTGCGGAACAACATAATAAGTGCCCCGATGATGATACGAGGTCTCTTCGCAAGGTGTTCGGGATCAGAACAGCTCCGAATATGCGTTAACATCCCACATATCCCGCTTAGTACTGCATGCTTTGTTTTCCCCTTTTCCCCTCTTTTCTTGCTCCTTTTCTCTTTAATGTAAATGCGCTACCGATCTGGTAGGCGGGTCTCAGAATGCTTATTGCCCTGAGCAGGCGGCGGTCTAGGCAACCGCCGCCCTGAGCAGGCGGCCCGTCCCTACGCGTTTTCCAGAACGTTCTTTTGACGCGACTCACGTGAAATATCACGTTTCACCAGCTTTCCTTGCCGACTTGAGCATGCATTTATGTTTTGGTCCCTGTAATAGTGTTTTTCCTTTGTTTATTGTTTAGGAGTTCAGTTTGGTTTTGATCTTTGGGTGATTGAATTCCTATAAATGCATGGCTTGTGCTCAAACAAAGGGACTGATATTTTCTCTCATCTCCTCATTTTCAGTATTTTAGCTTGTTATCTTGCTTAGAAGCCATAGTTTTAATTCACTTGTATGCTTAGTTAGTATTATTCAGCTGTTGGTAAGCCACATATCCAGCTTGTGCAAACAGTGTTGTTGTTTTATCCAATCCATTGGAATAGAATAGCTTAGGAAGCCATTAAAGTTGCAGGTTTTCTCTTCAAACAGGATAGTTTTAGGTTCTTGGTCGCTTCATATTGCATGACTTGCAGTAAAATCCCGCTAGGAACCGCATAAGCCAAGCTCTGTACTCTTGCGTTATCCCTCTCCTACTCGCATTTTTAGTCTGCATTCTGAGCTGTCCTTGTCCCAATATCTATTCCTGTCAACGCTAGCATTACACACTTTTCTAGATCCACGTGAACACAAAAGAACGAGGAGATCACATTGAGGGAAAAGATCACACACGGCATCGGATTCGCCACTATTCTCTGCGGAATCCAGGTTTTAACTTTCAAAGTTCTAGTTAGAACCATATCAAATAGAGTAGATAATTGCTTCATTTCAGTGAATTCTATTCTCGATATTACCAGGGAAGCTGTGAGGATTGATAGTTTTTGAGAAACTATGATTCACTCCTCACTTCTGAGGCAGGATCGAGAATCTTGCAGATAGATTAGATGAGCTATTTTATTTATTTAGAATAAATCTACAAATTGCACAGGCTGATAACTACACTCGGTTATTTTGTCTATTTTAAATTATTGTTTAGTTGTTATTTCTAGATACGCTTAAAATAGTTTGCTTTCCTTAAAATTCTTAAAAGATTTCTTAGAAGAATAGAAGTTATATATATGTTTTAGATTTATTCCACGTAGTTAGAATTTGCTTTACAGTTAGATTTACATTTTATTTTGTATGACAATCACGGGACCTCAGGAGCCCAGGGAATATATATTTGAGCCAATCGTGCCTCAACCAAACCTCGTCACAACAATAGTTGACATAGACCAAAATCTCAGAATACAAGTATTCCGAACAACAAAGATTTACAACTGATCAGTTCTCAGTTGAGAGGGTTAAACATAGAAGATGACCAAGCACACACGTTTTGGTCAAACCAACCAAATTACAGATTGCCCTAGGTAAACACTCACATGACTGTAGAAGGGTTCGAAAGAGAACAAACCTTTGGTTGTGATCCTTTGGTCCCATAGCCAGGTGCAGGAGACACTCTCACAGACATAGATACCAGTTTAAGGATCCAAGTTGCACGAACGCCTGTGAGATATTCTGAGAAAATCACACAGTTATTGGTCCTAAACATAGAAGCTGAGAAAGCGTATGATTACTGGATACTAGGGATTAGAACTTGATTTCACGTATGACCATAACAGGACCGCAACATCCAAGAGTCCATGGTTGTGACCCACAGATCTCACAGCCCAACGAATCCATAAGTCAATCAGATATAGACGCTGGCTTACGCACACTAGTATTCCAATCCACTCCAATTCCACCCATCATCATCGAACAATTGTCCTTACTGGATATAGCGGCTAACGAAGCTAGAGAATTCTGGACTAGGCCAGAAAATCGTCCGTAAAGTCAATTGTTTTCACCATCCACCCTATGACCTTATCTAGAGACATACACAAAACTATCCCAGGTCATTTTCCACGTATTCCACAACCCATAGATCGAATCACGCTAGAGCTCGATATTGATTGGAGCCTTTGAGTAGTCATCCTTGCCAATCGATCTATCACACCAGTCCAAGTTAGAAGGGCCTTCTTTGCCTTAGATTCGTAAATTCCACTAGTGCGTGTCGAAGACATTAGACTGCCTAACTAGTTTTTCTGAATCCAACACATATTCTACCCCCACCGGCTGTCTCGGCATGACCTCGAGAGGTCGGGTACGTGGAAGAGTCACTTGTAGATTCTCACGCTCGCCTGTCACTTTTCCGGCGTACAAAATTGGTGAACCCGACGTGAAGCAAATGAAATTAGTGAAGCTGACGTAAAACTTCCTACTTTCTCGTTCGGAGTCATAATATCACGTTTCCTTTCACAAATCACCTTCGTTCCTTCCCATTATTCTGCGGGTATTCATATACCCCCCGAATATGTCGGGATTCGATGAATATGGCAGACCCCTCTTGGGTCTCGAGGCATACTACGCCCAACAGAATAGGCAATCATCACCCTCGCTCTCAGTATGGGGTGACAACTATTCAACTAATCAGTTGTCAACACAAACCCCAAGAATCAGATATAATTCATCTTTTCAAACTGAGGAGTTAGATCAACCCCTCGAACACAACAAACAGAGCCTTCAGGCTCGAACAATATGACGCGTTTACTGAGAATGCAGTTCGTCTCCTCAAATGCTACTTAGACCACAAATCGGTAGAGCAGTTAGACCCATACCGGTCTTAGATGATGAAGCAGTCAATACGTTATCCTAGGAGTGAATAACATTCTCGGGGTATGTACCCACCTATAGGAGGTTTACAAATACAACCCGAGGTCTCTTTTCAAGAAAATACCTCTATGCCACTGCATATAGGAAATACTCTCAGAGAAACTTGGCAAGATAGCAATCAGTTCATGACAGGCTATCACATGCCTATACAACACCAGGGTATACAACAAACACCGCTCAGGCAAAGCACCGTGACTTCACCAAATGAAGTCATTTCAACGTTAGTAGAAAAAGTGAGAGGGTTAGAACTTGCTCAAGCAAGTCAAAATTCTCCGTTCATACAAGCAGGAAGTTCTAATCCTCCATACCACTCTGGCCAAGTAGATCTCCTCATAGGAGTAGGCACATTAGGTATGCCTCCTCACTATCCACAACAAACGCCAACAAGGCCCATCATCTCTAACACCATTCCTCTCGGTCTAGTATCAAATAATCCATTCCTAGACAATACCCCATCATACTTAAACATGTACTCCAAATCACCACAAGGAGATATGTTCTCCTCTCTCGGAATGTTTTGTCAAACACAGGATCTCCTTATGCCCTGCTAACGCATACGTTGCGCCGTATCAACAACCCATCCCACCACCACCCGCAGCAAGAACCACCATCAATGGTTTGAAACCTATGCGATAGGGACTTATTTAGAATATCGAAGGAGCCCTTAGACTTCACCATATGAAGCGTCATGCTCCCAAGACCCCTTCTCAATTTACCCAAGTACAAAGGTGAGGGAGATCCAAACGCACATATCAAGGCTTACGCTACAGCCATACGAGAATTACTCCCTTGGGATGGGGTTGTTGCTAAAATATTCCCCAAAACCTTGGAAGGCATTGCTCTCGACTGGTATTATAGAATACCTGAAGCCTCCATCCATTCATTTAAACAGCTCGTATCAGAATTCATTAAGGCATTTGACATGAACAAATTGTTGAGAATAAGAATCAGGGAGTTCTTACACATCAAACAAGAACACAACGAATCTGTCGCCCATTTCATCCAAAGGTGGCGTACGGTCCTTTATTCCTCGGCAAGTGCTCCAAACATGAATCAGATGGAACTATGTGATTTATTCCTTCATTCTCTTAGCAAAGAGGTGAAGGAAGAAGTCCAGAAGTTCCCACTAAGAACTTACGATGAAGTACTTGAGAGCACTCTTGAATAGACCAAGCAACAATAGATAGTGGTCGTAAGACATATGGAACAAACGGGAGGTTAATCACCTCCACTCAGAACACTACAACTATCACAAATGTCAATCAAGGACCCAAAATCCTTAACAAAAATCGTGGGGTAACAACGGATGGAGTAACCAACCAGCCCAAGAGGGTAAATGTTGTTAATACTCCGTCACAAACAAACAACCAACGAAACAACAACTTTACCCCGACAATCAATACAGTGGATTTTAATCATCCACAACAACAACAACAACGGCGAAATCCCATACAAGGGCCAAGCCAAAACTCATTTGGTTATCAAAACCAAAGTCAAAACCAAAAACAACAGATGCAAAACTTTAATCCTAATAGGCAACAGTTTGATCAGAATTTTAGGCCACAATACACACCTAACCAACAAAATAGGAATTACAATCCCAATTCTTATTGTGGTTTCCACAAAATTCGGGGTCACGATACTAGAACGTGTCGTGACTACAATAAATTTATGCAACGTTTGCCAGAAGAACAAAGACAGTTCTTCACAGATTTGTTTTTGGTAGATCCCGTGTCATCACAACCAAATACGCTCGTAGGAGCAGTTTCCCCTCAGAATGCTCCCCTCAAGATCTTTAACGATCCGCTCCCAAATCATGATAGCAATAGGCTGAATCCAACTGGAACAAACAAAAGTGCAATGACAGGAAACAATGATCACGAAGCCTCGACTTCACTAAATCCGTCAGTTGCGCCACAGTTAGGAAGTCAACCGAGACCCAAGATAGTTTGGTAGAATTAGATCTTGAACTACCTATCGAAGGTATAACAAGTACACGAGAGTATTTCTCTCAATCGAGCCCAAGTCATCTCGAAAGCAGATAAGAGTCGGAAAATAGTAGAAAAACCCGTAGGTGCCTATGATTTAATTAGTGACCTAACAAAGACCTTCTCGCACATTTCATTCTTGGATTTACTAAAGAACTCTCCCCCTCACAGAGCTGCTCTTTTAGAAGCATTAGGTCTAGGTCATCTAATTAACATCACTCCACCTCCTGAAACACAAGTAAATCACATAGATTTTGATATCCACCCTCCGGGGCAGCCGGAAAAGGATGTCGAATTCATATTCGAAATAAGTAAAATGCCCACAGATGCTGAGATCGCATGCCGAGGTGATCCAGCCTTACACTTACAAGTATGGGTTTATAATAACTATGTAAAACAGAAATGGTTGATGATGGGGCCGCAGTTAACATAGTCCCTTTCTCTTTCCTCCAAAAACTTGGATATGGGGAAACAAACTGTTCCACTACTCGAAATACATTGAGAGGCTATGATAGCCTTAAAGCCACTTCGATAGGAACTATAATACTGCTGGTCACCTTAGGGCCCAAAACAATCCTGACTGAGTTTTATATTATAGATCGGGAAACTAATTATAATATGATACTCGGCCGACCATGGATACACCGAATGAAGGCAATCCCTTCTACGTTATTTCAAGAAGTAAGATTCTTGCATCTAGGAAAGGTATTTGTAGCCAAAGGTGATCCAAAACCTTTCGATTTGCACCTAGCTGATTTAAAGAAAAGACCAGGGGTGCACTCAGAATTTGAACTTCCAACAAACCAACTTAATAAACCCACTGACCCAAAACCAGAGGAAAAGTTGGTACCTACAACGGATCTTGAAACTATCAGCATAACCAAAACAATCCCAACCCCTAAAGATAAAACTAAAGAAACAGTATCATTAGGGACTACTGCGAAAATCGTTGAGTTGATAGAACAAGATTCACCAATGTTCTTACCATTTGATTCAGTAGGCATAGGATATTCCCTAGGTGTTGGTTCCCTTCCAGCAGAGGACCTCTGTATGGTAGAAGTAGAGTGCGCAACATCCATACTCCCGACTAAGTATTGGACTCTCCATTTCGATGGAGCTAAATGCCGTTATGGAGCGGGGCAGGTATAATTCTTACTTCACCCGAGGAGAAAGTCCTCCCATT
This sequence comes from Taxus wallichiana var. yunnanensis, assembly GCA_018340775.1. NCBI lineage: Eukaryota > Viridiplantae > Streptophyta > Pinopsida > Cupressales > Taxaceae > Taxus > Taxus wallichiana. The sequence goes on along the minus strand of CM031244.1, from coordinate 577,965,392 downwards.
CACTTTTAAGTTAAACTTTGAATGCACAAACAATGGCGCTAAGTACGAAGCCCTCCTCCTTGGCCTCACTTTAGCCAAGAGAATTGGTGTTGATAACATCAGAGTCTTAGGAGACTCGCAATTAGTGGCAAATCAAGTTTCTGAAGTATATGAAACTAAGGCCAAACACTTGTAGCTTTACAAAGATGTTGTATTAAATTTAAGCAAGGCATTTAACTTCATACCCATTAAAGCAATCTCGCGAGAGAAAAATCTTCTCGCTGATTCAATAGCAACTTCAGCATCACGTTTTACTCCAAGTAATGAGTTAGAAGATACCTAGTTCACGGTGTCCATTCGTGATGAGCCATTGATAAAAATAATGACAAATCCCCTTTCAAGCGAAAGTGAATCTACCACCCCAGACCATGTCGATAATAATATGGCCACTTTGGAATACTTAAACGCCTATGCGGCATTACATCTCTCCTATCATATGCTAGATTTATCCTTAATTCCACATTCGTCTTCCTATTTCGGGAATCCCATGATGGATTTCCCCTCACAAATGGAACCTAGCATATACGCAGTAGACAATGGGGAGGGTTTGGATTTACCTCCAGCACCACCTGAGTTCGAAGAGGGTAACGCCTCTTTGATCGAAGAAACAATCGATGTCAACATCGGGACAGAAGATGAACCGAGAATATTGAAATTAGGATCATCCTTAACCCCAGAAGAAGTGGAAATACATACTCAGATTCTCAAAGAACATCAGAAGGTGTTTGCATTTAATTATAAGGAGATGACAGGAGTCGCACCCCACATTGCGGTGCACAACCTCGTCACTAGATCAGATGCAAAGCCAATTAAACAAAAATCAAGACCCATGAAGCCCAAAGTAGCTCTCATGGTAAAAGAGGAGGTAATAAAACTCCTCCAGGTAGGGTTCATCAAACCAGTCGACTACTCCCAATGGGTATCTAATATCGTCCCCGTTCTCAAGAAGAATGGAAAGATACGCATCTGCATAGATTTCGAGATATCAACAAAGCATGTCCTAAGGATGACTTCCCATTACCATCCATAGATGTTATTGTTGATGCAATGGCTGGTTTTGAACTTTTGTCTCTCATGGATGGATTCTCGGGATACAATCAAATCAGAATATCTGAGCAAGATCAAGCTAAAACCACGTTTATAACTCCTTGGGGAACCTATTGCTACGTTGTTATGCCATTCGGTCTCAAGAACACTGGTGCTACGTACCAGCGGGCCATGACATACACATTTCACGATCTAATTCATAAAATTGTGGAATCTTACGTAGATGACTTATTGGCTAAGGCCAAGAAGCATTGTGACCATCCCAAAGTACTCCGCGTCATTCTTTCACATCTAATAGAATACGGAGTCACATTAAACCCAGAGAAATGCATCTTTGGTGTAACGGGAGGGAAGCTCCTAGGTTATATCATATCGTCACGAGGGATAGATGTTGACCCAACCAAAATTCGGGCTGTCCTCGAAATGGTTCCACCTTCAGATGAATCTGGAATCAGATCATTTCTCGGAAAGCTGGGCGCAATCCGGAGATTTATCCCGGACTTAAGCTTCACCGTTCATCCAATCAACAATTTACTCAAGAAGGACTATAGCATTGATTGGACCAAAGACTGTAATGAAGCCTTTGAAGTAGTTAAGCGTTTTCTATTATCACCACCTATGCTAATGCCACCTAAGCTAGATCACCCGTTAATTCTATATTCACGAGCTACCAATGTCTCGCTGGCCTGTATGTTGGCCCAAGAAGACGATAACAAGAGAGAACGTGTGATTTATTTCATTAGCCGAACACTGCTCGACTATGAAACACGCTATACACAGGCAAAACGAGAATGCCTTGCCATAGTCTTTGCTACTAAACGCCTAAGACATTATATGCTGAATCAAGAAATGAAGGTCATGGTAAAAATGGACCATCTACGGACTTTCCTCACACAAGGGTCATTGTCTAAAAAGGCTGGATGTTTTATAACCTTAATGGGAGAATTCGAATTAACATTTGTAAATCAGAAGTTGGTTAAAGGACAAATCATCACGGATTGGTTAGCTGACAACCCATTAGACGGAGGTGATTTGGTAGATTTAGACTTTCTAGACGAGTGCGTATGCTACGTTGAAACCCGACCCCCTCTATCTCTGAGTGTCCTTGGTACACTGATATCATTAACTATATCATGGACCATATGTACCCAGAAGGAGTCACACCGCAACAAAGAAGGCGGTTACACATTATCGTAGCTAAGTATGTCATTATAGAGCAAGTTCTCTATCGAAAAACATTCGATGGAATGCTCCTAAGGTGTGTCAACACAGAAGAGTCCAAGAGAATTCTCCATGAATCCCACAACGGTATATGTGGAGGCCACTTCGGTGGCCATGCCACCGCTCGAAAAATACATCGAATGGGCTATTTCTAGCCCACTCTAGAACATGACGCGATAGAGTTTGCACGCAGGTGTCATAAGTGCCAAGAATTCTCCCACGAGATCCACATGCCAGCACAAGCTCTACAACCAATCGCAACTCCATGGCCCTTTTCTACATGGGGTCTAGACTTAATAGGGAAATTCTCTCCCTCATCCACAGATGGCCATAATTTTATAATCACGGCCACTGAATATTTTACCAAATGGGTGGAGGCCATGCCTCTTACTACTGTACCTGGTTCTGTGATCGCCAAGTTCATTTTGAACCAAATCATTTGCAGGTATGGTATCCCACAAATCATTATCTCCGATAATGGAACTTCTTTTAAAAATGAAGAGGTTCGCAAACTATGCAATAAATTTAAGATAAGCCATCATACGGCTTCCTTGTATTATCCCCAAGCCAACGGACAGGCTGAAGTGACAAACAAGACACTGAAAGCCATTCTCCTTAAAACGGTGAAAGAAAACAAACGAGATTGGCATTTGAAGTTATATCCGGCCTTGTGGGCCCACCGAACCTCAATAAGAACACCAACGGGAGTAACTCCTTTCTCGCTAGTATTTGGGGCGGTGGGCTTCTCCCACTTGAGGTCGAAATACCCAGTCTCCGCATTTCATTACAAGGGATTCTGGATGAAGACGCTTACAGAGAAGCACGTCTTTCACAACTAGAAAGCCTAGATGAAACTAGGTTAGATGCTGAGCAGCGGCATAGAGCTTATGCTGACCGAATGTGCCGGCAGTATAACAAGAAGGTCTATGAACGCGATATATACGAAGGTGATCTAGTTCTAAGACTAGAGCAAATAGGATCGACAAGAAGACAAAGTGAAGGAAGGAAATTCGGCCCAAATGGTTGGGCCCATACCGAGTCATGAAGGACTACGGAAATGGTGCTTACCTCTTATGTACGCTAGAAGGTGAGGAATTTGGCGAAACAGTCAATTCCCTGCACCTCAAGCGATTCTACGCATAAGCAACTAACACTGCTTGTATAATTATCTACATTGCATCTTCATATAGATTTAGATCATTTTGTCCACTTGTTTCTTACATAAATTGTGATCAAGGAATCTACTCTCAAAGCAGTCCACTAAAAACTCATGATGTTTTGGCATAAATCTCTTTAATCATACCTCTCCATCTTCATCTATCATCGAATCATCTAGGAATCTTTTATCAAATAAAATTAGACATGACAAAGTCTTAACGGTAACCATACCAAGATCTGCAAGTTTATTCTCGCTTTGATTTTTTTTAGGATAGGTGCCTTGCCTATGGTGCATTCTAGAAGCTTCATGGTGTCACATCTATCCCATATATACATCTCTTTGGAAATAAGCACATACTGACATTTTAATCAAATAAGCAAGTCAAAAAGTGATTAAACAAAAAATTTTAATTTTACACATTTCCTTACCCCACCAACCTTCGGTGATGAGCTTGCGTCTCTTACTAGTGACGTAGGGTTGGGAAAGGATGGAAATGCCCTTACTCGCCTATGCCTTGCCCACGGTGATAAACCCACGCTTCTTACTAGTAGCATGGGGCAAAGTGTAGGGGGTCCTCTTGACAAAGCAAATGTTAAAAGGTCATAAACAAACAATTCAAACTTTGAGTCAAAAACAAATGAATCAGATGTTCAAAATTCCAAGAGAGTTAAAATCCTAAAAACCCAGATTTTGTCTACTATGTGGCCATCTACGGGTCTAAGTCTAGATAAACCGCAAAGTAAGTTGCATTCTAAACTATGAAGTCACTCGGGTGGAGTAAGCTTGTAGTTTCCTATTTGGTTCCACCAAAGCTTTGTCTGTCTTTCATCGCTACCATTTCACCACATTTCATAACTTGCGCCCTTCTTGGCTCTTGGTGATAAGCCCTCACATCTTACTAGTTGCGTGGAGTTAGGAGTGGGACAAGTATATTGTTCATCATACTGGTTATATTCATCACTTTGCAAAACAAACATGAGGTATCCGAATTGCTCACTGAAGCTAGGATTCAAAATCACAATATATCTGTAATATCATGTATCAGCATCATGAAACACAAAAAGAAAGTAAACATTTGCATCATCTGTTATCCATTGCATACATTCTAAAAGTATACAAACATACATTGTAGTATATACAAAGAAAGCTGGAAATAGAAAAGAAGCCATGAGTGCAAGATTTTGATCCAAAACGAATGCATATATATAAATAATCAATGTTTATATACAATGCCATCATGCACTAGGCATGGTCAAAACGCTCAAAGAGCCCGTGATATACAATAGTACATAACACATAAGAACCAAGTGGCCTCTCAACCCCTACGCGACCCCTCGAGGGTGCGCGCCTCACCTAGGACTCGGCTACGCCGGCGCCGCGCTCCAATGAACGGAGGGCTCAGGGTCCCGAGGGGCAGCCATGGTCTCACCATGAGAATGGCTCCTCATAAGGCACTCGGCCATCCGTAGCCTCGCTAACTCTCGTGCGTAGGTCGACACCATCACGGCCCGAGTGCCAAACGGGAGCGAAGACATCGGTATGTCTACCTGGGTGTGCCGAGGGCTCCCGACATCTACGGATAGCTCCGCACTGACAGTCCTATCCATGGGGATCATCGGGAATCAGTACATACCTGCGGATCGATCCCACCACTCGTCGGCTTGTCAATGCAAACAAAGAAGAAAAAATGAATCAGAAACCAAGCAAGAGGCTAAAAGATACAAGATAAAAACACAAGGAGAGATAGAAATTAAAACAAATCCTAAATTAAACAAATGTTAAAGAAGGAAGAAAGGATAACTTACTCGGATCACCGGGCCTCCAAGATGGATCAGCTGGGGCCAGCACCTACCGCGGATGCCGCTACCGACTGAGGGGCTGCTCTTGTGGTAGGGGCAACATGTCACCCTGCAACTGACTCATCCTCTCCACCATGGCCCTGAGAGAGTGGCTCCTCTGAAACTAGAGTGTCCTTCTCTGCGCTCTCTGCTCAGCCCTCTCTGCCTGCATAATGTCCTGAGTGTCATGCCACTCAGGATCACTGTCATCAGTCTGCTCCTCCGACCCTCCCTCTGTAAGCTCCTCAGAGTCGGAGTCAATATCTATGGGGTCATCGCTACTATGAGTAGGACCCACAGCAATCTGAAGTAAAGGTGCCTGAGGCACACCAGCTCTACCTCTAACACAAACTATCCTCCTGGTTGCAATGGGAATGCCAGGAGTGATCATTGTCCAACCACGGCCTCTAGGCCCCCTTCGGCCTCGCGAAACGATCTTAGTAAATTGGTGCCACTGGGGAAGCATGCCCATATACGGTAGGCCAAACTGCTGAGGAACTCTGCCAAAAGGATGCACCTCTACTCACCCCACTCGATCAATGAGCTGCCCTGTGGTGGAGCAAGAGATCAAGGTAAGAGTCTCCTCTCCCCATATGCCGGCCATAAGCCGGTACGGTGTCGCCTCCATGTCTGCAGTAGTAAGGGAGGCAACTGGCTGGTGAGGTGCTCTAAGCACTGACATATCTATCCATCTGGCTGCCCTCACAGCCCCAGGATCTGCCACCTCCACGCCTCTACCATAAGGGATAAAACGCTCATACACCCAACTCATGACTAAAGTCGGGTGGCTCAATGACTATCCCTGTAAATGGACCACCCTGTATAAATCATGGTAGGTGGTCCCCAGAATATCTACACCCTGGTGTATATCCGGCCATGCCCTCTATCTGCACAATGATGGGGGCCCAGTAGTATAACAATGTATCCCCTCCCTTGTCCCCGATCAGTCTCGAGGAAAGGATCCCCATGACGGCCTGTCGAAGTACGGGGATAGGCAAAGAAGGAATGGATCAAACTCTCACTCCCTTCTTCGACCCCATGGAGATAACTACATCTCCCATATATGCTGCCCACTGTGCAATTTGTGCCTATGAGCTCTTTGTCTCAATGTAAGTCTCCTCCCGATGATCGGGACCCCAAAATACTGGTAGACATCCTTGAGTGTGATGGTCCACTCACCACGGACCCCTGGCAGTCGGAAGGTGTTCCGATCTGCATCCCAATAAGAGAATAAGTCACAAAGGATGTGACTAGATGGTGCAACATGAGGCACATGCGATATACGTAGTATACCAGCCCTCTGAAGTGTGTCCTCCTCGTCCTGTGAGAGGGCATCCAGTACTCCTGAGAGCCAATCACACTCTCTCTCTGCTCCATCTAATATACTCCTCTCTCGCCTGCATACACCCAAAAACACACAAAACAGAGCAAGTTAATATCTGAACAATACCAAGAAGGTCATAAAAACGTGTAGAAGTGCAAAAAAATACAAACACAATCTCAAATATAACCGCCGCAGGGGGCGGAAGGAACCGCCGCCTTAAGGGCGGCGGAGCAGGCAACGCCACCCTAAACAGGGGTGGCGGTCGTGTGGTGACCGCGCCCGGCGTGGCGGCGGTCATGGTCCGAAAACCCACGCGGGTTTTTAATCTTAAAAAGCCTAAAACTAGCAAAAAATGACCATTTGACCTAAAAATGGAGCCTACCCAGTAGGCGCCCCCTAGGTGGACCTTTTGAACCTAATATTTTCAAAAATAACCCCCCCATTACGACAAATTTAGCATTTCAAATTTAAAGGGGGAAAAACACAAAATTGAAGAAAACCAACCTGTGATCTAGCAGGGCGGTGTTCGCACGTGGAGGCATGATCACGATCTCGTTGTGGACATTTTGACTCTACTCACGCAAGAAAGCTGTCACCATGGGTCCCGAGCTCAAAATCAATCAAATCAACTCGCGCATGAAATGAATAGGAAAATGGGCCCACTTTCATATATATAGCACCACGATTTAGCATTTCAAATTTAAAAGGGGAAAAACACAAAATTGAAGAAAACCAACTTTGTGATCTAGAAGGGCGGTGTTCCGCATGTGGAGGCATGATCACGATCTCGTTGTGGACATTTTGACTCTACTCACGCAAGAAAGCTGTCACCATGGGTCCCAGCTCAAAATCAATCAAATCAACTCGCGCAAATGAATAGGAAAGGATCCCATGGCATGACGGCTGTCGAAAGCACGGGGATAGGCAAAGAAGGAATGGATCAAACTCTCACTCCCTTCTTCGACCCCATGGAGATAACTACATCTCCCATATATGCTGCCCACTGTGCAATTTGTGCCTATGAGCTCTTTGTCTCAATGTAAGTCTCCTCCCGATGATCGGGACCCCAAAATACAGTAGACATCCTCGAGTGTGATGGTCCACTCACCACGGACCCCAGTAGTCGGAAGGTGTTCCGATCTCGCATCCCAAGAAGAGAATAAGTCACAAAGGATGTGACTAGATGGTGCAACATGAGGCACATGCGATATATGTAGTATACTGTGCCTCGAAGTGTGTCCTCCTCGTCCCCGTGAGAGGGCATCCAGTACTCCTGAGAGCCAATCACACACTCTCTCTCTGCTCCATCTAATATACTCCTCTCTCGCCTGCATACACCCAAAAACACACAAAATAGAGCAAGTTAATATCTGAACAATACCAAGAAGGTCAAAAACGTGTAGAAGTGCAAAAATCCAAACACAATCTCAAATATAACCGCCGCAGGGGGCGGTTTTCAGTAAGCGCCACCTTAAGGGCGGCGCGGTGGGCAACGCCACCACCCTAAACAGGGTGGCGGTCGTGTGACCGCCGCCCGGCTGTGGCAGTGGTCATGGTCCGAAAACCCACGCGGGTTTTTAATCTTAAAAAGCCTAAAACAAGCAAAAAATGACCATTTGACCTAAAAATGGAGCCTACCCAGTAGGCGCCCCCCCTAGGTGGACCTTTTGAACCTAATATTTTCAAAAATAACCCCCCCATTACGACAAATTTAGCATTTCAAATTTAAAGGGGGAAAAACACAAAATTGAAGAAAACCAACCTGTGATCTAGAAGGGCGGTGTTCCGCATGTGGAGGCATGATCACGATCTCGTTGTGGACATTTTGACTCTACTCACGCAAGAAACCTGTCACCATGGGTCCCAGAGCTCAAAATCAATCAAATCAACTCGCGCAAATGAATAGGAAAATGGGCCCACTTTCATATATATAGCACCCGATTTAGCATTTCAAATTTAAAAGGGGAAAAACACAAAATTGAAGAAAACCAACCTGTGATCTAGAAGGGCGGTGTTCCGCATGTGGAGGCATGATCACGATCTCGTTGTGGACATTTTGACTCTACTCACGCAAGAAACTGTCACCATGGGTCCCAGAGCTCAAAATCAATCAAATCAACTCGCGCAAATGAATAGGAAAGGATCCCCATGACGGCCTGTCGAAGTACGGGGATAGGCAAAGAAGGAATGGATCAAACTCTCACTCCCTTCTTCGACCCCGTGGAGATAACTGCATCTCCCATATATGCTGCCCACTGTGCAATCTGTGCCTGTGAGCCTGCTGTCTCTAATGTAAGTCTCCTCCCGATGATCGGGACCCCCAAAATACGGTAGACATCCTCGAGTGTGATGGTCCACTCACCACGGACCCCTGGCAGTCGGAAGGTGTTCCGATCTGCATCCCAGTAAGAGAATAAGTCACAAAGGATGTGACTAGATGGTGCAACATGAGGCACACGCGATATACGTAGTATACCAGCCCTCTGAAGTGTGTCCTCCTCGTCCTGTGAGAGGGCATCCAGTACTCCTGAGAGCCAATCACACACTCTCTCTCTGCTCCATCTAATATACTCCTCTCTCGCCTGCATACACCCAAAAACACACAAAACAGAGCAAGTTAATATCTGAACAATACCAAGAAGGTCATAAAAATGTGTAGAAGTGCAAAAAAATCCAAACACAATCTCAAATATAACCGCCGCGAGGCGGTTTTATGAACCGCCGCCTTAAGGGCGGCGGTCGTGCAACGCCACCCTAAACAGGGTGGCGGTGGGTGGTGACCGCCGCCGCCACGGCGAAGCGGTGGTCATGGTCCGAAAACCCACGCAGATTTTTAATCTTAAAAAGCCTAAAACTAGCAAAAAATGACCATTTGACCTAAAAATGGAGCCTACCCAGTAGGCGCCCCCCCCTAGGTGGACCTTTTGAACCTAATATTTTCAAAAATAACCCCCCCATTACGACAAATTTAGCATTTCAAATTTAAAGGGGGAAAAACACAAAATTGAAGAAAACCAACCTGTGATCTAGCAGGGCGGTGTTCCGCATGTGGAGGCATGATCACGATCTCGTTGTGGACATTTTGACTCTACTCACGCAAGCTTGTCACCATGGGTCCCAGAGCTCAAAATCAATCAAATCAACTCGCGCAAATGAATAGGAAAATGGGCCCACTTTCATATATATAGCACCCTGATTTGTTTTAAAAGACTTTTTCACAGGTTTGGAGCACTGATGGAGGTAAGTCCCTATCCCCGCGCGAATGGTACGTTCTCATTCCCTATTTATTTTAGCATTTATTTTCCAAGTTATTATATCTATCTGCACTTGAGTTCTCTTTTCATTTTGCAGTAGCGGGAATTTGGATCGCATAATTTCAACACACACGGACGTGTAAGGTATAACTTCTAACTTCCCATTTCGAGACTGCCATACTCGGACCCACCGTTTTATGCCTCTTCATGGCTAAAATGCTTCTTTGAGGGGGCAATATGTACGTACCCAAAATTGTAAGGTCGTTGTACTACGGAGCAGTATAATAACTGCCCCAATGATGATACAGGTCTTTTCGCAAGGTGTTCGGGATCCAGAAAAGCTCTCCGAATATGCGTTAACATCCCACATATCCCGCTTACCCACTGCATGCTTTGTTTTCCCCTTTTCCCCTCTTTTCTTGCTCCTTTTCTCTTTAGTAACGAAACCGCCACCACCGACCAGGGGCGTCTCAGAATCTTATTGCCCCGAAGCAGGCGGCGGTCTATGTAACCGCCGCCCTGCTTTGAGCAGGCGCGGTCCTTACGCATTTTCGAACGTTCTTTTGACATGACTCGTGTGAAATATCACATTTCACCAGCTTTCCTTACCGACTTGAGCATGCATTTATGTTTTTGGTCCCCTGGAATAGTGTTTTTCCTTTGTTTATTGTTTAGGAGTTCAATTTGGTTTTGATCTTTGGGTGATTGAATTCCTATAAATGCATGGCTTGTGCTCAAACAAAGGGACTGATCTTTTGCTCTCATCTCCTCATTTTCAGTAGTTTAGCTTGTTATCTTGTTTAGAAGCCATAGTTTCAATTCACTTGTATGCTTAGTTAGTATTATTCAATTTTGTTGGTAAGCCACATATCCAAAACATGCAAACAAAGTGTTGTTGTTTTATCCAATCCATTGGAATAGAATAGCTTAGGAAGCCATTAAAGTTGCAGGTTTTGCTCTTCAAATAGGATAGTTTCGGAGTTACGGTGCGCTTCATATTGCATGACTTGCAGTAAAATCCTCGCTAGGAACCGTATAAGCTAAGCTCGTACTCTTGCGCTATCCCTCTCCTACTCACATTTTCGCCCGCATTCGAGTGTCCTTGTCCCAATATCTATTCCTCGCGACGCTAGCATTACACGCTTTTCTGGATCCACGTGAACATGAAATAATGAGGAGATCACACTGAGGGGACAAGATCGCACACGCCATCGGATTCGCCACTGTTCTGCGGAATCCAGGTTTTAACTTTCAAAGTTCTAGTTAGAATCATATCAAATAGAGTAGATAATTGCTTCATTTCAGTGAATTCTATTCTCGATATTGCCAGGGAAGCTGTGAGGATTGATAGTTTCTGAGAAACTATGATTCACTCCTCACTTCTGAGGTAGGATTGAGAATCTTGCAGATAGATTAGACGAGCTATTTTATTTATTTAGAATAAATCTACAAATTGCACAGGCTGATAACTACACTCGGTTATTTTGTCTGTTTTAAATTATTGTTTAGTTGTTATTTCTAGATACGCTTAAAATAGTTTGCTTTCCTTAAAATTCTTAAAAGATTTCTTAGAAGAATAGAAGTTATATATATGTTTTAGATTTATTCCACGTAGTTAGAATTTGCTTCGTTACAGTTAGATTTACATTTTATTTTGTATGACAATCACGGGACCTCAGGAGCCCAGGGAATATATATTTGAGCCAATCGTGCCTCAACCAAACCTCGTCACAGCAATAGTTGACATAGACCAAAATCTCAGAATACAAGTATTCCGAACAACAACAGATTTACAACTGATCAGTTCTCAGTTGAGAGGGTTAAACATAGAAGACGACCAAGCACACACGTTTTGGTCAAACCAACCAAATTACAGATTGCCCTAGGTAAACACTCACATGACTGTAGAAGGGTTCGAAAGAGAACAAACCTTTGGTTGTGATCCTTTGGTCCCACAACCAGGTGCAGGAGACACTCTCACAGACATAGATACCAGTTTAAGGATCCAAGTTGCACGAACGCCTGTGAGATATTCTGAGAAAATCACATAGTTATTGGTCCTAAACATAGAAGCTGAGAAAGCATACGATTACTAGATACTAGGGATTAGAACTTGATTTCGCGTATGACCATAACAGGACCGCAACATCCAAGAGTCCATGGTTGTGACCCATGATTTCACAGCCCAAGGAATCCATAAGTCAATCAGATATAGATACTGGCTTACGCACACTAGTATTCCAATCGAACAATTTTCCTTCACTGGATATAGAGGCTAACGAAGCTAGAGAATTCTAGACTAGGCCGAAAATCGTCCGTAAAATCAATTATTTTCACCATCCACCCTATGACCTTATCTCGGAGACATACACGAAACTATCCCAGGTCATTTTCCACGTATTCCACAACCCATAGATTGAATCATGCCAGAGCTCGATATTGATTGAAGCCTTCGAGCAGTCATCCTTGTCGATCGATCTATCACACCAGTCCAAGTTAGAAGGGCCTTCTTTGCCTTAGATTCACAAATTGTACTAGTGCGTGTCGAAGAAATTAGATTGCCTAACTAGTTTTTCTGAATCCAACGCATATTCTACCCCCACCGGCATTTGTCTCGGCACAACCTTGAGAGGTCGGGTACGCGGAAGAGTCACTTGTAGATTCTCACGCGCTTTGTCACTTTTGGCGCGTACATTGACCAATTAAGATGTTTCGATTCACCTTTTCTAGAAACTTTGCAAGTGCCCGCAGCAGAATGGTTTCTGCATTTTCAGGGTGGATCTATTACCAGTTGGGCCACCTTGCGAACTGCATTCAAAGAAAGATACAAGGCTTCGAAAGATGCATTTGCATTGTTATCACAAATCACTCACGAAGGAGGCCCATGAGACCATGCGTGATTTTATCTCCAGGTTCAATGCAGTAATCAACCATGTGCCTGTTGCCATGCTTCCAACACCGGAAAATTAGAAGTGTTTCTTCATAGACGCTATGAGCTCGAAAATAAGTTTCTTACTCCTACAAGAACAAGTAGCTACCTTTATTCTCGCCTAATTTGCTACCATCGAATCGAAGATAACTTGTTAATATCTCGCGAATTAAAAGGGAATCATCCAAGCTTAAAGCTTCAAGCCCTTCTCCCACTACTTCGTCGATTCGGTATTCCGGAAGATGGAAAATGACTTGTTCGCATTAAAGAAGTAGTTGACCCAAGCTTCCCCCAGTTCCTCGTACCAGGATATCCCACAGAGGAATTTTTTTCCAACAGCGTCCTGCATAGGCCACGTTTGCTCGCATGGCCGCTCTGCGATTGGCACTTGAGGCTCCTCCGGTCAACACTTTAGCTGAGATCGAAGAAGAAGAGAAAAATTATGAAGAACCTTCATCTCAAGGTGAAGATGATCAAGATGTCGGTGAACCGACTAGCGACTCTACTATCGGGTATATGGAATTTGATGAGGAAGAATCTGATGAAGAAGAGGGTACCCAAGGATATGCAAGTGGACAATCATATGTTGTTTTTACCCGCTCGCAAGGAAAAGAAGCAGAGGTCGCTGCCAATGTGCAGAAAGAGAAGGTTACATCATCCATTCCCCAACTATTGCTAAAAGAGGTAATCCTCTTCTGATCAACCCCCTATTAAATCTTTTACAAAGAAATATTTTCCTCCCATCTCTCCTCCAAATTAGCCTTCTTCTATTTCCATGAAGACTAGTAACTTTACCCTACCATCGTGAAATGAAGGACTCATTCCTCCATTAACGCAACCCTTGGCCGCATTTGACATAATTGACCATGCTAAAAAGACCAAGATTCAAATGTCGAAGCCGAGTACCTTCAGTCAAACCCCGAACAACTTGTAAGGTTAACTAAATACATCCAAAGTCAGGATGTCATAACTAATCAGGTTTCCCCAAAAGGAATCCTTTCCACCCCTCCTTCATCCCGCATAAATGTTGCCTCGACTTCTGCATCAGGAAAGATAGAACCTTTCTACCTCTCCCTCCTAATCAATGGCCACAAACTAAGCAACTGCATAATTGATTCTAGAGCTTCGATAATGTCATGCCGGAAAAATTCGCCCATGCTCTGGGCCTCACCCTTACCAAGCCTTTTGGCCAATGTTATTCCTTGGAAACCAAGCAAGTTCGCTGATCGGTCAAATCAAAGACGCAAAATTTGCGTTTCTGACATCCCGGAGAAAAGAGTAAAGATGACCGTCCTTGTTGCCGATATTCCGGCAGCATATGGAATTCTACTAGGAAGGAGCTTTTGCAGTGAAGTTGGTGGGGAGATTCATATGGACTGGTCTAAGGCTAGGATCCCCGTCAAAGGTGTAATGCAAACATTGGAGCCTGAATCGCAAAAGAAGTACCTGGTTACTAACTCCGATGACCCCAAAGCCCAAATTCTCTTCAAATCATCAGGGATGGGAAACTATTTCTTGTCTACCGAGTCTAACAAGGGGGATGTCCTCATCCAAGCAGAGGATCTTAACAAGATCTGGACTTTGCAGTTCGACGGCAGCTGCGTGACTAGTGGGTGCGGCGCTGGTGCCGTGCTAATATCTCCCGAAGAGGAGATTATTCCTCTCTCTTTCAAGTTGTAATTTTTCAACACGAATAATACTGCTGAGTATGAATCCCTACTACTTGGCATGCAAGCCACGAAGGAAAGAGGGATCAAGAATCTTAAGGTACAAGGTGATGCAGAGCTGGTCGTAAATCAAGTTAAGAGGATATACCAAGTGAAGAATGAAAGGCTCAGACATTACCGCAACGCGGTGTGGGACAACATCGAGGAGTTTGATGCTTTTTCAATAAAAGCCATCCCAAGAGCTCAGAATGACATGGCCGATTCATTGGCCATTTTAGCATCCCTCATGCTCCCTCACCCAGGTTTGAAAATAGACAAATATACCATTGAGGTGGTTTTTCGCCCAAGCGTGCCGGACAATTCTCAGCATTGGCAAGTATTCAACAATGACAATCAACTTATTGCCTTTCTAGAAAAGGTGGAAAATTTTAGTGAACTTCATTTTGAAGGATCCACTTATACATGCCACGAATCAGTTATTGATCAAAATGAAGAATCAAAAGGAAGTGACGGCATATGCCAGCTCAAAGGAAATAAAATCCCAAAAGGCCTGGTCTCCCTAGAGTGGTTGTTCGACAGGCATGATCACTTTGTTAAAAAGAAAAGGTGAGATGATCCTAATTCCTCCCCAGAAACCGAACCGGTCAATTTAGGTTTGGTAGAACATCCAGCAGTTTGTGAACATTGGAAAATGTTGCACACCTGAAGAGAAGTGAAAGTTTGTCAAATTGCTGAAGAAATACATGGATGTATTGGCATGGTCCTATGCTGATCTAAAGTCTTTCAAGCCAAAGGATGTCTAGCATGATATCCCATTGAAAGAAGACGTCAAACCTTTTTGCGTAAGGAGACATTATAATCCTAAGAACTCAGGTACTATCTAGGCTGAAATTCAGAAAATGCTGGATGCACGGATTATTTTTCCTATCCATCACAGTACTTGGGTGGCAAACATTATGCCAGTGCACAAGAATAATGGCGAGATATGCATATGTGTAGATTTTCGCAACCTGAATCAGGTGTCCCTGAAGGACAACTACCCGCTTCTATAATGGATCAAAGTTACGCAGCGGTAACTAGATCAGAAATGTTGTCCATGCTTGATGGTTTTTCAGGCTACAATCATATTGAAGTCTCAACTGAAGACCAATTTAAAACAACATTCACTACTCCTTGGGGTACGTTTGCTTACAGCAGGATGCCTTTTGGCCTGACCAATGCTGGTGCCACTTTCCAGCAAGCAATGGACTTCATGTTCAAAGGTATGATGGGGAAGGTAATCGTAGTCTACTTATATGACTTAACTGTGTTCTCCAAATGGTGAAATGATCATTGTGATCATTTAGAGCAAGTATTGATTAGATGCCGAGAGCACAGGATCTCCCACGAATCGAAAAAGTCCATTTTTAGAGTCACGGAGGGAAAATTACTAGGACATGTTTTTAGCAAAGAAGGGATGAAGATAGATTTGAAAGAGTTAGGGCTATTTAGAGCCTTAATTTACCTACAAGGAAGACTCGGCGTTCACTCTTTCTTCGAGAAAAGTAAATTTTCTTAGGTGCTTTGTTCCAGACTTTGCCGAAAAAACTCACCATATATTAGACATGATGAAAGGGTCGCCAACTTTCCGATGGAGTGAAGAAGGGAAGAAGTTGTTTGAAGAAATAAATACTTCTATCGCTCATGCACCAATCCTGGTATGTCCCAATTTCTCCAAAGATTTTATTATGTATATCTATGCATCTGAGCACATTGTGTCAGCCATCCTAATGCAAACGAATTCTCAAACTGTTGAATCCCCGATTGCGTTTATGAGCTCTCCTCTCAAGCCTCATGAATTAAAGATGTCTCAGTTAGAAAAACATGCCTTCGTCATGGTCAAAGTAGTCACGAACTTCAGGTATTACATTCTAAACTCTCATATGGTAGTGTTGGTCCCTGACACGGCAGTCAAGTCAATATTAACTCAATAGGAGTTAGGAAGATTGCGAGGGAATTGGATTGCAAAATTCTAGGAGTACGATCTGGATATAAAACTAACCAAGTTAGTAAGAGGCAAGGGGCTATGTCAACTTATAGCTCAAAACCAAGATTCAGAAGTTTCCGGTAGAAAAGATGATTACTCCCATGGAGCACAAAGCCAGCTGGAGAAACCTGATTTTCTACCTATGGTCCTATTTGTCGCAACCAGCGACGAGTGGTATTCCGATATTGCTTTCTTTCTCACCTATGGTGAATGCCCAGCTCATCTAACTATAAAGGAGAAGCACGCTATAAATCTCAGAGCAGCCAGATATATCATCTGGGATGACGGTTTATACAAACGCGTAATAGATGGCATCTTCTTGCGATGCGTTGACAAGCCACAACAAGTAAAGTTACTTGAGAGTTTTCATGATTCGGCCTGTGGTGGCCATTTCTCCTCTTCCGTGACGGCGCACAAGATCATCCGGGCTAGGTATTATTGGCCGACACTTTTCAAGACACAGCCACCTGGGTAGCAAAGTGTGAACCTTTCCAACAGTTTGTTGGCAAGCCCAAGTTGGTTGCTTTTCCCCTCAAGCCAGTCATTATTGACGAACCATTCAAGCTGTGGGGAATTGATTTTATTGGTGCACTCAATCCCCAATCGAGTGTCGGACATAGTTATGTCCTGACAGTAACAGATTACTTCACAAAATGGGTGGAAGCCATACCTATCAAACATGCCACTTCCAAGGTTGTTTGCAGTTTCATCAAAGAAAATATCATTGTCAGGTTTGGTATTCCAAACAAGATTGTTGCTGATAATGCTTCCAACTTCTCCTCACGAGAAGTTGTTGGTTTTTGCTATGAATACGGAATAACTTTGGCTCACGCCTCAGATTATTACCCTCAGGGAAATGGTCAGGCTAGAATCTAGTAACAAAAACTTAGTAACCATCATACGAAAGCTAGTGGATGAGAATCAACGAATGTGGCACAAGTCCTTATACGACACTTTGTGGGCGGACCGCATCACTCCCAAGAGGTCTCTCGGCATGTCACCTTTTCAAGTGTTATATGGCACCGATCGTTGAGCTTCCCATTTCTGCTGAACTCCCCTGCTCTGTGCTTGGCACGAGCAATCGAAGATGAGACTTTCCAAAATTCTCTTGAGAAGAGGATCATGTATCTAGCAGAGCTCGAAGAAAAGAGAGTAAGAGTGGTCGACAGGATCACTGAACATCAGAATCAAGTCAAAATATTGTTCGATAAAAAAGCTAAGCAAAGAAATTTCTAGGTGGGAGACCTCATCCTTTTGTGGGACAAACGAAGAGAGCCAAAGGGCATGCACGGAAAATTTGATTCCCTATGGAGAGGGCCTTTCAAGATCAAACAACTCAATGGAGAGAAAAATTCTATCTCTCGTATCCAGATGGAACTGGACTCCCGCTTCCCTATAGTGGGCAGCATCTGAAAATCTTCAGGAAGTAGAGCTTGCTCTCTTCTTTGTACAGTTTGCTTCAGTTGTGTGTTTGCTTTTGTTGGTCGTGTGTTTCCCTTTTCGGTCGCCCTTGTTTTTACTCATTCTTGAATGGATAGGCATGTGTGGATCTGGGATTCTCTACCCCTAAGGTTCGCTTAGAGATAGTCCCCAGAAAGAGCCAGCTATTATCCCGTAAAATTGGCAAGGGCAATTTTACGGGTAACCATACCAAATTTTGTTCTGGTCCCTCGTCAGGGACCCCTCTGTGTTCAGGACGTTGCAAAACCCTTTCCCAGAAATCTGGTTTTCGAACTTAGCCATTTTTGGTTTTTTTTAGTTGGACGTGCCTTTTGTCTATGCAACATAGGGTATGCATGCACCCCCTTTAATTCCTTTGGCACACGGTTTGAAGTGTCGACACACATTTTGGTGTGCCTCACCATGTTGCACCTTTCTTGCATGCGCTAGGCGCATGCGCCTTTGTGTCAACAATATTTTTGTTGTGCCGCGTTTTGGTGCACCAAGGGCACACATAACTTCGTGTTAACATGTGTTTTGATGCGCCAAAGGGCGCAAGCTTTCCAGTGTCGATAGGCATTTTGATGCGCCACTTCAAAAAGTGGTTGGCGCATTTATTACAACTTTACCTATATATAGGCGCATCCACCCTGTCACTTTCACCAGTCAGAAAACACGTGATTGTTCTTTTTCCTCTGCACCTATCAGCATGCCTGTTGTTCTCGTATCACGTCGTGGACCCAGTTTCACCTCTCACATTATATATATTCCTGGTATGTGGTCCTTATTGCTCTCATGTTTTATGTTTTGGTTATTGGCTGTTTGTTTGTGGGGTTGGATAGAATGATCTGTGAAACCATGAAACCTCCCTTTGCTGTTTTTTCTATCCTCCCGATGCACTTCTCCCTCTTTCTAGATCTCTTTGGTAAGAGAGGACTCGCCTCTGAAAAAATTGCTTGGATCTCTTTGTTTTAGCCTGTTCATCATCCAAGGAACCCTGCAGAAGAGGCTTAAACACATGTAACCCCTCCAGAGGAAGAACAAAGACTTAAAAATTGATAGACTACTCTTTTTCCTCTTTGGCGCAGTCACCACCCTTGCAACATGAAGTACAGTCGCGCCAATGGCGCATCCACCATGCCTGCTGCATAAAAAATAGTTGCGCCCTCAAAGCGCACTTTCCTTGCTTGCAACACCCACTAACCCTACGCCCTCTTGGTGCACCAAACTCATGTGTAACATTGCAAAAACTTGCGCCATTGGTGCACCTTGCATCCATGCAACACCAACCTTACTTGCGCCAAGTACAAAACTGTTAACGGTGTAGGCGCATCCCTTATTACAACAACATCATGTCATGCAGACCTTCCATGCACCATGCCAAGTTCCCCTATGGCACACAAAAAAATGATGTTACACGCATTAAACTTGCGCCCTTTGGCGCATCCTGTACCCGTGTAACATGAAAAATATCAGCGCCTGTTATAAAATGCATATATATGGTGCAGGCGCACTTCCGCTTGCAACAACAAAAAATGTCATCTGTAGTGTCCATGTGCCTGCGCCCTTTGGCACTGATTTGTCCCTTGCAGCACCCCTTTTCTGTGCGCCATACTATTTAACCCTGCAACCTGCATTGTTCATACGCCCTACGCCCTGAGGCCTTAAAATTGCTAACTCTTCCTTCTGTCAACGCTTTAATGGAAGATCAAATGGCTAATATGACTTTCCTGTGTCGGGTTTCACTTCTTCTTCTTGCACATCAACAACTAAGTTCAGGACTACATATGTCTACATCAAGCAAGAGGCCTACCAAGTCTAAGGGCAAAGCCAAGCTTACAGAGGAAGAAATGAAGTACAAATATCAGAGGGTCAGGATGCCTGAATCCCAGGTAGAGTGTGACCTGGATATAAGAGACTCAGAACTTGGTCATATCGATATGGAGGATTTTTGGGCCGAACCGGAGGCTCACGGGAAGTCCACTGGATGGACAAGCGGTAGGCGGTGGACTGAATTTTGTTGGGGGGATCCCAGTCAGTGCGTTGTGAATAACGAGTTCATGATGGTAGTAGCCCTTTTACAACAAAGACACAAGGTGTGTCTAGAATGAGAAAGGCGAGGTCGTGATCAACCTTCTTGCCCTGACACTTTGAAATAATGCTTGGCATTCCTCACCACCGGCACTTTGTGGCCGTAAGCCAAGAAGATTGCACCAAGGCTTGGGATGATAATGAAGACCAGTGTATGTAATTAATGAATGAGGTATACCTGAAAAACAAGAAGGTGGTGACCAGATGGCCACAAGTCATTCATCGTAGTGATTTCTCAGAGGAACTAAGTGATACAATCACGTTCCTAAGCAGAGTATTTGGGCTTCCTGATGCCCACTACTTTCATAAATGGATGCTTAGATACCTGAAGACAATGAACAAGAATGTGCCAGATCAACGCTTCGAGTGGGCGGAGATCATAAGCAAGCACTATATTCGAGCAGCTCAACAACTTACCACAACGGGGAGGTTCTACATGAACTCCTATGTAGTTTATGCCACGGCCTCAGAAAGAGATTATCCAGCGTTGATGTGGTGTGGGGTTTGGCCCCAGGTAAAAATATATGAATACTATCCAGAGCTGAAGCTGGAGAACAATATCTCTCGGTTACAAAGATTAACGATTCCTTCTTCGGCGGCATCGTCGCGCTTTTGAGCAAAACATGACTCACGGTCATACGACCAAGAGCATTGTTGCAGCAACAGAGAAATGGGGGGCCTTGTTCACACAATTCCCCACCTTCACCTATCTAAGGGCAGCCAACTTCTTGGGAGAACCAACCAAATTGCCAAGATACGCCGGCCCCAAGCTAATCCTGTTGGAGCTATCAAGACAGCTCATAACCTACCACGAGAAGTGCTTAAAGAGAAAGAAGGGTGGAACTCCTTTCCCCCTCACAGTGGGTAGGTACACTTGTCTTTCTCACCACAAAGCCTGGGAGATGTTTGCTGAGCTGGAGCTACTCAATCTAAAGCAAAAATTCCCAGTGAGGCCCACTTTCGACCCAAGGAATTGTCTGCCCAGGGCCAAACTCGATCCGATCCACATTCCACAGATCGAGGATATTTATATCAACCTATATCATGAGGTCGAGCTCAGAAGGAAAGACCATTCCCGCTTGGCCTTGGCTGAAATCATCCAGTACGGCGTAGCCATCATCCCAAAAGGTTATCAAACTACTGATCAAGAAGTTGATCAGGTATATCTTGACACGGGTGGGGACGACTGGCCTTTCGCTGTAATTGACAGAACCAAAGCACCTCAGACAATAGAAGAAAGGGTCAAAGAAACTCTGCGGAGAATAGAGCATTGGTGTAGAATGAATGGCCTCATCTACCTCGGAGTTGATTTCACCACATCTCCATTGGGAAATGCACCTTCCAGGCCAAAACATCTACCAAAGAGCAAAGGGAAAGACAAGGAGGGTGAGTCAAGCTCCACCCAAGAGGAAGCTCCTAAAAGTCCTCCTTCCGCTTCACAAGAACAGGTTGTAATCCCAGAAAGCCTGGAAAAAGAAGCAACGGAAGATGTTCCGATGGGCACATCCACTCAGGATGTTGCCACTACTGCAACTATTGAGGTCCCTTCTATCTCTTCTCCCTCTCCTCCTTCCCCTCCTCGAGTGACCCAAGCGACCATTCCTTTGGTCGTATCCTCTCCCTCGTCTTCTACTGTTCCACCTTCCTCATCGTCCATCTTCTCTTCTCTTATGGAGCTGTCCCCCACCATTTCTTCCCTCATCTCTCAGTTCCCTTCCATTCCCATGTCTACCTCCCCTGTAGTATCTCTTCCTCCCGTGAGCACTTCCTCGGCCTCCCTCTCAATGCCACCTCCAAGTGTCTCCATGTATTTTCCTTCTACTACTGCAGCTACTCCCTTTTCTATTTCCGGCCCCTCTCCCATAAGTCCAGCATGGATCTCTCAACACCTGAGCCAACAAAAGAGGAAAGTTCCCATCGCATCGATGGACTTCTCCGTTATCCCATCAAAGGTGACCAAGAAGGAAAAGCCTATAACCTGCTTCTCTCAGAGTGAGTCAGGAGAGATAGTAATGGAGATAGCTTACCCCAATCCTCTAAAGGATAAAAAGGATCTGTCTTCAACAGATTATACAGTGACCCAAGTCACAATGAGGACACCTTCAGAAAGCCTTCAAGGAGAGGCCCTATCTGTAGTTGACACCCTTTGCAAGAAGCTCCAGGAAGAAAAGGAAGAGAAAAGGTTATTAAAGGAACAAAATAAACATCTTCTCCGCGCCTTACAGAAAATGGGCAGTGTGCCTCCTACAACTGCCGCCGAAACTCCTGAGCCTTTGAGCCAGGATAAGATTAATGAATATGCCAAAATTGGTGAGTAGGGTATGGCATTTTCCGCTGGAGGAACCAAATCCTCAAAGAAAGTGAGGGAGTGATCGCCAAGTTCACCAGATTATATCAGAATATCAATCGGGTGAACAAAGAGTTCTAGGTGATAGAAGAACCCATCTCAGAAGAGCTGGACCATGCCAGGATTTAGCATGAGACCTTTCGAGAAAATGCTCGATTGTTCGGAGTCGAAGATGCGGTCAAGTTCGAGTCTTTGGACACCTCAGAGCCCTCAACAAAATCCTTTCCACTCTGGATTATCGGGTTGATCAACTAGAGTTTGTCCTGGAGAAGATTGAAAAAATCAAGGAGGAAGCCCTGGATGCAATGCATCAGATGGAGCAAATTGTCTTGACAATGTCTTCGGGTTTGCTCACTCCTTCTTTCGCCGTAAGAAAGGTAGAGGAAACTATTCGGATCTTTAAGGAGATCATTTCACAAGGGCTGGGACCGAGAGGTCTCTTTTCGATTTGAATCCATCAACAACCTACCGCGGCTGTCGTGACTTCATTGGGTACCTGATATAGGCAGAAAATGATTTTTCCAAACTCCTTGAAAATCTCACAGATGAGCGGGAGACTTGCGAAGCTATCAGTGATCGACACAAGGATCCTTCCTAGGATTAAATTTAACCCATGATCAGCAAGTTCATGGAATACCATGCCCAGTTCCACATCTCGTCGCCTGAGCAGCAGCAAAAGTAGGATACCCCCTTTCAGCTGCGGGACGATGATGAATAGTTTCCTTCTTCCCGACTTTCTCCTTGTAATTATCTAAAGTGTGTTGACACAAACGATGACATCATCCATGTTGCACCATGGGATGATGTCATCCACAAAGTTGTCAAAAGTCAACAAATGACTTTGAGATATTTTGTAATTAAGTGGTTGGTTTGTTTTTGCCTTCTTTTCTTCTCTTCTTCTATAAATACTTGAATACTTGTTGTATTCAGGTGTGGATACTTTTCAGATGAAAAATAGAAGTAAGAAGAAAAGACTTTGAGCTTTTTGTAACAGAAGGAAATATTAATACAATATTTAGACTTTGTGCTGAATACCTGTGTTATACATCAGAGCTTTCTTATGTTAGATCTGTATGTTTGTTCTGTTGAATCTACTTCTACTTTATTGTCATTTATTCATCAGTATTGCTTTGTTTGTCTATGTGAGTAGGTTCGGCTCTGTTTACTACCAGCCCAAAACATAGACCCTCTGACCTTTCTACTTTGGAATTCATTTCTTTTCTCCCTTCAGATCCATCTTCCTTCATTTCCTTCCTTCATTTCTTTCTGTTCTTCGTTGGAAATAACTCTACTGGGATGAGATCCCAAACCCCCTGAAGGCAGAATAATGTAAGACTTACATAGGTTTTTGCTAGTAGAATAGCAATAAACCGGTTTAAGCTTTCTTTGTCGTAAAGAGGGCTATGCCACTGGACACTATTGGCTTGTCTATCCATAGATCTGCTCTCACGATGGATTTTCGGACCAATAAATTAAACCTCGAAATCCTCTCAAATTTATAGCTTACACAAGCCTTTGGACATATCAAGCTCTTGTTCTTTGAATGAAATCTTCATTCCTGACATCTTACAATGAAAGAATTATTCAAAAGAGCATAAAAAATGATCAAATTTTCTTGGTATCCTAATATGTCAAACAAAAATACCACTAGACTTGTTATTCTCAATTTAGGGTTTAGGGTTTAGCATTTAGGGCTCATGGTTTAGGGTGTAGGGTTTAGGTTTTAGCACTTATGGCTCGGGGTTTAGGGATTTTGGGCTCAAGCTTTAGGGTTTAGTTCTTAGAGTTCATGGTATATGGTTTAGGGTTTAGGGCTCGGGGTTAAAGACTAAATGTTTATGTTTTAGGGTTTAGGGTTTAGAATTTAAGGTTAAGGGCTCATGGTTGAGGGTTTAGGGTTTAGGTTTCAGGGTTTAGATCTTAGGGCTCATGGTTTAGGGTTTAGGGTTTATGTTTTATGGTTTATGATTTAGGGTTTAGGGTTTGGGGTTTAGGGTAAATAGGGTTTGGGGTTTAGGGTTTAGGGTTAAGGGCTTAGGGTTAAGGGTTAAGGGTTTAAAGTTTAAGGTTTGGGGTTTAGATATCAGGGTTTAGGGTTTATGGTTGAGGGTTCGATGTTCGGGGTTACTAGTTTATGGTTTAGGGATCGATAATCCAGGCTCAAGGTTTAGGGTTTATGGTCTAGGAATCGAGAGATTAATTTTTAGTGTTCAAGTTTTAAAATTTAGGGCTCATGGTTAAGGGTTTAGGGCTTAGTTTTAGGGTTTAAGATTTAGGGTTCAGGGATTAGGGTTTAAGGTTTAGGGCTTAGGGTTGAATGTTTAGGGTTTAGGCCTCAAGATTCAAGGTTCAAGGTTCAGTGTTTAGGGCTCAAAGTTTGGGAATTAGGGTTTAATGTTGAGGGTTTAGGGTTTATGTTTAGGGCTCATGGTTTATGGTTCACAGTTTAGGGTTTAGGGATCGGGGCTCGGGGTTAATGGTTTATGGTTTAGGTCTCATGGTTTAGGGTTTAGGGTTTAGAATTTAAGTTTATGGTTTAGAGATTAGGGTTTAGGGTTTAAAATTCATGTTAGAAGTTTCGTCACTCAAAATTGGTGGCAAGACAATCAATGTCTACCATGTGCCACTTACAAATTTAAAACTTCATTTCGTTTTAAATTCACTTAAAGAAAGGTTGGAGGAAATGAATTTTCCATTTTATTCATGCTTTCAGAGGTCCAAAATGTCAATTCACCCCAAATTTGGAAAATATGGAGAACTTGGAAATCCAAATTACATTTATAAAGATAAGCTCGAAGTGAAGGAATGCATTTCGTAAGTAATTCCTAAAAGAGGGTTTAAAACCCACAAAGCAAGGATCACGAGGGACAACGTGCACATCAATGGACATGTGAATGATAGTGTGAATAGATCTCAGGAGGAGCGAGCATCAAACGAATGTACATGCAAATATTTGAAACACGTGCGAACCTGGTTAAGCCATAAAACTCCCCTCTATCTCATAGATCAAATGGGGTGTACATATAGGAGGTCTTGAGTAACCCCGATCTGTAATCATGACAACTCAAGTAGAGAGGGAGTTACATTCCCGAATAGAAGTGTAACTCCCAATGATGTAAATGATGTACTAACGCATTGATGCACCGACGCGTAAGAGAATCTCATGATGACCCCTAAATGACACGTGGACCTATGATCTCACCTAAGTGAGATGACTCACCTAATGATGTGGAAAATACACACACCAACAATTCCAATCACATTTGTTTTCTTTTTTTTTGTTAATACCCGCTAAAACTAGCCTTGTGATTACATCCTGATAAAAAAAGATCCCAGGAGATGAGGGAGATTTTAAACTTATCACACAAGCATGGGGAGCTCTCTCTGATATTACCAAAAAGGTTACCTATGATGCCATGATAAAAACAAGCTAGGGCACAACCCCACCTTCCACCAATTGAATTCCACAGGAATTGCCACTGTCATTGGCATTACCAAAAATGTAAATGGGAATAATTATTCAAGTGTGGATTCCTTTCCTAAAACTTCCATATTCGATGACCACGGCTAGAACCAGGAACCAGAAAGAGAAACATGACTAGGAACATGACCTAGATTGGAATTTTGAGAGGATTTCTGAGGTTCAATTTTATTTTCCAAGATGCATTACTCCAACATTTGAGAATGTTTCTCCAAATGTAACGACATTCTAATTCAGACACTTGATGATTCTTGAATGTCCAATCCTACCAAAAAATCTAGTAGTTCTCAATCCTTGGATATAGGGAGACATTACTTGGATTCCATTTATAACGATAAAGATATTTATAAATTTGTGTTATGAATTCTAAATTTGTATGCATTTCAAGTTGTTTGGAAATCACATCACACCCTTCACTAGGCTTGATGACTACCCCTATCTTTTGAAGGTGATTTTGAAAGCATCCATGGGTTTATCATAAAAGGAATTATCAATGAATGGAAGGTCACTTAGTGTAGGCCAAATTATTCCCATCTAGAACTAAACAAGAAAGATTTACTAGGTGATTGATAACTCCTTTGTGTTCTTAGTCATACCCCTATTTCTATGCTTATTTTGCACAAGAAGACTCAATGATGGTTCTAGGCACGAGACTAAGAAATATGGTCCTAATCATTGTCATGCCCTCCTAGTTGAGTAGTTGGAAGCCATATTAGTCTTGTTGATACTTAGTACTAATTACCAATGAAATATAATTCTCCAGATTTCATTTTCTTTACTCATCTTCCACGTCATACTGAATAACCAATTTGACAGGAGTTGTCCTCTTCAATGGCGATACATTGAATATGAATATGATCCTCGAGAGGGGAGCTACACCTGGAGAGGTATCGTCTAATCCTACACCTAAGCCCTAAGTTGTAATCCCTAAACCCTAAATCCTAAACCTTGAACCCCAAAACCTAAACCCTATTTTTACCACCTTGAACCCTAAACCCTAATCCATAAACCCTAAACCCTAAATCGTAAATCGTAAACCTTAAAACTTAAACCCTAAGCTAACAACCCTAAACCCCGAGCCCTAAACCTTAAGCCTTAAACCCGAGCCCTAAACCCTAAAGCAGTAAACCGTAAACCTTAAAACTTAAACCCTAAGCCATTAACCCTAAACCTCGAGCCTTAAACCCTAAGCCCTAAATCCTAACCCCTAAACCCTAAATCCTAGAAACCTTGATCCTTAAACCGTAAAACCTAAATCTTGTGCCCTAAAATCTAAACCCTAAACCGTAAACCGTAAACCCTAAGCCCTAAACCCTAAACCCTAAGCCATAAACCCTAAACACTAAACCATAAACCCTAAAATATAAACCCTAAAACATAAACCCCTAAACCCTAAACCCGAGCCATTAATTGTAAACCGTAAACCTTAAACCCTCATCCCTCAACCCTAAGCCATAAACCATAAACCATAAACCATAAACCCTAAACCCTTAAGCCTAAATCCTCAACCCTAAATCCTAAACCCTAAACTCTAAACCCTCAACCATAAACCCTCATCCCTAAACCATGAGCCATAAGCCCTAAACCCTAAACCCTAAACCCTATTTTTACCACCATGAACCCTAAACCCTAAACCATAAACCCTAAACATTGATCCCTAAAACCTGAGCCCTAAAATATAAACCCTAAACCCTAAACCATGAGCCCTAAACCCTAAACACTAAACCCTAAACTCTAAACCTTGAGCCCTAAACCCTAAACCCTAAGCCCTAAACAATATTCCTAAATATTCCTAAATTACCTCCAACACTTCCAAGATTCTCTAACATCACCTCCAAATGCTTAATATATTTCTTGAACTATCCTAGAAGGTGTTTGATAAGCTTAAAATGGTATTTACGGTGGTTTAGGGTTTAGGGTTTAGGGTTTAGTTTTTAGGTTTTAGGGTTTAGGTTTAAGGGTTAAAGGTTTAGGGCTTAGGATTTAGGGTTTATGGTTTAGGGCTTAGGGATCATGATTTAGGATTTAGGGTTTGGGGTTTAGGGCTTAAGGTTTAGGGTTTAGGGTTTAGATTTTAGGGCTCAGGGCTCAGGGTTTAGGGCTTATGGTTTAGGGTTTAGGGTTCAGGACTCAGGGTTTAGGGTTTAAGGTTTAGCATTTATGATTTAGGGTTTAGGGTTTAGGGTTTGGGGTTCTGGGCTTAAGATTTAGGGTTTAGGGTTTAGGGCTTAGGACTTAGGGTTTAGGGTTTAGGCTTGAAGCTTGAAAATTGGTAGATATGACACTAAGTAGGTAGATATGAAAATTAGTTGAAGGGTTGAAGCTTGAAACTTGTTTAGTATGTACACTTTAAAAGAACTCATCAAACCCACAAAACACCGTAGTCTCCATTAGAGGATAGTGTGTTACCTCGGAATGGAAAATCCATGGGCATAACACATTGAATGGCATGCATTAGAGAAACTAGTCCACATGTCTTTACATTTCAAATATTAACACCACATTTGCCGAAACCTAGATTACACCACTACGACAAAAAATCAAAATACCAAAATCATTAATGTCCCCTATCACAAAACCATTGTTCTCACATGCCATTTTCGAAGAAAACCAAGCACCCCAAACATAACGCAAAGGTAGATGCAAGTAAAGGAAACTTGGTCACATGGACAATCGTCATTAAAACAATCGCCAACTATTTTATTCAAAGCACCAAAACTAGTCCAATCAAATGTTATATGTAAGTGTAAAGGAGATGCATAGATCAATTAATGAATGAACTCTTAAAAGCTGCGATAAAGGTCAACCCAGCCAATCTATGTTCCCAATGTCTATTATTTCTTTCATTAGTGTGAGACCCTATGATTCGTGTATGGAGAAATCCCACACCATTTTTAGTGCGAATTTTCTTTTAAAACCTTGTGTAACGAAAATATAGGAGTACACGATAATTATTGGTTTTGATATTTGTGCCACTAGTCAAGTATTCGGATCTGCTAGGGTTTTAGGTTTGAATGTCATATCATGGCCTCTTCGGGTACTACGGGATTGTCCCTTTATCAAGTAAGTTCTATGGTTTCCCACACTTTGGGCACCCATATATAGTGCTTCCTTCCTCCTCGATCATGTATATTGTTGCGAGCAGGCTGGAGCTAGTGGAGATACAAGCAATGACAACACCACGAAACGCCCCAAAAATTCATTTCAAAGGTCTTTCACGAGTCTGTTTCTCCTCCCGATGTTTTATTACCTATTTTCGAGTTTAATTTTGTGTGCCGGGGTTAGAATAGTTCTACCTTATTGGGTATTTTTTGGTTGCATCCCCTCTGAAAGCATTTTAAAGTCATGGGTTAACTTAGCTTGGGCCGCTCACGGCATCTGGCTCGAAAGTGTGCAAAACATGACTAAAGGTATTTTCATCTTCCATTTTTCGACCCCTTTCATGTCTCAACCATCTTGAACTACTTGACCACATTCTATGTGCGTAACTCACTTTTGGTTCTTACTCCATGGACCAAATATTTCATGGTGTCTAAGTATATATTCTCAAAGTCACGTCTGGGTGGAGTTTCCTATCCCGCCATTTCCATGTGTTCATTTTTGCACCAAATTGCTTCCTCTATTGGGTGAGTTGTTTGCATGGAACCACAACGTTTCTATAGCGCTCGCCCTCAAAAACATGTATGTGTTGAAGTTGACCTCTCCCAAGAATTGAAGGAATTCATGGAGATCCAATGGGAGATACGCACTACTCTTAGTGTGTTCTTTACATCAACTTTCCTAACACTTGTTTTCATTGTCAGGCCTCTAATCATAAGATCAAAGGCTTCCCCCTTTATGTTCCATGGAATCACCCAACGCATAAGACGACCTTTGAATCTATCAAACCCTCATAGGAGGAAGGGTGGAAAACTATTAGAGGGTGAAAGAACAAGAACAAAAAGGTTCAAGCCAAGGTACCCAATAACATTGGCTCGAAAGATCAAACTATTAAGAAATAGACCTCGCGAATTGCTCCATAGAGCTGATTTCCAAAGACACTTCATTCCCCTTACCTAAATTTTCTAGCATGCCCAAGGTAGCCGTGATTATGATGGATTGGAAAAACTCCATTTGCATTCCCTTGTCACCTCCGACCTCGAAGCTGTTGTTAATAACCAGTTCACAAGGCCCATCCAAAAGGGCCTAAAGTTCCTCTCACCACCTCATAGTCAATCGCTATAATATCCGACACACTCTATAGAGGAGAAGCATAATATAGAGTATGTCAGGAGAAGGAAAGTTGATTTGTAGGATTTTTTGAAACACGATAATGCTCAATTCCTGCAAAATAAGTTTGATGCCTTAGATGGCTTAGATGCGGATCGTATGGCCCTTGAGCATCATTTCTCATGAATTTTATGTCATGGAATGTATAGGGTCTCATAGACTCCAAATGTAAGTATGTTGTTCGCAATTATGTTTTTCATGGAATGTGTGGGGTCTTACAAAATCCAAACTATTGCTTCACAATTATGGGATTTAGTGGTGTCAAAACATAACTCATTTGTAACATTTTTATTTCAATCATACAACTCAAAAAAACCATCAACACCTCCATAATGGTGAAAGCTGGAAAAAATCAAAATAAAGTAGGTGCAAAGGAGTAGGTAAAGTTGTACTAAAATGGCATCGTCGACATTTTCTTCAGAATTATAAGTGATGGAATGTGGCACATTGGTAGTAGAAATTACATCAAACATGCTACATGCAACATTTAAGGCCCTTAAATGTTTTTAATGTGTTGTTTTTACATTTGATAAGGTGCAAAATATATATATTTAGATATTTTAATTATTCAATTAACACATTTTATAGAAATAAAGTGTAAAGAGTTGCAAGACAATATAAATCTAATAACTTGCTCCTCAATTAGAGAAGCTATAGATTTTATATAAATATCATAAATTTGTGTTTTGAAAATGGAAAGAGGTGCACAATTGAAAGGAAATGTTAGAAGTGGGGTCTATTTTCATTCAATATAAACATCCTTCCACTGGGATCTATAAGAAAACAACTAGTAAAGTATACAAATTTGCAAGGCAACATTATATTTACTATTTTTAAGAATTAAAAGAACACAATGAATCCTTCTCGTGACCCCTCCTTGAAACCTCCTACCGTAAACCCTAACCATAGAAAGGAAATTTTTGGCGGTGATGGTGGTCTTTCCCCTATGCAAGCATTATTGTGGGTTACGCCGGTCGATTTGGCATTTGTTTGGTGGCAACAACGACATTGGAAGGCTAGGTGTGGATAGCCATGGCTCGGGTTCCTCCCCTATTTTCTCTAGCCTCCTTTGTTCTAGTGGTGTGACCCTTCATGTTGAAAAGTCTATCCCTTCAAGTGAGTTGGTGGATTTTTTGGGTGTTGACTGCGGCGGTGGTGGCGTTCGACCTCTTCGGGGCCGGTTTGTTACGGCTCTGCTAAAATTTTGGGTGGCTTCTCCCTGTGCATATGAAAGTTGGCTCCACTTTTCCTACCCCTTTTCTATCAAGTGGTGTTGTGGTTCATGTTACAGATCTTGAATGTGTGAAAGTATGTGAGCACCCCTATGTTTGGCCTTTGACTAACCCTCCTCTCGCATTGTTCCTATATTGCTTTGTGAATTCTAGACAAAGACCTCTCAAGGTGTCCAATATATCACCTTTGGTTAACTTTTGTGCTCATGTGATTGAAGGCGAGAACAAATTCATCAAAAAGGTCTGATTTGAGGATTTAATGGTGTGGCTAGGTCTCTAACAACTACATTCCTGGATCTATTATGAATGGAGGCCCATTACATTAGGTAGATTGGATATTTATCCTTGTGCGAGAGGCTTTTTATTGTGGTTTTAACCTAATTGAAGATAGAGATAAAATTTTTTCTATGCTTTTGGAACTTCAGAATCATCTCCTTCTCATGAAACTGTGGTTTCCTTCCTTCAACCCACTCACTGAAACCTTCCATGTTAAGCCTATATGGATTCATTTTCCTCACCTTTTGCTGCAATTTTGAGGGAGGAGAGCCTAATTTTGATTAGCAATGCTTTGGGGAAATGTTTGGACATTGATACTAAAACTGAACTGTATACTCATACCACTTATGCTCGTATTGTGTAGATTTGGATACCTCAGTTGATCTACCAGCTTTGATGGAACTTAGGGTGTTGGATCGGATTTGGTCCCAACCTTTAGACTATGAAGGGCTACCCTTTAGATGTAGGAAATTCATTTGCTTGGGTCACTTATCTTTAGACTATAAGAGTGTGAAACACAAGGTGAATGGGAAAGTTACTTGGTGGAAGCATGCTCAGCCTAACATGCTGGTTGTGGAAAATGATTCTGATTATTCCTTAAAGGATTCAAAAACTAACGAAGGTGAGAGTCGAGTCCGGTTGGGACTCCTATTCCTATTTGTGGAGATTGATGGATCAAATTTTTATCGACTATCATGGATATGTTGATTCCTTGAAAAAGAACCTCTAAATAGGAATCTCAAAGGGCTAAAATTTTGGGAAAAATGAGATGTTGGAGGTCTTGATCCCAATCCATTTAGATGAAAACACAAATCCTAATAAGAGTGAGGATTGGACAGTTGTGAATAGAATAAAGAAAGAAACAATCCCACTACTCCTCTTAAGATGAACTTAAGATCCCATGGACGGGTGCCTCTTGGGTAATCCTTTCCTCATTTTTGGTTACATTTTTCATTAGGGATTTAGGGTGCTCCTCAAGGATGGTCAAGTCTGTTTGACTTGTTTCTTTGGTGGCTCTTTGTATTTTTTGTTCTTTCCTAGCTTGGATGTTGGTTGGTGTGTCTAGGGGTTTTGTTTCTTTGGTTTATGAACAAGGTTCACTTTGTACCTTGTTATGCCTTGATGCCTATCTTTCAGTTGTACATGGTTTATGATCCCTTCAAAATCATTCTTGTTTCATTTTGGCCATCATGTAGCTTGACTTCATTTCTTGTACAGGGTTTTGTTGGTCCATTCAAAACCAAAGCATTATTACCTTAACTAATATATAAGCATATGCATATGTATGTATGTATGTATGTATGTGTACACACACGCACGCATGCGTGCGCACACACACACACACACAATTTTTTCCTCAATTAGAAAAGTTACAAATGTTATATAAATCTCATACATGTGTAAGATGAATATGGAAATAGTTGCATGACCATAATAAAAAGTTAGTTTGGTGAGGCATGTTTTTATTCAAATTTTATCTTGCGATAAAGAAGCTCTCACTAAGGATTAAAATTAAATGATGGTAAAGTGGACATTTACCACTCAACTAGAGGTTTTTTCATTTTTTTCTTTGATATTACCTCTGATAGAGATTTAATTTTCGCTAGATTGTGGGATTTTCAATCCCACTTTTTGCTCATAAAGCCATGGTTTGCTCTTTTTAATCCTGTAATTGAAACTTTCCAAATAAGAACTGTTTAGATTCATTTTCCATATCTCCCTCTTAAGTTTTGGGACAAGAAATGTTTAATCTCAATTGGGAATACTTTGGGAAAAACCCTGGCTATTGATACAAAAACTACCTTGTATGAGTATACTATGTATGCCCACATTTTAGTTGACATGAACACTTCAATGGAATTTCCTACTTCTGTTGATCTTATGGTTGAGGATAGAATATGGACTCAAAATTAGGACTATGAAGCTTGCCCCTTTAGATGCAGAACCTACTTCTCACTTGGAAACTTAGTTGTGGATTGCAAGTTCGGGAAGAAACAGGCAAGTAGGCATAATTCTTGGTGGAAAAATGCTGATCCAAGCCTTTTGGTTGTTGATGAGTCATTTATATTCGGGCCTGTTGGTCCGAAAATCTGTCGCTTGGGCAGATCTATGGATAAACGAGCCAACAGTGTGCAGGGC
The DNA here is from genome assembly GCA_018340775.1 of Taxus wallichiana var. yunnanensis. Classification (NCBI taxonomy): domain Eukaryota; kingdom Viridiplantae; phylum Streptophyta; class Pinopsida; order Cupressales; family Taxaceae; genus Taxus; species Taxus wallichiana. The sequence goes on along the minus strand of CM031244.1, from coordinate 577,931,613 downwards.
ATAGCCCCTCTTTGAGTCAGCAAAGCGAAACTGGTTTATTGCTATTCTACCAGCAGGAATCTATGCAAGTCTCACAGATTCTACCTTCGGGGTTTGGGATCTCATCCCAGTAGGTTTATTTCCGGCTGCGAAAAGAAAGGAATGAAAGAGAGGAGGTAGAAAGAACAGGTCCGAAGGGAGAAAAGAAATGAATTCCAAAGCAGAAAGGTCAGAAGATTTATGTTTTTGGGTTGGTAGTAAATGAGCCAAACCTACTTGCATAAATAAACAAAGCAATACTGATGAGCAAATGACAGAAAAGTAGATCTGAATCTAACAGAATAAACACATGTAGATCTAACATAAGAAAGTTCTGACACATAACACAGGTATTCAACACAAAGTCTCAATATTTGTATTACTGTTTTCTTCTGTTACAAGAAAGCTCAAAGTCTTTCTCTCCTCACTTCTATTTTCATCTAAAAAATGTTCACCCCTGAATACAACAAGTATTCCAATATATATAGAAGAGGAGAAGGAAAGAAGGCAAAAAGGAGCCAACCACCTATTTACAAAGATATTTACAAAATATCTAAAAGTCATGTTGACTTTTTACAACTTGATGGGTGACATCATCCCATGACGCAACATGGATGATGTCATCATTTGTGCCAACATACTTTAGACATTTCAACAAGAAAGTCGGAGAAGAGAGAGAAGAAGAAGAAGAAGAAGAAGAAGAAGAAGCTACTCGTCGTCATCATCCTGCGGCCGAAAGGGGGTAGCCTGCTTTTGATGCTGCTCAGGTGATGAGATATGGAACTGAGCGCGGTATTCCAAAAACTTGTTAATTATTGGCCCAAGTTGATCCTGAGAAGGATCCTTGTGCCTATCACTTATTGCCTCACAAGTCTCCCGCTCATCTATGAGCTTCTCTGGGAGTTTGGAAAAGTCCTTTTCCGCCTCAATGAGGAACCCAACGAAGTCCCTACAGGCCAGCAGGTTGTTGATAGATTCAGTGTCAAATGTGACCTCTGGCCCCATTCCTTGAGAAGTGATCTCCTTGAAGATCCGGATGGTTTCATCAGCTGACCTTAAGGTAAAGGAAGGAGTGAGCAACCCTGGAGACATGTTGAGAACAATTCGCTCCATTTGATGCATCGCATCCAGGGCTTCTTCCTTGACTTTGTCAATCTTTTCTAGAATAAATTCTAGCTGATCCACCCGATAGTCCAGAGTGGACATGATTTTGTTGAGAGCCCTTGGGTGGCCGAAGACACCGAACTTGACGGATCTTGGTGAGCAGTCGAACATTTGTTGGAAGGCCTCGTCTGCTGATCTAGCATGTTCCAGCTCTCTTGATATGGGCCTGCTAACGCTTGGAGTTCTTTATTCGCCTTCTTGATATTCGGGTATAAGTCGAGAGAACTCGGCGATCACTTTTCACTTTGTCTTTGAGGATTTGGCTCCTCCAGTGGAAGCGGCCATACCACTGCTCACCGATCTTTGCATATTCATTGATTTTCTCTGGTGAGAAGCTCGGAAGTCTCGGCGGCGATTGTGGGAGGCGCACTACCCATCTTCTGCAAGGCTTGGAGCAGATATTTATTTTGCTCTTTTAGTAGCCTTTTCTCTTCTTTCGTCTCTTGAAGCTTTTGACAGAGGGCGTCAACCGCGGAAAGAGCTTCCCCCTGGAGACTTTCAGAAGATGTCCCCATTGTGACTTGGGTCACAGTAAAATCTGTCGGAGACAGATCCTTTTTCTCTTTGAGGGGATCGGGGTATGCAATTTCCATGATTCTCTCACCTGCAGCACTTTTAGAGAAGCGTGTAACAGGCTTCTGCTTCTTTGCCCCTTTGGCTGGGATCACTGAAAAGTCCATCGGAGTGATGGGAACTTTCCTCTTTTGTTGGCTTAGCTGCTGAGAGATCCAGACCGGTCCTATGGAAGAAGGACCAGAGACAGAGGAGGAGGCAGCTACAGTAGAAGAGGGGAAAAACGTGGAGACACGCGGCGGCGGCATTGAGAGAATAGCCGAAGAAGTGTCCACGGGAGGAAGGGAAACTGCAGCTGCGGAAGACATAGGAAGGGAAGGGAGCCCGGAGATGAGGGAAGAAATGGAGGAGGACAGATCAGCGAGGGAGGAGAAGATAGACGAAGAAGCAGGGGAAAGAGTAGAAGAAGGGACAGAGGACACGACCAAAGGGATGGTCACTTGAGTCACTCGAGGAGGGGAAGGAAGAGAAGAAGAAGGGATAGAAGGGACCTCTGTTGTGGTAGCAATGCCGACATCCTGAGTGGATGGGCCTATGGGACTATCCTCTGCTTCTTTCTCTGGCGAATCCAGAGTTATTACCTGTTCTGGCGCTATGGAAAGAGGACTCTCGGGGGCTTCTCCCTGAATGGTGCTGGATTCACCTTCTACACCTTTGCCTTTAAGCTACTTCTTGGATCGTGGAGGCACATTTCCCAATGGGGATGTTGTGAAATCAACCCCGAGGTAGATTAGGCCGTTCATCCGGCACCAATGTTCTTTCCTCTGCAAAGTCTCCTTGACCCTCTCCTTAATTGTCTGAGGAGCTTTAGTTCTATCAATGGCGGGAAGGGCCAATCGTCCCCCTCTGTATCATTATATACCTTGTCTACTTCATCTTCCGTAGTTTGGTAGCCTTTGGGGACAATGGCTACCCCATATTGGATAATTTCTGCCAATGCTAGGCGAGAATGATCCTTTCTTCTGAGCTCTACCTCATGGAGAACGTCAATATAAATATCCTTGATTTTGAGGGACATGGATTGGATCAAGCTTTGCCCTTGGCAGGCAGCCCCTTGGGTCGAAGGTAGGCACAGTTTGGGAAGTCATGCTTCAAATTGAGTAACTCCAGCTCTGCAAACATTTCCTTCGCCTTGTGGTGGGTAGAGCATGTGTATCGGCCTTTGTGAGGGGAAAGGAGTTCCACCCTTCTTTCTTTTAAGGCATTTTTCGTGGTATGTGACCATTTGCCTTGATAGTTCAGTGAGAATCGGCTTAGGCCCAGCATACCTTGGTAGCTGGTTGGCTCTCCCAAAAATTTGGTAGCCCTCGGATAGGTGAATGTAGGAAATTGGGTGAACAAGGCTCCCCATTTCTCGTGGCTGCCACTATGTTTTTGGTTGTACGAATATGAGTCATATTCGGCCTCGTGAGCGAGATGATGTGATAGAAAAACACATCGTTAACTTTTGTGAAGCCCTGGGAGATGCTATTCTCGGCCTTAATTCTGGATAATACTCGTATATTTTGACACGAGGCCAAACTCCACCAAGTTAGGCACTGGATAATCCCTCTCGACTTGCTGCGGCAGCGTAGACCACGTAGGAGTTCATATGGAATACTCCCGTTGTACTGAATTGTTGTAGTTGCTCGGAGATGGTGTTGCTTATAATTTCCCCCCAGCAAAAGCGCTGATCAGGAAAATTCTTGTTCATTGTTTCCAAGTAGCGCAACATCCATTTATGGAAGTAATGGGTGTCAGAAAGCCCAAAGACCCTGCTCAGGAAGGTGATGGTATCGCTGAGCTCTTCTGAGAAGTCACTGCGGTGGATGATTTGGGGCCACCGGGTTACTACCTTCTTGTTCTTCAAGTACACTTCGTTCATTAGCTGCATACATTGGTCTTCGTTGTCTTCCCAGGCCTTGATGCACTCTGCTTGGCTAACGGCCACAAAGTGCCGGTGGTGAGGGATGCCGAGTATGATCTCAAAGTGACGGGCAGTGAGGTTAATGACTACCTCGCCCTTGCTGTTTTCGACACATCTTGTGTCTTTGTTGTAACACTGGGCAACCACCATCATAAATTCGTTGTTGACGGCGCTGATGGGAATTCCTCGGTGAAGTGCGGGAGCGCCTATTAGTTTGTCCATCCATGGACTCCTTGTAACTTTACGAGTTACGGGCGAGAATTCCTCCATGTCGATATGCCCCAATTCTGAGTCTCTGACATCCATGCTGCATTCGGCCTGTGATTCGGGCATTTGGACCCTTTGATATTTATACTTCATCTCTTCCTTAGTAAGCTTGGCCTTTCCTTTTGATTTGGTGGGTCTCTTCTTTGGATGTAGACATATGTTCTTCTAAGTTTATCTGCTGATCTGCATGAAGAAGAAGCGAGACCCAATCCGAAAAGGTTGAATTAGCCATTTGATCTTCCATTGGAATGTTAGCAGAAGAAAGAGTTAGAGATTTTTAGGCTAAGGCGCATGAAAAATGCAGCTTACGGGGATAAATAGGCAAGGCGCACGGGAAAGGATGTTGCAAAGTTAAAGCTGGTGCAAAGGCGCATGGTGCATGCATCTATAGAGTGCATTTTAGTAAAGGCGCATGGGAACATCGTGTTACATGGAGACGAGGATGCGCAAAGGCGCATGGGCTTTTCATGTTACATTGTGATTTGGTGCGCCCTTTGGCGCATGGGAAAAGTGTGTAACAGGAACTTTTCGTGTGCCAAAGGAAATATGTGGCGCACGGAGGGTTTGCACAACACAAATGTTACTGTAAGGAGGGATGCGCCTGCGCTTTTATGACTTTATACTTGGCATGAGATAGAACTTGTGTTGCATAGATGCCGGGTGCGCCATTGGCGCATGGGAAGGTGATGCAGCAGGGAAGGATTGTGCGCCGAAGGGGCGCAAGTGTAGCACTTACAACATGTGAAAGAGGCACGCCTTAAGGCGTAGAATTTCATGATGTGGCAGGCAAAATGGGTGCGCCATTGGCGCGGGTTTTGGTCATGTTGCAGGGGGGACAGATGCGCCATGTGGGCGCAACTGTTTATAGTGTAACAAGACACGGCAGCAGTGCGCCAAGGAAAAATAGAGTTTTCACATGGTTGACCCTCTTTTCCTTTCTTTCGTTTCCAAGATTGCTTTGGAAGATATAATGTTTTAAGCCAAAAGGGGTTTCCAGACCAAGCTTTCAAACTAACACCCTCTACCAGCAGATCTGGAAAGAGGGGTGGGAGGAAAAAAATTAAGGAAAGACAGCACAGGGGAAGGCTAGCTCAACATTTGATATTTCAATCTTGCTAAACCACAACCGCGGACCACAAGCACACCAAGAAACAAAAACAAAACACACAAGAGGGAGAAGAAACTCTTACGGATAAATAGAAAAGCTCGAGAAACGAGTCCACAACACGTTGAAAATGACAAGGCGAGCGGTGTGAGGCTCGGAGGAAAAATCACGTGCTTAGCGAAAAGTGAAAATGACATTTGGGGCATGCAAACATATATATATAGGTGAACCTGGTCATTAATGCGCCACCCACTTTTTGAAAGGCGCATGAGAGTGGTTGTCGACACGAGAAGGAATGCGCCCTTTGGCGCACCAAAATGCCTGCCAACATGAAATAAAGCGCGCTTTTGGCGCACCAAAAGTGATGTCGACACGGGATTATGTGCGTCCTTTGGCGCACCAAAAAGGGGCGCAACAAACATTGTTATAACACAGGCGCATGCGCCTTGGCGCACGCAGGGAAGGCTCAACAAGCTTTGGCGCACCAAAAGGTGTGTTGACACTGAAAATCATGCGCCAAAGGTTTTAAAGGGGGCGCACCAAAAGTTGGTGTTACATAGCAATTTCATGCACCCAGCCAAAAAAGGCTCAAAAGACAAGTTCGAAAAACCAGATTTCCCGGGAAGGGATTTTATAACGTTTCGAATGCAAGGGATCCCTAACGAGGGATCGGAACAAAATTTCGGTATGGTTATCGGTAAAATTGCCCTTGTCAATTTTACGGGATATGTTAGCTCTTCTGGGGCTATCCCGAGCGAACTCGGGGTAGAGAATCCCGATTCTCATGTGCCTATCCATTGGGTATGAGTCAAAAACAAGGGTGACCAGGAGGGGAGTAAAAGAAACACACAACAAACCAAAAGCAAACACATGACGAAAGCAACACACAACATAAAGCAAACTATACAAAGAAGAGAGCAAGCTCTACTTCCTGAAAATTTTCAGATGCTGCCCGCTATAAGGAAGCGGGAGTTCGGTTCCATCCAGATATGAGAGATAGAATCTATTCTCTCCATTGAGCTGCTTGATCTTGAAGGGCCCTCTCCACAGGGAATCAAACTTTCCGTGCATGCCCTTTGGTTCTCTTCGCTTGTCCCACAAAAGAACGAGATCTCCCACTTGAAAATCCCTTTGCTTGGCTTTCTTATCAAAAAGCCTCTTAACTTGATTCTGATGTTCAGTGATCCTATCGACCACCCTCACTCTCTTTTCTTCAAGTTCTGCCAGATACATGATTCTCTTTTCAAGAGAATTTTGGAAAGTTTCATCTTCGATAGCTCGTGCCAAGCGCAGAGCAGGAAGTTCCACAGAAATGGGGAGTTCGGCATCAGTGCCATATAACACTTGAAAAGGTGACATGCCGAGAGATCTCTTGGGAGTAATACGATCGGCCCACAAAGCGTCGTACAAAGACTTGTGCCACATTCATTGATTCTCATCTACTAACTTCCGTATGATGGTCACCAAGTTCTTATTCTTGGATTCCACTGACCATTTCCACGGGGTAATAGTCGGATCGTGAGCCAAAGTTATCCCATATTCATAGAAAAAACTAATAACTTCTCGTGAGGAGAAGTTAGAAGCATTATCAGCAACGATTTTGTTTGGAACGCCGAACCTGACAATGATATTTTCTTTAATGAAATTGCAAACCACCTCAGAAGTGGCATGCTTGACAGGTATGGCTTCCACCCACTTAGTGAAGTAATCCATTGCTGTAAGGACATAACTATGTCCGGCACTCGATTGAGGATTGAGTGCGCCAATAAAATCAATTCCCCATTGCCTGAATGGTTCATTGATAATGACCGGCCTTAGGGGAAAGGCAGCCAACTTGGGCTTGCCGACAAATTGCTGGCAGGGTTCACACTTTGCCACCAAGATGGTTGTGTCTTGAAAGAGCGTCGGCCAATAGTACCTGGCTCGAATGATCTTGTGTGCAGTTATGGAGGAAGAGAAATGCCCTCCACAGGCTGAATTGTGAAAACTTTCCAGTAGTTTTACTTGCTGGGGTTTGTCAACACATCGCAAAAAGATGCCATCTATCCCACGTTTATATAAACCATCATCCCAGATGACATATTTAGCCGCTCTGAGCTTTATAGTGTGCTTCTCCTTTGCAGTTAGGTGCATAGGGCATTCGCCGTAGGTAAGGAAGAAAGTGATGTCGGAGTACCACTCATCACTAGTTGCAAAAAATAGAACCAGAGGCAGAGAATCAGGCTCTTCTGCCGGTCTGTGTCTCATCGGTGTAGATCACCCCTGTCATCGGGGTTTTACGAATCTTTGTTTTCAGCCATTAGGCGACACGGGCCCTGCCCCTCACTAGCTTGGTTGGTTTAATATCCAGTCATACTCCACGGACCTTTGCGATCAATTTCCTGCAAGCTTCCTAACTCTGCTGAGTTAGAATTGATTTCACCGCCGTGTGCAGGACCAACACCACCGTATGCGAGTTTAGAATGTAATACCTGAAATTCTTCTTTGCTTTGACAACGGCGAAGGCATGCTTTTCAGTTGAGTCATTTTTAGTTCGTGAGGCTTGAGAGGAGAACTCATGAAGCGTGATCGGGGATTGACCTCTTAGAGTTCTTTTGCATCAAGATTGCGGACACGAGTATGCTCGAGATGCGTAACTATACATGATGAAGTCCTTGGAGAAATCGGGACATACCAGGACTGGTGCATGAGCAACGGAAGCTTTTATTTCTTCAAATGACCTTTTTCCCTCTTCACTCCATCTGAAAGTTGGTGACCCCTTCATCATGTTCAATATGTGACGGGTCTTCTTAGTAAAGTCAGGAACAAAACGCCTGAGAAAGTTCACCTTTCCAAAGAAAGAATGAACACCAGTCTTGCTTGTAGGCAGAGTAAGGCTTTGAATAGCCTTAACTCTTTCGGCATCTATCTTTGTTCCTTCTTTGCTAACCACATGCCCTAGCAACTTCCCTTCTGTGACTCCAAAAATAGACTTCTTTGGGTTTAGGGAAATCCCATGTTCTCGGCACCTGGCCAACACTTGCTCTAAATGATCACAATGATCATTTCGTTGTTTAGAGAACACGGTTAAGTCATCTAGATAAACCACGATGACTTTCCCCATCATACCTTTGAATGTGAAATCCATGGCCCGCTGAAAAGTGGCACCAGCATTAGTTAGGCCAAAAGGCATCCTGCTGTAGGCAAATGTACCCCAGGGAGTAGTGAATGTTGTTTTAAATTGATCTTCAGGTGAAACTTCAATCTGATTGTAACCTGAAAAACCGTCAAGCATGGACAGCATCTCTGATCCAGTTACTGCTTGCAGAACTTGATCCATTATCGGAAGAGGGTAGTTGTCTTTCAGTGAAGCTTGATTCAAATTTCGAAAGTCTACGCATATGCGTATCTCACGCCGTTTTTCTTGCGCACTGGCACAATATTTGCTACCCAAGTGCTGTGATGGATAGGGAAGATGATTCTTGCATCCAACATCTTCTGAATTTCGGCTGGATGGTACCGAGATCTTAGGATTATAGTGCCTCTGCTTCTGGCGGAAGGCTTTGACATCTTCTTTCAATGGGATATCATGCTGAACGTCCTTTGGCTTGAAGGACTTTAGATCGGCATAGGACCATGCCAACACGTCCATATATTTTTTTAGCAACTTGACAAATTTTCGCTTTTCCTCAGGCGTGCAACATTTGCCAATGTTCACAAATTGCGGGTGTTCTACCGAACCTATATTGACCAGTTCGGTTTCTGGTGATGAGTTAGGGTCACCCCGCTTTTTCTTTTTTACAAAACGGTCATGCCTATCGAACAACCGCTCCAGAGAAACCAGGCCCTTCGGAATTTTATTTCCTTTGAGCTGACATATGCCGTCGTTCCCTTCGGATTCATCGCCTTGATCGGTGACTGATTCACGGCAAGTGGAAGTAGACCCTTCAAAGTGCAATTCTTTAAAATTTTCCGCCTTTTCCAGAAAAGCAATGAGTTGATTATCGTCGTTGAACACCTGCCAATGCTGAGAATTATCCGGCACGCTCGGGTGGAAAACCACCTCAATGGTGTACTTGTTTGTTTTCAAACCTGGGTGTGGGAGCATGAGGGATGCTGAAATGGCCAATGAATCGGCCATGTCATTTTGAGCCCTTGGGATGGATTCTATTGAAAAAGCATCGAATTCTTCAATGTTGTCCCATACCGCATTACGGTAATGCCTGAGCCTTTCATTCTTTACTTGGTAAATCCTTTTGACCTGATTTACAACTAGCTCTGCATCACCTTGTACTTTTAGATTTTTAATTCCTCTTTCTTTTGCGGCTTGCATACCGAGTAACAGAGATTCATACTCAGCAGTATTGTTAGTGTTGAAAAACTGCAATTTGAAAGAGAGAGGAATTACCTCCTCTTTGGGAGATAATAGCACGGCCCCAGCGCCACATCCACTAGTTGCACAGCTGCCATCAAACTGCAAGGTCCAGATCTCATTAAGATCCTTCTCCTGAACGAGAACACCCATTTTATCTGTCTCGGTAGATAAGAAGTAGTTCCCCATCCCTGATGATTCGAAAAGGATTTGGGCCTTGGGGTCTTCAGAACTAGTAACCAAGTACTTCTTTTGTGATTCCGGCTCCAAAGTCTGCATTACGCCTTTGACTGGAATTCTAGCTTTAGACCAGTCCATATGAATTTCTCCACCAACTTCGCTGCAAAAACTTCTTCCCAGCAAAATTCCATAGGCTGCCGGAATGTCAGCAACAAGGACTGTCATTTTTACTCTTTTATCTGGGAAAGCTGCAAATGCAAATTGCGCGTCTTTGATTTGGCCAACCAACGGAACCTGCTTGGTTTCCAATGAATAACATCTGCCGAAAGGCTTGGTAAGAGTGAGGCCCAAAGCATGGGTGACTTTTGCCGGCATGACGTTATCGGAAGCTCCGGAATCAATTATGCAGTTACTCAACTTATGGCCATTGATTAGGAGAGAGAGATAGAAAGGCTCTATCTTGCCTGATGCAGACGTTGAAGCAACATTTATGTGGGATTCAGGGGGAGTGGAAAGGATTCCTTTTGGGAAACTGTTTAGATGTAACAGCTTGACTCTGAATATATTTGGTCAATCTTACAAGCTGTTCGGGGTTTGACTGAAGGTACTCAGCTTCAGACATTTGGATCTTGGTCTTTTTTGCATGATCTATGATATCAAATGCGGCCAAGGGTTGCGTTGGTAAAGGAATGAGTCCCTCACCTCGCGATGATGGAATAGGATTACTGGCCTTGGTAGGAACGTGAGAGGATTGATTTGGAGGAGAGGTAGGGGGAAAAGATTTCCTTGTAAAAGATTTGCCAGGGAGTTGAGTAGGAAGAGGATTACCTCTTTTAGCAATGATCGGAGGCGCGTTTGACACGGCCTTCTCCTGCTGGACATGGGCAGCAACTTCCGCCTCTTTTCCTTGCGAGCAAGTAAAAACAACATATATTTGTCGCTTGCATATCACAGGTACCCTCTTCTTCATCGATTCTTCCTCATCAAATTCCATATACCCGATAGTAGAGTCGCGGTCGGTTCACCGACATCTTGATCATCTTCACCTTGAGGCGAAGGTTCTTCATAATCTTGCTCTTCTTCTTGATCTCGGCAAAGCATTGGCCAGGAGGAGCCTCAGCGCCAACCGCTGAGAAGTATTTGTAGGTAGGCGCGGCCTTTGTGAAACATTGTTGGGAATGAAATTCCTCCGCGGAATATCCGTACGAGGCGGGGAGGCCTAGGCCATTGCTAGCTTCTTCAATGCAAGCAAGTCATTCGCCATCTTTTGAAAGGCCGGATCGGGCGAAGTAGTGGGCGAAGGGCCCAAAGATTTAGGCTTGGCTGATTCCTTTTCAATTCACCGGATATTTTCAGATTGTCCTCTATCTCGAAATGGCAGCGGTGGCTTGGGCGAGAATCAAGGTAGCCACTACTCTTGAAGGAGTAAGAAACTAACTTTCGAACTCATAGCGTTTCTGAAGAAACACTTTTGATTTTCCGGCGTTGGAAGCATGGCAGCGAGGACACGGTTGATTAGTGCATTAAAGCGGGTGACAAAATCGCGCATGGTCTCATTTGCCTCTTTCTTTAGGTGAGTGATTCATGATAATAATGCAAATGCATCCTCGAAGCTTGTATCTGTCTTGAAAGCATCCGTAAGGTGGCCCCGTGGTAATAGACCCGGCCGGCAAATGCTTGAAACCATTGGTGCGAGTCCTTGTAGGGTTTCGAGAAAAGGCGAACCGACACATCTTGTGATTCACATCCAAAATCTTGCATGACATGATGAATGCGGATATGTGGGAATCCATGCTTTGATTTCCGCTCCCATCAAATTTAGGAAAATTCTTTCGATTTCCGTGAGGGAGCGCGTGAAGCTGGATGCGGTAAGGCCAAAGGACCCATGGCGTTTCCCCATGGTACCGCCATCGAAAAGCTGGAAAGAGAACACGAGTTGGGAGTGTGGTTCATTTGAGTAGCAAGGCACTACAAAGGGATGTGGATGCCCCTGTGAAAGACTTTTCTTTGTGAAGGTGAGACACTCTGGATAACCGGCTGCTTGCCGAGCTTAGTCTTTGAAAAAGCGTGCGGTGTCACGCTGAAATTGTGTCTTTGAAGCAGATTGAAAGTAGGATCAGCTTCTCCACGAGCTCTCCTGCTGCGCGTAAAAGGTTCACTCGCCAGTGTACCTTCCAGATCTGCAATGTTATGGTGCAGATTTAAACTTTCTTTTTGGTTGTACTTGCTGATTTTCTGGTTTTTTTGATAAAAACCAGCAGCAAATACTTTTCTAAATATTTAAAACTATCCTCTTTTGAAAACCGATTGCGGTTAATGACAAATAATAACGAGGATAAGATGGCAGGGAAGAATAGCAAGCTGATTTTCAGATCTGATTTTGACTTTTATCAGAGGGTTTTAAACTTTTAGCAAATAGCCAAAAATCCAGATCTACGTCAAAATACTAATTTTTATAAAAACTCAGCGAACTAAAGATTTGTAACTAGGCCAGATCTATGGATCTCAGAAGAAAATTTTCAATTCAGAGCACTTTTGCAAATTTTTGGATTTTTATCAAAAAGTTCAGATTTGCAAACAGGCAGCGATTTTCTTATTTTTTCTGATTTTTCTATCTTACCACCATCATAGATCTGACAGATCTATTCGATCCCAGTAATGAGTCGCAAAAGCTGTTGGTCCAAAAATCTATCGCTTGGGTAGATCTATGGATAAGCGAGCCAACGGTGTGTGTGGGGCATAGCCCTCTTTGAGTCAAAAGTGGCCCGGTTTATTGCTATTCTACCGGCGAGGAATCTATCTGAGTCTCACAGATTACGCCTTCGGGGGTTTGGGATCTCATCCCGGTAGGTTTATTTCATTTGCGAAAAGAAAGGAATGAAAGAGAGGAGGTAGAAAGAAGCAGTCCGAAGGAGAAAAGAAATGAATTCCAAAGCGAAAGGTCGGAAGATTTATGTTTTTGGGTTGGTAGTAAATGAGCCAAACCTACTTGCATAAATAAACAAAGCAATCTTGATGAGAAAATGACGAGAAAAGTAGATCTGAATCTAACAGAATAAACACGTGAGATCTAACATAAGAAAGTTCTGACACATAACACAGGTATTCAGCACAAAGTCTCAATATTTGTATTATTGTTTTCTTCATTCTTACAAGAAAGCTCAAAGTCTTTCTCTCCTCACTTCTATTTTCATCTAAAAATGTTCACCCCCTGAAATACAACAACGGTATTCCAATATATATAGAAGAGGAGAAGGAAAGAAGGCAAAAAGGAGCCAACCACCTATTTACAAAGATATTTACAAAATATCTAAAAGTCATGTTGACTTTTACAACTTGATGGGTGACATCATCCCATGACGCAACATGGATGATGTCATCATTTGTGCCAACATACTTTAGACATTCCAACAAGAAAGTCGGAGAAGAGAGAGAAGAAGAAGAAGAAGAAGAAGAAGAAGAAGAAGCTACTCGTCGTCATCATCCTGCGGCCGAAAGGGGGTAGCCTGCTTTTGATGTTGCTCAGGTGATGAGATATGGAACTGAGCGCGGTATTCCAAAAACTTGTTAATTATTGGCCCAAGTTGATCCTGAGAAGGATCCTTGTGCCTATCACTTATTGCCTCACAAGTCTCCCGCTCATCTATGAGCTTCTCTGGGAGTTTGGAAAAGTCCTTTTCCGCCTCAATGAGGAACCCGACGAAGTCCCTACAGGCCAGCAGGTTGTTGATAGATTCAGTGTCAAATGTGACCTCTGGCCCCGTTCCTTGAGAAGCGATCTCCTTGAAGATCCGGATGGTTTCATCAGCTGACCTTAAGGTAAAGGAAGGAGTGAGCAACCCTGGAGACATGTTGAGAACAATTCGCTCCATTTGATGCATCGCATCCAGGGCTTCTTCCTTGACTTTGTCAATCTTTTCTAGAATAAATTCTAGCTGATCCACCCGATAGTCCAGAGTGGACATGATTTTGTTGAGAGCCCTTGGGTGGCGAAGACGCCGAACTTGACCAGATCTTATTTGAGCAGTCGAACATTTGTTGGAAGGCCTCGTCTTTAATCTAGCATGTTCGGCTCTTCTAATATGGGCCACGATAACGCTTGGAGTTCTTTATTCGCCTTACCGATATTCGGGTATAAGTCGAGAGAACTCGGCGATCACTTTTCATTGTCTTTGAGGATTTGGCTCCTCAGCGGAAAGCAGCCATACCACTGCTCACCGATCTTTGCATATTCGTTGATTTTCTCCTGGCTGAGAAGCTCAGAAGTCTCGGCGGCAGTTGTGGGAGGCGCACTACCCATCTTCTGCAAGGCTTGGAGCAGATATTTATTTTGCTCTTTTAGTAGCCTTTTCTCTTCTTTCGTCTCTTGAAGCTTTTGACAGAAGGCGTCAACCGCGGAAAGAGCTTCCCCCTGGAGAATTTCAAAAGATGTCCCCATTGTGACTTGGGTCACAGTAAAATCTGTCGGAGACAGATCCTTTTTCTCTTTGAGGGGATCGGGGTATGCAATTTCCATGATTCTCTCACTGCTGACACTTTAAGAGAAGCGTGTAACAGGTTTCTGCTTCTTTGCCCCTTTGGCTGGGATCACTGAAAAGTCCATCGGAGTGATGGGAACTTTCCTCTTTTGTTGGCTTAGCTGCTGAGAGATCCCGGACCGGTCCTATGGAAGAAGGACCGAGAGACAGAGAGGAGGGCAGCTACGGTAGAAGAGGGGAAAAACATGGAGACACGCGGCGGCGGCATTGAGAGAATAGCCGAAGAAGTGTCCACGGGAGGAAGGAAGCTGCAGCTGCGGAAGACATAGGAAGGGAAGGAGCCGGAGATGAGGGAAGAAATGGAGGAGGACGAGATCAGCGAGGAGGAGAAGATAGACGAAGAAGCAGGGGAAAGAGTAGAAGAAGGGACAGAGGACACGACCAAAGGGATGGTCGCTTGAGTCACTCGAGGAGGGGAAGGAAGAGAAGAAGAAGGGATAGAAGGGACCTCTGTTGTGGTAGCAATGCCGACATCCTGAGTGGATGGGCCTATGGGACTATCCTCTGCTGCTTCTTTCTCTGGCGAATCCCGGAGTTATTACATTACGCGGCTGTGGAAAGAGGACTCTCGGGGGCTTCTCCCTGAATGGTGCTGGATTCACCTTCTACACCTTTGCCTTTAAGCTGCTTCTTGGATCGTGGAGGCGCGTTGCCCAATGGGGATGTTGTGAAATCAACCCCGAGGTAGATTAGGCCGTTCATCCGGCACCAATGTTCTGTCCTCCACAAAGTGTCCTTGACCCTCTCCTCAATTGTCTGAGGAGCTCTAGTTCTATCAATGGCCGGGAAGGGCCAATCGTCCCCCTCTGTATCATTATATACCTTGTCTACTTCATCTTCCGTAGTTTGGAAGCCTTTGGGGACAATGGCTACCCCATATTGGATAATTTCTGCCAATGCTAGGCGAGAATGATCCTTTCTTCTGAGCTCTACCTCATGGAGGACGTGAATATAAATATCCTCGATTTGCGGGACATGGATTGGATCAAGCTTTGCCCTTGGCGCAGCAGCCCCTTGGGTCGAAGGTAGGCACAGGCTGGGAAGTCATGCTTCAAATTGAGTAACTCCGGCTCTCATGAAACATTTCCTTCGCCTTGTGGTGGGTAGAGCATGTGTATCGGCCTTTGTGAGGGGGAAAGGAGTTCCACCCTTCTTTCTTTTAAGGCATTTTTCATGGTATGTGACCAGCTGCCTTGATAGTTCCATCAGAATCAGCTTAGGCCCAGCATACCTTGGTAGCCTGGTTGGCTCTCCCAAAAATTTGGCAGCCCTCTAGATAGGTGAATGTAGGAAATTGGGTGAAGCAGGGCTCCCCATTTCTCCGTGGCTGCCACTATGTTTTTGGTTGTCTGCATTATGAGTCATATTCGGCCTCGGTGAGCGAGATGATGTGATAGAAAAACACATCGTTAACTTTTGTGAACTGGGAGATGCTATTCTCCAGCCTTAATTCTGGATAATACTCGTATATTTTGACCTGAGGCCAAACTCCACTCCGGGTTAGGCCTGGATAATCCCTCTCTGACGCTGCAGCGTAGACCACGTAGGAGTTCATATGGAATACTCCCGTTGTGCCGAATTGTTGTAGCTGTTCGGAGATGGTGTTGCTTATAATTTCCCCCCAGCAAAAGCGCCGATCAAGAAAATTCTTGTTCATTGTTTCCAAGTAGCGCAACATCCATTTATGGAAGTAATGGGCGTCAGAAAGCCCAAAGACCCTACTCAGGAAGGTGATGGTATCGCTGAGCTCTTCTGAGAAGTCACTGCGGTGGATGATTTGGGGCCACCGGGTTACTACCTTCTTGTTCTTCAAGTACACTTCGTTCATTAGCTGCATACATTGGTCTTCGTTGTCTTCCCGAGGCCTTGATGCACTCGCAGCTAATGGCCACAAAGTGCCGGTGGTGAGGATGCAGAGTATGATCTCAAAGTGACGGAAATGAGGTTGATGATACCTCGCCCTTACTATTTTCGACACATCTTGTGTCTTTGTTGTAACACTGGGCAACCACCATCATAAATTCGTTGTTGACGGCACTGACGGGAATTCCTCCGGTGAAGTGCAGGGAACTGCCTATTAGTTTGTCCATCCATGGACTCCTTGTAACTTTCTGAGTTCTGGCCCAGAATTCCTCCATGTCGATATGCCCCAATTCTGAGTCTCTGACATCCATGCTGCATTCGGCCTGTGACTCGGGCATTCTGACCCTTTGATATTTATACTTCATCTCTTCCTCAGTAAGCTTGGCCTTTCCTTTTGATTTGGTGGGTCTCTTGCTGGATGTAGACATATGTTCTTCTAAGTTTATCTGCTGATCTGCATGAAGAAGAAGCGAGACCCAATCCGAAAAGGTTGAATTAGCCATTTGATCTTCCATTGGAATGTTAGCAGAAGAAAGAGTTAGAGATTTTTAGGCTCAGGGCGCATGAAAAATGCAGCTTACAGGGCTAAATAGGTAGGGCGCACGGGAAAGGGCTGTTGCAAAGGTTAAACTGGCACCAAAGGCGCATGGCGCATGCATACTGCAGAGTGCATTTTAGTAAAGGGCGCATGGGAACATCGTGTTGCATGGAGACAGGATGCGCCAAAGGCGCATGGGCTTTTCATGTTACATTGTGATTTGGTGCGCCCTTTGGCGCATGGGAAAAGTGTGTAACAGGAACTTTTCGTGCGCCAAAGGAAATATGGCGCGGCGCACGGAGGGTTTGCACAACACAAATGTTACTGTAAGGAGGGATGCGCTGTGCTTTTATGACTTTATACTTGGCACAGATAGAACTTGTGTTGCATAGATGCTGGGTGCGCCATTGGCGCATGGGAAGGTGATGCAGCAGGGAAGGATTGTGCGCCGAAGGGGCGCAAGTGTAGCACTTGCAACATGTGAAAGAGGCGCGCCTTGAGGGCGCAGAAGTTCATGATGTGGCAGGCAAAATGGGTGTGCCATTGGCGCGGGTTTTGGTCATGTTGCAGGGGGGACAGATGCGCCATGTGGGCGCAACTGTTTATAGTGTAACAAGACACGCTGGTGTGCCCAAGGGAAAAACAGAGTTTTCACATGGTTCAACCCCTTTTCCTTTCTTTCATTTCCAAGATTGCTTTGGGAGATATAATGTTTCAAGCCAAAAGGGTTTTCAGACCAAGCTTTCAAACTAACACCCTCTACCAGCAGATCTGGAAAGAGGGGGGGGAGGAAAAATAAGGAAAGACAGCACTGGGGGAGGGCTAGCTCAACATTTGATATTTCAATACTGCTAAACCACAACTGGACACCACAAGCACACCAAGAAACAAAACGCAAAACACATAAGAGGGAGAAGAAACTCTTACCTGGATAAATAGCAAAAGCTTGAGAATGGGTCCACAACACGTTGAAAACGACGAGGCGAAGGTGACAGGCTCGGAGGATAAAAATCACATGCTCGTGAAAAGTGAAAATGACATTTGGGCGCACAAACACATATATATAGGTGAACCAGTCATTAATGCGCCACCCACTTTTTGAAAGGCGCATGAGAGTGGCTATCGACACGAGAAGGAATGCGCCCTTTGGCGCACCAAAACGCCTGACAACATGAAATAAAGCACGCTTTTGGCGCACCAAAAGTGATGTCGACACGGGATTATGTGCATCCTTTGGCGCACCAAAAAGGGGCGCAACAAATGTTGTTATAACACAGGCGCATGCGCCTTGGCGCACGCAGGGAAGGCTCAACAAGCTTTGGTGCACCAAAAGGTGTGTTGACACTGAAAATCATGCGCCAAAGGTTTTAAAGGGGGCACACCAAAAGTTGGTGTTACATAGAAATTTCATGCGCCCAGCCAAAAAGGCTCAAAAGACTAAGTTCGAAAAACCAGATTTCCCGGGAAGGGATTTTATAACGTTTCGAACGCAAGGGATCCCTAACGAGGGATCGGAACAAAATTTCGGTATGGTTATCGGTAAAATTGCCCTTGTATATTATGAACATAAGGAATAAAGGGAATAATGAAACGCGTTTAAGATGCATCTTAGATCCCATGGGAAGGGGTCCCAGGGATAATTTGTTTTTTATTTTTCTTTTTTTTTTTCTTTGTTTGTGTTTGTTTTCTTGACTTCAACGGTGCCACTTTGGTAGAGGTAGCTTCAGTTGTTCCTCATCGATATATCTTCTTTCTCCTTTATTGTATGGGAAGGGTCCCCTTAACCCTCTTTTACCCTTAATAAAAAAATTAAATGATGTCTTTCCAGTTTATTAGTTTTTTTACATTTCACCGGAAAATATTTCTATTTGATGAATCTCTTTCCAATTTAGTAGTTTTATCCTATAGATATTTATTAGAATATCTCCTTCCACTTTAGTAGTATCCTATTATAGATCAAATAGTTTAAATATTGAACATACTAACATGGAAATACTTGTAATAGTTTCAATCATGTAACGTAAAAGAATTAGTTAAACTTCCACAATATGCAAACAAAAGATAAGAATGAAAGCGGAGAGGGTTTGAGGTTAATAACAAATGGAAATATTTGAATACATTATGGATTTTATACATTTCTTAAATAAAAAATTAAGCGTAATTGTAATATTAATACATTAAAGAGATTTGAATGAATAATGAAATTTATAATACAATTACAATAAACCTTAAGGGATGAGATCTAACTAGCCCTTTGTCACTCAGATTTGTGGAGAGATGGATGGAGCACCACCAGAGGATTTGATTTACCTATCAGAGGATTTGACCTATCCTCACTACTTTAGGTCGTGCCTTTCGACCAGGGTGAGAGGACCTGTAGTGTAACCTCTGTTTGATGAAGGAGATGGAGATATCCTTCTTTTGCACAAATTTTATGAAGAAAACCTTGGGAAAATATGGTCAATACTCCATAATTTAACTCTTAAGAGTTGTCACTTCTAAAAGATGGAGATACTTTCAAAACAAGGCTAAGGTTACTGAAGACATTATGAAATCCTGATTGTTTGCATATTTTAGTAAATAGATTTTGTTCCTTTGTTGATATATAGGGAAAAAAGGGGTAGTTTAGGATGGATTCATGGTTTTTGAATAATTTTGGTGGGAGATTAAGTAGGATAAAGTTGATTATACCAGATCTTTGAGAAACTTCACAACAATGGACAACTCAACAACAAAAAGCTTCAGAATAGTTAAGACGTTCCTTAACTAGAAGGTGTGCTTCAATGGAGGCCCAAGATCAACATGTTTTCACACAATATTTGAGAATCTAACATGAAGGCTCGAGTTAAAAGACTCAATTAAACACCAAAATCTCTGATCAATCATGCCTAAGGTACACCCAAAGACTTACAGACAATCTTTATCAACAAATGATAGTGAAGTGATTTTAAATTTGTTTATCTCATCACAGGATGAAGGCTCTTCTTGAAATGAAATTACAAATGCCACTAAATTATCATAGGGATGAGATCTGTGTGATTTCACAAAGATTTCAATGTAAGATTGCAATAGGAAAAAAAAACTACTTGCAGACATTCTGAAACAAAGTAGACACAAATTGCTAGAGATTGACACAAATTAATTTCAAAAAAATTGCTTAATTCATCAGTGGGAAAGCTTCTAGAGAAATCTCAGTGCTCATCAATGGCTATACATCTGTAACCAACTTGACATGATAGAAAATCTAACACAGAAGAAATTAATAGGTTATCTCGGATTGGTCTCTCAGGAAGATGACTTTTCTCAAATTTTCTCTTAAGAATTTAACCCCCGACCTTTTGCAAGAGTATTCTCATTGCATTTATACATTTTACTCACTCATCCAAATTTTCCCCAAAAAAAGAAGAATATTTGAGGGACCTTTCTTGTTACCAATTTTCCTCAGAAAGTGACATTTAACAAATTCACATCCAAAAGCTGCAGGTGGACCAATTGTGAATTGATCACATTTCTTGGGCCCTCGACTAATGACTAGGATGCCATGCCACAACTTTTTGGAAATCCTTCTAATCATTTTGATTTTGTCATGTGAGAAATCCCCTTTTTAATCATTTTCGGAGGCTCTACATAGTTGGATATGATAGGTAATCCTTTTTCTCTCTCGAGGAAACACCTTTTTCATCTTTTGCACCTATAACTTTCATCATTTCATCCTTTTCCCTTTCTTTCCTCTGCAACTCTACCCCGCATCCATCTTCTCTGGTAATTCCCATTTTTGCAAGTGCTGAGCAATTCCAACTTCAAAATATTGACCTTAACAATCCTTGGACTCACAAATTAAGTTCTGAATCCATTCAATGGCACTTTGAGAAAAAATGACAAGGAATTTCATCAAAAAATGATGAAAAAAATAGTGTGTATTCGCATCTCCAGGAGTCTTGGAGAAAAAATGGCAAAAAAATAGATGACAATGCACAACAACCATTGATTCTTCCCCTTCTCTACTTTATATATAGCCATCCATGTGTTTCCTTGCACAACATGCACAAAGGAGAAGTATAGGGGAAAGTTTCCAAACAAGCGCGGGCCTTCCACGTGCCCTAGGCCCAAGAAAAATGCCTTTTGGCCTTTGAAAAAGTCTCAGTAAAAAGGAGCTAGTGGAAGCCTCCACGTGTCTCAATGGTGCACTTTGAGATGGTCCCCAAAAGTAGAGACCCCAAAAAAGTGTGGGCTCACCACGTGTCTCAGTCTGAGTAGAGTTGTTAAAAAATTTGAAGGATCAGTGGAAGGTGCCATGTGTCTAGGGTCGAGACATTTTCCTTGGCCGTTGAAAAGTCCAAGCAAGGGAAGAGTGAGCGGAAGCCTCCAAGTGTCCTCTGGTGCTTCTTCAAAATAAAATTTAGGGGCCGGTCCCCAAAATAGGTGTGGTCCCTCCACGTGTCCCAGGCCTTTAGAAAATTGCTTTGAAAAGTTTTAAGTATAGAGAGGAGCCGGCGGAAGCCTCCACATGTCTCCTGTGCAATTGTTAAGGTGGGACCTGAGGTGGATCCTCAAATGAGTGACCCTCCAGGTGATCCCCTCCACGTGTCCATGGTACCAACTATATACCATGGCCACAAAAAAAAATTTGTCTAAGTCAGGAAAAGGTGGAAACCTCCACGTGTCTCCCGGCGCAACTCCAAGGCCAAACCAAAAAGGTGAATTTTTAGATGAGCGTCGGCCCTCCACGTGGACAAGTTTTGAGTTGAAGTGGGCCTTAGAGTTTTCAAAGTGCCCCGTTGAGCCGCATCCAACTAGAAAGGGCCACGTTTCCATAGATGTTGAGATGTAAATTTGAGGGGAAAAACACACCGTCAAACCGTAAAATAGGAAAATCACCATTTGAGCCGGAAATGAATCTTTCTTCAAGGAAGAGAATTTGGAAATGATATAAGGCCCAAATATGATCCTCTGAGCCACATCCAATCATGTTTCCATAGATATTTGGGAAAAAATGATAGGGACAAAAAAAAACGTGATTGTGGAAAATGGAAGGAAGGGAAAAAACCTGAGTTTTCGCCCAAGTTATAGACTCTTTTCACATGGCAGAGGAACAAAAAAAAAATTCTAGACTTTTAAGTGATCCTCGACCAAGGAAGGGACTGATCATGGAAACCAAATGGAGGAAAAAGTTTTTATGCATCAATATGGGGAGATAGAAAAATGACGAAAGAGCCCAAATTGAAGAATTTCAAGGAAAATGGGGTGAGACCAAATTGAGCACCAACATCGGCTCGACTCGGGGATGGGCACTCCTGTGAGTGCCAAAAGAACAAATAGTAGACCAAGTGCCAAAAACAAACCATTGGGAAATGGAGTCAAAGAATAAGCTTGCAGAGTAGAACAATAATAACAATCCTCCCCAAAAAATGAACCGAGAAACCAACAAAATAGGTCACCAAGGACCGAGAAAAAAAAAAAAAAAAAAAAAAGAAAGAAAACAAAAAACTATACACTATATAATGGAGTATACCTTGATTGAGAAATCAATCAAGGAAATGTTTCAAATGCCTTGCCATTAACAGGAAATTCAAGTAGTTCCCCATCTAAGTCTTTTAGGAAGAAGGTATTTTCACCAATTTGAATGTCAATTGAATAAGGGCCCATCCATAATGCATCAAATTTACCATGCTTGCCCTTATCTTCATCCTTTATCCCATAATAGCACAAGATCCCCAATGTTGAAAGCTCTTGGAGTCACCTTCTTGTCAAATAACTTCTTCAACTTTTCTCTGAACTTCACATGCCGTTGATGGGATGCCCTTCTTTCTTCATCTAACTCAATAATCTGATTGATTGAGCATCATATGGACTAACTTCTTGATCTTTAATTTTTTGAACAAACTGAAATGAAGACAATTGCAAATGAAGGGGAAAAAAGCTTGAGTTCCATATACCAACTCAAATGGGCTTTTACCAGTAGCTCTTTTGACAGTGATTCTATCAGCCCAAACAACAAACTTCAGTTGCTCACCCCACTTCTTTTTGTTCAGCTCCAAGGTTCTTCTAATGATCTTCAACAAGTTTTTATTGTTGGACTCAGCTTGTCCATTTCCTTGGGGATTGTAGTTAGAAGCATATGTCAAATTGATTCCATACTCTTTGCACATTGCCACCAAAGGTTTGGCTCTAAAACTCATGGCATTATCAGCAACAATCTTAGTTGGCACTCCAAATCTGCATATGATTTGATTCAACATGAAGTCCATGATAACTTGGTGTGTTGCTTTCTTGGTGGGGATTGCTTCCACCCACTTAGTGAAATAATCAGTGGCTATAAGAATCCATTTATGACCAGCACTGGAAGGATCAGAAATTTTTCCAATGAAATCCATTCCCCATTGCTTAAATGGGGCTTCAATTGACATAGGATGCAAAGGAAGGGAGCTGAAGCTTTCATTCTTAGAAAAAAAATGTTGGAAACTTTCACATTTCCTAACCAATAGAGTTGTATCTTTGAAGAGAGTTGGCCACCAATAACCAGCCCTCAAGATTTTATGTGTTGTAACTCTTCAGAAAAATGTCCCCCACAAACTCCTCCATGGAGATCAGCAATTACCTTTGGGGCTTCATCCTCAGCAATGCATCTTAAGAGCACTCCCTCGGGTTCTTCCAAGCTAACCCAAAATCAGTAATGACATATTTTTGAGAGGCTAACTTAAGAGCTCTTTTTTGATTTTTACTCAAATGTTTAGGGAAGCATAGATGTCTGAGATAAAATATTATATCTTTGTACCATTCAGAGCTTACCAAATTTTCAAGGACATCCACCCTTTCTCCTTCTACTTCATTCACCTCAATAGTTTGCAAGTTTCTCTCAGCCATAAGCTTAGCTAGGCCCAAACCTCTTATCAATTTCATGGTTTGGATATCCATGTCATATTCCTACAACTTGTTTACCCATCTGCATCTTTTTCTTGAGACCTCCATCTCTGATAAGATATCTTTCACCATGGTGTGGGGAACATAAAAAAACTTTAGAGCTCAAGATGTAAGGTCTGAAAACCTTTTTTTCTTTCACCAAGGAAAATGCTTGCTTCTCCATGATGGTGTACTTCAACTCAGCTCCTTGCAATGCCTTACTGAAAAAGGCAATTGGTCTCTCAGCCCCTTCATCATCTACAAAAAAATAGATGCAATGGTGTTTTTGAAGAAAAAAGAAAACATTTGAAAAGGCTTCTTGTAATTTGGAGCTGCCAAAATAGGGGCATGCTTTAGTGCTTCCTTGATCCCATTGAAAGCTTGAATGGAAGCTTCTTCCCATTTGATAACTTGGTCCTTTTCAGCATGCTAGTAATGGGGATGGTCAGCTCAACAAAGTTAGACACAAATCTTCTGATAAAGTTTATTTGTCCAAAGAAGGATTGAACTCCCTTCTTAGTTCTTGGAATTGGAACCTTGTTGATGGCTTCCACTCTCTCGGGATCAATCATGACCCCTTCCTTTGATACAATGTGACCAAGCAACTTTTCCTTTTGCACTCCAAAATGGCACTTCTTGGGATTCAATGATATGCCATACTCTCTACACCTTAACAACATTCTCTCCAAGTGTTGCAAGTGATCATTTTTTTTGGAAAACACAGTTACATCATCTTGATAAAAAACAATGAAATCATTAATATAACCAAAAATGCTACATCCATTGCTCTTTGGAAAGTTTCTCCAAGCATTCATTAAGCCAAAAGGCATCTGACATAGACATAAGTTCCCCAAGGAGTGGTAAAGGAAGTCTTTATTCTTTTTGACTCCTTCACAACAACTTGATTATAGCAGAGAAACCATCCAAAGTGGATAACAATTCAGAACTAGTTACCAATTGTAGCATATTCTCCATGTTTGGAAGAGGGTAATTATCTTTCAATGATGCTTTATTCAAGTTCTAAAGTCTACGCACAACCTTATATCACCATTTTTTTTTGATAGGCACTAAATTTGTAACCCAAGATGAGTACCTTGTGGGCTGAATGATCCCTCCATCCCTCAACTTCTTCAATTCTTCTTGCATCTTCAAAGAAAGGAGTGGATTGATGGGCCTCTTTTTTTCTGAAAGGCTTGGCATTAGATTCAAGAGGAATTTCATGTTGGAACAAATCTTCCCTGTATGCCTTCAACTCAGAGTAAGACCAAGCTAGGTAGTCTTGATATTTTTTTAACAATTGAACATAGGACTGCTTCTCTTCCTTGTTGAGATTGCTTCCTAACCAGATTTTACGTGGTTTTCCTTTGTGCCCAGGTCGTGCTCTTCCACATCTCTTGAAACCTGACATACTTCTTTTAATAATGCAATCAACATTATCAAATTTTGATTCAAGTGCCACCAAACCTCTGGGAATCATGTTTGTCTTAGTTGGATGATGTCTTTGCCAAATAAAGTTTCCTTTCCTTCAGCAAACACACACCATTGGTTCCCAATCTATATTTTGGTTAGAAAACTCACCTTGGTTCTGTAAAAACCATTTCACCTAGGCATCATCATCAAACACTTGCCAATTTTTAACGTTATCAGGGACAGATGGCCTTGTTAGTATTTCAACATCATACTCACAAAATGGAGATATTGTACAATTCCCAAATCTGGATCCTAGCACTGCTAACTTGTCTGCAACAACATTAAACTTTCTATCATGGTGCACAATATTAAAAGAGTCAAACATTTCAATCAAATCCCAGACTGCATGCTTGTATTGTTTCATTCTCTGATTTTTAGTAGCATACAATTTTCTAATTTGCTTGACAATCAATTTTGAATCTCCTTTGACAATGATATCCTTTATACCATATTTCCATGCAATTCTCAAGCCTAATAACAATGCTTCATATTCAGCAATGTTGTTAGTGCATTCAAAGTTGAGTTTGAAAGAAAAAACAAACTCTTCTGGCCTGGAGAAATCAGAACAATGCCAGCACCATTTCCAAACTTGGAACAAGCTCCATCGAATAACAAGGTCCAAGGTAAACCTACTTGTTCAAGACATTTACATTGATCAATCTTATGCTCTTTTCCATCAGCAAACCCAACAAATTTATCAGCATCTACATCAACATACAACACTTCATAAGAAGCATTATTGGGATCTTCAATGAGGTGTAACATCTTCTTCTCTCCATACTGACTTTACAAGGTTGCCTTCAATTGGAATGGTGAAAAAGACATATCCATCTGAACACTTCCACCAACACTTGCAGCCCACTTTCTTGATAACAACATGCCCCATTTGGTAGGGCAATCAACAATAACAACATCAAGTTTCAAGTTCTTACCCGGATAAGCTGCAAGTTGTACCACCAAACCTTTTACACATCCTACAACTGGCACCTCTCTAGAATCCATTGTAGTACACTTGCCATAAGTTGTTGTCACTTTAATGTTCAATTCATTCATGACTTCTAGAGGCATAACATTGCATGATGCTCTAGAATCAAACATACAATTGTGTGTAATCTGTCCTTAATAATCAGTGTTGTAAAAAATGGATCAACATTTAATTGAGACTCAACCAAAGATGTTCCCAAGTAAACTTTAGGTGGTTCACCTATCTCCTCTAATTTTGGTGGTTTTCTAGGTCTGCAATGGTTGGAGGAGGAGTGTTTACATTATTTATATTTCTACCTTGGGTACTCCTATCTTCTTCCAATCCCAAATACTCAAAAGCCCTCTTCTTGTGCTCAGGAATCCTAAGCAGTTCAACAATTGGGACATAAATCTTGATCTGACTCAAGACTTGGGAAATGTCATAAGGAATGTATTTGGGAAAAGCAACATTTGGAGAAAGATTGACAAACTCATCGGATGGCACAAGATTTTTCACATTTTGGGCATGGGTGGGAACACCAGTTCTACTTGAGACAACAAGGCCTTTTCAGATGCATCTTTCTTTGGAGTTTCTTTTGGGACATTGGTGAGAACTAGGGTTTTTGGTTTGGCTTGAGGCCCCCCCTTTGACAACTTTACTTCTTGTGTTATACTCTTTTTCTTGGGCAACAACAACATTCATTAACAATTGTCTATCCTCTTCTGATGGGATTCCTCCATCATACTTCTTAATCATTAGAGCTCTTAGGTACTCAAAATCATTATTAGGAAGTTCAAAATCTTGTACCATATCTATTTCTAAAGCATGAGAGGGAGGAAGAAGAGGTACCCGGTGAATGCAATCCCAAAAAACTTGCAGTAGTTCTTGCACTTATTACTTCAGTTGAAGTTTCTCCTTGTTGTGAGCTTGTAGAGAAGTCCACCATGCATGCATCATCATCAGTGTTATCATCATCATCAACTTCTTCAACTTTTGATCTACTTCACATGGTGGGTGGGGTAAGAAACATTTGTCACACCAATCAATTTCATTTGTCTCTTCAAAACAACAACTCTGGCATTTAGAGGATCAGGCACTACTCTATTTTCCCTAGCTTGGGGTTGTCTAGCTCCCATGGGTCCTTTACCTCTTGTCATCAGATCTCTGATCATTTCTAGGATGATTTGTAAATCTATCTTGTCCTTGTTTGCCTATGTTGACCTTGAGAACCTTGTCCAATTCCTTTCTCTTCCCTGGCTAGCTTGTAAGAGATTTCTTTGACAACTCTCGGCCAAAGTCTTTACAACTTCCTCAAGATCCACAACCTTACTTGATTGAGGCTTCTCTGGGTTGATCAGTTTAACACCCTCCCTCTTAGGAGGTTTTCCAACTACTTTAATGTTGTTCTCAATTTGTAGAGCCATGGTAAAGGCCTGCCTCAAAGTTCAGGGTTCTTATCCCTCAAATAGTAAGCAACTTTCTTATCAAATGCATCTGAATACTTTATCAGACATGATTCATCACATGGCCTCAAATTAAGGAGTATTCTTCTCAATGTTTTGTTAAATCTTGTATTGAAATCATGCACTGATTCATTAGGATTATTTTTATATTTTCAAATTCTGATAAAAGAAACCTAGGGTTTGTTTTATCACCATATTGCATTCTAAAAGCATTCTTCATCTCTGTCAAGAATCAATGGAATTATCTGGAAAAGATTTATACCAGTCCCTTGCATCTTCTTCTAGAGTATGGATAAACAATTTAATGTATACATCCTCAAATTCTATTTCAAAGTCCTCCATCATATTGAAAAAGAGCTTCAAGTGTTGATCACCAGTGATTGCATTATTTCCTTGAAACTTAGGCAATCTATTTCTTACATCTTGTGGCACAACATTTGGATAGCCAGCCATACCTCTAAAATTGATGGGACCAAAAGTATTAACAAAAAATGGAGGTCTAGGTGGAGGCTGAGCCATATTATTTTGAGGAGGTGATCTTACAGGAGAAACAAAATGATGAGGAGTGAGGGGTGTGTGTGTGGTACAGGGATGTAATTTCAGAATGACTTGCCCTCTAAAGGCTCTGTTTCTTGGAAAACTCTATTAGATTTGGAAAATACAGGGTAGATTGAGAAGAAAATGTTTCAAATATAAAAGAAGGACCCTCTCCAGATGGAGAATTCAATTCAACAAAGAGACTACTGATTAGAAGCACTTGAGGAAGTATTGCAATCTTCAATCACAGGCTGATCAGTTTCACCAATGGAGATCTCTTTTCTTGATGCTTGATCTCCAACAACCTTCCAAATTCTTCTTCCTTCTGAATTAGACTTTCCCAACTCTTGAAACAACCTTCTACTAGGGTCCTTGGTGAAGAAATATCTTCTTCCTTCCATCTTTGCAGAGATTAATGACAAATCTTACTTGATATATGTTAAGACATTGGTATTTATTAAGAATTTAAACAACATGGAGTCACCACTAAGGATTTTCACCTTAGTTTGTGCAAATGCACTATGAAAGACCTATCAAATGTCTATCAATACAGATTCATGCAAAGCTTACAAGATCTTCTCTTCTTCTACCCAAATTTATCAATGATGATACAAACTTTAGTGTAATAACTGTATAAGCTGGAAATATTGCACTCAGAACTTACAACTTTGAACAATTCTTACAGATCTGAATAGATAATGATGTTTTAGCAATGTATTTACACTTAGATCATGTAAGAAACATTACCAGGGTCTGTATGTGTGTATGTACTTTAAAAACTTCAAATACTTCATGTCGGAAAATGGTGCCACTAGTGTTGTTGATGGGCCAAATGGATAAATGAAAAAATCAAAAAAAATTTTCCCAGCACTAAAAACGGAAATGGCCATGAGTGTTGTTTGATGGGCCAAAAAATGCCAAGTGTTGGTATCAAATTTCAAAATTTCCCTTTTTGCCAGATGTGTTGGTATCCAAATTTGTTCTCCTTTTTGAAGCACATGGATTTGAGATGGAGCTTAGATAGATCATGTGTGTGTCATTTTGTAGCTGGGGATGAGATCTAACTGGCCCTTTGTCACTCAGATTTGTGGAGAGATGGATAACACCTTCAAGAGGATTTGACCTATCCTCACTACTTTAGGTTGTGCCTTTCAACCAGGGTGAGAGGACCCTTAGTGTAACCTCTGTTTGATGAAGGAGATGGAGATATCCTTCTTTTGCACAAATTTTATGAAGAAAACCTTGGGAAAATATGATCAATACTCCATAATTTAACTCTTAAGAGTTGTCACTTCTAAAAGATGGAGATACTTTCAAAACAAGGCTAAGGTTACTGAAGACATTATGAAATCCTGATTGTTCTGCATATTTTAGTAAATAGATTTTGTTCCTTTGTTGATATATACGGGGAAAAATAGGGGTAGTTTAGGATGGATTCATGGTTTTTGAATAATTTTGGTGGGAGATTAAGTAGGATAAAGTTGATTATACAGATCTTTGAGAAACTTCACAACAATGGACAACTCAACAACAGAAAGCTTCAAGAATAGTTAAGACGTTCCTTCAACTAGAAGGTGTGCTTCAATGGAGGCCCAGATCAACACGTTTTCACACAATCTTTGAGAATCTAACATGAAGGCTCGAGTTAAAAGACTCAATTAAACACCAAAATCTCTTGATCAATCATGCCTAAGGTACACCCAAAGACTTACAGACAATCTTTATCAACAAATGATAGTGGAGTGATTTTAAATTTGTTTATCTCATCATAGGATGAAGGCTCTTCTTGAAATGAAATTGCAAATGCCACTAAACTATCATAGGGATGAGATCTGTGTGATTTCACAAAGATTTCAATGTAAGATTGCAATAGGAATGAAAAAAAAAACTATTTGAGACATTCTAAAACAAAGAAGACACTAATTGCTCCAAGATTGACACAAATTAATTTCAAAATTGCTTAGATTCATCAGCAGGGGAAAGCTTCTAGAGAAATCTCAGTGCTCATCAATGGCTATACATCTGTAACCAACTTGACATGATAGAAAATCTAACACAGAAGAAATTAACAAGTTATCTCGGATTGGTCTCTCAGGAAGATGGATTTTCTCAAATTTTTTCTTAAGAATTCAACCCCGACCATTTGCAAGAGTATTCTCATTGCATTTATACATTTTACTCACTCAATTTTCCCCAAAAAAGAAGAATATTTGAGGGACCTTTTCTTGTTACCAATTTTCCTCAGAAAGTGACATTTAACAAATTCACATCCGAAAGCTACCAGGTGGACCAATTGTGAACTGATCACATTTCTTGGGCCCTCGACTAATGACTAGGATGCCATGCCACAACTTTTTGGCAATCCTTCTAATCATTCTGATTTTGTCATGTGAGAAATCCCCTTTTTAATCATTTTTTGGAGGCTCTGCACAGTTGGATATGATAGGTAATCCTTTTCACTCTCGAGGCAACACCTTTTTCATCTTTTACACCTGTAACTTTCATCATTTCATCCTTTTCCCTTTTCTTTCCTCTACTAACTCTGTCCCGCATCCATCTTCTCTAGTAATTCCCATTTTTGCAAGTGCTGAGCAATTCCAACTTCAAAATATCGACCTTAACAATCCTTGGACTCACAAATTAAGTTTGAATCCATTCAATGGCACTTTACAGAGATAAGATGACAAGGAATTTCATCAAAAAAATGATGAAAAATAGTGCGTATTCGCATCTCAGGAGTCTTGGAGAAAAAATGGTGGAAAAAAATAGATGAAATGCACAACAACCATTGATTCTTCCCCTTCTTTACTTTATATTATAGCCATCCATGTGTTTCCTTGTGCAACTACAAAGGAGAAGTATAGGGAAAGTTTCCAAACAAGCACGGGCCTTCCACGTGCCCTGGGCCCAAGAAAAAAATGCCTTTTGGCCTTTGAAAAGTCTCAGTAAAAAAGGAGCAGTGGAAGCCTCCACGTGTCTCAATGGCACACTTTGAGATGGTCCCAAAAGTAGAGACCCCAAACAAGTGTGGGCTCACCATGTGTCTCGATCTCAGATAGAGTTAAAAAAATTTGAAGGATCGGTGGAAAGGCCATGTGTCTAGGGTTCGAGATAGTTTTCCTTGGCCGTTGAAAAGTCAAGCAAAGGGAAGAGTGAGTGGAAGCCTCCAAGTGTCCTCTGGTGCACTTCTTCAAAATAAAATTTAGGGGTTCGGTCCCCAAATAGGTGTGGTCCCTCCACGTGTCCCAGGCCTTTCAAAATTGCTTTGAAAAGTTTAAGTATAGAGTGGAGCGGCGGAAGCCTCCACATGTCTCCCTGTCGCAATTGTTAAGGTGGGACCCTGAGGTGGATCCTCAAATGAGTGTTGACCCTCCATGTGTCCATGGTCCCAAAACTATACCAGCCATGCATGAAAAATTTGTCTAAGTTTGGGAAAGGCAGCGGAAACCTCCACGTGTCTCCCAGTGCAACTCAAGGCCAAACCAAAAGGTGAATTTTCAGATGAGTGTCGGCCCTCCATGTGGACAAGTTTTGAGTTGAAGTGGGCCTTAGAGTTTTCAAAGTGCCCCATCGAGCCACATCCAACCAGAAAGGGCCATGTTTCCACAGATGTTGAGATGTAAATTGATGGGGGGGAAAAAACACCGTCAAACTGTAAAATGTAGGAAAATCACCATTTGAGCCGGAAATGAATCTTTCTTCAAGGAGAGAATTTGGAAATGATATAAGGCCCAAATATGATCTTCTGAGCCACATCCAATCATGTTTCCACAGATATTTGGGACAAAAATGATAGGGACAAACAAAACATGACTGTGGAAAATGGAAGGAAGGAAAAAAACCTGATTTTTTTATGCCCAAGAAAATTGCTAGGTGAATGGAGGGTTTGGTGGAGGCTGAGTCATATGATTGTCGCCCCTTGCATGCTTTGCGGAAGTAGTTTGACCAATGTCCTTGAGTGTGCGCGTATGCGAAGGTGGTATAAACAACTACAACTCACATGGGATTGTCCCGTTGATATAGGTATAAAAACTAAAACATTAATTTCGAAATGAGAGAAACATGAAGGGATGGAAGCTTTGGAATTCATAATAGACTAGAGAATTCCATCAGATTCTTTAGTGCTACCATCTACATAAAATAATAAATTTTCATTTGCAAAACATATGTGGTAGGTAAAAGACCTTTGCCTCAATTCAGAATTATTACATTCCATTACCAATGGAATTCACCACATTGGTTTTGTTCACATTTTGAGTATGTCTCGGTGGCCACTACCAACTTCATTACTTAAAGGCTTGAGCTCGAGTTATTTATGTTTCAAGCATGTCTCTTTAATTATTCTCTCTTGCCTTTGGAAATCTTCTCACCATGTCTTAATTATCTTTGCATCATTTCTATCTTTACTTTGTGAACACACTGAATTTTATAATAGTTCTAAGTTTTAAATTTTTGTACACGAATTCTCCTCTTGCAAAACACTTAACACTTAAAAAGTGAATTTCAAGTTTGATTGAACTTCAAAGAATACGGTTCATCTTAAATTGTAGATTTTTTATTTTCTTTTAATTTTGATTCAAAATATATATTAATTTTTAACAATAAAGTAAATGTGATTGGGTGGGTGTTATGTCCTCTTCCTACTCAAGTACCAAGTTGTCTATGTTTTGTGGCCTCATAAGCACATATCAAGTACTCCCAATTCTTGGTCAAGTCATATTGTAGACCACACACACACACACACACACACATTTGAAATTTAGAAAGATGCACAATTAATGATTGTAGAAGTGAATGGTGTAGTATGAAAGCTGGATAAAAAGTGTGAGGGATTTAAACAAAAGTTTTTCTATCTATAAATGGTGGTTAAGGAGATGATATTGATGCATCCACTTGTTCCCCTCTAGCATGAGCTAGCACATCCACTTAGTACATATTTACTTTAACATTTGCTTCGGTGGTATTTTTATTTCATGGTCTCATTGTATGTTATATTGGGGCTCATAAAATATATTGAGAATTTTTTGAGTATCTTAGCACTAATATGGTCTCAATTTTCTTCTAGATTTTCTCAATAATGTCATGTCAAATATTTTTGAAAATTTTTAGAGTTGAATGGAATACGAATTTCTTGTTAGGTTGACAACACATTATTGGTGAGAATACATATCACTTGTCCCTTGGATTGGAATACCCCTAAAAATATAAGGAAACTCCCAAACCTCCCTCCCAAGTAGCCTCGTAAAAATAGGGGCAAAAAAATTAGGGCTCCTATACTCTAAGGTAAGATTATATTCGTTCATGTAGAAATTTTGATAACTAATAAAGGGCCCTTTTTTCAAGAAAAAAGAAAAAAATACCCTCCATGGAACTACATCCTTAGTGTAGTAATCACATGATACATAATGCCACATGATTCAAAAAAATTATCTTGAAGTGATTCACCTATTTTTTTTTAAATTACTAATGGTACTATCTTCTCCCTCTCATATATGTCCATCAACATACTTGTGATTGACTACGCAACATTCTATATTCTAAATAATTACATTATATTTAGGTTGTAGCTGTAGTTTGATCAGTTTATAATTTTATTGTTGATAATAAGCTTGTCTTTTGGTGGTATTTTGAGTCATCAACAGTTATTTGAAATATATTTTGGAATCTCCTTGTACATTTGAGTTAGTTTGATGGTGAATAATGTTTTCTCAAAGAGAAGTTATAGGTTTAAATTATAGAGAGGATAATCTATGCATGCATTGTATTTGCAGCATGCGATAAGTTATGCATTTGTTGTATTCGTACCATAGTTTAGGAATAAGGTATGTACATCTCATATTTAAAACATAGTTAGGTGCCTTCTACATACTATGAATATGAGGCAATATTGTGTGTTATAAGCTAGTTGTACACCTAAAACTAACTATCTAATATCATGGATTATAAAAAGACCATTCTTTTTTATTTTCTATTAAAAATGTAAACTCACTCATTGTATGAATGATTATTATAAAATGTACTCTTAACCACAATTATGAAATTTTTGATATAGAAGAAATTACATCATCTATATATCACCCACAAAAACCTAAGGAAAAATATAAATATTTGTTCCACTTTAATGTACATGGTAAAGGCCCAAAAATTTAGAACAAAACTTAAGTGACAAGTTTGTTAATATATATATATATATATATATATATATATGAAAAATGTTAAAAGATATCAAATATTTTAGATATTTAACATTTAATATTATTATTTCAACATTTTATTAGGTTTAAAAATAAATCAATAAAAAAGTGCTCCAAAATCCATCATATTGTTAAGATATTATGATGTTTCAATTGAATTCTATGGGTAAGTGCATGAAGTTGGGGGGCCAAAAAGAAGAAAAGAATCCAAAAAGTAAAAGCATACGCGTTTTGCTAAAATGAGCTCGCATTTTAATTTGTTTGAGTGTGAATAAATTTACATTCAAGAGCGCAAGTATATTGAGAGAAACAAGTTTGGAAGAGATGTGTAATATATGAATTACAAGGCACAAGGTAGATGTCATATCCATTTAGTTACTTGTCCGCCTCTCATAAACAAGGTAGTTACATAAGCAGAATAAATGATGGTTCTCGACATGAGACTAGGAAATATTGATGAAATATGGTTTAGGGTTTAGGATTTAGGGATCATGGTTCGGGGTTTAAGGTTTAGGGTTTAGGGTTTAGTGTTTATGGCTAGGGTTTACAGATCGAGGTTAAGGATTTAGGGTTTAGGGTTTAGGGTTTTGGGTTAAGGATTTAGTGTTTAGGGATAAGGGTTTATGGTTTACAGTTTAGGTTTTAGGGTTTATGGTTTATGGTTCAGGGTTTAGGGTTTAGGATTTAATGTTTAGGGATTAAGGTTTAGGGTTTATGGTTTAGGATTTAATGTTTAGGGATTAAGGTTTAGGGTTTATGGTTTAGGGCTTGGGGTTTAGGGTTTAGGTTTTAGGGTTTAGGGTTTAGGTTTTAGGGCTTAGGGTATATGGTCTATGGTTTAGGGTTTAGATTTTAGGGCTCAGGGATAAGGGTGTAGGGTTCAAGGCTTAGGGTTTAGGGTTTAGGATTTAGGATTTAGTTTTTTACGGTTCAGGTTTAGGGTTTAGCATTTAGTGCTCATGGTTCATGGTTCATGGTTTAGGGTTTATGGCTTATGGATTAGGGTTTAGGGCTTAAGGCTTAGGGTTTAGGGCTCATGAGTAAGGGTGAATGTTTAAGGTTTAGGGTTTAGGGTTTAGGGTTTAGGTTTTAGGGTCTAGGGATCATGGTTCAAGGTTTAGGGTTTAGGGTTTAGGGCTTAAGGTTTACAGTTTAGTGTTTAGGTTTATGGCCTATGGTTTAGGGTTTTGATTGTAGAACTTAAATCTTTGAAAGATTTAGGATGAATACGAAATCCTAAAAAATTACCTATGTACTGACAAGATTATACTTTTAAAACTATCTCCTAAACCATGACTCATGGAGCTGTGAGACTAATTCCATAAGGTGCAGAGTGACCCTAATTTATTATATTTACATAAATAAATTTAAAGTATAAGAAATAATAAAATATAAATAATAATAAATGAAAAACTTATGTAACATGTATGTGTTATATAACAGGTATGTGTTATGTAATGTGTATGTGTTTTACATTTTCTCTTTTCCCAAGCCATGCCTCAAGGCTTGGGATCTGGTTTAGATCCCCAAGCTTGAGGCATGGACCTGCACAAACACAACAAACAACGTGTTTTTACAAGAAAATGTAAAAATGCCACTTCCTCTATGATAAATCAAAATAAAAAAATTGATCCATTTTTAAAAATTATACCACAACGTAGAGCAGAGTCTCTTCTTTCTAAAAATATAATTTTTCAAATTTTCTGACTAATATAAGGTTTCCATATTATTTATTTTCTAACTATGCCTTTTTATAGCTATTTTTTGAAGTGTAAATATGTCTATCTTTCATGGTGTATCTTTTTTTTTGGGTGACAAAATTTTTAAAAAAATTATACTAGCCCAAACTAGGCATAATTTTATACATATTAAAAAAAAAAATCTAATTTTCGATTTTTTGAGGCAGTTAGCGGGTGACACGGTTGGAGCTCCGTTATTTTTCAAAACATAAAATTTCTGTACTAGAAAAATCATAAATAAAAAAATATTCGCTAAAAAAATCTTTAAAAAATGGAGCCCAAATTAGATGCTCCTAGCTATCTTTCTACCAAAGGGTTTTCAAAAATACTAAATGGTACTCAAAAAATGGTGGGGGGCACGAAAGTCACTCTATTATGTTTTTTTAACAAAACCAGGAGTATCTATTGGTATTTTAGTTGTTTGACCCACTTAAACTTATCCGTTTTCAATAAAATTTAGTAGCTTAGAAACTAGAATCAAAATGCTATGATTCATATTTCTACAACATCTTCCAATTTTGAGTGTAATTATTTGAAAAGCTCGTACAATTTAAATTTTATTTTTTAGAAAAATGCGTCCACTTAAGATCCCCTTTTGGCCCCCCAACTTGGTGCACTTACCCCTATACGTTAATAGAATAAACATCTAAATAATGTTCAAATGAATGTCAAATTCAAAGTTTAAATTTCCATACAATGATCAAATGCACACAAAATTTACATTTATTATAATTTATACCTATTCATTAAATAAAATACATATCAACATATAAAGAATAATATGAAAAACACTACAATACAATAAAATAGAATAAAACACAAATTATATTGAGAAAATAAGACACTATTATACTTAATGTTGACTTTGATACTCATATGGCTATATTTATAATTGTTTGCTCATTTAGAATGAAAAACAAATCTATGATAGATAATATACATTATCTTTAATATTGTTGGTGTTCTTATTATAAACTCGACTTGAAACTTTCTAACATTGATTGAGTAATTTGGGATGTATCAATGCTCTCATTATAAATTTATTCATTGTGCATCATATCTATCTATATGTATGTATGTATGTATGTATGTATGCATGTACGTAATAGAGTTACGATAATTTATTAGAATGTGTCTTAGTTAGAAAGTGAAAATAGTCATCATTTCAAATATGTATTATGTGTTCTAGTGAAATGTATTATTGTAAACGTAATAGAGTTGATAAAAATATGTAAGTTAAGAAAATGTAAATTGTAGATTTGGATTATGTGTAAATTTTAAAACAGTATTAAAAATTAATATTTTTATCGAGAAAATAAACATTGATGTGGCATAAATTGGCGTATATGTGTATGGTTAGTTTTTAAGTTTGGTAGTGTAAACCTATTTTCCATATGAAGAAATTATTGAGCATTGTAGTTTGGTTTTATATTAAATAAGAGAATTTTATTTTATGAAGACCACATTTCTTGTATTATTCTAGAGTTTTTCTTATATTTTGTTGATAGAATTGATTTTTCTATTGGTATTTCATTTTTAAAGTTTTTTTACATAGAACTTATGTGTGGTATTGATTGTACATTGTTCCTCTACATGTTATATAATCCAACTAATTCAAACTAGATTATATCTTAATTAAAATGAACTTGTAAAAATTCATTTTTTTACCTTCTATGTATTTCTATAACTTTATTCGAGAAAATACAAATACACTTCAATTTAATTAATCAATATTACTAATATTTAATAGGCTTTGGGATGTTGCCCACACTTAACTTTAAATTTTTTCTTTTCTTTCTATTGAAATGCCCATTATATTATATATATATATATATATATATATATGAGTTACAAGAGCATGGGTGGCGAAATGCTCATGGTCCCACAAAAAAACCACACAGGCACCACAAAATGCCTAAAGGGAAACCAGAGAGAATGCCCACGAGGAAAAAAATATAATTACATAAAACAAGATAGCACTAAGAACATGCCCCGCTTTAAGAGGAGGAGGAGGATCATCCCGAGGAGGGATGAAATCTCCACTTGATGGCTCAGTCGAAGGAGGATAAACCTCCCAGCCATCTTGATTTGGCATCTACATCTGTAAAGGCACCATAATTCCCCAAATAAGGGGTGGAGAACCGATAAACATTTGAACTCGAGGCACTGAGGAGGCTCAACATGGAGATCGTGCCACAACCTTCCCCCATAGAGGAGGAATCCATCCCATCCTAGAGCAGGATGAAGCTGAATGGTGACCTCGGGGAGAGGTAGAAGCAGTGGGTTTGTGAGAGCCACTTGTTGAATGCGGTTATTCTGAGAGGTGGCCGAAGAGGAAAATATGGCCAAGGTGGTGAGAGAAAAGGGTCAAGAGGGACACGACTCATCCTACAAGGATCACTCCCCAAGTGTGCGATCAATTCCTACAAATGAGCAAATTCTAGGGAAACATTTTCGGCTTGAGCTTGAATCTGTAAGTGCATAATAGATAAAATAGACACTTTATCATTAGTGGAGAATAAAGCAACACTTTTATCATTCTAGAATATCATAGTATTATGAGATTTCAAAATATGAAAGAGATTACAAGCTATAAAAAATGCCTCAGAGTATCATTATAATTAGGCCAAAGACTAAAATCTCTAAAATATCCATACGCTAATGAAAGAAGTCATGGTGGTAGGGTTGAAATAACGTATGAATCCAAGACAAAATGTCTTACACTCGGGAACAACACTAGAAAATATGCTTATAAGATTCATGTAAATAATAGAAAGGGTAATTTAGATTGATAATTGATGTGACTAAGATGCTCGCCAAAAAGAAGGCCCCACGATAGATAAGCCACGATAAAAAAATGGTTTACTTTAGGATTAAGCAAGGTCTTCCAAGTACGTGAAATTCAACAAAGCCATGTAGATTGGGTATATTTTAGGCCCCAACAAAGTGCTTGATCTTGGAAATGATAGGTGAGACAAGACTCAATAGTTAGTATATGGTTTTGATATTATAAAGAAAGAAAGGAAATATCATGATTCTACCGCTAATCGCACTACTATGAATCGAAGGCTTAGGTCCCAGTTTATGGAGCGTGACATTTGACATCAACTATTTAATTCTATAGATAGATGGAAGGTCCAAATAGGAAATATTGAATTTGGTCTTGATCTCGGGCCTAAAACTCCAGTCTCTATAAGAAACCAGATCTTGAATGGTGTGAATCCCCTTGTGAGATAAATGGAGAGATTTGATGCCCAATGTTTTTGCAAAGCGAGAATACTATCTTCTATGATAATTAGAGACCACCACATATTCTAGGAATTAAAATATATCTCGGTGTGAAATCCATCACCAATCCAACACAAAAAAGGTTTCACTACTACGAAGTCCTTTCATATGCTTTTGGCTACAAAAGTACATTAATCTTGATCGGAGCCTTGCTGATTAGTAAGGTATGCAACCCTATATTATTCCAACATTTTTTTACCATAAGGTGCACTCGAAGCAATGAAATTTGAAGAAGGATTTTCCCGTATTGAATACGTGAAAGGAATCTCATAACCCATTTAGAATATAAAGCCACACTTTTCTGTAAACATCAATAATACTGTTAGTGTGAAATCACAACACCCCCAAATGAGTTATGGATCTTCTTTTCTAAGGCAGAATCATCTGGTGTGATTGCATAACATTGAACTTTCCCCAAGGTGTGGGACCTTGCAAAAGTGGGAAAGCTCTCCAGAGAAGGCTGGTTCCTCTTCCTAAACTACCTGCCACGAGCTACTCCAGTGCAGGAAAACTAAATCTAACCTAATCTAACCATTCCAAGGAACCAAGGAGAGAGAAAGAGGGAAAAATAGAGCCTACACTAAAACGGTGATACACTAGCAAAGGAAGCGAGATATTCTATTGAGGGAGAAAGAAACAAAAAATGGAGATGAGGGAGGT
This sequence comes from Taxus wallichiana var. yunnanensis, assembly GCA_018340775.1. NCBI lineage: Eukaryota > Viridiplantae > Streptophyta > Pinopsida > Cupressales > Taxaceae > Taxus > Taxus wallichiana. Next base: position 577,891,895 of record CM031244.1, on the reverse strand, counting down.
CAGACAAAAGTGACACGGCCCAGATCTTCAAATTCACCATTAAACTCCATGAAACACAACATCTTGCACCTACAAATGTGAAATACATGCACAAAAAAACAAATCTAGAAGGGAGAGGCATGGAGAAACAACAAAACGATGCAAAGGGTTGAAGAACACCACAAAAACACATTTTTATTTCTCTAGAATGTGCACAGACCATTACATTTTTGGAATAGAGGTAAAAATACATTTTCCAGGCATAGGAGAAGGTTCACTGCTCAAAAATGGTGTCGAGAAACAAATTTGACAGAGTTTCTCTATGCCCAGAATGTCTCTCCTTCTCAAACGAGAAGTGTTACAGTATATATAGAAAGAAAAAGAGAGAGAAGAGGGAAAAGTTGAATCCTATTTCAACCACCCTGGGATATGCATTGAATCTTATCTTGAAGATTCAAATGCCATCAATCAATGCCCCCTTTCAAATCTACCCCAAATATGTCAATTCTGGCTCCCTCTGTCTGTCTGGCGTGTTGAAGAAGAATGGTAGATCGAATTGAATTAGATCTGGTAGTTGAGAAAATTGGATTCTGTATTAAATGCCTGAAGATGTTTCTCCATGGTTCACCTAGGGCCTGAGAAAATTGTTTTTTTTAATCTTTCCATGACATAGAAGACGTCGAGACTCTTCCAATAGTGTCAGATTTGCAATATTTCAAGCCTTGAGTTGAAAGATATGCCCCTCAAAGTTTGTATCGAGTCCGTACAAATGGACGGGAAAACAGTTTGAAATAATTGGGTCCCCTTTAATATGGGACATGTGATAGCCAAATTAGGGTAAAATCAGGTTTGCGGCTCTGTAATTTATCTTTTCCCCTTTTTTTGTAAGAATTACGAAGTCCAGAAAAATTTCACGGCCCTGCTGCTCCGCTTGGACATGTGGCACCCTTTAGTTGGTTGGGGGATGCACTTCACCTTTTGTCTCTAGGCCTTTTTGTCAAAAGGAAAATTTTCACCTTTTTTCTCCGACGGCCCACTTTCCTTTGACTCAGACTTAAACACTGACTTTTCCCTTTTTTATTTTAGAGCCTTCTTGAGTCTGTCAAATAGATTTAAGACATGGATTCACACGATAGATCCATTTCTTCTCTTTCTTCTCGCACAAGGTCATTTAAACTTTCGCAAGCCCTGCCATTCCATTTTAGAGTCCCTCTGCAACTAGTTTGTTGTCCTTGAATGTGAGCTCATGGTCGAGTCGTTTCCTTCATAATTTCCTTATGTGCAGGAGTTATCTTGCCCAAATTTGTGGGGGACGAATTTGGGATAACAATTTAGTGACTCACGGGGACATCTTCTGCTAGATGAAGATACCAGTGGCCTTGAAGCATCCATTGGGCATGGAGTCTTCTGATAAACACAAAACTGATCTGAACTTTTGAAGATCTGATCCTGAGCCACTGTGAGCTTGATTGTATGCCTTTTCTATGTTTTGTCTGACCCTGAGTCTGCACTCTCAATTTTCATAAGGAAATCTTGGAAATGGAATTTCTGAGAGTAGAAAATTGTTTTAACTCTGGGGCTTTCATTTGTCCCTAAAATGGACTATTTTGAAATGAATTTAGTTGCTCTGCATTTGTTTTCTTTGAAGATGGCAACTATTATAGGTAACTATGAGTTTCCCTACTATGAATACTAAAGATCCTGGCTTTATGCACCTTTGGAGCAATGCGAACAAAAATTATATACAAAAACCAAATCATACATGCCTCAAATGAGACATGTAGAGTGTGCACAAGCACTTCTTCTACTGAAAACAAAGCCTAATCCTACTCCTAAACTAACCAGAGAAAAAGAATGCTAAACAAATCCTACAACTGGTAGAGAGAAGTAGCTTCCCTTTCTTGAGAGGCAGCCATGTAAATGATTTGACACTAAATATAGCTACTAAGTATGAGTGAAAAACTAACTCTAACCCTATCTTCCACCCAAATCATCAAGGTATCAACATTAATGGGAAATACCTCCTCAAGTGACTTGCATTGGACTCCTGGAGGTGTTGATGATGACCCTTGGTACTTTGATGCTCATCCTCATGCCTGGAGTAGGCATGACTAGTTTTGGATTCTCCCTTGGCTCTAATGAAGCCAAGTACCTGATTGGGCAAGGTATGATCCTTTGGATGTGCCCATAACTCTGAATTTCTACTCCAAAAATGGAGTCTTCTTATAGACCTTCTTGGGTGGATGGTGTGAGAGAGATGATGACATCCTCCTACCTTTTCTCTTCCTCCTTTGAAGAACATGGAAGATCAAGATCTTCCAACCTTGGTTCCAGAGGGCCATTATGGAATGCAGGTTGTTGCACTTGGATGTTCTCCTTCATGGTAGCAAGTTCGTGTGCTTGGAAGGTTGAAGATGGAGGAAAAAATGATGTTATCTCCTCAGGCTCCTCTTCATTAAAGCAATCTTCCAAGTTTGATAGATAATCTTCCTCCTTGTTGTCCTATTGCATGTGCTCTACCTCCTCCATGGTGCCTTTCTGATCTAAAACTTGATCACCATGTCTCCCTTCACTCTGAAACATGAAGTTTAAAAGATCAAACTCTTCTTCAACATCTATTAGCCAAGTTTGGCTCTTTGACTTTGACCTCCTCTATTGGCTTGACCATCAAGGGGATATTTGTAGACCCAAATCTATTAGCCCAACTCATCAGATTGTTGGTTATTTATTTTCTGTTGGACTCCTCTTCTCGTTTTCCTTGACTAAATTCTTGAGTATCTCCCCAACATGGACTTAGGAAAGCAAGAAGAGTGGCAGGTTGGGGTTCAACCAACTTTACAATTGTTTGTGGTGGGGAGGGAGGTGGAACTTCTTGTTTGTTTGGAGGGGATGACTGTTTGGAAGGGAAAAGGGCAGAAGAACTGAAATGGGATGGAAGACTAGGGGATGGAGAAATGGATTTCACACTTGGGGCAGCATACAATGGGAAGCTTGGAAATTGAAGCTCAAATTGAGATGGTGTTGCTTGAGGAGTGGAGAGAAAATTACCAGATAATGGTGTAGGATTTACCCATTGACAAGGCTGCCTGACACCAAATTCATAGGCCTCTATCTCTTCTGTCCATTGTGCAAGTTGGGGCAACATTCCAATCATGAAGTCCAACTTCTCCTGAGGGTTATAGTGTCTTGGAAAAGGGCCTTCCCATGGACAAGGTGCCCTACAACCAATTCTGAAGGCCATCATTTGAGTTGTAGCTCTTGAATGCACCATACCAATCTCCATTTTTTGAATCTTCTCCAATAGACCAACATCTTGCATTTGATTATCTTCATGGTTTGCATACCCCTGTTCCTGATAAGCTTCATGGCCAAACTAGTTTTGGCATTGCTCATATGGGTAAGCATAATGGTCTGGATCTGATCATAATGCTGATTTGGAGGAGTTTGGAAATGCGTTGGAGGTGGATTGCATTGTTGTAAGTGTGAGTTCCATGAAGGGAATGAAGTCATGATTGCACAACCTCATGGAATGGGAGAAAATGAAAGAGATGGAAGAATAAAATGGATGAAAATGAGTGGAAATGGATGGAAAAGGTCTGCAAATAAGATAATGGGTTTTCAACCAAATGGAGTCGCCAAATGTTCTTGAAAATGCCTCCACAGGATAAAATCTTCACCAAGAGCACATCGAACTGATAAAGTGAAGTGGTAAGGTGCTTTAGACTGTCCCACCGGGTATGCCAAAAGCTGTTAGTGGCGCATGGTGGTGTAATTTTTTTCATTTTGCCAAGACACTAAGAGAAGACGAAATATCTAACCCTAGTGTCCCACCGTGTGTGCCAAAACTGTTAGTGCGAAATCACAACATGCCTAAATGAGTTATGGATTTGCTTTTATAAGGCAAAATCATCTTGGTGTGATTGCATAACATTGAACTTTCCCCAAGGTGTGGGACCTTGCAAAAGTGGGAAATATCTCTAGAGAAGGTTGGTTCCTCTTCCTAAACTACCTTACGAGCTACTCCAGTGCAGGAAAACTAAATCTAATCTAATCTAACCATTCCAAGGAACCAAGGAGATAGAAAGAGGGAAAAAATAGAGCCTACACTAAAATGGTGATACACCAGTAAAGGAAGCGAGATATTTTGTTGAGGGAGAAAGAAATAGAAAAAATGGAGATGAGGGAGATCGAGACGAAGTGACATAGCCTAGATCTTCAAATTCGCCATTAAATTCCATGAAATAGAACATCCTGCACCTGCAAATCTGAAATACATGCACATAAAAACAAATTTGGAAGGGAGAGGCATAGAGAAACAACAAAATGATGCAAAGGGTTGAAGAACACCACAAAAACATGTTTTTATTGCTCTAGAAGGTGCATAGACCATTACATTTCTGGAATAGAGGCACAAATACATTTTCCAGGCATAGGAGAAGGTTCACTGCTCAAAAATGGCATCGATAAACAAATTTGACAGAGTTTCTCTATTCCCGAATGTCTCTCCTTCTTAAATGAGAAGTGTTACAATATATATAGAAAGAAAAGAGAGAGAAGAGGGAAAAGTCGAATCTGTTTCAACCACCCCAGGATATGCATTGAATCTGTCTTGAAGATTCAAATGCCATCAATCAATGCCCCCTTTCAAATCCACCCCAAATCTGTTCATTTTGGCTCCCTCTATCTGTCTGACATGAAGAAGAATGACGGATTGAATTGAATTAGATCTGGTAGTTGAGAAAATTGGATTCTGTATTAAAGGCCTGAAGATGTTTCTCCATGGTTCACCTACCAGGGCCTAAGAAAATTTATTTTTATCTTTCCATGGCATAGAAGACATCGAGATGCTTCCAATGGTGTCATATTTGCAATATTTCGAGCCCTGAGTCGAAAGATATACCCCTTCAAATTTTATATCGAGTCTGTAAAAATGGACGGGAAAACAATTTGAAATACTGGGTCCCCTTTAATATGGGACATGTGACAGCCAGATTAGGGAAAAATCAGGTTTGCGGGTCCGTAATTTATCTTTTCCCCTTTTTCCGCAAGAATCGCGAAGTCTAGAAAACTCCGTGGCCCCGCCGCTCCACTTGGACACGTGGCACCCTTTGGTTGGTTGGGGGATGCGCTTCACCTTTTGTCTCTGGGCCTTTTGTCAAAAGGAAAATTTTCAGCTTTTACTCCGACGACCCATTTCCTTTGACTTGGGCTCAAACATTGACTTTTTCCCTTTTTTATTTTAGAGCTGCTGAGTCTGTCAAATAGATTTAAGACACAGATTCACGCGACAGAGCCATTTCTTCTCTTTCTTATCACACAGGGTCATTTAAAATTTCACTGAGCCTCGCCATTCCACTGTAGAGTCCCTCTACAACTAGTTTATCATCTTGGAATGTGAGATCACGGGTGCAGTCATTTCCTTCATAATTTCCTTATGTACAGGAGTTGTCTTGCCCAAATTTGTCGAGGGGGCAAATTTGGGATAACAATACCCATGTCACCTTGATCATGAGACATACAAAACTTCCCAAGCCACCTAATGAAAGCCAATGAACCAACAATTTTAGATCAAAGGTAATCTTTGAGCATATTGGCAAGATTGGAAAAGGAAGCTTGCTCTATGTACTAGAAAACAAAATGGTAAACATGAGTGGCCGTAAGAATCTTGGTAAACACCTGAAATTTACTGGCCAATGAAAGGGATTTGGAAGACCACCAAGAGACTTTATGTTCAACTATGTCAATCACATACTACCATAATATATCGAATCAATATCAAAGGTGAAAGATATGCCCAAGATATTTAAATTGTTCTTTTGCCCAATCCACTTTCTACGGGTAAGCTTTCAACTAATTAGGCATAGGCCAAAAGATGTCGATAACCCAAATTTTTAGCCATATAAATGTTGGATCTCGAAGAAAGACAAAATATGTCAAGAAATTAAAAAAGGTAATGAAATTCTCCTCAGATTCATCAAGGGCAAGAAAGGAATCATAAAAAGGTTTCCCATTAATGAGTTGAGTTGAATGATTCGAGAATTTCCCCGAAATGTGGCCCTAATCAAGCACGTTAAACAATAATATATCTAAGAGTATTTCGGCTAAGACAAAAATATCACACGTAAGAGGGTACCCTTTTCGATAGATCGGAAGAGTTCAATTAAGGAGGAATGATGTTCATTGATAGTGAGGCAAGCAGAAGCATTGGAGAACAAAGTTCAAACAACTAAGGTAAAACATTATCCAAATCCTAAAGGGTGTGAGAATTTCTAGAATAAAATGGCATTCAATGCGATCATAATCCCATTCCATTCCTTACCAAACTGTAGACACCTAAAATCCGCTTACGTAGTTTAATACTTAAATTGCACTAACAATCTTCACTCCCTCTCACTTTTGACTAATAACAACACTTCGTCATCTAACTATGCTTCCAATTCACTCAGGATGCCAATTAATGACATTTTGATTAGTGATAATCCTCTTAATTAGCTAATTATATGTTAATTAAGCCTCTAATCTTGTATTTAACCAATAAACCTTCTTATTGGCTAAATCCCACTTCCAGAACTTCTAAAATCTATCCAAACCTCTTCGAGATGCTCTCATAAAGCTTCCTAAGTCTCCTTAAGATCCTTATTAATCCTAAAAGATTAATTAAATCCTAATCTAATAAAAAAACATTGACTTGTAAAAGTCTATTTTGGCTTACCTTTTGTCCCATATGCACTAGGATTCTAAACTTTCCCAAATGGAAACCTATAAATATAAGCCTAAGGCATCCCTTTTAATTTGACACCTCATTTTGTATTAGCGAAAGCTATAGACATCGATCTTGAGCTTTACTTCCATTGGTGGAGTAGCTTCTCCGTCTTGCATCCATTCTTTCAAGCTTGGTTAGTAGGAGAATATCTAAATATGGTCTTGTAGTCATTTTAGAGAGATCTCTTCATCACTTGGAGCAAACAACACAAAACTGATTTCTTAGGATCTAACTAGGTTCATCTCTATATTACGCAATCTAGAGAACTAGAGGTAACATAGTAATATTAGTTTGATTCATGCATTATTATAGAATTTTATCTCATTAAGCTCTCATCTTGATGTTTATGATAGATTTAGTTATATTGTGGAACTATTAGGTGTTAGTTTCATGTTATTGTCATAGCTAATATTTTCATGCATACATTTGGCACATACGTGGGGAGATTACTCCATGGTCCATAAAAGTTGAATTCAAGATTTGTAATTTACCTCATATTTTTCTAAACTATGTTATGCATTTTGAGGATTAAATATTTTTTTCTCAAGCATTTTGCTAACCTTATGTGTGTTGAATCTTCCTTTTGCATGAAAAGTTAATGGGTTTTTGTTAGAAATTAGTTTGCAATTTCAGAAGTCATTTTTTCTTCTTTTTATGCTTTGTTCTAGGTACGTATGCAGGTGCTAGATCAGGGCGTGCATATGCTCAAACTCATGCACACTTGTAGCATAGGGTGCACATAAATTCCCGTGGGTACACATATGCTTCCTTAACCATGCATATACTTCCCCATATTTTTTTCCCTCTGTGATAAAATTTAATAGATGTGCACATGTACTTGTAAGGATACACATACGTCTCTCTGGATGCGCACACACTTGCCTCCCCTATGTGCTATAATTCCTTTTTGATAGACATGCGCATACGCTTACAGGGGCATACATACACCAAGAAGGGTGCACACATGATTTTGTGTCCACGTATACATTAAAGGATGACTATTTTTTGACAAGGGAATACATACACTTGTTAGGCACGTGCATGCGCTACTAGGGGTGTGCATATGTTCTAAAGGGCACACATGCGCTGCGGTATAAAATTGAACATTGTGTTAAAATGAATTTTTTTGTTTCCTTAGATTTTATAACACTTTACAAGGTCTTCTTGAGTTACATTAATGGTTTTCATAGTTTCATTTTCATTTATGAGGCTAGGATCATGTATGCTCTTCCCTCACACCTTTTAGGTGATCTTGGGAATCAAAAACGATTCAAAACCTCTTTCATGCTTTTGAAAACACTTCATCAAATATTTCTAAAGGAATGAACTTCAATTTGAGTAAAAAATAATGAGTTGTACGTTTGATTTATAGAATTTCTTCACTATTTTCTAACTATTCGGATTTCTCTTTGTGTATGCTCTCCCTTTGCGTCTTAGGAATTAGAAACAACATTTGGTCCTCTTTTTATGATGCCTTGATAATTTTATGAACTTTTAATCTTTGTATTAAGGACCATATCGCTTATGAAGGAATCGGATCTCGAACAAAAGCTAACACATTTTTGTAGGTTTCAACGGTGTGAATTTTTTTAAGTTAAAAGATAAGAAAACACACCAAATTCATCAATCAACACACTTGTATATGTAGGTTTTATTTAAGAGCTATGGCTCGTCCACTTTGAATTAATAGAAACTCCCTTTGGCATAAGCCATAAGATAACAAGAGAAATTCTCCTAGGAACCCAAAAGTAGTCCATGTAATAGGGAACCTTGTGGATGAAACGGGAAACACTCTACTTACCTACTTATCTAGTTTACACTTTTTTATTTTTACCATCAAAATTATCTTCACGGGACCCCAGTGAAAATACAACTTAACGCATTTATAGCTCATTGTATTAAAGGGGTACAGTAAATCCAGGATACTTCAAGGTTTAGTTAGTGTGACTTCCTTGTCAAACCGAGCTCGTAGAGGTAATTTATGACACCTAGTTGAGAGAAACAAATAGGAATCCATTTCATCTTGGAGCCAACTTGAACAACTCAAAACATTGCATTCTAAAGAATCATTGCGAAGCACTAACTTCTTTTGAAGTCAAAACCTTATTAGTAGAACAAGGGTAAGACTCTATTGAAGTTAGGGGCTAGTGATATTCATCATGAAACTTACGACCTATTACTCTATCTTAGTTTTTCACTTGCCTTAAGGGAAGGTGAAACTTTGCCAAAGTTATTCGTAGTGTGTTTCATCATCACTTGATTTTACTCGGTATTCTTGTTTCCCATTTTGGGAAAAAAGAAAACAAAATGTGTATATATCGCTAGAAATAATCATGTCCACCACTTTTGTAGTCTACTTGCATGACTAGGTTGCAATGTCGGAATGCAAGTGTTGAAAGTGTGAATGGTACGTCTTCATGTTCTAGTAGTCACTTTTTATCAAACGATATTGAGACACATTATCATTGTAGTTAGATTTGATTCATCATTGATCTTCGGTAAAGTGTTACATTTCTCGTATCACCTCGAAATAATTTCAATACTTACATCTTGTTTCTTGTAAACTTGATCTATGTGTCTAAATTGTAACGTTACGCTACTCGCATCTTAACAATTCCTTAGTATACATTGGCCTTGTTTCTTTCCAAACATTACCTCAACCTTGGAGAGTTTTTTTCGTTACTTTGTTTGCATCATATCAATATTATTTCGATACTAATACCTTTTTTTTTCAAATCTTGGTTAACGTATCTAAGTGGCATTGTTGTGTTGCTCGCATTAGTAACTTTCAATTTTTAAGATTTAGGTATTTCTTGTATCTAAACTCGTTATAGTATACTTTGATTGGAAATCACATCAACCCCTTGTTGTTACATACGCCTTGTTTATCTTAAACTTGACATAAGTATTAACATCGTGTTGATCATTATATGTCAAAATATCATTAAAAACATTGGCTTACGCATTCCTACACACTTTCAACACTTGTTATCTATCAACCCTTATATCTAAACTCGTTATAGTATACTTTGATCGAAAATCATATCAACCCTTTGTTATTACTTACGACTTATTTATCTTAAACTTGACATAAGTATTGACATTTTGTTGATCATTTTATGTCGAACTATCATTGAAAAAATTGGCATAGGGAGTAGTTCCTTGTTGATTAATTGGTTTACCAAACTTGTATGATTGTTCCTTACGTGTTATCAACCTTGTAGAATTATTCTAGGACAATCCATTGATTCATTGATTCATTTTTCTTTAAACTGATGTTGAAATAATTTTGAGACCTTGACAATTGTCACACGTTTCACTTAGGTTTGTTATACCCTCAATCACATTAGACAACATCTTGTGTAAACAAACCTTGTCAAAATTGTGTCATCACGATGAATGTTTTCCTTAGATTTCCTTCGGAAATTCACATGTATGTTTGATGTTTAGTTAGATGTCATTATGCTTCCTTGAATCGACATATAATTTCCTTCACCATGATGGAATTTAATCACACAATATAGGTTTCGACATTCACATTAAAATATACCCATCACGACTAAACCTCGGTTGGTTCCTCATGCTAGAAAAACTATTTGGTTACCCTATTCCCCACCTTCATCTCATAGTTAGGGTATGATTTTGAGGCTTCCAATCCAAATTATTCTTTTGATTCCTCTCAATATTTTGATGCTTCTAATCGAAATTATTCTTCCGATTCCTCTTAATCTTCTAATGCTTTTGATCCGAACTTTTATTTAGATTCCTCTAATTTGACACCTAAGTCGAGGTCCTCTATTTCTCTACATGACCCCCTTTATCAATCACCTCAACAAAGTCTTCCTCCTTTGAAGATTCATGTGATTCAAAGTCCTTATAATCAATCATCCAAGTCGACTCCTACGTCGCAATCTATGGAATTTCTATGCAATCCTATTTGTTTACTGACACTATATCATCTTATAGGTAAACCAATGCCATCTTCTTCCACTCACAAGATGTCTCAATTGAATTCTACTTCATCTCCTGAGTCATCTTCTTCTATCAATCAGAATCCAATTCCTCTTTGGCCCCTAGGTCATTTTGATCATTCCTTACTCTATATTCATCAATCTTCTAAAGATAAATGTTTATGTCCACATCAAACCATTCACAAGAAATGATGTGCTAAGATATATTTTCAACGCACTATCCCATTCCTTTGTAGAAATAATAAGGTCAAGTCTATCCCTCATCTACATCATTAAAATCCTTCTATATATTCCACACTAGGTAGACCCCTTTCTTCTAATCAACATACTATGGTCGCAGAAAAACAACCCATACTGATCAATTTCTTTCAAAATGAAGAAACGATCAAAGAATTCATGGGGTTACATGATGACATTCCTCTAGAAGACCATGAACAAGGTTTCTCTTTAGACCTCAATGTGTTCACATATTGTGGGGAAGAGGTTGATTCCTTTTGTCAGGAGACCATGGAAGATCCTCGGATCATCGAAAGTGATCCTCCTCTTACACCTCCATCTTCACATTCTTCATTGCATAATGAACTTCCGAGTCTAGCATAGATCCATGGCCCATATTCTCATTTCCCAATCATTCTTTACACATCAATATTCCTCAATCACAATCACACCTTGGGTCACCTCTTGGTATCTCATCAGGTAGCCCTTGTTCTTCCATCTTGGGGCCACATCCTAGTATCCTTCCATCTTCTATATGTGGCTCACCTCCTAGTAGCTCATCCTCTTCAATTCTTGTATCATATCCTCCTCATTCATCATATCATCCTTCTATAAATAATAGTGGAAATCCCACCATCATCTCTACCATTCCTATCATCAATCATAAACTTCCACTTTCTTCTCCCACTTCTTGAATGGACAAGTCACACATTAGCTTATAAGAAACCCAAATGGTTTCTTCATCAATCTTAGGTCAAAAATTCCATGAGCTTCAAAGCTCCCAACAATTTAAACAATCATAAAGTTCAGAATCAAACACGATTCAAGAATACACACCAACGCAACCATCAAGTATGGCATAAAGTGCATAAAACTCTAGATAGGGAACTCAAGCTCCCATATACAAAATCCATGTTTCAAGATAAATCACAGTCATTTGTTGAGTATGAGCTCACTACGATCATTGAAATCGAAGATAATATGACTCTTGATAAGAAAACACGCTTAATCTCCCTTATCAAGGAAATCACAAACATTGTTATTGGATCTTATCACACAGATTGACATTGATTGGTCCCAATTTCCCAAAATCTAAAAAAATAAAAAAATTCAAAAATACAAAAACAAAAAATAATGAGAAAAACATTAAATTGGTACCAAAAAAATCAAAGGTACAAAGATCAAACATTGCAATTAGGTATTGCATACACATGGATGTTCTTTCTTCCCTTTCTTACCATCCCTCTGTAAGTCATCCACCATTTTCATCCCTTTAATGATATTTTGGTTAGTTTATTTGCATGTATTTTGTGACATTTATCTCTATGGTATCTATTTGACCTTGGTCTTTTATCACCTTGGTAAATTAAAGAACGAATGACCTCTTAGAGATCCTATCACTATATACATCTAATAAACTTATTAAGAAGATTTTTGGATATATTTTTGACACTAGCCAATGTCATCATCGCAATCACTTCCACATCCTTTCATCAAGACATTAGTGGTTCTTAACCCCTTGTCAAATCAAGAGATCTGAAATAAGTTTTCAAAAAGTAAAAGAATAAAAAATCAAAAGCAAAAAACAAATTTATTTATAACTCTCTCTGGGGGTATTTCCAATATCTCTATTGAGGCTATGAACACTGGCAATAGAGAAATGTTGCGATTAGAATCAAATACATCTCCATCGGGGCTATGGATGTCACGGTTAGCTTGAGTGGAGCAATGTATGGCTCTCTTTCCACCCTCCATTCACAACCCACCTATCAAAATAAATAATTCCTACTCATAGGTTAGGGTGTTTTCACTTGTTGTCTATAAAATATTCCCTCCAAGAGGTAATTAATTTCCACGTACACACACTGGATCTCTATGAAAAAACAAGATTAATATGTTACCAAGTCTCTTTTTTTTGGACCTTGTTCATACTCTTACTTTAGTCTATATCTTGTCTCACGATTTATGCCTTTCGCTAATCGCTTCTTTATCACGAGGATTCTAGCTACCTTTTCCATGTCCTTACATGGCATTCATGTTGTTCTTTTGCTTCATTCAAAACATCCATGTGTATAAGATTTTCTTTTTTCCATGTTTGTAGGAATCTTGTCCCATTTCACAAAACAATCTTACGCTTCTATCTATCAAATGTTTCTTGGCCATCTCATGCTGGGGGCATCCTTTCTCCTTACTAGCACTTCATTGACTTGTGTTCATCATCATGTTTCCTATCTTTCTTGGCCTTGATCCAATTCTATGTGTGAAGAGTTTTCCTTCTTATATTTTCCTCTATCGTTGGGGAATTTTCACATTTTCACCTTCTTGTACATACACATGGAATTCTACCCTTGTATATCTTGTCTATCTTTGGGGCATCCATGTTTCTTCATTTTCATGTACATAATTTTAGAATTTTTTTGAAATATCAAAAACATTCAAATATGTTAGTTGGAAAAATCAAAACATTCAAATACGTTTCCATAAAAAACTCAAAAACAATATAAAGTTTCACACAAATCCTGATTTTTTTAAAACATCACATAAATTAAAAAATTGGTAATGAGCATGCACGTAGCTGAAGCATGTATCACATGTGTCGTACTTAAATGACAAAAAGAATCCTACAAAACATCTCTATTTGGTTCTTGTCTTTTCTTGTGCATGTCTCGTGGATCATTTGGATATATCCTCCATTAACGAAAGTTGGTTTACTTACTATGTTTTTCTTACTTTGCACGAACACATTGCTTGGGGTAGTATCATAGTGCATGATTACTTTTCTATGGGACTCTTGTGTCCTCTGTATATTCCCCTCCCATGTATCCTTGTTTGGGGCACCATTTTTAACCCTTGTTAATTCAAGCACGGGACAAAATTGAATCTTGATTAAAAAACATTTGTACAAATGCCTTGAATGTTGTTTTTTTGAGTATGTGCGTGTGTACTTGTTTTCCTATTAGGTTAGCTTGTTTACTTTCTCATATTGCATTACATTCTGTATGTTACATGGAGTTAGTGTTTTAGTAATGAACAATTGTTTGTATTATGGATTTTCATGTCATCTTACACTTTTTGTATGCTTATATATAATAAAGGACCGATGATGTAGATCATTAGTAATATGATGAAATAAAGTTATTTACATTAGTTGGATGCAAGCTATTTCCATTCTCTTCATCTTCATTTTTCTCCCCTATCATTCTCTTCTATCCTACACTATTCTTCCAGACTTACTTATGGCAATAGGGATGACTGATACAAAACATTTCTACACATCTATTAAGAAAATCATATCTCACGCTTCACAATGCTACCCTCATGAAATTTTTCAATAAAAGAGTTCGTCTTATTATTATGCAGGATCGTGGCCCACACCTCTAATCTATATTGATAGTTGGTATATCGTCATCTGTCTCCTATTACAATAAGTTTTTCCCCCACTTCGGTCTTTTATCTTCATCTTTTAGATCGTCAATCGACCTATTTCATCACCCCATTGACACTCGAGGGGGCATCCTTCATCTATTAATTTTTCAACTACCCCTTTAATTTTTTTTACTTATTTGTACTTGTCTACTATCTTTGAAGTGGCATCACTTACGCCACCCCAAATAGGGAAAATGTAGACACGTAAAGTCCTCTTACGTAGTTTAATACTTAAATTGCACTAACAATCTTCACTCCCTCTCACTTTGGTCAAATAACGACACTTCATTATCTAACTATGCTTCTAATTTAGTCGGGATGCTAATTAATGACATTTTGACTAGTGGTTATACTCTTAATTAGCTAATTATATGTTAATTAAGCCTCTAATCTTGTATTTAACCAATACACCTTCTTATTGGTTAAATCTGGCTTCCAGAAATTCTGAAATCTATCCAAACCTCTTCAAGATGCTCTCAAAAAGCTTCCTAAGCCTCCTTAAGATCCTTATTAATCCTAAAAGATTAATTAGCTCCTAATCTAATCAAAAAGTGCATTGACTTGTAAAAGTCTATTTTGGGCTTACCTTTTGTCCCACATGCACTAGGATTCTAAACTTTCCCAAATGGAAACCTATAAATATAAACCAAAGGCATCCCTTTTAATTTGACACCTCATTTTGTATTAGCGAAAGCTATAGACATCCCCGATCTTGAGCCTTACTTCCATTTTTGGAGTAGCTTCTCCATCTTGCATCCATTCCTTCAAGCTTGGTTAGTAGGAGAATATCTAAACATGGTCTTGTAGCCATTTTAGAGAGATCTCTTCACCACTTGGAGCAAACAACACAAAACTGATTTCTTAGGATCTAACTAGGTTCATCTTTATATTAAGCAATCTAGAGAAGTAGAGGTAACATAGTAATGTTAGTTTGATTCATGCATTATTGTAGAATTTTATCTCATTAAGCTCTCATCTTGATGTTTATGATAGATTTAGTTATATTGTGGAACTACTAGGTGTTAGTTTCATGTTATTATCATAGCTAATATTTTCATGCATAGAAAAACTACTATGAGATTATATAGAATGTATCGGCCTTTAACAAATCCCATCTGTTTGGGTCAAACAATCTTCGGTAAAATGTTGGCAATGTGAAGAGCTAGGGCCTTTGCAAGAATTTTTAAGAAACATTCAACAAAGTGATAGGTCTCCATCAAATAATCAGCTCTGGATCGCTAGGTTTAGGAATGAACTTAATGTTTCCTTGATTGATGAGAATCCCTAAAGAAATGGATTGGAGAGCTTCATTGTAAATTCAAAGCAATTATGGACCAAAAAAATACCAAGTAGTCTCATAGATATATCATCGGCAACGATAGAGCCAGATAAATCTCAAATAAATAAATATGACCATTGCAACGAGCAAAATCATTAGGAGAAATATTGACCAGAACCACCTCGATACATTGTTGTAAAGCGAAGCTCAATCATTAGTAGGCTCTTGAGCTCAGAAGAATAAATGATAATGTTAAAAAAAGGCATTAGTGATCTCGGGAAAATCTACGAGCCCCTTTCTTGAGAAACTTGAATAGATTTGATCTATTGATGAGCACACTTGGCCCATAGGGATTTGAAAAAGTTAATAAATGATTTGTCTCCCACCTTGAGCCGGTGCGGCCTCGATCGAGATCTACCGCCATGGACCATATGAGATTCCATGAGCTTAATCTTGTGTTGAATATCACCACCCTATAAATAAATATGGATGTCAAAAAGATTATATTCGAGGAGAAGAGATATCATTCGTAATTATTTATGCAGATTCGAGTGCACCTATTTATGCACTCGAGAAAGCTTCTTTCCAACTGGAAGATAAATCGGGTGGTTAATTGAATCTCTTCCTCCCACTAGTCATTCAGTTAGCGAGTAAAAGGCATACATGGCACCATGTTCCAAACGTTAGCAATAAGCATGACCACCCTTAGATGACTCGGCATGGAAGCATTAAGAAGGAATTGATTAGATGGGACTTTGAACGGGGCCCACTCCAAATAATCTTAAAAGAGATTGAATGGTGATCAAAAAAAAAATTACATCGGCGACATTGTGACAAGGAGAGGCCTTATGTGTCAAAATCAAAAATAGGTTGTTGAGAGAGAAGTACACGATCAAGTCTTTTAAAAACCCGATCGCATCTTTCTCAAAGATTGGTCCAAGTATACCAATCTTGAGACTTAAATTACTATTGACATATGAGAAAAGGATCAGAAATCCCCCAACAAATTTTAAATAAATACCAAGCCACATGCTTATCGACATATCAACGAATGGGGAGGCGAGTTTTCAAATAGGATGTTCTATCATATTAAATTCACCACACACAAGCCAATAAGCTAAATGAAATTTATCACCTAACCATTTCCATAATGTTTTTCTTTCTGAGCCATCATTTGGATCATAACACATTTAAAATATGAAAAGAAAGATCATCAATCGCCATAATCACCCACACTGCCCGATTTGAAGGATCTTGGCCCAAGGAAGTGATTAAATATGAGAATTTCAGGGCAATGGAAATACTAGTGCCACCTTTTCCATCAATGTGTTGAGTATGAAAATGCGAAAGAGTAGGAGTAATATAGATTAGAGTATTTTGAAGCAAAAAACAATTTTTTTTTTTCCTGTGAATAAATAATATCAAGGTAGCTAAAACACTGACAGGATAATCGAGCAGAATATTTGTGAGAGGGTTCTATAAGATCATTGACATTTCAAGAGATGGAATTCATGAAAAATAAGAAATGTCAAACCCCATGCCCATCGGCACTCCATTATCCAAGACAAGAATTGTAAAATTATTAACAAGTGGGATCTGGTCTAAATTAGAAATCTCAACATGAATGGAGTGGTGTTTGACCCCATTATCTCCTCGCGCGTCGTGGGACACCTCCTAAGGTGGAATGTGAGAGTGACGTAGAGGAAGAGATGTTGAAGCTAAGTTCCCAAAGTTATCTGATTGAAGAGGCACAACCCGGATCACGTGAGGGATTGGGGGAATGGAAACCAACGAGGGAGGTGGAGCCAACCCCGACTTATCCTTGGATGGAAGAGGGGAAGGAGAAGCACTAGGAGGCTCCATAGGATTGGATTTCACACTTGCACCCTTCTTATTCCGATTGCAGTCCAACCATCAGTTAGTTGATCACCTTTAGGCTTAGGCATTGAGGGTTGCATCACCATTGGCTTGGAATGAGCTAGAAGAGGACAATCGTGAATGCGATGGTCCAAGGCTTGACAACGAAATCACGTGTTGGGGAGGTTGAAATAAACCACCTTTTGAGAGATATGTAGGGACCTAACTTGAATATCCGGTGGTCGCACAACTATGTCGCATGAAGGTTATCTTGAAACAAACCGAGTTTCTTGGGACGGGCATAAAAACACTCTTGCTCATGGAATATCACTCTGCGAATGGGTTTAACTATCTCCGGAAGGAATGAGCAGAGATGAATAGGAGTCCAGGAAGCTCAATCCAAATTAGGATTTTCAATGAAACCTAGTTTGTGTGGCTAATGTCGAGAGTCCACTGAGAAAGCACTAAAAGGGTATTACCTAAATACCAACAAGCCTCCTTAAGAAGGAGGGCTTGGACCTGTGAAGGCTTGCGAAATGAAAAGAGATAAAATTCCTTAGTGAGGTTATGGATACCTAAAACTAGGATATCATTAGACTCCTAATGGTTCTTTATCTAGTTTTGCGGAGTCTAAAACATGCGATAATATGCAATAAGGTAATTGTTATGATGCCATTCAACCACAGGTCAAAAATGCATAAAAAATAACAACACTCGAGGATGATTCAAAATCCATATCTTGTCGTAGACCTTCAAGCAAAACTTTTGAGCACGTTTGGGAGCCATTTTCACCACTAGTTGCAACAATCATTGTAATGGATGGAGAGTTAGCCATTTATAGGCAACTCACTACCTTAGCGGCGGGAAAATAGCCAACTAACATTATGATAGGACCGAAGGAAAACCCTAGAAAGGTTAAAGGGGCACAGTGTAAACAACGGGATATCACAAGCAATGCAAGCATAAAACCCTAGAAGAGTCAAAGTCTATCCTCTCACTTCCACTACATTTTACTAACCTAAATCAATTATTTCAATTTTTTTCTTTCAAATATATTGTTATTTAGATTTTTATTATTTCCTATTTTATTTTTAATAACAAGGTCTACCCATTAATTAAAATAATAAGAGTTGTATGATTTAAAACTTATTGAAGGTTCCTTTCAAAATCTTGAGTGTTTTGGGCAATGGGTATTTTATAGACAAACTCACCGACGCACATACATGTCTCCCAAAGTTAAAATGGGCATTGGTTTCAAAATTTTGCTTTGCCCTCCATTGAGATGTGTCATTTCCCATGGAGTAAGGTTGCTAAAAACTTGCTAAAAACACAAGTAGCCGATTAATTAAATATATCATGAATAAGTTTTAATTGCCTAGGCAGTAAATGAACTTGGATGTGGCATACATTGGCCTGAAAACATTATTTTTCTCTAACCAAAAAAAAAAAAAAAAAAGTCTTAAAAAAAAGTCTCTTAATTATTTTAAGGTTTTCTTGTATTTATTATAAGTCGGAATAAAACCCTAATTGTCTTATTTCATTCATCATTTTGGAACAATGTTTCCATACTGCAGGTGTTGTCGACATTCAATTGTTGTCTGTAGTATAGAATGCAGGGTGATAGCTGTGGTATGCATGTACTTGTGCGTTATCAAAGCTATGAATATTGCTAAATTCAAAAGGAAAATTATATACCACTCTTTGTCTGCAAAATTGTTTTCACATATGGAGGAAATCCGAAGTCATTCTCAGTTCGTGCATTAAACACGACTATTCAGATATACCTCAATTCCACTTTGTTTTGCTTCCAAAGAATGGCGACGACAAAATAGAAAAGAAAAGGTCGTCAAACTTATCATGTCCCTATAAAATTTGCAGATAATGAACTGTTATGAATTGACCATATTTAATACTAAATATCCTTATCTGTGAACTTGTGTCTGATTTTATTAATGATTACGTATTTCGCAGGGAACTACAAAATCTTGACTGTCGAGAGTAAAGCCCGGCAAAAATGTCATAATATATTACGTACGTACATGCAAAATGTTTTTAAAATCTTAGTTTATATGATTATCTTTACGCGGATGACGTGTTTACTATGAAGGAGATATGTGATGACGATGCTCATCACCTTCAGCAGCTTCTCAGTTCCCCACCACAGCAGCTTCTCATCAACATTTCAAGACTGTCAATGCACCAGGGATCAGAAAAGTCGTCCATGGTGTCATGGGATCCATAAATCCACACGTAAATACCTGCTATGTATATAGATAAATAGTTTTGGATCAATTCAATCTGGATTAAAATTACTCCAGTTATACATACAACACATATATTAATACTTACCGCGTATGTGTACAAAAATTTAATCAAAAATATTGAATTAAAAGTAGCCATCTTACGTGAAATGTGTCACGGAAATGTTAAGGGGATGGAGCAAAAATTAAAAGGATGTGAAAAGAGGGAGAGGATGGGGGGTTTGAGGGAGGAGACGTGTAAGGGCGGGGAAAATGATGCGGGAGCCATTACATAAATCTTCTTTCCTACAATCATACGTCATTTTTGTCAATCGTTTGAAGGAGAAAGGGGGTGTGGTGTGCAAGTCATCAAGACAACATATTTTGGAGATATCTCTTATTGGAAGAAGTAGACCATCAATCTTTGTGAATGTCAACAGAGTTTCTAGCAATTCTAACTCTTTTGTTTTTTGGTTATTTGAAACATGTAAATGTAAGGGGAATTCACTTGCGTGGTTCACACACACTTTAGAGAAAGGAATATGTGAAGTGGACATGGCACCCGAGGGTAGCGAATTTGTGCACAATTGCAAATAGGGTTTCTCTCTAGCTATTACGATTATGATGAGGGTTTCCATTTCTTCGTCAGAAAAATGGGGGAAATCCAATAGGTTACTAGTTAGAAATCAAACCATAATGCTCGTTCCTTATATCACTTGGTTGCCCCCCTTATAAGTTGTAACCTTAGGAAATTGTACAAAATCCGTAAATGTGCAAACAACTATCTTTGATTAACACTTACGAATCTTCACCCCAGTGAACAAAGGAATGTGAGAACATGGTATTGGGTGGTCAGAGCCTCCTCCATAATTTGATCGATATGAAGGAGAACCATTATAGGCATGGAAGAAATGGTGCCCATATCCTTCATCCACGGGCACTATCTATAATTTGATCGTCAAGAAGGACAACTGTGCTCCACATTCACCAAGGGTTGGCGGTGGCGACTACACGCCGACCAACATAAAATGGGCTTTGCTATTTTTTGGAAGATCAAGGTTATCGAGTCGAAGGAAATCAATTTGTTAAATAAGACAAAGACATGATTGGAAATTTCAAAATTAAAATGTGGGAATCAAAACCCTACAAGTCCCGCACCTATCCCACTTTATCGTCTCGATCACACTCATGCAATGTAACAAGCATCATTATTTGAGCCCTTCCGGTTTAAGTTTGAGTAATTGTGGGAAAATAGGTGATGCACGAACAAACATGTCGTATAAGTGATTGGAAGACTTTATCCGCTAATCAAGCATTGTTATTTTTTATTTTACATTATTATGGTGTCAAGTTATTACATTCAAATGGTGATTGATTTGTTAGATAAGACAAAGACATCAATGGGAAGTTGGAAATAAAAAAGTGAAAATTGAATACCTACATCTAGTACCTTTTCCTCTGTTGAAACTATAACACCCAAATCATATCGCTAGTTGTGATCCACTATATCATCTCTATCTTTCTCGCATTATTCATGTGAATATAACTTTGGCATAAAGGGGAATAAATTGAAAATGTGGAAAATCCAAAAGGTTAGGTTCAAAACACAAACAACATGCTTACTTCTTCGAGCATTGTGTGCACCGCCTATCATTTTATATCTTGAGCAATTCCAGCAAAATAGGAGATGCATGAACAATCATCAATAATTGAGTCCTCTCAATGGTGGACAATACATCTGCGGTGAGTGAAATTTTTAAAGCGGAGTTAAATTTTTAGACAACGACTCCATTATTCACTTTAGTGCAATTTGAAATTAAAAGTGCCAAAAAAAATGGGGAAAATCCAACAGGTTCTAGGGTCAAAACCCAACCGCATTGCTTTCTTCATGTAGCACTTTGTATCCCAAATTTTTAGTTTTAAGATCAAATTGATGCATTAGTAATTCTAGGAAAACATGTGATACATGAACAATATGTTATAATTGAGCCCTATGATAATTAGTCATATAAATGACACGTAGATTATATATCGCCACTGAGCTCTATTATTTTTCAATTTTTTGTATGTCATCATGGTTTTTCATTGGAAAATGTTTAAGTTAGAAAAGATGAAGACATAAATGGGAATACAGAAATGAAATAGTGAAAATTAAATACATACATGTATCACACATTTTCTATATCTCAAATTGTAACGCTCAAATAATATTTGTCATATGTGTTCCACTTTATATTCTCATCTCACTCGCATTATTCACATGATTAAAATTTACATGTCATGGAGCCAAACAAAAGAATGGGGAAAATCTCATTGGTTTGTAAGGTTGAAACTTAATCGCAAATAACGTCAAGATTTTTATTGGATAATGTTTGATAATTTTTTAGATAAGATGATGACATCTATGGAAATTTGGAAATAAGAAAGGTGAAAGTTAAATATTTGCATGTACCGCACCTTTTCCATGAATCAAATTATAACACTCAAATAATATCTATTATTTGTGTTCCACTTTATCGACTCGATCTCACTTGCAATATTCACATGAGTGAAATCTACACTTAAAAGTGGCTGAATTAAATAATGAAGAAAATCCAATAGGGTCCATGTTTGAAACCCAACTAAAATGTTTATTTCTTGGAGCACTTTGTAGCCCTCCTTTACAATTCTAAGCTCAAGTAAGTGTAGGGTAACAAAAATATGCAAACAATCATCGATGATTGAGATTACATTATTCACATGTGTAATTTCATTTAATTTTGCTAATATCACACTCTACATCACAAGTTATATCACTTGATTACCTACTATTTATAGCCACTACTACTTTACTTGTCATCGATTTGTACACACTTTGACGGACTATTTATTTTTCTAATATACTAACGACTGCTTCATGTGTAGCATTTACCTTGTAGCATCTATACAACCATGGCTATTTTTCACTACTTGCTTCCTCTTGTTTACTATTGTTTTACGGGCTATGCACCTTTGTCTTGTTTGATCATTGTATTCTTTTGGCCACTTCGGCCCTGATTTTCTTGTGACATTGTGAGTGATGTCCCATGTTTGAAACCTACTTTTCGTGGTCCATATTGTCTTCCTATTTTCTTGTTACATTGTCTTCTCTTACATGCTAGCTACTTTTACTACTAACACTTTCTACTATCCTATATTGTTTTCATGTGCCTTGGTTTCTACCATGCACATCCCCTATCCCCTATAGGTATTCACTTCAAATATGCATATTAGTATCGGGTCCTATCTTTTGGACGACATTCTCCTATAGTCATCGCATGTACCCCAAATGAGGGGGCATCTATTGGGTGAATAAATCACCCCTATAATAACTCATAGGTCCAATACAACATAACACATTACATAAACAACATAAACACATAGTCAAAAATGGTCAGAATAAGAATTGGACCTAAAATAAAACTAAAACACTAGTGCCCAGTCCTGGACAATAGTGGTGGGTGCTTGTTCCCCCTAGGTGCTAGTGTTGTGGGAGAAAAAAGTAAATGTTTTAGTTCAACACAATTTACAATGATTTTCATATCAGTTCCCGAAGAGTGAGAAAATTTCGTCCAATTACATAATTTAGTCCATCAATTACAATCATAATAATAAGAACAATCGGAAAAAGGAACAACAGGAAAAAACTAGAGATGTACCATCTATAGTGGTACTTATTCAAGAAGCTTCATGGAAGGATAAAAAATATAGACCTCTCTCCTACAAAACTTGCTCTTGGCATGAGATTTCCCAAAAAACTCCCTCTTGGCCTGAGATTGCACAAAATAAATTGGTCTTGGCATGAGATCTCCCAAAAACCTCACCGTTGGCATTCAAAATTAGAAACTCCAAGCAAATAGGACAATTTTATATCTCATACTCTCTTACATATCAGGTGCACACTTTCCTTTACATACTCTTTACACATTTATACACATATTACTCTGATTTTTCATATATAGAACTTTGACTACTTTCTCACTCTTCTTTTACAGGTCCATCCTTATATGCAATAAGAAGAATCCCAGATGAGAGAACATAAGCTCCAACAACACACGCTACTATGCATACACTTCATCCCTAGGGTCTACCTCCCCTTCCTATTCTCCACGCTTCATATTATGATCACTTCATGCTTTACTTGTCTACTCGACACGCTATTGGAAACACTATTCTCTATAGGATTACAAGGTACACATCTTCTATCTACTTTATGCTATCAAGTATTTAATAAACAACATAAAGTGGGGGCAATTGTAGACACAAAAATATGCACTTGGGTACATTTCTAGGTCCTAAATCATACCAATGTATATATGATTCCTAAGCATGAAAACTAGTAGTTGAAAACTTCTTTTAGGCCTTTCTATTTATCTTTTGCATTATTATTGGCTTTACACATTCTATAGCTTGGTGGAGCTTGAATTATTTATCTTTTATGGCCTCAGACACTAGCGCCTAGTTAGGACACAAGTGCTCCGATGCTCTGTCCTTTTGGGAGATCGACCCTTTATATCCTTTTCTCACCCTTTTGGGTCTCTTTTATTTTTCGGGCATATTTTAATACTCATGGTTGTCATTTCAGTTGTCAATTACAAAATTCGAATAAGGGAATCATATATATACTTAGTTACTTCTCTCAAATAAGGGGTCAAACACTAACATTATCTCTGCTATCACCTAAGCTTGTATCAAAGAAATAAGAACATTACAAAGCGTCCATCTAGAACACTCATATAAGGGACAAGGGTTGAATCACTTTGCATACACAACATAAGAGGAAAGTTTATTATATTTAATTTCATACATTTACATACTTGGAGCATTCTAGATATAGCTCATTGACTTAAAAATATAGAATAATGTTAAACCCTATATAAAGAGTCACATATGATAAATAAATGCTACAATACAAATTTGACACAAGTAATAAGCTAGGTAATTATGAAACCATAAGTGCAAGAGAGAGGGTAAAGGACTTCGATAATTTATTCTTGATCCTAGAACTGATATGGACTAGTAAACTAATGATCGGAAGGGTTGACTATCATAACTATGCACTATAAAATTTGGAGCCTTTGGATGAGCCTAGACTAGGGCGTCTTGACTGGTAGGCGAGGGTGCTTAGGAACTAGCGACCTCTAATGGGCACATATGACGAGTAAGGGCTCAAAATTTGGCTTTTGTTGTGTCGCAAGAGTGTCACCGATAGTCCCTATTAGTCACATGTATGTCACACCTTATCTGCAAAAGTTGTTTATAACCTGCAAAGAGATTTTGACCTAAAAACCCCTCAAACTACATCAAATCCCAAAAAGAAAAGATGTAATATGGGGAGTCGACCGACCCCAAAGGTCACTCGACCGAGAGAGCTTATGATTGAGGTTTGTGATTCATCTCGGACTCCATGTATTTCTTGTGTGTGTGTGTGTGTGTGTGTGTAAAAATCATGCCCTAGGAATCTCTTATGCAAGTGCACATGATAACAGGAGATAACTAGATGTACCAACATTGATATATGTGTAGATGGAAAAATGAACATCTGCTTCTTATGAAGTGTATGCAAAATGTTCAGTCCCTTGTCCCTTGTATTAGTGTTGGATGAATACCTTTTATGCTCTTATATGCCTTTGGATGCAACCTTAGGTGATGATAATGGATGCTCGAGCCCGATCCTTAATTTTGGTCATATAGTTTTTATTTATATGATTCCCTTGGTTAAATTTTGTAATTGACAACTGGAAGGATGAACCATGATAAAACAATATTCCCGGAAGATAAAAATGACTGAAAAGAAATGATTAAAATAGAAAAAGGTTAGGGGTGTCTAGAGGGGATGAATTTTGCTGAGTGTTGATGACTGGATGGGTGCTAGTGTCCAAATTCATAAAATATAAGAAATCAAAGTACCAACCAGGATTTAGGGTGCAAAATACCGAGAAATAAGACAAGAAACATAGAAAGAGGCCAAATATAGCTATCAATCACTAGTTGTGTGATTTTGTGTCTACATTTTCCCCGATTTTCATTTTTGATTGAAGACTCGATAACATAAAGTAGATAAGATATACATACCTGATAACCTTGTAGAATGTGATGGTGATAACATGCCAAGGAGACAAGTGAAAGTGTGGAGTGATAAAAAAGAAGCATGGAAGCTAAGAAAGAGGAAGTGACCCTAGGGGTGAAGCATATTGTGTTGTACCATGTTGTACATGTTGTTGTTCTTGATGTAGGGATGCTTCTTATTGTGTATTAAGGACAAACCTGAAAAGAAGAACGAAAGAGTAATCAAAGTCATGTATTTTGAAAACTTTGTAAAAGTATGCAAAATTATGTAAATGTGTAAAAGTAGTAAAAGGAAAGTGTGCACGTGATGAACATGAGTGGAAAACAATAGAAAGGTGTCCTAAAAATACTATGTAGAATAATTTTTTTGGGTGATCTCACACCAAGAGTGAATTTTTGGACAATCCCCCACCAATAACAAGTTTATTGGGAGATCTCATGCCAAGTGTGAGTTTTTTTGTG
Organism: Taxus wallichiana var. yunnanensis; assembly: GCA_018340775.1. Lineage (NCBI taxonomy): Eukaryota > Viridiplantae > Streptophyta > Pinopsida > Cupressales > Taxaceae > Taxus > Taxus wallichiana. Next base: position 577,865,615 of record CM031244.1, on the reverse strand, counting down.
ATCTCACGCCACGGTAGAAGAGTATTGGGGAGATAGGTATAGTGTTACTCTCCTTCCATGATTGCTTCCTAAATTGTACACCAATGCAGATGGTGTGATCCACATGTTTACTTCTTAGTTGTACCATATTTGTTCCATGTAAAATGGATAAAGAATGCATTTTGATTGCTAGAGGACTGTTCTATCTTGTGAAAATTACTCAGTTGTTGAAAAATATGTTGATAGGAGAAATTAAATGTATCTTCTCCAAGGACATATGTTCCCAAGAGAGGTCAAGAGTGCCCAAGTGCTAGTATCGTATCCGGGAGCTAGAGTATGCGATGAACTGAGGACCCAAGTCAGATTATGGGTCATTTTTGTAACTATATCCTATGTTGATTATGTAACTATGCATATTAGAAGCGTAGCTATGATCTATTGTATGAGTTGGTGATTCACCCAATGTATGTCTCCCTTATTTGGGTTAAATGTGGCGTCGTTAGGAGAATGTGGCCCAAATAGAGAACCAGACATCGATATGAACTAAATACCCTGTAAAAGTGTTGGTTGTCAAATAGGACTTTATGAAGAGCAACAGTCGGGGGACAAGAAGTCCCTCCTCTTTAATGGGAGAGGTTCCCTTATTCGAGAAACAAACCTATTTACAAATATACAAAACATGATTTTCGGTTGAACTTAGATATTACAAAAGTGTTTCCTATAAAGATCATCAATTAAAAGGTGAGGAATAAGAATACGAGAATGAGAAGAAAGGCAACATGCAGAATTATAGATATGAGTAATTCTTTATGTATGCGAAGATTACTGATGAATTGAAACAAGATCATTTGTATCATATAAATAAGATGGAATTTAAAGACACAAAGTTCTGTAAATAACATCTGCAGAATGCAAAGTTTCTTGACATAACACAGACAAATGATCTTCACAAAATTAAATGAAAAGCCGGGGACAAAAGAGATCAGATAGACAAAGAATGAAAAGCCCTTCTGTATTGATTTCTTTATGATCTATTTACACTTTCAGAAAATAAGCCAAGTTCTTCCTCCCTTCAAAATGGCGTGGAGAGGCCATTATATAGCTTACAAATCAGTTACTCTTTGTAACTACTTCTTTTAACTAAAGATTAGTTAAGGATTGCCAATCACAATACCTCAACTAATTACAATGAATTCAAGAAAAAGAATTAGAAAAGAAGAGAAGAATAAGGAGAAGAAGACAGGTGGTTATGAATGGGAGGGACCCACTGACTTCAAAATTCATTCCTGAATCTCTTCAATGCCTCGGCTATGTCTCTGCCATGGGGGACTGATGTGTTGGCTATAGACTGAGACCAAAATCCGAGGCACTTCTCCATTTCCTTATCAAACTCGACATGAGTATGATAGTCTTTATTTGCTTCTTCAATGGCAGATTGAAGAGAGCAAATCTCCTTCATTTTCTCTTTGGAAATGGAGCTTTCCTTGAATAGATTATCTTTGACAAAAGCTCTGAATTGAGCTTTGATTTCTTGTAGGGAAAGAGGCACACCAGAAGTTTCATCCTGAAGATGACAATGTATATCTTTGAAAGTAGATACAACCAGTGTCTTGAAAGCCTCACCCTTCTGCCAGCTATTCTTCAGCTCTCCCAAAGCCTCCTCCAAGACTTTGATCTTCCACTCCACGCTGTAAACCCAGGACTTTGATAGATTATCCTTTGCATCATCAAAAACCTTATTTTCTAATAAAATGTTCTCATCTGTCTGTCCCATGAGACGGAGGTCTACTATGCAACTGCTCTAGAGTTTGAGCTCTTTATCTATGACCCCGATAGTGGAGGAAAACTTCTGTTGCAAATTGTTCACCTTTCCGTGGAGTTTGAAAGCTTCATCGATGAAGTTCAATCCTGCAACAAGCATATCTTCCACCATGGCCTCCATAGCTCTGCCATAGATAGAATACTTGTGCATGTCTTTGATACTATGTACTTCATCTTGGCTCAAAATTACGGGTGGCGGAGAGGGTAGTCAATGGGGTAGGATCCAAAACTTTTCCTTAGACAAAAGAGACTTGATTAAACTTGTGAGAATCGGGCTTGTTCATCCAACTGTTCAATAGTTTGCTGCCCTTTCTCTACCCTCCCAATGACTCTTGTGACCGTTTCCTGGAGGTTGTGGATCTCACCTTCAGGAGTAGACTCTCCCATTGGAATCCTTGAGAGTTCTAAGTCAGATGCCTGTAAGTCTTGCTCTGATTTATCTGTAGGCTTAGCAATCTCCAGGAATTGCTGACCCTGAGCATCAGACACGATCCTGGAGGTGGTTCTGGCTTTCTTGGCGCGAGAAGGAGTAGTGCCCAACATGGCTGCCACAACATCAAAATTTGGCCCTGAGCTCCGAGAGGAAGATTTCCTCTTTCTACTGTCAACAAAAGGTTGAACCCATGCAAAAGAGGAAGAGGAAGCAGCAGGAGGGGCAAGAGGACCAAGAGACATAGAGCTCATGACGCTCAAGGTTTGCACAGCTGTGGTCTCAAGTTGAGATGTGAGTGGGGTGGGGCGCTGGAGACAATTGCTGCAGAGGAATCAACAACACTTGGAAGTTCAGTGCTCTGGACTTCCTTATCTCTATCCGTTGGAGCTTCGAGGGCGGTTGTAGGGGCTAGAACTTCACTTTCTTCACTTTCACTAAGAACAATGATTTTCTCCGGTCCCAAAGGCACTTCTACACGCTTTCTTTGAGGATATTTTTCCACAGGCTCCTTTTTAACTTGTTTGAATTTCTTGGTATACTTGAGTGGATGAAGAAGGAGTGGAAGCTACGAGTCCTTGTGTTGATGAGGCAGGGGGGTCCGCACGGGTGTGTCTGATATGGGAGTCGATGCTTCCCTCCTTGGTGTTGAAACATCCTTAGAGGAGGATTCTCCTGAGTGCCTTCTAAGCTCTCGAACTTTCCTGTCAAACCAGACCTTAGTCTTGACTAAGACTGGAGCTAGGATCTCGGCCAGATCATCTTTCTCTTTCTTGTTCCAATCCAAGTCCTCCAAGGGAGTGTGCTTAACCACATTGTCATACTCATATGAGTATAGATCAGAATTGTCATCCTGGAGTCCTTCAGGAACTTGGTACAAGCCGAGTTCTTGAATCAATTGTAGAGAAAACTGCCATAGTGCCTCCTTCTAGCCTCAAAATCATCTGCACAGTCAGCCCAATAGTCTTCTGTATCTGCCCTATGATGATAGATTATCTTGATGTTCTGATTCAATGAACTTCTTCAAGTCAAAGCAAGTTCTTGGCTTGAAGAAATGAACAGTGATAGGAACCAGGGCTCTTTCTATGTTCTGTGCGTCCAGGGCTGTTTTACAAGTGTAATTTCCCAAAGAGATGGGAAAGTGCAAACCAGAAATCTTCTTGTCTCTGCAGGTTCTATGCAATTTATCTAACTACCTGCATACTTCTATCAAAGCCATCTTATCACTGCAGAACCTGGGAAGCCTCAAAGGGGTGCTCTCATGGCAGTGAAGCTTTGATATAGGAGAATTTTCTGAATTGGATAAAATAGGCACCGTAGTGCGATATTAGGTTCATGGCTTCATCAGAAAACCTTCTAGCAGTGTCACCTTCAAGAAGCCTGACCACGTACATGGTGAAAGCATCATTTACCCTTCTAAAATTACGATTGCGTTGGTCTCTAGGGTGAACTGCGGGCAGTAGGCATATACAGGATCATCTTTGTGGGCATCAATGTAAGAAAAACCAAACCATTGCCTTGATGCCGCCAGAGTATACATCAGGTATGAAGTCATGTAGAACTTCTTCGTTTGTTGTACATTGGACAGCTGCTCCGCCAAGTTCATGCTGATGATTTCCGCCTAGTTGATATTTTGAGTTCCCTCGCACACCATGCTGATGAGCGGGCACATCCAGAAATGGAACTCATTAGTAGAGGGTAAGCCCATAACCCGAGCCAGTAGGATTATAAAATCTGACAATTCTTCATTGAAATCAGCCGGAAAAGAGTCTTGGATAGACGAGATGCTCCCTTCTTAGGGTTCTTTAGCCAGGACTTCACCACCCGCACCTTGTATTTGTCACTGTCTTGATTGAACAGGGCCTGTGCTTGATTCTGGGAAACAACTATGGCATTATCCATTTCTGGAATCCTCAGTGCAAAGCTAATGGCGACAACATCCAGCTTGGCGATGAGTTCCCCATGTACGTTGGTTAATTCGCTCGAATCAGGGTCGAAGTGAGCTCCGCATGAAAGCACTATATCAGCACATTGCACCGAGATTGGGAAACCTCCAGGGAAATCCAAACCGCTATCGTGAATCATCTGCGTGCCATTGGTGTATGGTTTGCATCTGCCATCCTTGCTCAAAAATCACTAAAATCAAGATGACGAGCTTCACTATCCCCAATATTGGGAACAACGAGACTCTAGTGGCGAGATTTGTTCTGTCCCTGAAATTTGATCTTCATATTGATAGTAATCCAGAGGGCCGAGCCGTGAACCAGACTCGGGCAAGAATTACAGAGGGAAGGGATACACGTGCAGGAAATTAGATTGCAAGGGTTCGAGAAAAGGATAGCATGGAAGCAGTGTGAAAAATGCAAAGGGGGTATGCTCGTTATATAGCCAATTAGGAGAGAGAAAGATAATGAATGCACATTTAATACATACCTACCAATTTGAATAAGCAAGATATTTGGGTAGAGCGGGAAAAATAAGCACAAATGGCACTTGGTTCATTTGGGACATGTGAGACGCGAATGCGCGAAACACGCGGCTCGGCCGATTCGGGCGAAGCGGGGAAAAGACGCACAAATGCCTTTTGGGACATGCGGGACAAAAGTGCGCGAAACACGCGACTCGGCCGGATCGGGCGAAAATGTGACAACAGGTCCGAGCGAACTTGGGACATTTGGGACGAAAAAGTGTGAAGTACGCGGTTCGGGTGATTCGGCCGAAAATGGAACAACTTGTCAAATTGAACTTGGGACATTTGGGACATGAAAGTGCGAAGTACGCGGTTCGGATGTTTCGGCCGAAAATGGAACAACTTGCCCAATTGAACTTGGGACATTTGGGACAAGAAATTCGACGGGCCCGAAAAAGACAAACTTCGGGGAAACCGGCCGATCGGGGAACAGAGCGCACTTTTGAACTTGGGACACGTGGGACGAAAATGTCCGACAGGCCCGAAAAACACACAAAATGACCCAAAAACGTAGATTTTCTCAATTTCTCGACTTTTAACATTTTCAGTACAACAGAGAAGACACTTAAACTCAAAATTTTTGAATTTTCACTTTCTTAAGAGCAGGGAATTTTGAGTGGACAACAGCTGGCTCCTTCTGGGGATGAATTGGCATAAATTCAAGGAATGGGACAAGGTAAGAACTTAGACAAACTCGGGGAAGCAGACTAGTACCTTATCCATTAGGCCACAAAGTCAAAAAGCAAACCAATACAGAGGACAACACACCAAAACAAAAAGGAAAGAAAAACAAAACGCTGTACAGAATATACAAAGGACTCACTAATCACCTAAGACTTGAACAACTTAAGGTACTACCCACTATAAGGAAGTGGGAGAGGAGAACCATCCATGTAATCAAGATAAAAGGAATTCTTACCAGCAAAGTGTCTGATCTTGAAAGGTCCGAGCCAAAGGGAATCAAACTTGCCATGGCTGCCACGAGGTTCATGCCTTTTATCCCATAACAACACAGTGTCTCCAACTTGGAAATCTCTGAACCTGGCTTTCTTATCAAACAGGACCTTTACCTTCTGCTGGTGAATAGATATCCTATCAGCAACCTCTAATCTGTCCTCATTCAGTTTGTGAAGGTACATAATTCTCTTATCCAAAGCATCACTAAAACTAGTATCTTCAATGGCCTTCATTAGATGCAAGTCCGACAACTCCTTTATTCTTTGCGCAATTGAGCTTCTACTCCATATACCACTTGAAAAGGAGACATCCTAATAGCTCTATTTGGTGTGATCCTATCTACCCAAAGAGCATCATAGAGCTTCTTGTGCCAGTTTCGTTGAGACTCATTGACTAATTTCCTTATAATAGTCACCAAATTTTTATTAGTGGATTCTGCTTGCCCATTTCCCTGAGGGTAGTAATCTGAGGAGTGAGCCAAAGAAATGCCATACCCATAGCAAAAATCCATTATCTCGGTTGAAGAGAAATTCGAAGCATTATCTGTTACAATCTTGTTAGGTACACCATACCTTACTAAGATGTTCTCTTTGATGAAGTTGCACACCACTTCAGAAGTAGTACTCTTAACTGGGATAGCTTCTACCCATTTGGTGAAATAATCCGTGGCAGTTAATACATGAGTATGACCAGCACTAGAAGTGGGATTAAGTGTTCCAATGAAGTCCAAACCCCCATTGTTGAAAAGGTTCTTCAATTACAACTGGCTTAAGAGGCAAAGAGGCCAATTTGGGTCTTCCCACGAAGGTCTGACAAGCCTCACATTTATCAACCCACTTGGATGCATCTCTGAACAAGGAAGGCCAGTAATATCCTCCACGAAGTATCTTATGAGCAGTGACCATTGATGAATAGTGTCCTCCACATGCCTGATCATGAAAAGCTGAGAGCAACTTTTTCTGCTGTTCCTTGTCCACACATTTCAAAAATCTTCCATCTAACCCACGTTTGAACAAGGCGTTTTCCCATAACACATACTGCACTGACCTAAGTTTAACAGTCCTCTTTTCTTTGGTAGTCAAATGAGAGGGGCATTCTCCATAGGTGAGAAAATGAGCAATATCAGCATACCATTCATCAACTGAGCTAAGAAACAGAACGGTAGGAAGGCCAACTTTGTTCTCCAGTAATTCATGCTTAGCTCCTTCAGCAATGAGCTCACAAAGACCTTTTCCATGAACCAGCTTGGTCGGTTTGATGTCAATGTCATATTCTTGGACCTTAGCAACCCAGTTCCCTCTCTTGGATCCAAATTCTTGTTGTGTGAGAATTGACTTAACAGTTGTATCTGGAACCAACACCATGGAATGAGAATTGAGGATGTAAAAACAAAACTGCTTAATGCTTTGACCACTGCAAAAGCATGTTTTTCCATCATGGTGTATTTTAACTCATGATCTTTCAGAATATAGCTCATGAACACAATTGGGAGTTCATGCTCATTAGAGTCTTCTTGAGTCAAAACAGCAGCCAAGGTATTATCTATGGCATAGCAATAGATAATAAAATCTTTGCTGAAATCAGGACAGGCTAAAACAGGAGTTTTAGCGATAGCTCTTTTAATACCCTCAAAGGATTCCTTTCCTTCAGAAGACCAACCAAATGTTTGTTTCCCTTTCATCATCGAGAAATATTCAAAGTTAACTCTGCAAAATCAGGGATGAACCTTCTTAAAAAATTGATCTTACCAAAGAAAGAGTGCACGCCCTTTTTGCTGGTTGGGAGAGGAATTTGCTGGATAGCTTGTACTCGTTCAGGATCAATCTTAATACCATCTTTGGAGACAATGTGCCCTAATAATTTCCCTCTGTGACACAAAAGATAGATTTTTTAGGATTCAAAGAAATCCCATGTTCTCTGCATCTTAGCAGAACTGTCTCCAGGTGGTCAAAATGATCCGCCCTTGTTTTAGAAAACACTGTCAAGTCGTCAAGGTATATGACAATACACTTCCCTTTCAAACTTCCAAAGGCCAGATCCATAGCTCTCTGAAAAGTGGCACTAGCATTAATGAGCCCAAAAGGCATTCTCTTGTAAGCAAAGGTACCCCAAGGAGTAGTGAAAGTTGTTTTGTGTTGATCTACAGTATCAACCTCTACCTGATTATATCCCGAGAATCCATCAAGCATAGATAACATTTTAGATCCTGTTATTTCTTGCAAGACTTGATCCATCATGGGCAAAGGATAATTATCTTTCAAGGAAGCCTGATTCAGATTCCTGAAATCAACACAGATTCGGATCTCACCATTTTTCTTCCTAACAGGCACAATATTTGCAATCCATGTTGAATGGTGAATGGGAAAAATGATTTTGGCCTTCAAAAACTTCTGTATTTCCTGAAATATGGTGTCAGCTATTTTGGGGTTGTATTGCCTCTATTTCTGCTTAAAAGGCTTGATTCCAGGCTTGAGTGGAATAAAATGTTGCATATCTTTTGGTTTGAAAGCTTTTAAATCTTCATAAGAGTAAGCAAGAACATCCTTATACCTCTTTAAAAGATCAATTGCTTTCTTCCTTTCATCTGCTGTGCAACATTTTCCAATGTTCACGAGCTTAGGATCAGTAGAACTCCCAATATCAATCTTGTCATACTCAGCTGATTGTTGAGGTCCAGTAGAAGCTCTAGACTTCACATACCTGTCATGTTTATCAAATAGTTCCTCTAAACTCACCAATCCTTTAGGAATCTTGTTTCCTTTGAGATTGATGCATCCATCCTGATCCATTTCTTCTCCTTGGGTGACTGCTTTGTCAAAGGACACACTTTCACGAGGCAGGTTGTCACTTCCTTCAAAATACAGTTGTTTGAAATTACCCTTGAGTTCAAGGAAAGAAAGCAAGTGTTGATCATCATTGAAAACTTGCCAGTTATTGGTATTATCAGGTACACTAGGCCGATGGACCATCTCAATGGTGAACTTGTCTTGAGAGAAATCAGGATGAAAAATCGAGTAGTGACCACGAGGCTGCTAGCGAATCAGCCTGCTTTGTTCTTCTCCCTAGGTATTACTTCGATGGAGAAAGCATCAAGAAATTCAATGGAATCCCAAACTGATTAGGTAATGTTTCAACCTTCCATTTTTACGGAAAAGGCTTCTAACTTGCTTTACAATCAATTCCGCATCACCATGAGCCAGAAGATTCTTTACACCTTGTTCTTTGGCCACTTGCAGTCCAAGAATGAGAGCCTCATACTCTGTTGTATTATTAGTATTTTCGAACTGCAACTTGAATGAAAAAGGATGAAGGCTTCCTTCAGGTGACACCAGTAGGACACCAGCTCCAGAACCAGCTGAGGAACAACTTCCATCAAACTCTAAAATCCAAACACCATTAGAATCTTTAGGTGACACTTTGGGGAGTTGGATTTCATCAGGGGACATAATCATGTAGTTGCCATGACCCATATCCTCATAGAGTATTTGTGCTTTAGGATCATCCATTTTTTGTACAATATACTCATATTACTTCTCAGGCAGCAACTTCTTCATTTGTCCATTAACAGGTGAGTGCATGTGACCAATCCATTTGAATTTCTCCACCCACATCCTTACAGAAGTTCCTACTTAGCAACATCCCGTATGAAGGAGGAATATCTGCTACTAAGATGGTAGCCAAAACTCTCTTCTCAGGAAAAGTAGCAAAAGCCACTTGTGCATCTTTAATTCTTCCGACCAGGGGCACTTCCTTACTCTCCATAGAGTAACAAGATCCATAAGTGCGTGTGAGGGTTAAGCCTAAGGCATGAGCTACTTTAGCAGGCATCACATTGTCTGAGGCTCCTGAGTCAATGACACAATTACTGAGCCTATGGCCAGCTATAAGAAGTGTTACATAAAATGGTTTAATTTTGTCATTGGGTGAGGTGACAGCGGCTACCAGACTAGGTTGTGGTGCAGAAGAAGGAGTGGGTAAAAGGCCTTTAGATGTGGTTTTAGAATGGGAATTGACAAAGTGAATCATTTTAGCAAAAGCTTTGGGATGGGTTTGATAATACTCAGCCTCTGAGATTTGAACCTTAGTCTTTTTCAGGTGATCAATAATATCAAAAGACCCAGAAGTGGACGGGCCATCATCATTTGAGATCCTAGGTTTATCAACTTTAGGGGAAAAAGAAGTAACTTTAATAGCAGGATTGACAGGACTCACCTTTGGTGTAGATGAAATGGGGATAGGAGATCCTCTTTTTGCAATTACGGGGATAGTTGTCGGCTGCTCCTTAGATTTCTTGGGGGGCTGCGTCACTTTCTCCCTCTGATTTTTCTGCTCTCGAGTCATGACAGTGAATGATTCACTATTCATGTCTGCTACTACTTCATCATAATCATCTCCATCATCAATGCCCTCAGTGGTGAAGAAATTAACTCGAGATCCCTCAAGTTCATCTGCTTCATCATCAACTTCTTCCACAAACTCCTCGCAAGCTTCATTATCCTCATCATCATCTGGTTCCTCAACTTCACGAGTTACATTGTGGGAACTTTGGGAGGTCCTTCAAGCGCTAATCTTGTTTGAGAAGCAGGCAAATGATTTCTGGGCTGAAAATTCCTCCTTGGAACGTCTGCATAGGGAGCATGCTGAGCCAATTGTTTCTTTATAGCAATGAGATCATTCACAAGTTTTTGAACTAATGGATCAGTATTAGGTCCAGGAGTGGAAGAGGAGGAAGCAACAGACTTAGATTTGGAAGGATCTCTCCTCAACTTCCCTGACATGATCAAATCATCCTCGACACTAACAGCAAGAGTTTGATCCTCAACCAATGTTGCGAGATTAGCCCTTCTCAGTGCATAACTAACTTTAGGTGATTGGGCATTTAGGAAGAAACATTTTTGGATTTGATCAACAGGTCGAGTATTTACCGGAATTTTATTAATTAACCTGTTGAATCGGGCCACAAATTCTCTCATGGGCTCTGGTGAATCTTTCTTTATCTGAGAGATTTGGGCTAGCAAGGCATGCACATCTTCTGCTGGTTTGAAATGGTTTTCAAACCTAGTTCTCATGGTGTCCCAGCTAGTGATAGTACCAGCTGGAAGGTGATAGAACCAATCAACAGCATTATCTTGTAAAGTCTCAACGAACAGTCTCACGGAGACGTCTTCATGTTCAACTCCCAGAACTCCACATGCAACTATGAAGGCTGCGATGTGTTCATCAGGATGCACTTTGCGATCGCCTTTGAATTTAGGGAAGTTCTTCAGGTTACCTCTGGGTAACTCATGCAAAGGCTGAGGAAGAGCAAGGGGCCCGACACGATGACCCCAGGGAAATGGTACCTCCATTCTTGGAAAAATGGCTTCAAGAGGAAGCTAACACACAAAGCAAGAATCAAAGCTCGAAGATTAGGACTAGCTGGCTCTGAAGGAATACCACCCGTAGGAATTCTATCTTGAACAGGTGGAGTGCTTGTCAAATGAGTCCTTCTATTTCTTATTGAAGGGAAAGGAAAACCCCTCTTTGCTCTAAAAGCTGGCGAGAATCTTCAATACCAAGGGCCCTTCTCCCTCGAGTAAAATGCGGAGTCGCCAGATCAAAGGATGATAAAAAATTAAAGAACTGGAATATGATTTTCCCCAGTGGAGTCACCAAAAACTATTGGTCGTCAAATAGGACTTTACGAAGAGCAACAGTCAGGGGAAAAGAAGTCCCTCCTCTTTAATGGGAGAGGTTCCCTTATTCAGAAATGAACCTATTTACAAATATACAAAACATGATTTTCGGTTGAACTTGGATATTACGAAAGTGTTTTCTATAAATATCATCAATTACAAAAGGACTTGAGGAATAAGAATACGAGAATGAGAAGAAAGGCAACATGCGAGAATTATAGATATGAGTAATTCTTTATGTATGCGAAGTTACAATGAATTGAAACAAGATCATTTGTATCATATAAATAAGATGGAATTTAAAGACACAAAGTTCTATAAATAACATATGTCGAATGCAAAGTTTCTTGACATAACACAGACAAATGATCTTCACAAAATTAAATGAAAAGCCGGGGACAAAAGAGATCAGATAGACAAAGAATGAAAAGCCCTTTTGTATTGATTTCTTTATGATCTATTTACACTTTCAGAAAATAAGCCAAGTTCTTCCTCCCTTCAAAATGGCGTGGAGAGGCCATTATATATCTTACAAATCAGTTACTCTTTGTAACTACTTCTTTTAACTAAAGATTAGTTAAGGATTGCCAATCACAATATCTCAACTAATTACACGGTGAATTCGAGAAAAATATTTAGAAAAGAAGAGAAGAATAAGGAGAAGAAGACGGTGGTTATGAATGGGAGGGACCCACGACTTCAAAATTCACCTGCTGAATCTCTTCAATGCCTCGGCTATGTCTCTGCCATGAGGGACTGATGTGTTGGTTGTAGACTGAGACCAAAATATGAGGCACTTCTCCATTTCCTTATCAAACTCGACATGAGTATGATAGTCTTTATTTGCTTCTTCAATGGCAGATTGAAGAGAGTAAATCTCCTTCATTTTCTCTTTGGAAATGGAGCTTTCCTTGAATAGATGATCTTTGACAAAAGCTCTGAATTGAGCTTTGATTTCTTGTAGGGAAAGAGGCACACCAAAATTTTCATCCTGAAGATGACAATGTATATCTTTGAAAGCAGATACAACCAGTGTCTTGAAAGCCTCACCCTTCTACCAACTATTCTTCAGCTCTCCCAAAGCCTCCTCCAAGACTTTGATCTTCCACTCCACGCTGTAAACCTAGGACTTTGACTGATTATCCTTTGCATCATCAAAAACCTTATTTGCCAATAAAATGTTCTCATCTGTCTATCCCATGAGATGGAGGTCTACTATGCAACTGCTCCAGAGTTTGAGCTCTTTATCTATGACCCCGATAGTGGAGGAGAACTTCTATTGCAAATTGTTCACCTTTCGTGGAGTTTGAAAGCTTCATCGATGAAGTTCAATCCTACAACAAGCATATCTTCCACCATGGCCTCCATAGCTCTGCCATAGACAGAATACTTGTGCATGTCTTTGATACTCTGTACTTCATCTTGGCTCAAAATTACAGGTGGCGGGAGGGTAGTCAATGGGGTAGGATCCAAAACTTTGTCCTTAGACAAAAGAGACTTGATAAAACTTGTGAGAATCTGGGCTTGTTCCTCCAACTGTTCAATAGTTTTCTGCCCTTTCTCTACCCTCCCAATGACTCTTGTGACCGTTTCCTAGAGGTTGTGGATCTCACCTTCAGGAGTAGACTCTCCCATTGGAATCCTTGAGAGTTCTAAGTCAGATGCCTGTAAGTCCTGCTCTGATTTATCTACTGTACGCTTAGCAATCTCTAGGAATTGCTGACCCTGAGCATCAGACACGATCCTGGAGGTGATTCTGGCTTTCTTGGCGCGAGAAGGAGTAGTGCCCAACATGGCTGCCACAACATCAAAATTTGGCCCTGAGCTCCAAGAGGAAGATTTCCTCTTTCTACTGTCAACAAAAGGTTGAACCCATGCAAAAGAGGAAGAGGAAGCAGTAGGAGGGGCAAGAGGACCAAGAGACATAGAGCTCATGACGCTCAAGGTTTGCACAGCTGTGGTCTCAAGTTGAGATGTGAGTGGGGCGTTTGAGACAATTGCTGCAGAGGAATCAACAACACTTGGAAGTTCAGTGCTCTGGACTTCCTTATCTCTATCCATTGGAGCTTCAAGGGCGCTTGTAGGGGCTGGCACTTCACTTTCTTCACTTTCACTAAGAACAATGATGTTCTCTAGTCCCAAAGGCACTTCTACCTGCTTTCTTTGAGGATATTTTTCCATAGGCTCCTTCTTAACCTCTTTGAATTTCTTCTGGTATACTTGAGTGGATGAAGAAGGAGTGGAAGCTACAGGTCCTTGCATTGATGAGGCAGGAGGGGTTTGCACAGGTGTGTCTGATATGGGAGTCGATGCTTCCCTCCTTGGTGTTGAAACATCCTTAGAGGAGGATTCTCCTGAGTGCCTTCTAAGCTCTCGAACTTTCCTGTCAAACCAGACCTTAGTCCTGACTAAGACTGGAGCTAGGATCTCGGCCAGATCATCTTTCTCTTTCTTGTTCCAATCCAAGTCCTCCAAGGGAGTGTGCTTAACCACATTGTCATACTCATATGAGTATAGATCAGAATTTTCATCCTGGAGTCCTTCAGGAACTTGGTACAAGCCGAGTTCTTGAATCAATTGCAGAGAAAACCTGCCATAGTGCCTCCTTCTAGCCTCAAAATCATCTGCGCAGTCAGCACAATAGTCTATGTATATCGCCCTTTGATGATAGATTATCTTGATGTTACTGTTTCAATGAACTTCTTCATGTCGAAGCAAGTTCTAGGCTTGAAGAAATGAACAGTGATAGTAACCAAGGCTCTTTCTATGTTCTGTGCATCCAGGGCTGTTTTACAAGTGTAATTTCCCAAAGAGATGGGAAAGTGTAAACCAGAAATCTTCTTGTCTCTGAGGTTTTGTGAAATTTATCTAAGCGCTGCATACTTCTATCAAAGCCATCTTATCACCTGCAGAACACAGGAAGCCTCAAAGGGTGCTCTCATGGCAATAAGCTTTGATATAGGATAATTTTCTAAATTGGATAAAATAGGCACCGTAGTGCGATATCGGAGTTCATGGCTTCATCAGAAATCCTTCTAGCGAGTGTCACCTTCATACAGCTTTGACCACGTACATGGTGAAAGCATCATTTACCCTTCTAAAATTACGATTCTTTGGTCTCTAGGGTGAGCTCAGGCGAGTAGGCATATACTGAGGATCATCTTTGTGGGCATCAATGTAAGAGAAACCAAACCATTTCCTTGATGCCGCCAGAGTATACATCAGGTACGAAGTCATGTAGAACTTCTTTTTTGTTTTACATTGGACAACTACTCCACCAAGTTCATGCTGATGATTTCCGCCCAGTTGATATTTTGAGTTCCCTCGCACACCATGCTGATGAGCGGGCACATCCAAAAATGGAACTCATTAGTAGAGGGTAAGCCCATAACCCGAGCCAGTAGGATTATAAAATCTGACAATTCTTCATTGAAATCAGCCTGGAAAAGAGTCTTGGATAGACGAGATGCTCCCTTCTTAGGGTTCTTTAGCCAGGACTTCGCCACCCGCGCCTTGTATTTATCGTTGTCTTGATTGAACAGGGCCTGTGCTTGATTCTAGGAAACAACTATGGCATTATCCATTTATGGAATCCTCAGTGCAGAGCTAATGGCGATAACGTCCAGCTTAGCGATGAGTTCCCCGTGTACGTTGGTTAATTCACTCGAATCAGGGTGGAAGTGAGCTCCGCATGAAAGCACTGTATCAGCACATTGCACCGAGATTGGGAAACCTCCAGCTAAATCCAAACTATTGTCGTTAATCATTTGTGCCATTGGTGTAGGGTTTGCATCTGCCATCCTTGCCCAAAAATCACTGAAATCAAGATGACGAGCTTCACTGTCCCCAATATTGGGAACGGCAGACTCTAGTGGCGAGATTTGTTCCTGTCCTGAAATTTGATATTCATATTGATAGTAATCCGGAGGCGAGCCACGAACAGCAGACTCGGGCAAGAATTACAGAGGGAAGGGATACACGTGCAGGAAATTAGATTACAAGGGTTCGAGTAAAGGATAGCATGGAAGCAGTGTGAAAAATGCAAAGGGGGTATGCTCGTTATATAGCTGATTAGGAGAGAGAAAGATAATGAATGCGCATTTAATACATACCTACCAATTTGAATAAGCAAGATATTCGGGTAGAGCGGGAAAAATAAGCACAAATGGCACTTGGTTCATTTGGGACATGTGAGACGCGAATGCGTGAAACACGCGGCTCGGCCGATTCGGGTGAAGTGGGGAAAAGATGCACAAATGCCTTTTGGGACATGTGGGACAAAAGTGCGCGAAACACGCGACTCGGCGAATCGGGTGAAAATGTGACAACAGGTCCGAGCGAACTTGGGACATTTGGGATGAAAAAGCGCGAAGTACGCGGTTGAGCGATTCGGCCGAAAATGGAACAACTTGTCAAATTGAACTTGGGACATTTGGGACATGAAAGTGCGAAGTACGCGGTTCGAATGTTTCACCGAAAATGGAACAACTTGCCCAATTGAACTTGGGACATTTGGGACAAGAAATTCGACGGGCCGAAAAAGACAAACTTCGGGGAAACCAGCCGATCGGGGAACAGAGCGCACTTTTGAACTTGGGACACGCGGGATGAAAATGTCCGACAGGCCCAAAAAACACACAAAATGACCCAAAAACGCAGATTTTCTCAATTTCTCGACTTTTAACATTTTCAGTACAACAGAGAAGACACTTAAACTCAAAATATTTGAATTTTCACTTTCTTAAGAGTAGGGAATTTTGAGTGGACAACAAAGGGGAAGGGATGTGTATGGTGGAAACCAAGGCACATGGAAAAAAATGGATAGATACATGTGTTAGTAGAAAAAAGAAGCAAACATGTCATAAAAATAAGTGAAACATACAAATGTGCATACAAAAGAGACTTTGAAAAGTAGGTTTCAAACATGAAACATCACTCATAATTTCACAAGACAATCATGGCCGACGCATCCAAAAGTATGTAAGAAATGGTCAAACAAGACATAGGTTATGGCCCGCAAAACAATAACATACAAGTAGAGAGAAATATCCAATAATTTCAAGTAAAGTGTCAAACAACCATGGTGACAAATAGTTCCTACAAAGCAAATGCTACACATGAAGAAGAATCATTAGCTTGTTATAAATATAAGAAGTATTTCAAGGCATGTATGTACTAATGGAACAAGTAGTGTGATAGTAAAAATGGGAAGTAGTATAAAATGAAACAATAACACTTGTGATGTGTAAGAGTATAAATAAAGATGCCCCAAGGAGCCTTGGTGGGAATGGTAAGAGGTATAGTGCCAAACATTATTGCAGCATGTAAAGATCTCTGTGAATTCGTATTCACACTAGAGAATAAGTGAACGCATGTGTGTATAAAGAAAAGATAATGAATTATTAAATATCCTTTTAACATGGGAGACAATGTCTACATATAAGTATAAGCAAGAAAGAATAAGTACAACCAAGTTATGTAATATGATATTTGTATGGGTGAGATGGAATGATATGCAATGTGAATATGACAGAGTAACATGCCCCCAACAGATGTGGATGAGTATGAGATGAGGTTCATTTATAAAATACCCCTCAAAAATCAAGAATGAACCATAAAACAAGAGTGCATCATCGGGAAATGGTTTGAAAAGCAGATGTTAGAAGGATAGATGATGAAGCAAAGAGCATAAATTGTAGAAGAGGTGAGGTTTATGGATGTATTATGCCCTCAAGATTCAAGTGTGAACCTTAGAACAACAAAGTGTGTCATAGGGAAATGATGATAAAAAGTGTATCAAATTGTGTAAGAGTTTTTAGAAATAAATAGTATGAAGCACAAAGCGTAAGAGTATAAATGTTAGACACCTAATGATGTGAGAAGGAGGGAGAGAATTAAGAATGATGCCCCCAAGTGTATGATGTGTATAGGAATTACGTAATATCGTCTAAAATATCGTCATTTTAAAGATCATATCTAATTAGACTTGGATCGGAGACATGGTAAACAATAGTATGAGGCTGATTGTATAAAGAGCTATTACATAACAAATTGTACATGCCCATTGCATATTATTCATCAATGAAAGGTGGTCGCAGACAATCTCGTGTATACCAGTGGGTGATATTTTGAGTATAAGTAATAAAAAATCTTTATAAATGGAAATGTGGTCGAAAGGCATGGGGAATGTGATACTAGTGTGATTAGGATCCAAAATGCCACCAATGTAGTCAAGCCAATATTGCCCAAGTGTAAGTGGAGAGGAGCGAGGAGTACGTGCAAGGAATACTGATAAACAAAAGACTCAAAGGCCATAAGTAGTAGTAATAAATACACATCCATGATAAAGATGGGGAGAATGAGGTGGTGGGTGAAGATCATCAAGTGTGAATTAAAGCCGGGATAAACCATCGTGCATGCAAATGGTGTTAGAGTAAGTGGGGTTGAATTGAATATGAGGCCAATAAGAGTTATGTATGAAAAGAGTGCATGTAAAATTAGGTAATGTGGAGGTAGAGGAAGATGAGGTCAGTGATATGACGTTTAATGTGTGGAAAGACCCCGAAAATGTATTATAACATCAGTTGAATGAGGGTTTTTTTATTGATATTCACTAGGGCCAATAGCAAAAAACGTATCATTGAAATAAGACTCATCTATCTCTAAAGGAGTAAAGTTAATATTGTGCAATGTATCATCATTAAGTTCCACAACATCAACCTCATCATCATAATCATTAGTGCTAGAATTGTCATGTTGAATAGTAGTATCAAGGATATTAGCAAGAGTGGAGCTAGATGTAGGAGCGAGAGGATTCTCGATAGGCGAGAATAGTGGTAACTATGGGAGTAGACAAGGTGGGTGAAATGATATCAGTAGTATGAGTGGGAATGGATGGTACACTTGCAGAGGTGGAAGAAGGCGTGGAGCACTAGATTTTCCAACATCATAAGTACTAATATTTCTATATGGAATAGGATACGATGGAGGAATGGGCATAGCACTAATAGGGTCTATGTGGAAAAAATTGAATGAATCCAGGTCAGCAACAATGGTATGTTCATAACCATCATGTAAGAATTTAACGCATCAATGAACTGTAGAAGGGACAATGTACATTGCGTGAATCCATGGTCTACCTAGCAAGATATTAAACTAAAATGATGCATCAATAACGAAGAATACCATAGGAATGATCCTAGGCCCAAATTGTATAGGTAAAGTAATAGTACCAAGACATGTGCGAGTGGTTAAACTATAGACATGGATGAGAGTAGAATTTTTGCAATTAGATTATTAGTAATACCAATTTACCTGAGAAGGAAGCGAGCACATAGATTTATAGCAGATCCATTTTCAATGAGTACACACTTGATATAAATGGTACCAATGGTAGCAGTGATAAGAAGAGGTGTAAATGGATTGTCAACAATAGATGGTGGAATATCCTCATCACTAAATGATATAACATGTGGTAGATTTTTTAGAGACTAAATGAGATGTGTGAATGCCCACTGGTGAGTGATTGATTTCAATGTGACTAAAGTGAAGGGTGACCTCTAATGTTTGATGAAAAGTGGGTGCACTGTGTAATAAATCATAAAGAGATATTTTTTCCAGTGTATTCTTAATGATTTCATAACCATTAGAAGTTGTGGTAGGAGCTATAGAAGTGATAGGTGGTGGGATAGAAATGGGTTGAGAAGTAGGAGGATGAGTGTAGTGAGTGGTGACTACATTGATAGTTGGATCAACCATAGGAGTAATGAAGTGAGGAGGATGCTGAGTACGAACTTGCATAAAATCAATAGTGGTAGTAACCATGCCATAAACCTTAGTTAGGGTGAAAGAAGGATAAGAAGATTGATCCATGAATTCGAAGGAGGAAGATTGCAATGCATTGTTAGAAGGTAGGGTTTGAGCGAGTAGTTTCACCAAATGATTTTAAAAATATAGAATTATTATAAACCGTAATTCCAGAGTCACATATGATAAATAATTTCTAAAATATAGATTTGACACAAGCAAGAAGCTAGATAAGTATGAAACCCTAAGTGTAAGAGAGAGGGTAAAGGACAGGTGATTTGTGTTTGATCTTGGAACTGATTTGGATAGATAAACTAATAAATAGGAAGGGTATACTTCGTAATAGTGCATGGTAAAATATGGACCTTTCGGATGATCCTGGACTTGGGTGAGGGTGCCTAAGATTCAAAGACATCTATTGAGTTCCTGTGACTTCACAGGGGCTCAAAATCTAGTTTTTATTGTGTCACAACAGTGTGTCTGATAGTCGTTGTTAGTCACATGTATGTTGCACCGTATCTATAGAAGTATCTTATAACCTATAAAGAGATGTTGACCTAGAAAACCCTCAAACTACAACAAATCTCAAAAATAAAAGATGCAATATGGGGAATCATACTAACCTTGATAATCACCTAATTGAGTGAACTTGCAATCGAGTATTACACTACATCTCGAGAATCCATGTAGTACTTGTGAGTGTGTGTACAAATCATGCCCTTGGAAACCCTTGTGCAAGTGCATGCAATAATGGGTAATAGCTAGATGTACCAATGTAGATATATGTGTGGATGGAAAAATTAACTTTGCCTTCCCGTTGACGCGTGTATGCGAGAAAATGTAGTCCCTTGTCCCTTATGTGAGTGTTGGATGAATTCCTTTGATGCTCTTAGATGCCTTTGGATGTAACCTTAGGATATGATAATGGATTCTTATTGGTCCCTTAATTTGGTCACATAGCTTTGTATATACGAGTCCCTTGATTTAATTTCATAATTGACAACTAGAAGGAAAATGCATAAGAAAATAAGATTCCCAAAAGATAAAAGAGACCCAAAAGAAGCATGTAAGATAGAAAAGGGTCGGGATCATTTAGAGGGGACGAGGGCACCTAGGTCTTTGGTGTCCAAAGTCATAAAATATAAACCAGTATCAACTAGTTCAGTTTGTAGGGTGTAAAATACCAGAAAGAAGACAAGAAACAAAGAAAAGAGGCCAAAGATAGTTGTCAATTACTAGTTTTATTGCTTAGGAATCATATAAATACAAGTATGCTTTTAGGACCTAGAAATGTACCCAAGTGCATGATTTTGTGTCTACACGCACTATCATAGTGCAACGTGCACAAGGGAAACATAGGGCATCATTACACTCACATTCACACAGAACTACATGGAGTCCAAATGTAGTACAATGTTCGGTACTATGTTCACTCTTCAGTGACCGTCGGGTGGTTAGTTCGACTCCACATTCTCGTACATTTTTTATTAGATTTGATGTGGTTTGTGGACATGTGCATCTAGGGAACTATTTTGTAGATTACAAGTACAATCGGTGACATTGGAAGGAAACCAGAGTGAACAAAGGAATCTAAACACAAATATGCTCCTACACGAGAAAGGATCGAACACAGTACTTGTTTGGACACTAGTGCTCATACCATCACTAGAGTTAGATGTTACTATCCTCGCGTGGGCACTTCTATCGCACACATTTTTGAGTCTCGAGAACTTCCGGTGAACCTTGACGATCTGCTTCCAAGTATGTTTCAGCTATTCACCCACCCATATCACTTCCAGATCATTTAGAAATAAGGTAAGTCATCCTCTCTCTCCATATTTCTTAGGGTTTCATATTTTATATGCTTCTTTTCTTGTGTCTTACTTTATATTATCATTTGTATGTCATTCATTACAAAAGTTACTCTGAAATATAGATTTCATTCAATTTAGATTAAATCAATAGGTTCTAGGATCAAAATCCAACAACACTACTCTCTTGATGTAGCACATTTCACCCCATTTTTAGTTTAAATATCAATTAAATGTAGGAGTAATTGATGGAACACAAGAAATGTGTGATCAATCATGGATAATTGAGACCCTCTAATAATTGGTCATATGAGTGATAGGTAGAT